>CM077672.1:370335271-371535271 GCA_039707655.1 Elymus sibiricus | reverse complement strand
TCCCCCTAAATCGCGGTTCGAGGTAGCCTTTTACTAGCACGTCCCTTTGAGGCAGAGATCGTGACCGTTTTGTTAGGGATGTCATCAAGATTTTGTTTCCCCCCATACGCTCATCGGCATTTTTTATGGGAATGGCGAGTTTATCAGTGCAGCGAGGGGGACTCTTGGCCTTTCACAGGCCTATAAGAGCAAAAAGGTGGACATCGCAGACGACCACGCTCCCATTCTTCCCCTCTCCTGCTTCGTCCAGCTCCAGCGCCTAGATCCATCCTGCCCGCCTTTCCCTTTCACGAGCCCAAACCCCCACCGCCAGCCATAGCTGACACCCTCAAGGGTCACTGGGGCGGCTCCGTCGTGACGGCCGTGACCATCTCGGAGCTGCGCAGCGCGGGGTACCTGACCCCCGCCACCGTCGCCTGTGCTCCAGAGGCCGGCCAGCTGGTGCTCGCTCCCAACGCCGGGGAGTAGGTAGTATTCCTTCCCCACCTCATCCGAGGTCTGGGGTTCCCGTTGCATCCCTTCGTGCGCGACGTGATGTACTACTATGGGCTGGACTTCACCTCGCCGCGTTCATCATGGTCTGCGAGGCCTTTCTCCGCTGCGAGCCGCACTTCGGCCTATGGCTGAAGCTCTTTGGGATTAAGCCGAAGTCTAGCGGCTCGGATCTCGTAGAGTGCGGGAGGGGGGGGCATGATCAGCAAAAACCAGGGGGGCACCTGGTTCAAGGGCACCTTTATCGAAACGGTGAAGGAGTGGCAGAAAGAATGGTTTTACATCACTAAGCCACTCGCCCCTGGCCAGATCGAGGTCCCGGCTTTCTCAGCCGGGCCTCCCAAGAAGCTCAAATCCTGGAAGGAGAAGGGCGTCGCCTGGGGGAACCCAGAAGAGATAGAGACCCTGATCGACAGGATCTTGTGGTGGTCCATGATACGTCTCCAACGTATCTATAATGTATGAAGTATTCATGCCATGTTTATTATAGTTTTGCATGATTTTGGTGCACTTTTACATGGCTTTTATATGATTTTTATGGACTAACATATTGACCTAGTGCCCAGTGCCAGTTGTTGTTTTCTGCTTGTTTTTGGTTTTTCAGAAAATTCATATCAAATGAAGTCCAAATGCAGCGAAACTTTTTGACGATTTTTTCTGGAAGGAAACATACCCAGGAAGCTTCGGGGAGCAGCAGAGGACCCACAGGGCCTCCACGAGCCACCAGGGCGCGCCACCCCCCCAGGTGCGCCCTGGCGCCTCGTGGGCCCCCTGTGGTACTTCTTCGCGTGATTCCAACGCCAAAAATTCATATAAATACCAAAAACCCCAGAAATAACCCTTGATGAGTTTTTATGCCGCCGCAAGCCTCTGTACCAAGGAGATCCCATCTGGAGCCCTTTTCCGGCACCCTGCCGGAGGGGGGAATCATCACCGGAGGCCATCTTCATCATCCCGGCGGTCTCCATGACGAGCAGGGAGTAGTTCACCCTCGGGGCTGAGGGTATGTAATAGTAGCTATGTGTTTGATCTCTCTCTCTCGTGTTCTTGATATGGCACGATCTTGATGTACCGCGAGCTCTGTTAATATAGTTGGATCATATGGTGTTTTCTCCTCTCTATCTTGTTGTGATGAATTGAGTTTTTACCTTTGAGATTTCACTATTATAGGATTGAATACTTTGTTGGATTTGAGAACACTTGATGTATGTCTTGCATATGAATACCCGTAGTGACAATGGGGTATTATATTGAGTCACTTGATATATGTTTGGGCACTCAACTCGCGGATTCCCGAGGTGACATTGGGGTAATCTATGCATAGGGGTTGATGCACGTTTTCGTCCTACTTTCTCCGGTAGAAATCTTAGGGCACTCTTTGAAGTTCTTTGTGTGGATTGAATATTATGATCTGAAGTTGTTTGATGCATATCGAATAATCAACTCACGGATACTTGTGGTGACATTGGAGTATCTAGGTGACATTAGAGTTGGTTGATGCGTATCATATGGTGTTATTTTAGTTCGAACTCTAGGTCCGTTCGTGACACTTATAGGGATGGCTAAATAGATTGATCGGAAAGGATAACTTTGAGGTGGTCTCGTACCCTACAACAATTTCTATCTTATGTTCTCCGCTAATAGGAACTTTGGAGTGATTCTTTGTCGCACGTTGAGGGATTGTTATATGATCCAATTATGTTAGCATTGTTGAGAGATTGCACTAGCGAAAGTAAGAACCCTAGGCCTTGTTTTCAAGCATTGCAATACCGTTTGTGCTCCGTTTTATCACTTGCTACCTTGCTGTTTTTATATTTTCAGATTACAAAAACCTATATCTACTATCCATACTACACTTGTATCACCATCTCTTCGCCAAACTAGTGCACCTATACAATTTGCCATTGTATTGGGTGTGTTGGGGACACAAGAGATTTCTTGTATTTGATTGCAGGGTTGTTTGAGAGAGACCATCTTCATCCTACGCCTCCCACGGATTGATAAACCTTAGGTCATCCACTTGAGGGAAAATTGCTACTGTCCTACAAAACTCTGCGCTTGGAGGCCCAACACGAGTCTACAAGAATAAGTTGTGTAGTAGACATCAAGCTCTTTTCTGGTGCCGTTGCCGGGGAGGTGAGTGCTTGAAGGCTATATCTTTAGATCTTGCAATCGAATCTTTTAGTTTCTTGTTTTATCACTAGTTTGGTTTATAAAAGAAAACTACAAAAAAATGGAATTGAGGTTGCCTCATATTATTCGTCTTTATAATGTTTTTCTTGAAAATGATGGAGCGGAAAATTGTGCTCAATTGATAGAAGAAGAATTAAAATGTTTGGCATAAAATCTTTGAATGATGAGCATGATTGCAATGTTGTTAGTAGGAATTCTATGAATATCCAAAATACTAATTATGATTAAACTAGTCATGATAAAAATGTGGAGTGCATAAAGTTTGTGAAGACATGCCTTATAGGGATGATAGATTTTGTAAGAAGCATAAACATGATAGAACCAATTTTTTGCTTAAAGTGATAGATGAATTTGCTACAAAATTATGCTCTCTTCATCCCATTACTTGTGAACTTTGCAATAAAGTTGGTCACCTTCATTTTCAATGCATACTTTTTCATGATCGAATCATGGCTAAATATTGTAATGACTTGACCACCCTTGAACTTTATAATGAGCTTATTCTATTTTTGGGGTGTGAAGAATTGACACATAAGAATAGTTGGTTTGAAGTATTCATTCTCACGGATGACATTGAAACTAATCTAAAGGAAATCTATACGTTTTGTGTGGTAAATTGCAATGAGAATGCTTATATTGCCAACTATAGAAAGGCGGGAAAACCAATAGAATATAAAAGGAACACTAATGAAAGGGTAAAGATTTCCACTTTCCCTCCTATTGTCTCTCATGATGAAATAGGTGTCGAGGAGGAGCTTCCTATTCAACCAATCTCATAAATAAGAAGCTCGGAAAAATTGATTAAACCCACACATGATGTGGTGAAGAAGAAGAAAAGAAGAAAAAGTAGAGGTAAAAAGGTACCTCTCCCAAATAATGTTGCTCCTATTATTGTTGTGCCTCATGAGAATGAATCAAAAATAATTGTGGAAGATGATACACTTGATGATGATATTGCTTCTTTGTCTTATGGCACAATGTCCGAAGGAACTATTGAGGATGATTTTGTTATGTATATTACTCGTTGTGATGATTATGATTGGGAAGATAATGATACTTCTTATGATCTTGAAAATCTTTATGTAACCAACTTGGAGGAATATGATAATAATTGTTATACTATTGGTGCTATTCATACTATTGATGATAATAGTGATAATGCTAATGATATGCAAACCAACAAGCTTGGGGATGCTATGTTTGATGAGAATAACATGTTTGAGAATTTATTTGCTGCAATTAATGTTTGTCCCAAGCTTGGGGATGCTATGCTTAATGATGATGATCTTTTTAGTCCCCCTACTTTGAATGATCAAATTTGTTATGATGATTGCATCCCCCCTACTTATGATGATTATTGTGATGATACTTATGTCATAAAAAGTAGTTATGATTATATTCATAAAACTTGTCATAATTATGATTACCCTTTTACTGAACATTACTCTTTTAATGTGGAAGCAATTTATAGTATTCGAGTTTCATATGATACTCCCACTCCTATTGATGAGAAGAAATTTCTTATGTGGAGAGTAATAAAAATTCTATGCTTGTGCATCATGAAAAGAATGCTTCATATGATAACTATATTGATGAATCAATTCATTATGCTACTGAAAATTATTATGAGAGAGGAACTTATGACTCATGATGCTCCCGTTATGTTTCAATTTTTTTACTTCTATGTGAGCATCATTGAAATCATCATGCCTAGCTAAAAGGCATTAAAGAAAATCGCTTGTTGGAAGACAACCCAACATTTACCCATACTGTTTTTATTGTGTTCACATGATTAATCTATTGTGGTAATCATGTTTTATATGTTTTCTTTCAATAATGTGCCAAGTAAAGCCTTTGTGATAGTGTGGATGCTTGTTAATTTGATTCTGTGCAAAAACAGAAACTTTTGCGTCCAGTGCTGGAATTTATGTTATGTACTGGAGCGTGAGAAAATTCTGAAATTTTTACACAGTATTGGATTACAAATTTTTTACGTTGTCCTAATTGTTCAGAATTTTGGAAGGTACATAGGTATGGTTTTTAAATCGCTCACTACATGTTGTTCTATTTTTGACAGATTCTGTTTTTGATGCATAGTTTATTTTTTTTAGTGTTTACATAGATTATATTGAGCAATATAAATTGTGGAAATGATATAATACAGTAGGAATTATGTGAGAACAATTATGAATCTTGTCTTGACAGTACCTAAGTGGATGATTTATTTTTATCATACTAACCTATCTCACAAGTTCCGTTAAGTTTTGTGTGATTGAAGTTTTCAAGTTTTGGGTGAGATATCGATATGAGGAGAATAAGGAGCGGCAAGACCCTAAGCTTGGGGATGCCCAAGGCACCCCAAGGTAATATTCAAGGAATACCCAAGCAACTAAGCTTGGGGATGCCCCGAAAGGCATCCCCTCTTTCGTCTTCAACATTATCGGTAACCTTACTTGGAGCTATATTTTTATTCGTCACATAATATGTGTTTTGCTTGGAGCATCATTTTATTTTGCTTGGGTTTGCTTGATGTTATCAATAATCATGTTTTGTATCTTTTAGTTCAATAAAATGCCAAGTATAGCCTTTACCATGCTCAGTTTGCAAGTTTATGTGTTGCTGTTTGAAAACAGAAAGTTTTCTGTTATGTCCAGAATATTCCTGAATTGTCAAAACATGATAAAAATCTGAAATTTTTACACAGTAATAATGCATGAATTATCTGTCACCTGGTAATTTTTCAGAATTTTTGGAGTTAGGTAAGTATGAATTCTATTCACCCTTTACAAACTGTTCTGTTTTGGCAGATTGCTGTTATAGTTGCATTGTTTGCATATGTTTGCTTATTTAATGTTTCTATTTGTGCATAGGAGTATTAAATATGCAGAGGCATTTAGTATACAATGTTTAATTATAATTTTTGTAATTTGCTACAGTAGAGAATGTTAAGGTTTTGAGTTGATTTATACTAACTTATCTCACGAGTTCTTGTTGAGTTTTGTGTGGATGAAGTTTTTATGGATTTAGAGAAACCGTGATATGAGAGGAATTAAGGAGACACAAGAGCTCAAGATTGGGGATGCCCAAGGCATCCCAAGTTAATATTTCAAGAAGTCTCAAGCATCTAAGTTTGGGGATGCCCTGGTAGGCATCCCACCTTTCTTCATCAACAATTATCGGTTAGTCTTGGTTGAGCCTAAGTTTTTGCTTCTTCACATGATGTGTGCTATTCTTGGAATGTCATTTTATTTTGTTTTCTTTGCTGTTTGAATAAAATACTTAAGATCTGATTTTTTTTTAAATGAGAGAGAGTCATCACATAGCTACCTATTCACTTAACTACTCATTTGGTCTTCACTTATATCTTTTTGGAGTAGTTTGTCATTTACTCTTGTGCTTCACTAATATCCTACGAGTGAATTGTTGAAATGAATTGAATATCATAAAGTTGAAATTTATATGCTTCATATGCTTGTCCCATGGGGAGTAGTGACTTCACATACAAGAATTATAAGTGGTAAAATTTATTGAAAGTTAACAAGCATAGCATTACAATGATGCAATTCATGAAAGAATTAATAAGGGAAGAGAAGATTCACATGCAAATACACTATCTTGGACATCTTTTATGATTGTGAGCCCCCATTAAGTATTTTATGTCAAATTGTTGACGTTGGACAAAGAAGACAACGTAATGAATTATGTTTGCTTATATTCACATAGAAGCTATATTGTCATAGATCCTCTAACATGTGGTGCTTGCTCAATATCTTTGCTAGCCAAAAATCAGCACCAAGTAGAGATACTACTTGTGCATCCAAAACCCCTAAACCCAGTTTCATGTCATGAGAGTCCACTATATCTACCTATGGATTGAATAAGATCCTTCAAGTAAGTTGTCATCGGTGCAAAAAGCAATAAAAATTTCCTCTAAATATGTATGAACTTTTATTGTAAGGGAAAATAAGCTTTGTATGAACTTGTGATGGTAAAGAAATAAAAGCGATCGACTGCATAATAAAGGTTGCTATCACAAGGGGCAATATAAAGTGACGTTCCTTTGCATTAAGAGCTTGTGCATCCAACAATAAAAAGCGCATGACAACCTCTGCTTCCCTCTGCGAAGGGACTATCTTTTACCTTTATGTATTTACTTTTATGTATTTATTTTTTATGCAAGAGTCAATAGTGTTTTCCTCTATTCCTTTTTATTTTTCTATTTTGCAAGCATCATGTGGTGGGGAAAGATCTAGGCATATATATCCAGTTGGATATGAGTGATCATGAGTTATTATTGTTGACATCACCCTTGAGGTGAATAAGTTGGGAGGCGAAATTATAAGCCCATATCTTTCTATGTGTCTGGCTGAAACTTTTTGCTCCATATATATGTCATGAGTGTTAGCAATCATAGAAGACTAAATGATGGTTGAGTATGTGGACTTGCTAACAAGCTCCTACATGAGACCCTTCCTGAAAATATGATGAATTGCAATTGCATTCTTGACTGAGAACATAGTTTGTTAGTTTTCAAGAAAGTTTATGGCCTATACTTTAAACATGTGAATAGCTTGCTACTTGATCATGAGAAATTTTATGAGCTACTGTTTATGATATATATTGATGCTAGAAAAATTGATTGAAATTATCATTGATCAAACTTATGCACTATGCTAGCATTCACACTTCATAAATTATTTCTTTTATCATTTACCTACTCGAGGACGAGCAGGAATTAAGCTTGGGGGTGCTGATACGTCTCCAACGTATCAATAATTTATGCAGTATTCATGCCATGTTTATTATAGTTTTGTATGATTTTGGTGCACTTTTACATGGCTTTTATATGATTTTTATGGACTAACATATTGACCTAGTGCCCAGTGCCAGTTGCTGTTTTATGCTTGTTTTTGGTTTTTCAGAAAATCCATATCAAATGAAGTCCAAATGCAGCGAAACTTTTTGACGATTTTTTCTGGAAGAAAACTGACCCAGGAAGCTTCGGGGGAGCAGCAGAGGACCCACAGGGGCTCCACGAGCCACCAGGGCGCGCCCTGGTGCCTCGTGGGCCCCCTGTGGCACTTCTTCGTGTGATTCCAACGCCAAAAATTCATATAAATACCAAAACCCCCAGAAATAACCCTAGATGAGTTTTTACGCCGCCGCAAGCCTCTGTACCAAGGAGATCCCATCTGGAGCCCTTTTTCGGCACCCTGCCGGAGGGGGGAATCATCATCGGAGGCCATCTTCATCATCCCGGCGGTCTCCATGATGAGGAGGGAGTAGTTCACCCTCGGGGCTGAGGGTATGTACTAGTAGCTATGTGTTTGATCTCTCTCTCTCATGTTCTTGATATGGCACGATCTTGATGTACCGCGAGCTTTGTTAACATAGTTGGATCATATGGTGTTTTCCCGTCTCTATCTTGTTGTGATGAATTGAGTTTTTACCTTTGAGATTTCACTATTATCGGATTGAATACTTTGTTGGATTTGAGAACACTTGATGTATGTCTTGCATATGAATACCAGTGGTGACAATGGGGTATTATATTGGTTCACTTGATATATGTTTGGGCACTCAACTCGTGGATTCCCGAGGTGACATTGGGGTAATCTATGCATAGGGGTTGATGCATGTTTTCGTCCTACTTTCTCTGGTAGAAATCTTGGGGCACTCTTTGAAGTTCTTTGTGTGGATTGAATATTATGATCTGAAGTTGTTTGATGCATATCGAATAATCAACTCATGGATACTTGTGGTGACATTGGAGTATCTAGGTGACATTAGAGTTGGTTGATGCGTATCATATGGTGTTATTTTAGTTCGAACTCTAGGTCCGTTCGTGACACTTATAGGGATGGCTAAATAGATTGATCGGAAAGGATAACTTTGAGGTGGTTTCGTACCCTACAACAATTTCTATCTTATGTTCTCCGCTAATAGGAACTTTGGAGTGATTCTTTGTCGCACGTTGAGGGATTGTTATATGATCCAATTATGTTAGCATTGTTGAGAGATTGCACTAGTGAAAGTATGAACCCTAGGCCTTGTTTTCAAGCATTGCAACACCGTTTGTGCTCCGTTTTATCACTTGCTACCTTGCTGTTTTTATATTTTCATATTACAAAAACCTATATCTACTATCCATACTACACTTGTATCACCATCTCTTCGCCGAACTAGTGCACCTATACAATTTGCCATTGTATTGGGTGTGTTGGGGACACAAGAGATTTCTTGTATTTGATTGCAGGGTTGTTTGAGAGAGACCATCTTCATCCTACGCCTCCCACGGATTGATAAACCTTAGGCCATCCACTTGAGGGAAAATTGCTACTGTCCTACAAAACTCTGCGCTTGGAGGGCCAACACGAGTCTACAATAATAAGTTGTGTAGTAGACATCAGTCCACCACGGGGAAGGTTGAGCTTACGGACGTAATCAACATCATGCTCAACTGCCGCATACTTCCTCTCCAACTTCGGGCTACGCCAATGTGGGCATAAAAGCCCGAGGAGATGGAAACCATCACCACCTTCTTCCGCTCCACCTTGGCTGCTATGTGGACGAAGCTCATGAAGCTGGCCAAGGAAAAGATCCCTAAGGATGGGGAGGACTGCGGCCTCGAGCACGGCTATGAAGCCCCCCTAGTAAATAATTTTGTCCATTCATCACCAAATTTGTCCTTCACATCGAGGAGTAGAGTTCTGATGAATCGCTATGTTTGATGTTTTGTAGAAGTGGTTGGCCTGGGTGCAAGGAGTGCGATGCCCAGCCCCACTACCGGAGGAGCCTCCAACTCCCCTGCTATCGGCGCTCCTGACCAAGGAGCCGCACGTGGTGGCCCCTAAAGGGACGAAGACCCAGAGGGGTAGGTCAAGTGCTCGGGTTCAGGGGACTTCGGTCACCTGGTCCGAGGAGACCCACACCTCTGCCGCCCAAGACGGCGAAGCAGAGGCGGGCGAGGAGGAGGAGGTTCCCCCCCCCCCCCGAAGGGGAAGAGGTCGGTGTTAGAAGACGCCGACGTGGGCATGCCACCGAAGGGCCCCAAGAGGCCAAGGCAAACCTTGTCCGGGGCTGCAACAAGCTATCGGAGAAAGCCGAACTCTCCGGTGACTCAGAAGAAGACCTCCTCGCTGCGGGGAGGAAGAAGCCGACGCCTCGAGGGTAAGCCGTCATCTTTACATCCCATTTTTTTAATTTTGACAAGTCATTTCTAGGCAAGGGGAAACTTACAATGACATCTTTTCTTATGTAGTCCACCGAGGGTAATCCCCAGTGGTTCCTCAAGCGGGTTGCCATCCACCAGCGGGACTCCAGAGCCCGCTGCTCCTCCCCTGACGCACGACGGGCTAGGGGAGGCAACATCCACCCTGGCCCCTAACGTCGACACGATGGGGGCCAACGAGGTGGCCATCATGGCCGAGGTCGAAACCTCGGCCCGACAAGACCCAGGGGAGGAACACCCCGTGGTCATTGAAGAGGGGCTGGGCCAATCATCGGCCCAGCCGACGTCTACCTCGGCTCCACCGACACAGGTGGGGCTGCTCGGGTAGATATATCCGAGGTCGTCCCTCCACCCCAGCCAACTGCCCAAGGACGAGCTAGCGCGGGGTGGACCGAGGAGATGGAGGATGCCTTGAAGGGCTCCTCTATCAAGGAAGAGCACCATGCCTTGATAGGCGCGGCGCTACAGGGATATCGGTTCGCAAGGCCGGCCTGCATGAGGTTTGCAAGAACCTCGTAGCAGGTTTCGAGGTATGCTCTCTATCCGCGTATCCAGTCTAATTTGTTTATTTGAGTTATGAGTTTGTCCGAGGACACAAGAGTACAGCCTGCTAAACGGCTTAGTGAGTGAGTAGCCCCTGAGCCCGAAGTCGGTTTCAAGAAACCGGCATCGGGGTCGTTTGAGTACATAGGAGCCCGCCGAGCAGTTCCCAGGGCGCTGCCTGGGACTTTTTACTGATTTTAACTGTTTCCTTTGTAATAAGGATCTTTTTTATACCAGGTTTCGACCTCGGTTCCGGACTCCGTCTCCGAGGAGATTGCGGAGATGAACCGGAAACTCGAGCAGTCTCAAGGTAAGCAAGTTAAAACTTGCCCTGTACTTTGGATGAAGGAGGGATGATATGTTTTTGTTAAAGGAAACAACTAAGGCCGAACTGTTTTGATAATAGTAGCGTTAGCGGAGCTGGAGACGCTCAAGGCCAAGCTCGAAAGGGCTCGGCAGGAGGTGCGGCAGCAGGAGGCTGCCGTCACTGCGGCAGAGAAGGCCCGGGCCGCCGAGAAGGCGGCCGAGGAAAAGCACCAAGCACGGGTGCTAGAGGTTGAGGAGACCCTGAAGGGCGTGTTTGAAGCACGCGACAAGCTTCAGGAGGAGGAGCAGCGATCGAAGGAGGTGCTCGAGAAGCTTCAACTTGCCCACTCCGAGCTCAAGACCTCGGCCCGAGCTGACTGCGAGGTGCTCCAACAAGTGGAGCAAATCGCCTCGGGTAAGCTATTTTTGCTGCAGTGTTCATTTGGCAGCAAGGGGTGTGTCGAGCTCACCCGGTTATGGTGTTCCGCAGAGGTCTTTGCGGATCTGCCGCAGAGCGCGGCGGATGCGGTGGCGTACTTCGGCCAGCTAGCGGGCCATGAGGCAGAGAAGGCTTTCTGGGGGCAGTTCCCGGGGTCGCCGTCTGCACAGCTGCTGAATCATCGAGTGAAGTAGCTGGTGGAATTGTTTCGTATGACGAGACCAGCGCTCTAGGACCTCTGCATCACGCTGTGGCCCGCCGAAGAGCCTCTTCGGCCTTGCGGCCCGTCTCCAAGACGACGTGCCTTGTGTGGACCGCTGGAAGAGGTCCGTGTGCTTTGAAGGAGCGTGGAGGGCGTACGCCTGCATGAAGACGCACTTTCGAAAGATTGATGCAGTTACCTGTGCCGCGGGCCCTCCTGCCGACAAGCCGCGCACTGACGAGTGCGGCCGATCCGCCATGCCTGATGCTGGTCGGATGATCGTGCTTGTCAAATGTGATCGGGTAAGCCGACCATGGGTTATACTTCGGGGCGACGGGCTCCAGCGCGTATACATCCCGAAGCACACGCTTCCTCTCCCTTTTAGGGATGTGGGTGACATAGATCATATTGACCTATGTTACCTCATCAGGAAACTTCTTTTGGCCTCCATTATTGGGCCGCCGAGGTTCATCCTCATCTTCGCTATGGTGTTGGGTTTTACTCTGACCCTCTACCACTATCTTGCCGGCTTGTTTGAAGACCCAGCAGTTCCTATTAGTATGGGTTGCTGGTTTTTCCTGAGTGCCGTGAATTCCACATGGGCGGTCCTGGAGCCTATCAAGCTGGCTAGGTCCATCTTTGTTCCCTTTAAAGGGTTTTCTTTTCTGCCCGGATTTAGGTCCGGTGAACCCTGCGTTGACCGCAGCGTCTTCAGTGTCGCTTCCGCCATTTTTATACCTGCGCTTATTTTGTTACGCTTGGGCTTTCCATTGGCGTCGCGGGTTTCCGAGGTGCCTGCCTCATCGTTATGAGTACTACGGGCAAGCCAGCTGTCTTCTCCCGCACAAAAGCAAGTCATCGGTGAGGTCAGGGCTGCCATAGTCCTCGGCTTATCCTGGCCGAGTTGACGGGCCAACCATTCATCTCGGATATTGTTTTTAAATACGGCGACGGCATCGGCTTCGGAGCAGTCTATGATCTAGTTCTTCTTAGTGAGGAACCTATTCCAGAATTTCCGGGCTGATTCGCTTGGCTGCTGGGTGACCCGGCTGAGGTCATCGGCGTCCGGAGGTCGGACATATGTGCCCTGGAAGTTTGTTCGAAAAGCGTCTTCTAGGGCCTCCCTGCTGCCGACAGAGTGAGGAGGGAGGCTATTGAGCCAATGCCTTGCCGGCCCCTTTAGTTTGAGCGGTAGATATTTAATGGCATGGAGATCATCTCCGTTGGCCATGTGTATGTGTAGGAGGAAATCCTCGATCCAAACTGCTGGGTCCGTGGTGCCATCGTATGACTCTATATTGATGGGCTTAAATCCTTCCGGGAATTGATGTTCCATCACCATGTCTGTAAAGCAGATTGGGTGAGCAGGACCTCGGGACCGAGGAGCATCTCGTCGGAGGTCAGGGGAAAGTCGTGAATAAGCCTGATCTCGGGCACGGCCGTTCCTGTCCATCCAAGCGTCGTAGCCGTCAAATCCAGCGGGAGCGCGTCCCCTTGATCCATAGATGGACCGGGGGGTGCCCTGTTTTCCTCTATGCGACATCTAGCGTCGTGGGGATCTAGGTAATCCGCGGGATCCTTGCCATAACAGCATGGAGGTGGCCGGTCATTGAGGTCTTCTCGTCGTGGCCTGTCTCGGCCTCTAAGGGGTCGGTCGTGGTCGTCGGCCAGCTCCTCGTCGAACTCTGGCAAGAGACGCCTACGTGGGTATGATTTCGGCGCACTGTGGCGCCGATTCTCCTTGTCTTGCTCGGCGGAGAGTACTTCGATCCACTTTTCATTTAGTGCATCGGTATTGGCTTGCAACTGCTGCTGCTTGCGTTTCATGCTTCGAGCGGTCGCAACAAGGCGCCGTTGGAAGCGCTCTTGTTCAAAAGGATCCTCGGGGACGATGAAGTCTTCGGTACCGAGGCTCTCGTCCTCCTCGGATTCCGGCATGTAGTTGTCGTCGGCCCCTTCAAAGAGGTCGTCGGGATCTGAGTCCCTGATGGGTCGGTCGGGTGTACCATTCCTTACTGGGGAGGCTTGAATGTCCTCTACATGGTTATCGGAATCGCCGTCCTCTGTGTCGCCGTTATTGGCTGTCGCATTATTAACACTTGGTTCCCCATTATTACCCCTTTGGCGCCTTCGCCGACGTCTTGGAGGGGATTTGGGGGTGTCCACCATGTAAACATCATAGGTGGACGTGGCGGTCCATCTGCCCGCGTTTACCGGGGGCATGGTGTTCTCGATGGCCATCAGCGTCCTCCTCCATGTCTAAGGCCTCATCATAGTCCAACACATCGGTTAAATCATCGATCGTGGTGACTAGGTGGGTGGTGGGTGGGCTATAAATTTCCCGATTGTCAGCTTTAAGTCCGATCTGATTGTAAACCGAAGTCTTGCCGTCCGAGATGGACATGCTCTAGATGCGATCAAGCATCTCATTGAGGTGAGATAGATCTTCGGTATTCATTGATGCGCCATGGGTAGAGCTGACTCGAAGTATGCCTGGCATGTAATCAGACGTGTCTTCGGTGCGAAGGGAATCCGAACGCGGTTCCGGGCCCTGCGCCGGAGTCAGTTCCAGCACTGACATAGTTTCGGAAGTGGGGGCCGGATCTAACTTCGGACTGGCAATCAGAAGGAAACCGGCCGGAGTGGTGGCGTCAGGGGTCTCAAGAGGCACCGTTACGGAGTTCGGTTCCGGAGTCGAGCCTCCGGGACCGGTCACGCTTTCAATCCGGCCGGGAGTCCATCCCGATAAGATGAGTTCACCACGGGAATCCGGGTTGAATTCAAGGCCACCGATGGTCACAATCTGACCTGGGGCGTAGCTCTCGACTAAGGTCAGATGACCCGTCGAGTCGGCGCAAAATACCATGCTGTCGAAGACAAAGAGCTGGCCGGGGGCGTAAACGTCCCCATGGGCGTTGGCGCAGTTGATCTGCAGGTGAGCCATCGATCCTTCTGGTGATCGCGCAGCGGAACTCTCAATGAAAGCACCAGTGTTGGTGTAAAAACCGGCAGACCTCGGGGTAGGGGGTCCCGAGCTGTGGATCTCGGATCGGTGGTAACAAGGACAAGGGAGACAATATTTACCCAGGTTCGGGCCCTCTCAATGGAGGTAAAACCCTACGTCCTGCTTCTATTTGTATTAATGGAGATGTATCAAGTACAGAGTCGATCTACCTCGAGATCGTAATGTCTAAATTCTAGGGCTAGATGAGCGATATTGCGTTTATGTCCCCTCTACGGGCCTAACCCTATGGCTTATATACATGCCAGGGAGGGCATCTAGGGTTACAAGGTTGGTATCTAGGAGAGAGGCTGCAGGAGAAATCTTGGAGTATACGTCAAGTCTTCGGTGGAGGCAGTCTTGATCACGCTTCTAGTGTACGGCCTCCGGAGTCCATCTTGATCACGTACGAGGGCCCGCCGGCCCAGCCAAGGAGATGGGCCGGCTAGGTCAGCACCCCCTAATCCAGGACACCGTCAGGTTGACTTTTAGTCTGTCGGAGCTCCTTGTGTGACTTTCAGTCTGTTCTTGAAGGAAGGATCCCGACTGTTATCGTGGGGGTCGTTTCCTCCTCTTCTTCTCGTGATATTCCTTGGTAATTCACGAGAGAAGGGGGGGGGGGAAGTGACCATCACCGACAGTCGAAATATCTGTGAGGGAGAGTGTCCACCATATACGGTCGAGATATCAGAGAGGAAGAATCCCGACTGTTGTCGTGGGGGTCGCTTCTCCTTCTTTCCCGTGTGCTAGACATTTTGGTGTAATGCACTTTGGAAAGAAAGGAGGAGCGACCATCACCAACGGTCGCAATATCAAAGAGGGAGTGCCCACCATATACACCTCGTGAGATGAGAGTTTTTCAAGGAAGACTAGACAAACCGAAAGACAACCCGTGCTGAATAATGATCTGTGTGTTGAGTTCCTGATAATTGCCGTTGAGTTCTAATCTTTGAATTATGAACACAGGAAATGTCTGACGACGATAGGGTCCCTGAGCGCGATTACTGCACTGACAATGGGGGTATGTGCGACATGCTTCACCTGGATAACGATAGGTACTTCACGCTCACGCTGAAGGAGACCTTCAAAGTTTTTACGGTATGTAACGACGACAGGTATTTTTTCGTAATTAAGCATTACTTGTGCTTTTTGTTTTAATGTTTAATTTCCGCTTTTTACAATTCGACTAGTGCATCCCCTGCTATGCAAGACCGTATGTCTTGGAGAAGCTTGATTTTGAAGATAGGGAGACTTTGGAGACGAAGATAGCTCTCCTTAAGATGAAACCACTAGTGCAGAAAAGCCTAGCTATGGCGTGCCAAAAACGGCCTTGCTGATGTGGACATACGAAGCCACCAATATGGCGCCATTGTTAAGAAATAGTGGTGGCGTTGGCCACCACGTCAACAGTATTGTACGTGTCGCTGGCGTGCCACGTGGGGAACGCCACCACTATAATCACTCACCTGCGACTTGCAATGTACTTTGCACGCCACGATCGTTTCGTGCAGCCAAAAAAATATTTTTTCCCCAGCATATAACATTTAGCATTTCACATTAAAACTAAGCACATATAAAACATTACACACTAGATCAAACAATACCAGCTAATAGGACAATACCAGTTAATAATAAGTGACGATCTCACAAACCCAGTACTAGCTATAGGTAGCTATTTAAACGACAATCCTCACAAACACGAGCAAACTAACATAGTTAATAAGTAGTTCATTTCACATCGATGACCCGGCCACTCCATACTTTTAAAGGAGGTCGATGATGATCATCATCCTCAAGTCATGGCGTGCGGTGTTCCTGATAGTGACTAAGACGGCCTGCCCAACCCGGAGATTCTTGCCAGCAAGGAAGTTGCTCCACCCAGCCGCGCTGAAGACAGTGCGACCGTCCGTGTCCACTGCGTAAGCACGGGTGGTGATGGAGCCCCTTGTGGTAAGGCATAGTCCAGCAATGCCTGCTTCATCCGACTCGATGCCACAACTCACACAGCCTCTTAGGTAATTTCTGGAAAAAATAAATATGATAAATGAGCATGTCATATTACTATACTATAAGCATATCATCACATTTATACACACTAAGCATATCACATTACTACACTATACGCATATCATCACATTAATTACTACACTAAGCATATATATCCTCAAATTCTAGCTACACTAAGCATATCATCACATTACTACACTATAAGCATATCATCACATTTATACACTAAGCATATCATATTACTACACTATAAGCATATCATCACATTAATTACTACACTAAGCATATATATCCTCAAATTCTAACTACACTAAGCATATCATCACATTACTACACTAAGCATATCATCACATTACTACACTATAAGCATATATATCACATTACTAAAGCATATCACATTAATTACTACAGTAAGCACATCACAAGATACTACACAAAGCAATCCATAGAACTAATATAGTATCATCAAATTACTACACACTAAGTAACATACCATGAGATGGCGGTTAACATTCGTCCATGTCAGGCGGATCACGAATGGCATCCCGACATAGGCATCACATGGCGGAAGTTTTTCCCAGAGGCTGTCCGTTTCATCCTCGCTCAGCCTCAATCTTTGGGCATAGAGGGCTTCATCAAGTGGGTCCTCATCTTCTTCCTCCGAGTTGAGATAGATAACAGCCAGCCTTGGAGTTTGTCTTCTGAAGGAGAAGCTGATCAATTCACCCCCAGTGAGATGCATGCGGGCGATGAAACGATCCCATTCATCTCCTCCAATCTGGGTTATCTTCCGTCACTTTTGGACCTCCATAGTGTAGGGCCCCCCAGGAGCGTCGAAGATCACGTGTCTCCGGTAATGAGCTCATTGAACTCCAATCTCACATTGCAAGGGATGATCTGTGTAAGAAAAACCAAAAAACACAAACAATGCATTAGTGGAAAGAACAACAAAAATAAAAGAACAAACTGTTAGAAGGTTCATATAATTTGTTACCGCTGCAGGAACAAAACACGGCTGGAAGTAGATGTCGAACAACATGCCAGTTGCAAGGCTGGTTGCGCACCTTGACTTGCACACTTGACATGGTGGTGGTTGCGCCATTCTACACAAAAATATTGAAAACTAAGCATATAATCGGATTTCTAGACTATTGAACCAACACTAAGTATAATCGGTTTCTACACTAGTAAACCAATTTGTACTAAACATAATCGGATACTATGGTACTAAATATAATTCTACATTAGTAATTGTATACACAAGCAAACAAAATCCACGGAGGGAGACACAAATAAACAAATTCTACACTACCAAATTAAGTTGAACTTGAATCATTAATATTCTAGACACTCAAAAAATTTCTACTCAAAATGCACTATTAAAGTCGGATTTTACATCGGATTATCACTAAAATTTCTACACAAAGCAATCCATGGAACTAATCAACATTGGATTCTACATCACACAAAGCAATCCATTATATGTACTACAATTTCCACACAAAGCAATCCTAAATCAACTTATACATATACGAATCCCATATGCTTCGATTCCGCGCGGATGGCGAAGGAGGTACGAGTGGAGAGGAGGGAGATGCGATAGGAGGGGAAGGAGAGGATTGAACCTTTGCTTGCTGCTGGCGGGGCGGCGAGGGGCGACGACGGGGGCGGCGGCAGGTCGAGGGGGGGGGGAGTGGGCACAAGTGGGCGAAATGAGAGAGGCCGGGCGGCGACTTAGGTCTTTTACTAGGACGTGCAGTTGACTCGGGTGGGCCATTGCTGGCGTGGGCCTGAAATGCAACGTCATAGATAATAACAGCCCAAATTAAAAAAGACGAAGATTAATGAAAGACTTATAGCACAATTAAAGACTCAAAATTAGAACTGGTAGTAAAGAAATAAAAGTCCCAAAATGATAAAAACACTAATAATAATGGTCAAAAATATAATATAAAATGTTCATTAATTTTTGACTTAAAATACTTGATAAAATGGAAAAATTATTTCTGGCGTAACATAACTTGGAACGCCAGCACTAATAAATTAACTACGGCGTGCATAGAATTCCAACGACACCACTATCTTCCAAACGGTGAGTGCAGGTGGGCCAACATATTTGTGACGTGTCCGGAAATAACCACGCCAGCACTAACCGTGTACAGCTGACGTACCAATTTGGCCAACGCCAGTACTATTTTAAAAAATTAGTGCTGGCGCTGATGAAAAATGACGCGCCACCAACGAAAGTTGTGGCTAGCCGTTTTTCCACTAGTGAACATGGTTTCGTTTTTAAGGTTAAGCTCTACAATGCAGTAAATCACTCACATTTTGGTTGTTCAAGTTGGAGAGGACTCTGCAAGGCCTACGGATGTAAGGATGATATGGTAATAACCTTCGATCTTGGTCCTAAAGATGATCCTGAATATAATATTGCATTTTTTTAGCAAACACAGTGGGGAAAAACCCCACTGTAACTCTTTTTCATTAATATAATGGAGCAATTACATGTGGCTGTACAAACATACAATCAATCTAGATATGTCTACAAGTAGTCTAGCCAAGACTGCATCCCCTCCTTCAGACTAGGCTTTGCCTTCTTGATGATTGTATCAAAGTGCTCCTTGAAACATGTGATACAGTACTCTATGCTCTTTGGCTTGTGCTAAAAATGATACTATTCCTGTGTTTCCATATACTCCAGCACCCTCCAATTAGGCATTCTTTAAAACATTTGATATTATTCTGCCTCTGTCCTTCCATAAGCATCTCTATGAGATTATAGTCAGTGTTCCATTGAAAACCAATTGCCAACCAGAAGTTCTGGCTAAAATCACAGCCAAAGAATAGATGGAGTAGATATTCATTTGGCTCATCATCACACAAAACACATCTGCTGGTCTCAATATAGAAAAAAAAATTCTTAAGAGAAGGTCTCTTGTATTCAATCTATCCTGTAGTAGCAACCAGAAGAAAATTTTCTGTTTGGGAAGTGAACATGATTTCCATATCCATTGAAATGGGGTAGGTGCATCTGGGGGATTTCCAATGAATTCCAAGTATATCCTTTTGTTGGAGTAATTGGTGCTATTCCAGTAGAGTTGCCAAATGTCTTTAGAGTCATAATTGTCTCTGCTGTTGATCATGTTTCTCAAGTTATTACTTTGTTGAACAGCAATGGAGGACATTGGTAAGTGGAACATGTCATAGAAGTTTGAATATTCTAAATTACTGGCTGATGCAAGAGTTATATTTTTGTATTTGGCATATGAGAATAGCTCAGGCATTAAATAGCATAGTGGTTCTGGGTTCTACATATCAGTCCATAAAGATATTGTGTTTCCAATACCAGGAGTGCACCTAGTCATGTTCTTGAAATCTTGAAGAATGGAGTAGTAGTCTCTCCACTAGAAAGAGCCCACTTTGGTGGGGAAACTAGGCACATATCCATCCTCATAATATGTATTCCAGATCAAATTTACCCATGGGATATCATGCCGGTTAAAAAATGTATATAAGTACTTTGTGAGGAGTGCCTTGTTTTGCATTCTGAGGTCCAGCACTCCAAGGCCACCAGCTTTCTTGGGTAAACACACATTATCCCATTTAACAAGGCATTTCCCATGTTTATTAATGCCTTTTCCATACCAGAGAAAGCCTCTGCCAGATTTTTCAAAATGATCCAATATGGTGAAAGGCACTCTAATGCAGCACATAGCAAAGATGGGCAGGGCAGAGATTACTGCTTTAAGATGGATTAGTCTACCAGAGTATGTCATCATAGCAGCAATGCCAGATAGCCTGTTATCTAGCCTGGATACCATGGGCATAAGATCCTCCACCTTTGGCCTAGTGGATCCCATGGGTAATCCAGGATATGTGAAAGGCATTGCTTCCCTCTTGCAGTTAAACATATTTGCCAGTTCCTGTGCTCTGTCTTCAGTAATATTTATAGGAACAAGTGAGGATTTGCTGTAATTTACTTTCAGTCCTGTGAATTTAGAGAAAGTATCCAGGATATCAGTGAAACACCTAATTTGTTCCACATCAGCTGGCAAGATTACAAGAGTGTCATCAGCATACTGAATGATAGGGTAGCTTTCAGTGTAACTACTGTCTATAGGTAGTCAGAGGGAACCATCTCTCCAGGCATTATTTACAAGAATCTGTAGGAGTTCACCAACAATAACATAGAGGAGTGGAAACAGGGGATCTCCTTGTCTAACTCCACATTTACATTGTATGTTTTTCCCAGGGACCCCATTCAGTATAACAGATGCTGAGGCAGTGGACAGAATCATGCTGATCCATCTAATCCATTTCTCACTAAATCCTAGATGTTTCAGCATAAATATAATAGCCTTGTGGTCTACCTTATCAAATGCCTTCTCAAAATCAATTTTGAAGATTATGATCTCTTTTTTTGATTTGTGGCACATGTGGATATATTCAAAACTCCATGCCAGGCAGTCTTGGATGTTCCTAGATTTAATGAATCCATATTGGTTTTTGCTTATTCTAGGAATGATAATCTGCTGCGCCCTGTTAGCAAGTAGCTTAGTAACAATCTTGATGGGCATACTAACCAAAGAAATAGGTCTGAAATCACTTGGAGTTTCTGGGCATTCATTCTTTGGTATTAAAGTTATGTAAGCAGTATTGACTGGTCCCAGGTTTACATTTTCATTATGAAAATCATTGATGAATTTATAGAAATTGTGCTTGATAATATGCCAACATTTCTTCATAAAGTGACCATTAAATCCATCAGGCCCAGGGGACTTGTCAGCTGGCATGTGCTTGATAATATCATCTATTTCTTCAGTGGAAAAAGGCCTTTCGAGGTCCTGAAGATTAGCATCTTTAGCCAGATGTGATATATCAAAATTTTGCACAGTGTCAACAGTCATGCCAATTCTCTCTTTAAATGATGTCCAAAGAATTGCAGCTTTATGATCATGATCATAAACATAATGATCATCAGTTGATCTCAGAAATGTAATGTAGTTATGTCTAAAAATCTGTGTGGCAATTGCATGAAAGAACTTTGTATTTTCATCTCCAAGATTGACCCATCTGATATTTGGGTGGATGTGGACATGATTCCAGTTCTACTTCCATGTGAGTTTCTCAAACCAATTTTTTAAGTAATTTATATTGTTTATTTAAAAATAGTTGGTATTCATCCCTACTAAACTTGTTTATTTATAATTGATAGCTTGTTTCCTTTCTCCAAGAAGTACATGGAAGGTAGTAGACAAGACCTACTACAGTTATGGCGCAGAGTTAACTTGGGAGGAGATAAATTCTCGTCTCATTTATTAAGGATGTTGAGACTTTTAAGAACAATTATGAAATTGGCGAACCCTATAGTGGATATTTTCCACTAGTCCACGTGTTGAACCATGGTAACATCTGTGCAGATAGCATGGTATGATTTTTTACTATTGTGTCACTACTCCATCTTTCGCATACATTCTTCTTAAGAGAAACTACATTGCTAACTATGTTACTATTATGTTCTTCAACAGAAGCTCCCGAGCGATGTTGTGCCTGAGCTGATGTATACCGAAGGTCAGATGAATATTATTAGCTTACGGCCAAGTCTGCCGGTGGCTTTCCGCTGTGCATACTCGATTTCTCAAACAGATGAAAGCCTAAAAATCAAAGGAATGAGCAAAGTAATGAATACGTGCAAGTAACTCCTTGGAGACAACATGGATTCGCGCAAGTCACAAATTGGAGACAGGTGGATCTCTATTCTCCATAATGGAGAAGGAGGCATTAGTACAAAACAGGCCATTGGTCCAGGCCAGATCGAGCAACAGTCCCGGTTCTGTTACGAACAGGGACTAATGCGTGCATCAGTCCCGGTTCGAGCGGGCAGGATGCCGGCCGGACCCCTTTAGTCCCGGTTTGTGGCTGGAACCGGGACTAAAGGGGCCGATACCCTTTAGTCCCGGTTCGTATTACCAACCGGGACTAAAGGCTCCACCTTTAGTCCCGGTTGGTAACACCAACCGGGACTAAAGGTCCTCCCTCCCCCGCCCCAGGCAGCGCCACGTGGATGGCCTTTAGTCCCGGTTGGTGTCTCCAACCGGGACTAAAGGGGATGTACTGTAGCTAGCCTTTTTTTTCTTTTCTGTTTTTACATTTGTTTTCTGTTTTTTAGTTTCTGTTTTAATTTGCTTATATCTTTTAGGATATTTGATGTTTTTGAGTGATTCTTTTTGCATTGGATTCAAAATTTTGTCTAGTTTCTGTTTGTGCCATTAGTTTTCAAATTTGAATGGTTGAAATTTGAATTTATTCAAATTTGGTTCAAACCCTAGATTGTGAATAACTTGAGTTTACAAATAGTTTTAAATTTAATTATTTTTGCTCCTAGTCACATGTTAGATTCTTGTCACAGTAAGATTTATTTGGTTATTTTTAAAATAATTTAAATTAGGATTTTAATTAAAACAATACTGTTTTGCTTATATAGTTGTTTTAGTCATTTAATTGTTGTTTTTTATTATTTTTAGTTAGTTCTTTCTGTAGATTTTGACATGTTGTAGTATGGTGCATATTGAATGCACAAAAAAGTCTGGAGTTGAAATAAGTTTAAAAAAAATGAAATGCCTTTGTAACAGATGGGTTTTCGTCCGAAACCCTGATACTTCGAAAGAGATTGTTCATTTTGTACACGAAGTGCATCCAGTTTTTGCCGTAGCCCTCTCAACTTTGTAGCACATGCTATGTGGGTGAAATGATGATACCATGGCAAGTTTCAACCTTTTCAGAGTTCATTTGTAGTGCTTTTCAATTTCAGGGTCATTTAGCTCAAAAAAATCAGTAAATGCATGAAAAATAGCAAATGAAGTTAGAAAGGGTTGAAATTTGAGGATGTGGCTTTGAATGGTGCATAATGAACACACAAAAAGTCTGGAGTTGAAATAAGTTTAAAAAAATGAAATGCCTTTGTAACAGACTGGTTTTCGTCCGAAACCCTGACACTTCGAAAGAGATTGTTCATTTTGTACACGAAGTGCATCCAGTTTTTGCCGTAACCCTCTCAACTTTTTAGCACATGCTATGTGGGTGAAATGATGATACCATGCCAAGTTTCAACCTTTTCAGAGTTCATTTGTAGTGCTTTTCAATTTCAGGGTCATTTAGCTCAAAAAAATCAGTAAATGCATGAAAAATAGCAAATGAAGTCAGAAAGGGTTGAAAATTGATGGCGTGGCTTCGAATGGTGCATAATGAACACACAAAAAGTCTGGAGTTGAAATAAGTTTAAAAAAATGAAATGCCTTTGTAACAGACGAGTTTTCGTCTGAAACCCTGATACTTCGAAGCCGACGGCCGCATACCTTTCTGACTTGGTTAACCTTAGTTGTGACTCTGGCTGAGACGGTGCTAGCAGATGTGTAGTCGACGGTATGATTGGATGGACACCAACCCGGACTAAAGGGGTTCTGAAATTTTCAAACTCTACCCCCCCCCCCCCCCCCGTGGACCGCCTTTTTTAGTTTTGTAGAAAATAAAAAAAAATGATAAAATCTTCAAAAAATAAAATCCTTTGAGATGTAGTTAGGTTTTAGTGTCTAGTTGGTATAGAAATTTTGAAATATGAATTTTGACCTTTTTTGCAAAAAAAACGAAAAAAATGTAAAACGGCCATAACTTTTGCATACGACGTCGAAAAAAAAGTTCAATATATAAAAAAAAACTAGAGAAAAATTGGGACTCGATTTCACCTGGGTTTACCCGGTGAAGTTTTCTCAGATTCTCAAAATTCCAAAAGAAAAAAAAGTTATTTCAAATCAAAAAAAATAATTTTAAAAATTAATTTTATTTAAAAACAATAAATGATGTCATATTTGGATTCCTCACATTTTTCTGATAATAATGGATATATTATTTGTCGAATTTCGATTTACAGATTTAAAGATATTAATTATGTCATATTAAATGAATAAATGGCAAAAAAAAATGAATAAAATAATATTATTACTTATTTTATTTTCATTGAAATTCAATATTATTAGTACTTATTTTGTTTATTTTAATAATTGTTTAGAATTCAAAAAATTAAATCATGTGACATCAAGACCTAAGGGTTAATAGGATTGATAGCTTACTATTGTCAGGAAAACAACAAGTGCAGACTTGGAAACTAGGGTCGATAGAACCAGGAAGTTAAGCGTGCTGGGGCTGGAGCAGTGAGAGGATGGGTGACCGGCCGGAAAGTTAAGCGTGCTGGGGCTGGAGCAGTGAGAGGATGGGTGACCAGCCGGGAAGTTAAGCGTGCTGGGGCTGGAGCAGTGAGAGGATGGGTGACCAGCCGGGAAGTTAGACGATTTGAAATGAGTGCTCCACGCTGGAGCAGTGAGGACGGGTGATTAGAGATTAAATTGTCAAATAATTCAAAGATTTGAAAATCGGAATAAAACTTAAAAAATATTCAAAAAAAAATTCAATTTTTTTTTTCTAAAAATTCCTTTAGTCCCGGTTGGTGTTAGCAACCGGGACTAAAGGCTCCACCTTTAGTCCCGGTTGGTAACACCAACCGGGACTAAAGGTCCTCCAGCCCACGCACAGAGAGCGGCCACGTGGAGGGCCTTTAGTCCCGGTTCGTAAGCCAACCGGGACTAAAGGATTTGGGCATTAGTCCCGACCCTTTAGTCCCGGTTCCAGAACCGGGACTAAAGCCCCTCTGGAACCGGGACTAATGGGCCTTTTTCTACTAGTGAGGGGTTTACCTGTTTTATGCTATTTTACCTACGAGAGAAGAGTAGGTCCTAGCTAGTACTTGTCATGTGCTACAACTATTAGCTAGTGTTGGTTAACTTGTCATGTGCTATATTGATGTGGTGAGTTATTATATGACTATGGATGATGAGTTGTTATATGACTATGATGATGATGATGAGGAGGAGGAGGAGGCCGTAGTACTTGTCATGTGCTAGAATGATGATGAGTTATTATATGACTACGGATGATGCATGAGTTGTTATATGACTACCATGAGTTGTTATTATAATGATGATGATGAGTTGTTGTTATGATGATGATGAACTAACTTGGTCACTCTTGGATCCATCCACTTTAATCTAATCCATGTTTCTTCCACCCAATGTTATAACAACCTCTTAATTGTTACTGTATCAAAATTTGTATAACGGTGTACAAATACAGTATAAAATGAAGAAATGAAATACGCACGAATAGTAGTGACGAGGGGCAACACCCCACGCTGCTGATACTTAGCAGTAGCGCGGGTCCAGCCCCATGCTACTGATAACATATGTAGTAGTAGCGCGGGCTCAGACACGCGCTACTGCTAATAGTTAGCTGTAACGCCCTAGCAGTAGTGCGGGCCCCCGCGCTACTGCTAGCCCATAAACCCGCGCTACCACTAGGGTTTTCCCTAGTAGTGGATGATTCTATAAACATGAGACCTTGTTGGTGAGAGTTGAGCTCCCATGTCTGAAGCACAACTAGGTTACCATGGTGTTGGAGTCACAGCAGGCATTACATCTGAAGCGTTCTTGGGCAATACACTGTTGTATTCACAACCATCGGTGGAGGCAAGACAAGGCTCAAAGAAGAGGAAGCAAGACTAAGGATGAGCATGCGCCTTACTGGTCAACCCGATGGCCAAACCACCGGAACCTTTGTGGGTCACTAATCAGTGATTTGCCACCTTGAATGGAGTGCCTTTACGGGGATTGCACGGAGATTCGTCACATCAAGGATGTTCATCACAACCCCTAGTTGGGAATACGGCTTGTCCACTTCCCTTGTAAGCTAAGCACACATAATCATTGAATATATATGATCGGTGTTTTGCTTTCCATATCGGGGGAGCACCATCCTCAATCATGGTAACGCGCTTGGACTTGCCGGTGCCATGACTGGGTCTAAAGTCTATCTTATCGGCGGTAGCTCTAAATATCAACATGGTAGTCTAAATTTTGTACTCAACTTTCAATGCTAGGATATTCCTGCATTTCAGTTGCATCTTCCAACTTAAAAATAAACTTTCTTGAGCTCGTGACAAGGATTATGCATACGAATATGTTGCAAACGTGTACGTGATCATCTATCCTGCAATAAGTTGCGTTCATCTTATGATCCTCACAAATTCATTTTTAGAAAATTAACATCAAGACTCACAACAAGCACTTGTCATCTCAGTTCTTCCTTTTTTTTTAGGAAAGAAAACAATGTGCAATTGAGGTTCAATGCCTTTTCCATGTGGATATGGTACATGGGAGAGTCTTGCCACTGTACATAGCTATGAACCTGGTGACAATGTACAATTCAACATAAATGCCTTTTAAATGTGGTTAGGACATATGGTAGTGCATGTAGACAAACTCAACCATTGGGATACACCAAATTGAGATAGCACATGACAGGGCCATAGTCCCAATAAATGATGGGAACATGCCATCTTTTGATATTTAAGCACAGGTCCAACTTTCACTACACATAAATATATAGCACCAAGGGCACCAAAGCTTGTTCCGGTACAAACAAGGTAACAACAATTTGTATCACCATGCATGGGCACCAAGCTTTTTACCACCATGATATGGATGCAAGGTCTGCCCCTGCAATAGGACAAATGGTATAGGACTGTGAGGTTTCAGGAAATAAGTTGCAAGATGTTAGCCCCTTTTTAGTTAACCCAACCGAATTACACCATAGGTCATGAGACACCGATCCACAACTTTTACGTTTTCATCTGACGGAAGTTCATGACAAGAACTGAAGAGAACCAGTGCAAGCAGTGTAAACAACCTAGGTGGTAGACACACCCAGAAATATTGATCTGTGCAATTCTGTCGATTATCCCAATCCCATAGGTGTTTTAGTTTTCCCCTTAGCAAATAAACACCAAGATGCAATGCAGCTTGAGCCTGTTTACGGCAAGGACAAGTCATGTTTGCTGCCACTGTAAGCGCATCCTGCGATGGCATGGAGTTGTGGCTGGTTGTAGTAGCTTACCGCTTGAGTCATGGTCAGGGGGCGTGTGATTGGATGGCTCAGATCATTTGGATTCACCGAACTCGTGCTTTTATAAGTAGTCGTAGATTATTCAGCAGAGTGACAAAACATACATGGATCAACCCAAAAGCCACCTTCCTTTGGGACCAAGGGTGACGGAGACGGCATCAGCTAGCTTGTGGATGCCGACCGCGAGCCCGCGATGGCAAGCGTTGCCGGAGGATATCATCTTGACGTCCGCCCGCACCGCCAGGCGGTGGCTGATCCTCTTCAGCCCGTGTAGCCGGCACGGCCATCTGGGTAGCAGCGGTCGAGAGGAGGAGGAGTGCAGGGCGAAGGAAGTTGTGGTGAGCGACATGGTTGTGGTGGTGGGACCATGAATTTAGTGCCTCAGGGTTGAGGAGAGAGCTCCGGCCGCCGGAGAGAGTGGGAGGAGCCAAGGTGCGCGGCGGCGGCTTGGGGCCGGAAGAAGGCATCGCCGCCGGGGGGGGGGGGGGGGGGGGGGGGGTGGGGGTGGGGGAAGTCACTGTGCCACCACCAGGCCGGCGGTTGCTGCAACGGGGCCTGGCAGCAAGGGGAAGCGGTGCCGGTACTCGTGTAGTGGGTGGGGAGTAGTGGAATGGAGCGACTACCTTCACGACGGCGTGCTTGGATTCGTTCATGACGGCGTGCTTGGATTCGTTGGCGCCATGGCGGGTTCTAAAGGAGACTGGATTTTCTACTCTCGGGTGTACTACACCCGAGAGTAGCCACTACTTTCCGGCCAAGTAACTCCGACTCAATCTCCCTATACGCACGCACGCACGCAGCTCACCTGCATGCACTAACAGACTAACGAACACATGCACCACACACACACGCCCAGTGGCCAGTGCACATCTATGGCGTGGTTTACTCCAACATACTCCCCCTAAACCACGACATCGCCGCACATCCTGACGTACAGGACGCCGGCTCCTCGTCGACTGTCGCAGGGAACACCCCTTCTTCGTCTCCGGGGCCGCCGCATGCTCGCCGTCGCCGGAGTTGACGCTGCTGCACCCATCGCGTCGTCGCCACGGCCTCCACTACGGCCTCCACACTCGGCGCGAACCACGCAGCATGCATCGTCTCCGCACGAGCGCTGCAGCTTCTCCTTCTTCTTTGGCGACATACGCCGTCTTCTCCGGCTCCGGCGACACACGCCGTCGAGCACATCTTGCCCGGCAAGACCGACACACGATCCGCTGCCGAGCACCTGACACACGGCCCGGGCGACGAACGCCATAGCTTTTCTGGCGACACACGCCGCTGAGCGTGCCCGGCAGGTCCGACGCACGATCCACTGCCGTAGCACCTCCATTGGTGACCACGCATGGGCCGACACAAGGCCCGACGACCTCGCCGCACCGCCGGCCCTCAACGCCATCATGCTGCCGGCTACGACCAGCATGCCTCCGGCGATGGTAACGAATCCCATGACGAACTGGCTCTTGATATCCATTGTTGGAACCGAGGATCGACGGACGATCAAGAAGAACACGAGACGCGGTGGATTACCGGGCGACAAACGCCCGCCGGGCAACGGACGCCCCCAGCGACGAACGCTGGCCTTTTCTCTGTATTTCTCCAACTCGACTGACACCGTTACAACTGAGGAGTACAATGGCTTTTTATAGGCCAGGGAACACACACCTACTAGAGCACGAACTCCATCCTTGCGCTACGGACGCCACGATGCCAACTAACTCCGACTCAGTCTCCCTATATATACGCACGCACGCAGCTCACCTGCATGCACTAACAGACTAACGGACACATGCAGCATACACACACACGCCCAGAGCACATCTATGGCGTGGTTTACTCCAACATGAGTGTTGTTCATTTTGTAAAACTGAATATGGTTGGATTTCCAATAATCATAAGATGACGGTAACATACTGAGGGATACGTGATCCACATTTATAACATATTAGTATGCATAATCCTTGCCATGAGCTCAAGTCAATTGAAAGTTGAGGAAAAAATTTGGACCTCCTGATTGATATTTAGATCTAGCGGCGAAAGGTAGACTTTAGAACCGGAAAGTAGTGGCTACTCTCGGGTGTAGTACACCCGAGTTAGGAAAATTTTGAAAAAATGTGATCAACCATTATTCAAAAAATCTGAAACTTTGGGACATCAAACATTATCAGATGTGTGAGGTTCTTGCAAAGTTTCATCGAAAACTAACATCCGAGGAGCTCTCACCAAAAATAAAAAAATCACTGATCAAAAAGTGCACAAAACTTTCAGTAGCGATTTTGTTTTTTTGGGTGAGAGCTCCTCTGTTGTTATTTTTCGATGAAACTTGACAAGAACCTTCAACATATGATAAAGTTTGATGTAGCAAAATTTCAGATTTTTTGGATTTCGTTTGATAAACTTTTTTCCAATTTTTTGGTAACTCAGGTGTAGTACACCCGAGAGTAGAAAATCCAGTCTCATTTCAATGTAAGATCTTACCAATATAGCATCGACTGAGACTGATGCCAGCAGACGGCCAACACTCCGGCTGAACAGATGCCGGCAAAGGCCACTTTGCCGTCTGCTGGCGGACGGCAAAGAAGCAAGCTCTTTGCCGTCTGCCAGCGGACGGCAAAGAAGCAAGCTCTTTGCCGTCTGCCAGCAGACGGCAAAGAGGCCAAATAGGCCAAAGTGGCTATATAGCCCCTGTTTTTTCTTATATCAATTCATTTTCACAGAAAATTATATATATGACCAATATAGCATATCCAACACATATTGCCAATAGTCATGAACACATGTAAATTAAAAACTTTATTAATAATGGGAATAGGTAATACAAAGTCATATTATAAAGAATCAGAAATGATTAAGTAATTAAATTTACATTTCGGAAATTACAAGAAATGACCTAAAACTAAATATCTATTTTCCTAAAAACTATCTTATTACTAAGATCTTCTCTGGATCTTCTTCTTTTCTTCCAACCTGCATAACAAAAACACTAAGAAAGAGAGAATGGGTTAGGAGTAGAAATGTAGCATTTCACTTGGTGAAATGCAATGCTGTAGGAGCCAGCACTTGAGATCAAGACAATGTTAGTTAAGATCCTGATTTTCAAAGTGATCTTAATTAGAAAGCCAAATAGAGTAAACACAAAGACCACTATCAGTACTAGCTCTAGGAATTAAGCCAACTAAAAACTAGTGATTGAAGCCAAGGATTAGACTTCATCACCACAATCAGTTTTGTCCAGTGAAGAAGCTAGGAGGAGCAGGCTGTCCACAAGAAGCAGGTTTACCATAATCCACAAGACCAAGATACAGAAGACCTCTAGGTATACTTGAGGGATTATGTGCTCAGACAGCCTGGAAGTGCCAGTGCTAGTTCATCACAGCACAGGGATAGCCACATGTAAATTAAGCCTAAGAGAGGGGGGCTCAGACCAGCATCACTACCCAAATCAGATGTAGTATCTGTCTTATCAGTAGAAAACTACGAAAGTAACAGCCAAAACCAAGTATAGCATCTGTTCATATGCTATTAGAAAGAGACCAATAGGAATAGCCAAACCAAGTGGTATCTGTTCATGTCAGTATTAGAAATAAAGCAATTAAGATCAAGTGAGCATCTGTTCATAAGATCAATAGAAATAGCATAGAAGAAATAGCAGGGTAGCACCCCACTGATTATCTGCTTCTGCAGAACACAGCACACACATGCACCTGGTAATTTCTGCAAATAGGGCACTGCACCCACAAGCACAGGGGGCTAGTATCACTTAACAGCTACTACAACTAAACAGCAGCAACATTAGTTAACAACAGCTATAACCACTATTATCCAAAGGTTAAACAGACCAATGGAAAGGAAATATAACTCTAAAATCAGTTAACTGAATCAAAGTCACCACCAACAGTTAGGGAATTAACTGACAGCCACAACAACTACAGGGAGAGATCCCCAATACAGCCAAGGTAGTGCTCTAAATTGTTAATGTGGTAAGAAATAACTCTGAAACAAAGGTTCTATCGTCATATGTGGGACAGACAGTGTTGTCGTAGGCTACATTGAATCTTTTTTGCGTCACTACAACTTTACAAAATAGAAATAGCCCTTAGCTTGCTGAAATAATAATTCTCTTATATGCTTAGTTTCTGAAGAATAACAGAGGATGAACAAATTAAGAGCAGGTCTGCAACCACATGACTAAGATTCAGGAAAGTGTACAGCAAGGATGATAATTTTGGCTTGTGAGATAAGAATGCAGGTTAACACACGTTGATAATCCAATACACTATATATCAGCAACAAAAGAACACATCTGATACAATTACAGCGGCATCCAGGAGGCCAGAGTGGCATAACCAGCAAAGCCAGACACTTGAATCAATGCCCAAACTCGCCCCTTCCTCTACTTGGACCAGACCACGACATAAAACCACAATCTAATTGATTCAAGTAATCCGATGTTCCACAGAGTAGCAGAAGAGTAGGAGCAGGGGGAGATGGAGCTCACCGAGGGGCTGTTGACGGAGCAGCACTCGGGGAGGCGCCGGGGTTGCGTTGGACGCCGTCCAACCGGCGAGGAGCCCTCCTGCACCGCAAGCCGACGATGCCATGTCGGAGTTGCACCAGAGCGCCGTCCCACCGACGAGCACGAACACCACGGTCACAAACGTGACCAAGGAGGCCGGCGGTGGCGTAGAGTACATCCAGGAGCGCCACCAGGAGCGGGGACGACCGGAGCAACGAGCAGGTAGCCGCCGGAGACAAGGATCACCACCAACACCGAAACCCTAGCAGGGCATAACCGAAGGGGCGACCACAGGGAGCAGAGGAAAACAAATCGATGCGGAGGAATCGACAGAGCTCATCGAGGAGCAGCCGTAGGTGTGCTAGGCGGCGCCAGAGCTCACCGGAGCGGCCGGAATCGGCCGGCGTCCGTGGCGGCGGCGCAAGGGGATCGAGAGGACCAGACAGGAAGAGAGCTAAGCGAGCGAGAGAGATGGGCGCGTGCGTTGGTTCTGGTCTAGCCCAGCCAGCGTAACTGTACGACTTTTTTTTTACCCGCAAAAAAAATAGCCCACCTCTTTGCCGTCTGCCAGCAGATGGCAAAGAATCTTTGCCGTCTACTGGCAGATGGCAAAGAGGTGGGGCTGGTGCGCCGTTACAGCGCTGGCGTCCACTGGACCCACTCACCTCTTTGCCGTCTGCCAGCAGATGGCAAAGAATCTTTGCCATCTGCTGGCAGACAGCAAAGAATTGGCTGATGGCAACCAGGTTCTTTGCCGTCTGTCAGTTCTTTGTCGTCTGTTGTACCAAAGCAGACGGCAAAGAGCCTCTTTGCCGTCTGCCAGCAGACGGCAAAGATCTGGCAGACGGCAAAGATCCTGATTCCAGTAGTGACTCCTCCTCCGAGGACTCGACGGGGATCACCGTCGAGGGGCCGGCCTCATCCTCCTTCTTCTTCTTCTGCTCGGCGTCGCGCTTCCAGAAAAACTCCTGCTCGGCCTGCACATACTCGGGATGCTCACGCGCGAACCTCGCCATCGCAGCCTCATCGCTATCGCCGGGACTAATGACAATGGCGGGCCTCTTCTTCGTCTTCTTCCTCTTCTTCAGCGGCATCTCCTCCATATCGATGCTCCCCGGCACGAGCAACTCCGCATCCGCCCGGGTCTCAATCTCCGGGAAGTTGAGGTCCTTCTTCGGCCTCCCGGCACGCCACACCGCCATGTCGTAGGAACGGGCGGCCTCGTGGGCGGTGGGGTAGGTGCCGAGCCAAAAGCGGCGGCCGGCGTCGCAAAACTCAACCCCGTAGTTGACGGAGGGCTTCTCCCTCACGCCGAAGAACTCCGTCTTGCTCCTCGGGGTCTTCTTCGGCACCATGGCAAAAACAAACCGAGGGCGGGGCGCGGTCAGGGCGACGGCCGGAGAGAGGTGGGGTCGGGGCGGTGTCGGGGCGGAGGCGGCGGGGTCGGGGCGGTGTCGGGGCGGAGGCGGCGGGGTCGGGGCGGCGGGCGGAGTCGAAGGCGGGTAGCGAGGCGGAGGTGGATCCGCGGCGGCCTGTGATACGTCCAATTTGCATCATGATTTTATACTGTTATTTATTATGTTTTTGATCATTATTTCACCTTATGGTACAATTCTTATGCCTTTTCTCGCTTAATTTGCAAGATTTACATGAAGAGGGAGAATGCCAGTAGTTGGAATTCTGGACCTGAAATAGCCACATCAGAGATACCTAATCTACAGAGCTCCAATTGACCTGAAATTTCACGGAGATTTTTTATTGAATATATAAAAAATACTGGAGAAAAGAAATAACAGAGGGGACCCACCAGCTGCCCACAAGGCAGCAGGGCGCGCTCTAGTGCCTTGTGGGGCCCACAGCTGGCGTCTGGCCCCCTCCTTCTGCTATATGAAGCCATTTGCCCTAGAAAAATAAATAAGAGGAAGGCTTTTGGGATGAAGCGCCGCCGTCTCGAGGGGGAACCTGGGCAGGAGCTATTTTGCTCTCCGGCAGAGCGATTCCGTCGGGGATACTTCGCTCCGGGAGGGGGAAATCGAAGCCATCAACATCACCAACGATCCTCTCATCGTGGGAGGACCAATCTTCATCAACATCTTCACCAGCACCATCTCATCTCAAACCCTAGTTCATCTGTTGTATTCAATCTTTGTCTCAAAACCCCAGATTGGTACCTGTGGGTTGCTAGTAGTGTTGATTACATCTTGTAGTTGATGCTAATTGGTTTATTTGGTGGAAGATTATATGTTCAGATCCTTAATGCTATTCAATACCCCTCTGATCTTGAACATGAACATGATTTGTGAGTCGTTACTTTTGTTCTTGAGGACATGGGAGAAGTCTTGTCATAAGTAATCGTGTGAATTTGGTATTCGTTCGATATTTTGATGATATGTATGTTGTTACTTCCTTTAGTGGTGTCATGTGAATGTCGACTACATGACACTTCATCATCTTTGGGCCTAAGGGAAAGCATTGTGGAATAGTAATTAGATGATGGGTTGCTAGAGTGACAGAAGCTTAAACCCTAGTTTATGCGCTATTCCATAAGGGGCTGATTTGGATCCATACGTTTCATGCTATGGTTAGAGTTATCTCAATTCTTCTTTCGTAGTTGCGGATGCTTGCGAGAGGGGGTAATCATAAGTGGGAGGATTGTTCAAGTAAGAACAGCACCCAAGCACCGGTCCACCCACATATCAAATTATCAAAGTAGCGAACGCGAATCAAACAAACATGATGAAAGTGACTAGATGAAATTCCCATGTATCCTCGAGAACGCTTTGCTTATTATACGAGTTCGTTCTGGCTTGTCCTTTTCTATAAAAAGGATTGGGCCACCTTGCTGCACTTTATTATACTTGCTACTTGTTACTTGTAACAAAATATCTTGCTATCAAAATTATCTGTTACCGCTACTTTCAGTACTTGCAGAGAATACCTTGCTGAAAACCGCTTGTCATTTCCTTCTGCTCCTCGTTGGGTTTGACACTCTTACTTATTGAAAGGACTATGATTGATCCCCTATACTTGTGGATTATCAAGACTCTTTTCTGGCGCCGTTGCCGGGGAGTGAAGCGCCTTTGGTGAGTGGAATTTGGTAAGGAAACATTTATATTATGTGCTGAAATTTATTGTCACATGTCACTATGGAAAGTAATCCTTTGAGGGGCTTGTTCGGGGTATGTTCACCTCGACCTGAAGCAATAAGAGTTGCTCCTCCACCTATTGAACCTACTGAAAATATTTATTATGAAATTCCTTCGGGTATGATAGAGAAATTGCTAGCTAATCCTTATGCAGGAGATGGAATGGTACATCCTGATATGCACTTGATCTATGTGGATGAAATTTGTGGTTTGTTAAACTTGCAGGTTTATCCGGAGATGGAGTTAAGAACAAAGTATTCCCTTTATCTTTGGAGGGAAAGGCATTGACATGGTATAGGCTATGTGATGGTACTGATACATGGGACTGGAATCGGTTGAAGCTGGAATTCCACCAGAAATTTTATCATATGCACTTGGTTCATCGTGACCGGAATTATATATATAATTTTTGGCCTCGTGAAGGAGAAAGCATCGCTCAAGCTTGGGGGAGGCTTAAGTATATTTTGCATACATGCCTCAATCATGAGCTCTCAAGGGAAATAATTCTTCAAAACTTTTATGCTCGGCTTTCTCATAATGATCAATCCATGCTCGATACTTCTTCTGCTGGTTCCTTTATGAAGAGAACTATTGAATCCAGATGGGACCTTCTTGAAAGAATTAAACGCAATTATGAAGATTGGGAAATCGACAAAGGTAATGAGTCGGGTATAAATCTCGAGTTTGATTGTGTTAAATCTTTTATGGAAACTGATACTTTTCGTAAGTTTAGTACTAAATATGGACTTGACTCTGAGATAGTATCTACCTTTTGTGAATCTTTTGCCGCTCATGTTGATCTCCCTAAGGAGAAATGGTTTAAATATCATCCATCTATTGAATTAAAATAAGAACCTGTTAGTGTTAAAGAAGAAACAATTGTTTACCATGTTGATCCAGTTATGCCTACTGCTTATACTGAGAAACCTCCTTTCCCTATTAGGATTAAGGAACATGCTAAAGCTTCAACTGTGGTAAATAAGAGTAAAATTAGAGCACCTAGACCTTCCGAGCAAATTAAAGTTGAACCTAGTGTTGCAATGGTTAAAAATCTTTTGGTTGATAACATTGATGGACATGTCATATATTTCGGTAATGAAGCAACTAGAATTGCTAAGCCAGACCCTAAAGATAAAAATAAACCCGTAGTTGGCATGCCTGTTATTTCTGTCAAAATTGGAGATCATTGTTATCATGGTCTATGCGATGTTGGTGCTAGTGTGAGTGCTATTCCGTTTACTCTCTATCAAGAAGTCATGAATGATATTGCACCTGTTGAGATTGAAGATATTGATGTTACTATTAAGCTTGCAAATAGAGACACTATTTCACCGCTTGGGATTGTTAGAGATGTTGAATTCTTATGTGGTAAGATCAAATACCCTTCTGATTTTCTTGTTCTTGGATCACCACAAGATGATTTTTGTCCCATTATATTTGGTAGACCCTTCTTGAATACTGTTAATGCTAAGATTGATTGCACTAAAGAAATTGTCAGTGTTAATTTTGGTGAGATGTCTCATGAGTTTAATTTTTCTAAGTTTCGTAGACAACCTCATGATAAAGAATTGCCTAGTAAAGATGAAATTATTGGTCTTGCTTCTATTGCTGTGCCTTCTACTGATCCGTTAGAACAATATTTGCTTGAGCATGAGAATTACATGAATATGAATGAAAGAAATGAAATAGATGAATTGTTCTTTAAACAAGCATCTATCCTGAAACATAATTTGCCTGTTGAAACCTTGGGAGGTCCACCTGCACCCAAGGTGATCCTGTGTTTGAATTGAAGCAATTACCTGATACTCTTAAATATGCTTATGTTGATGAAAAGAAGATATATCCTGTTATTATTAGTGCTAACCTTTCGGAGCATGAAGAAAAGAGATTACTTAAAACTCTAAAGAAGCACCGTGCCGTGATACGTCCATTTTGCATCATGTTTCACTACTGTTATCTATAGTGTATTTAATCAATATAACACTTTGTGGAGCAATTCTAATGCCTTTTCTCTCTTAATATGCAAGATTTACACAAGGAGGGAGATTGCCGGCAGCTGGAATTCTGGACCTGAAAAAGCTATGTCAGAGATACCTATTCTACACATTTCCAAATGAGCTGAAATTTCACGGAGATTTATTTTGGAATAAATAAAAAATACTGGAGCAAAGAAGTACCAGAGGGGGCCACCCAGGTGCCCACGAGGCACCAGGGCGCGCCACCCCCCCAGGTGCGCCCTGGTGGCTCATGGGGCCCCTGGCCAGCTTCCGGTGCCCATTTTCTGGTATATAAGCCCATTTTCCCTAGAAAAAAAATAAGGAGAAGACTTTCGGGATGGTGCGTCGCCGTCTCGAGGCGGAACTTGGGCAGGAGCACTTTTGCTCTCCGGCGGAGCGATTCTGCCGGGGATACTTCCCTCCGGGAGGGGGAAATCGTCGCCATCGACATCACCAACTATCCTCTCATCGTGGGGGGACCAATCTTCATCAACATCCTCAACAGCACCATCTCATCTCAAACCCTAGTTCATCTCTTGTATTCAACCTTTGTCTCAAAACCTCAGATTGGTACGTGTGGGTTGCTAGTAGTGTTGATTACATCTTGTAGTTGATGCTAGTTGGTTTATTTGGTGGAAGATTATATGTTCAGATCTATTATGCTATTCAATACCCCTTTGATCTTGAGCATGAATATGATTTGTGAGTAGTTACTTTTGCTCTTGAGGACATGGGAGAAGTCTTGTCATAAGTAATCATGTGAATTTGCTATTCGTTCGATATTTTGATGATATGTATGTTGTTGATTCTCTTAGTGGTGTCATGTGAACGTCGACTACATGACACTTCACCATCTTTGGGCCTAAGGGAATGCATTGTGGAGTAGTAATTAGATGATGGGTTGCTAGAGTGACAGAAGCTTAAACCGTAGTTTATGTGCTATTCCGTAAGGGGCTGATTTGGATCCATATGCTTAATGCTATGGTTAGATTTATCTTAATTCTTCTTTCGTAGTTGCGGATGCTTGCGAGAGGGGTTAATCATAAGTGGGAGGTTTGTTCAAGTAAGAACAACACCCAAGCACCGGTCCACCCACATATCAAATTATCAAAGTAACGAACACGAATCAAACAAACATGATGAAAGTGACTAGATGAAATTCCCATGTGTCCTCGAGAATGCTTTGCTTATTATAAGAGATCGTTCGGGCTTGTCCTTTGCTACAACACTAGTAGAAAACAGGGCTTTGGTCCTGGCCAGATCAGAGCATTAGTCCCAATCGTGTTACGAACCGGGACTAATGGGAGCATCAGTCCCGATTCGAGAGGCTAGGATGCCGGCCGGGCCTCGGCAGTCATCAGTCCTGGTTCGGCTGGGACCTTTAGTCCCGGTTCCAGCCACCAACCAGGACTAAAGGGGTTGCTGCCCTTTAGTCCCAGTTGGTGTATGGAACCGGGACTAAAGGGTAGGCCATTAGTCCCGATTTTAGACACAAACCGGGACTAAAGTTTTGCCTATATATATCCACGCCCCCCCATCTCCTCTGTTTTTTGGCCGTGGAAGGGTGGAGGTGTGGGCTACTCTGTTTTTTGCCTATATATGCACATGAGGTGTTCGATGAAATGCCGGAGCCATACTTAAGCTTTCTCCTCTGTTCTTCCTCCAAGCTCGACCTCCAAGCTCCATTTTCCCCAAGATTTGTCTAGGTTTGGCGGTGCACCAACTATCCAAGTGTTCTAAAAAGGTTAGCAACTTCATCCTTTCATCTCTCACTGCTAGTTTAGCTCATTTCAAATGCTCTAGAAGTAGTGTGGTTTGTGGGTTTTAGTGGAGGAGTGTATGTGTGAGTTTATTTGATTTAGATGCACAATTTGAGCTCAAATTAACTTCTTAGTTTGCACATGTGTAGGGTGCCGTCCCGTCCCCGTCCTCGTCCCCATCCTCACCGCCGTCGATCGCCCGCGCCGATCTCGTCGCCGGCACCACCGTGGTGAGCCTCTTGTTCTTATCTTTTTTTAAAGAAAAAATTCTTACTTGTATGATTTATATAGCTACTTGTATAATTTTCTTACTTGTATTATTGTTTGTTATTATATAGTGCCATGGTTTTGGTATCCGCCCCCGTCGGCTCTCGTCCGGTCTATGATTCGGATGTGGTATATTATCTTTTATAACTATTTGTTTCATTTAGTGTTTATGACAATTATGCCGACCAACTTGACATAGATGTCTTTATCAAGGAGGTATGTGAACCAGAAATTCCAACCGACTCTCTTGTCGAGAGGTTAAATTTAGTTGAAAAAGAAAACAATTATTTGAAAGAAAAATTGGAAAGAGTTGAAGAAGAGAAGATGAAATTGGAATTGCATGTTGCCGATGTCGTCGATCTACACAAGATCCAGATGGATGCAATGCGCTTGAAGATTAGAAAGAGGCTTGGTCTCATTATGCTGTTGGATCAATTGTTACCTTAGTTGCGATTTTGATCGCATTTGTTGTTGCATTTAAATGTTTTACATAGTTGTATGTTTGTTTCAATGTATGTTTTAATTAGATGCTCTAGAGAGCTGTATGTTGTTCTATGAGAACTATGTATGAACTTTATGTATTTATTTTTTCAGTAATAACATTTGATCACTACTGTACTTTGGTTTTAATGTGATGATGAACTTGTATTAATTTGGTCATTTCTCTATTCATGATGTTCTGTAATGGTTTTTGATATACTTAATTATATAATGCACGCAGATGAACCGACAATGGATGTACGGTGACCGACGCACCTCCGACTACATTACGGGCCTGCATAATTTTCTCGATGTGGCTGAGGAAAACAAGCAGAATGGTTTTATGTATTGTCCATGTACTGTCTGTGAGAATACGAAGGATTACTCTGACTCGAAAACCCTTCACTTCCACCTGCTTGAGAAGGGTTTCATGCCACACTATAATGTTTGGACCAAGCACTGAGAAAGAGGGGTTATGATGGAAGACAACGAAAAAGAAGAGGATGATGACAACTATCCTATGTCCCCTAAATACGGTGATACTGCAACGAGGGAAGCTGAAGATCAAGAGGCACCAGATGTGCCCGATGATGATCTTCGCCGGGTCATTGTTGATGCACAGAGAGGATGCGAAAGTGAAAGGGAGAAGTTGAAGTTTGATCGCATGTTAGAGGATCACAAAAAAGGGTTGTACCCAAATTGCGAAGATGGCAACACAAATCTCGGTACCGCACTGGAATTGCTGCAATGGAAGGTAGAGAATGGTGTATCTGACAAGGGATTTGGGAAGCTACTGAAAATAATGAAGAAGAAGCTTCCAAAGGATAATGAATTGCCTGACAGTACGTACGAAGCAAAGAAGGTTCTCTGCCCTCTAGGATTAGAGGTGCAGAAGATACATGCATGCCCTAATGACTGCATCCTCTACCGCGGTGAGGAGTACGAGAATTTGAATGCATGCCCGGTATGCGGTGCATTGCGGTATAAGATCAGACGAGATGACCCTGGTGATGTTGAGGACGAGCGCCCCAGGAAGAGGGTTCCTACCAAGGTGATGTGGTATGCTCCTATAATACCATGGTTGAAACATCTGTTCAGAAACAAAGAGCATGCCAAGTTGTTGCGATGGCACAAAGAAGAACAAAAGAAAGAGGGGGAAGTTGAGAGTACCCGCTGATGGGTCGTAGTAGAGAAAAATCGAGAGAAAGTGGCCGGACTTTGCAGGTGAGGCAAGGAACTTATGGTTTGGTTTAAGTGCAGATGGCATTAATTCTTTTGGGGAGCAGAGCAGCAATCATAGCACCTGGCCCGTGACTCTATGTATCTATAACCTTCCTCCTTGGTTGTGCATGATGCGGAAGTTCATTATGATGCCAGTGCTCATCCAACGCCCTAAGCAACCCGGCAACGACATTGATGTGTACCTAAGGCCATTAGTTGAAGAACTTTTACAGCTGTTGGATAAAAAAGGTGTATGTGTGTGGGATGAGCACAAACAGCAGGAATTTGACCTACGAGCATTGCTGTTTGTAACAATCAATGATTGGCCTGCTCTTAGTAACCTTTCAGGACAGACAAACAAGGGATACAACGCATGCACACACTGTTTACATGAGACTGAAAGTATATATTTGGACAAGTGCAAGAAGAATGTGTACCTGGGACATCGTCGATTTCTTCCGACCAAGCATGCCTTAAGAAAGAAAGGCAAGCATTTCAAAGGTGAGGCAGATCACCAGAAGAAGCCTGTCCTCCGTACTGGTGATGATATACTTGATATGGTCAAGGATTTACAAGTAATCTTTGGAAAGGGTCCTGGCGGACAATCTGTTCCGAATGACGCTGACGGACACGCACCCATGTGGAAGAAGAAATCTATATTTTGGGACCTACCCTATTGGAAAGACCTAGAGGTCTGCTCTGCAATCGATGTGATGCACGTGATGAAGAATCTTTGCGTGAACCTGCTAGGATTCTTGGACGTGTATGGGAAGACAAAAGATAGACCGGAGGCACGGGAGGACCAGCAACGTATGAACGAAAAAGACGGCATGCATCCAAAGCAGTATCAAGGTCCTGCCAGCTACGCTCTTACCAAAGTAGAGAAGGAAATCTTTTTTGAATGCCTGCTCAGTATCAAGGTCCCGTCTGGCTTCTCGTCGAATATAAAGGGAATAATAAATATGGCAGAGAAAAAACTCCAGAACCTAAAGTCTCATGACTGCCACGTGATTATGACACAACTGCTTCTAGTTGCATTGAGGGGGCTTCTACCAGAAAATGTTCGATTAGCCATTGTGAAGGTATGTGCATTCCTCAATGCAATTTCTCAGAAGGTAATCGATCCAGAAATCCTACCAAGGTTACAGAATGATTTGGTCCAATGTCTTGTCAGTTTCGAGTTGGTGTTCCCACCATCCTTCTTCAATATTACGACGCACGTCCTAGTTCACCTAGTCGACGAGATTGCAATTCTGGGTCCTGTATTTCTACACAACATGTTCCCCTTTGAGAGGTTCATGGGAGTCTTAAAGAAATATGTTCGTAACCGTGCTAGGCCAGAAGGAAGTATCTCCACGAGCCATCAAACAGAGGAGGTCATTGACTTTTTGTGTTGACTTTATTCCTGACCTTAAGCCAATTGGTGTTCCTGAATCGCGGCATGAGGGGAGACTGGGTGGAAAAGGCACGCTAGGACCGAACTCAATAATATGTAGGGACGGGCATTCTTGTGCGCAAGCATACTACACAGTTCTACAGAATTCTACCTTGGTGGCCCCGTATATCAATGAACACAAGAATATTCTATGCTCCAAACACCCGGAGCAGTCTGACGACTGGATTACACGTGAACACATGGGGACTTTCGGCGGTTGGTTGCAAACACATCTCATGGGTAACACCACTGTTGGAGATGACCTGTACTTCTTGGCCAGGACACCATCTTTGACTGTATTGACTTTCCAAGGGTACGAGATAAATGGGAATACATTTTACACGATCGCCCAAGATAAAAAGAGCACCAACCAAAACAGTGGTGTCCGCTTTGATGCAGCAAACACCAATAGGGCAAAGGACACATATTATGGTTAAATAGAGGACATATGGGAACTTGACTATGGACGTGATTTTAAGGTCCCTTTGATTCGGTGCAAATGGGTCAATCTGTCAGGAGGCGGGGTACAGGTAGATCCGCAGTACGGAATGACAACAGTGGATCTCAACAATCTTGGGTACTCAAACGAACCATTCGTCCTAGCCAATGATGTGGCGCAGGTTTTCTATGTGAAGGACATGTCTACCAAACCGAGAAAAAGAAAAGATAAGGAAGCGAATACATCATACGATGAGCCAAAGCGCCACATAGTTCTTTCAAGGAAAAGAAACATCGTGGGAGTGGAGGACAAGACAGACATGTCAGAAGATTATGAAAAGTTTCATGAAATTTCTCCCTTCAGAGTGAAGACTGACCCAAGCATCCTTTTAAATGATGAAGATTATCCATGGTTACGGCGCAATAAGCAAGGGACACACGTGAAGAAATAGTTTTATACCCCAAGATCCCACTCTGGGATGTGACCAACTTCACCGCCATCACTTTCTCTCTAGTGTGAGTTTCCGGACTTATAGCTGGAAAGTGCCACTTCGGACAAACCGAAGGGAATCTTTGTAAGAGCTAGCTAGGGCATTTTGGCATTTGAAACATGATTTTAGAATAATTATTTATTAATTTATGAAATTTCAATTATTCCTATCCTTTCAGTCCCATGTTTTGCAAGGTTGATCATACGCGGTTAGTCCCGGTTGGTGGCTCCATATAAATTAACAAGGTTAATATAGACATGGCTTAAACGTCTTGACATAGATGAATACAGCAGAAGCATCAAAGATGATAAGAGAGAAACGTTGTATGACATACAGTTGGAGGTACTATGTGGTTTCTCTGATCGGAGATGATAAGAGAGAAACGTTGTATGACATAAAGAAAATATAACATTATTAGGTTAACAGAAAATATGGGTCTATCTCCTTCACATAGGGAACATTGGTGTCGGCTTTTTTTGAATCACTATGTGTCTATGCATCAAAATAAATTAGGTTAACAAAAAGTATCGGAATTTATGGTAAATATGTTGCGGCAATGGTACATATGAAAATAACTTGATAGAACTAGCTATTTTTTCACTATCTGATGAAAATCTATATCATGAAATAAAGTTATATAAAATTCTAGTTATGATCAACTAAAACAAAACTATAATATTCTTCAATAGAAAAAAGAATCAACTAAAAAGCTTTTATAAAACTCTAGTTATGATCAAAATAATATTAACTTAAAATTATATAAAATTTATGCAACTAAAATTTCATAAAGTATTTTTTGTTAAAAACTTTAATAGCAAAAAGAATTAAACGAAAACTAGGCATGTATGCATCTGTTTAAAAGAAAACTTTAGAATTAAAACCAAAAATAGGCATGATATCTTTCGTTAACACAGAAAGAATATGAAAGTTTTGCATTTTTTAGAATTTCATATATTTTGTTGAAATTAGTTGAAATAAAAAAATGCCCGCCTACTAGCAGGAGAATTCACACACCACGGCCTGCATACGACTAGAAACCCAACTATATATGGGCCAGGATGCAGGCCCGCAGGGCACGAATTTCTGCTGTCAGTAGGACCCACAGGGCAGAGAGGGGACAGGTCAGACGATGAGCTGTCTGTGCTTTGAGAGGAACTTGCAACGGTAGCCACAGGCGGGCTTATAAACCGATGCGAGCGCCTCTCGCTTGGCGAGGTGGGACTAAACTCCCACCGCCCCTCGGCTGTGCCAGGACCAACCCTTTAGTCCCGGTTGGTGCCCCCAACCGGGACTAAAGGCCTACCTTTAGTTCCGGTCCGAGCCACCTACCGGGACTAAAGGGTTGGGTTTCGCGCCCTTTGGGCTGGTGAAATTCACCTTTAGTCCCGGTTGGTGGGTCGGACCGGGACTAAAGGGGGGCCTTTAGTCCCGGTTGGAGCCACCAACCGGGACTAAAGGGTTGGGTATATAAGCAGCACTTAAGAATTTTTCTCCCATTCTCTCCCCCGACGCCGAACCACAGCACGACGCCGCCAGGCTGCTGCGCCAGAGATCACCGTCGCCTCTGAGCCGTCCCCCCCTCGCCGACGCCCTCACCGCGCCCTGCCCCGACCTGCCCCGACCTGCCCCGACGCCCTCGCCACGCCCTGCCCCGACGTCGCCGTCGCCGAGCCCTGCCCCGACGCCGTCCCCCGCTCCCCTGAAACACACTGTGAGCCACCGCACCGTTCCCCTCCTCCTCCTCCCCCCCCCCCCCGCGCCCCGACGCCGCCGCCCGCCCCGACGCCGACGCCGCCCGCGCTCCGGCCTCTCGTCCCCTCTTTTTGTTATTTTTGTTAATGTGATTTCCAGTGAGCATATTATCAATGTTGAAGAAGGAGGGATCTTAATGGTGATAGAAATTAGTCATAGAAATTTTTGTGAAATTTTTGTTCATAGAAATTAGTGTGAAATTAGCGTTCATTTTGTCTTTTTTGTCATAGAAATTAGTGTGAAATTAATGGTGATAGAAATCCAGTGAGCATATAAACTAGGTCATAGAAATTAGTGTGGAATTTTTGTTCATAGAAATGGTGATAGAAATCCAGTGAGCATATAAACAAATTGAAGAACAAAATCTGTTAATACTTGTCAACTTGATCATGATGATTGCCATTGATCTAGGGGTCATTTGAATTAGTTCAATAAGCATGTTTTGCCATGTGTTACATGCACATTCATGTCATGCCATTTGTTGCCATGTAGAAATTCTGTAGCATGTTCAAATCTTGCTTTCAAATTGGTATCTAGCTACAATGCCATGCTATTTTTCTCTAAGTATGAAACTTGCTTTCAAATTGGTATATCTAGCTACAAGTTTGCCATGATCTTTAGGTCCATTTCAACTAAAATCTCCGTGGAAATACAGGTTGTGGTGTTGCATCTCCGTGGAGTTGGTCCCTGATCGTCCATCCGCTTTTCGACAAAAGGTGTCCATTTGTTGTATGTTGAGTTTTGTTCATAGGTGATGGTTGGTTCATTTGTTGAGTTGTGTATTCATCTTGTGTATAAATCCTGTATTCATCTTGTATTCATTTTGTATTCATCTTGTGTATAAATCTTGTATTCATCTTGTGTATAAATCTTGTATTCATCTTTGATTTTGAGACATATGAAAACCTGATTTGCACGTCGGACAGGCATGAGAGAGGCGGTCCGCAAAGTATCCTCTCCCGAAAGATAGGCCGACTCATCAGATATGATTCTAGATAATGTCCAATGCCTCATATCGCGAACATAGTTATATTGGATAATTGATCTTCATATAAATGAAGCATAAAAGTTTAGCAATCACTTACAAATTTTCATGTTGTTCATTGACTTCGACATGAGGGGGGGGGGTCGTTAAAACATAACCCTGATAATTTCGGTATAACTTTGACATGAGGGGGAAGGGGGTCGTTAAAACAAAACCCCGATAATCCACTAATCCATTGCTCATATGCATATGATTCCTTGTTGTGATTAGGTCTATGTTTGCCACTAATCCATCTCTCATGGTTGTATATTGCCATGTTGTAATATTTGCAGAAACTATGGAACACGACAGAGACTTAGAACAAGAAGAGGCGTTGGAGGAAATAATCCGTGACAGAGATGATGATATCACCTCACAGTTTCTCAACGACTCCGATGGTGAGGGAAGAGAAGATGACAGCTCCGGTGATCGAATGGAGGAGGGAGAAGATGACGGCTCCGCCGGTGTTGGAGCCTTAACTATTGCAAAGTCCGGCGAGGTATATATATTAATTAAGCCTCTGCTGACTAGATGCATTAATTGTTTTGTATGTACATATATTAATGCTTCTTTCTTCTTTTAGCCCTCCGGATCGAGCCAAACTTCTATAAGGAGACGAGGCCCGAAGAAAAGGTTGGGCGAGAATGAAAGGTTCACGATCGAAGAAGTCGATCCAGATGGCAAACCGACTGTTCCCAAGCGGACACAAGACCGATTTATACATCAGTGCGGAGTTGTTGTTAGGGACAGCGTCCCGATTAGCATCCAAGAATGGAATAAGAAGAAGGACGATGGAGTTTCTTATGTCGACGATAGATGCAAAGATGAGCTTTGGAACTCGCTCATGATAAATTTTAGCCTACCGCCAGAGGAGGATCCAAATAACCCAGTTATATAGCGAAAAGTCAAAAAATGGGCTCTTAAGAAGATGGCAGAACAATTCAAGAACTGGAAGAAAAGATTGAACGAACAGTTTGTCGAGAAAGACGAGACTCCAGAATTCACCGGTCAATATGCGAAGATAAAAGATCACTGGCCCGCATTTGTGGCGTACAAGAAATCGGAGAAAGCTAAGAACAGGTCACAGATAAAATAAGCTAAATGCTGCAAAGAAGTTGTATCACCATGTTATGGGGTCAGGTGGCTACAAGGTTGCCCGGCCTACGTGGGACAAAGCTGAGAATGACCTGCTTGCTAAAGGGATCCAACCAGCGACATTGAACTGGCCCGAACGAGCAAGGACTTGGTTCTTCGGGCATGGGGGAACTTTGGACCCAGAAACAGGGAAGTGTGTTTACACGAAAGAACAACTTGAAACACCCGTCACAAAGATTCAGGAAGCAATCAAGGACGTGCAGGAAGGGAGGTTCCATCCCGACAGAGAGAAGGACGAGCTGTCACGCGCCCTCGGGAATCCTGAACACCCTGGACGAACACGAGGCACATCAGGCTCCGTTCCGTGGGTGCATGGGTTTCCCTATAGCATTAGTTATAGAAGCCGAGGGAGAAAGAAGAAAGAGGAAGCAAACCAGATGCAGAAGGTAGAAGAAAGATTAGCGTTGTAGGAGAAGAAACTAGAGGCACTTACCAGTCAGCGAGCTACCGGCCCACCATCTCAGCAGCATGAAGATCCTTCATTCGATACTGCCCACCAAGCTACCCCACCATCTTAGCGGAAAAGCAGCGTGGCTTCCACGGAGCTCGTTCGGCCACCCATAGATGATATCACGGCTGATCGCTACCCCGTGGATGATATCATGGAGAGGGAACATTGTGATCTACATGCGAAATGCATGAACATAACCGTGAAGGTGGCGGTCGGCTATGCCTTACCTCGTGTACCTGATGGAACTTACCATTGCTCTCCGATTCCAGATGGCTATGCTGTTGTCAGGGTGGATGAAGTTACCAACGGATTTCAGCAGCTGGAGCTTGAGTACCCTACAGGTGAAGGGGAGACTCATCTGGGAGCTGCCATAAGGACTACCATTCTATGGAGAAAGGAACACATCGTGCTTCCACACTGGACGCCGCGTTAGCAGACTTAGCCGGAGGAGGCCCCTCAGCAGACTCCTCACAGTCCAGCTCTATCTCCGCTGCCTCAGCCGTCTCCGCTGCCTCAGCCGTCTCCGCCGCGTCAGCACACTCCGTCGCCTCAACTGTCTCCGCCACGTTAGCACACTCCGCCGGAGGAGGCCCCTCAGCAGAATCCACCGCGTCAGCTGACTCTGCCTCCTCCGCCGCCTTAGCACCGGCGGAAGAGATCCGCCGCAGCTCCGGCGGCTAGTAGTACAACAGCGAAGAAATCCAGAGCAGGTAGCGTCAAGAAGGCTCCTGCCAAGTTAGCATATGACATGACTGAGGAGGAAACCAAGGAGATCGTGGCTGCCGGCATGAAACGCCAGCTTGCACCGACCTGTCCAGATCCAACGGAGAAAATAGATTCGGTAAAAGCGAGGCGCTTGCTGGAAAACCTTACAAAACCACCGCCGCCTCTGCTGCTATCAAACTATGACCGCTCTATTGTAAAGTCATATAAAGATCCACAGCAGCGGACGGGAAGTAGCAGTAGTGCAAGGGGGAAAACAATTCCCCAGCTCGGCGAACAGAAAAACCAATCATGCCCCCCGCTCAAGGTGTTTACCGATATCGCTAATGATCCGGGGGTAGCGGCCGCTGATCCTGGTTTCACTCTTGGTGATTACTTTGGCGATGAGGTACAGTTCGAAATGGCTGAGTTAGCCTTTAAATTTGAGCACGGGAAGCCTCTCGTCAGACCTGAGGAGCTCCCACATCTACCAACGATGATGCGAATATTGCATGACTGGTACTTGGAAGCCTCAAAGCAAGGGGCCGACTATATCATTGCGGGGTTAAAGACGAGCATTACTTCAATGGAGACGAGGAGATTTACGTTCAATTTGCAGAATTATTTCAGTTATACAATCAAGACGCCATCGACAAAAGTATCGTCAGTTTCTATTGTTTGTAAGTATCATTTCTGTAATTAAGTCTCTAGCTTAGCTCGTTCATTGCATGTATAATTATCCTCACTATATTATGCAGAAAGAAGATCCTCGAATGCAAAAGAGGACAAATCTTGGACATTGGGTTCATTAACCCAAATACTATTAACGAAGCTACGGTAAAATGGAACACCAAGGATGCAGAGAAGATCTTGCAAAGGGCGTTAATTGAACAACAAACCAAAAGGGAAATACTATTTTCTTACAACTTCCAGTGAGTGTTATACTGTCTTGTAAACATCATTCTGTTTCGCTTACTCGATGTTAAGTGTAATTGATGAGCTATGCGTGCGCAAGTTCCACTTTATTCTGCTAGTCATTCAGTTTGACGCAGGAAAAGTACTTGTCATGGACTCGTTACGTAAAGACATGGAGATGTGGGCGGACCTGAGAGAAATGCTCCAGAGGTAATTTCAATCATTATCGCAATATATCGGCAACTTTCGTTCATTTCTTGATATCAAGTAATTAATAACTAATTTATTCATTTTCTTTGCCGGGCAGGGTTTGGAAAGAGTTCACCAAGCAGGCTAGGGGTGAATGGAGAGAGGAGTTGCGATTTCAACAACTCAGTGTAAGTAGTACTAGCTAGGTCCGCGCATCTCTTTGATTCTAGTTTCAATATATACCATTATCATGCTTGATTATTATTTTGATTGAACTCTATTCTCGTAAAGTGCTCGAGGTAGGGATCCGGGAATAATTTATGTGGATACTACGTTTGCGAGTTCATTCGCCAGACGACCTCTGAGACGGGCATATTTTTAGAACAACTTGAAGTACGTAAACAATATTCACAATTTTATTTTATTACCATCAATTGTGTTGAGTTTCATTCATATATATATATATATATATATATATATATATATATATATATATATTGACCCCCTTCTTTAAATTAGATCTAACGGAAGCGGGACGAACTCCTACCAAAGGCTTGCATACGAGCAATTCAAGAGGAATTGGCGGGATTCTTCTGTTGGAAATATGCCCTAGAGGCAATTAATAAAGTGTTTATTATTATCATATTTCTCCGTTCATGATAATGGTTTATTATTCATGCTAGAATTGTATTGACCGGAAACTAAATACATGTGTGGATAATAGACAAATACTATGTCCCTAGTATGCCTCTACTAGACTAGCTCGTTGATCAAAAGATGGTCAAGGTTTCCTGACCATGGACATGAGTTGTCATTTGATAACGGGATCACATTATTAGGAGAATGATGTGATGGACATGACCCAACCGTTAGCATAGCAAATGATCGTTCAGTTTATTGCTATTGCTTTCACTATGTCAAATACACGTTCCTCTGACCATGAGATCATGCAACTACCGGATACCGTAGGAATACTTTGGGTGTATCAAACGTCACAACGTTACTGGGTGATTATAAAGGTGCACTACAGGTATCTCCGAAAGTGTTTGTTGAGTTGGCATGGATCGAGATTGGGATTTGTCACTCCGACTATCGGAGAGGTATCTCTGGGCCCTCTCGGTAATACAGCATCACAGAAGCCTTGCAAGCACCGTGACTAAAGAGTTAGTTGCAAGCTGATGTATTACGGAATGAGTAAAGAGACTTGCCGGTAACGAGATTGAACTAGGTATTGGATACCGACGATCGAATCTCGGGCAAGTAACATACCGCCAGACAAATGGAACAACGTATGTTGACATATGAGGTTCACCGATAAAGATCTTCGTGGAATATGTAGGAACCAATATGAGCATCCAGGTTCCGCTGTTGGTTATTGACTGGAGAGTTGTCTCGATCATGTCTACATCATTCCCAAACCCGTAGGGTCCGCACACTTAAGGTTCGATGACGATTTAGTATTATATGAGTTATGTGATTGGTGGCCGAAGTTTGTTCGGAGTCCCGGATGAGATCACGGACATGACGAGGAGTCTCGAAATGGTCGAGAGGTAAAGATTCATATATTGGAAGGCTATATTCGGACGTCGGAAAGGTTCCGAGTGATTCGGGTATTTTTTGGAGTACCGGGGAGTTACGGGAATTCACCGGGAGAAGTAATGGGCCTTATTGGGCCATACGGGAAAAGGAGAGGCAGGCCACGTGAGGAGGCGCGCGCCCCCACTTGCCCAAACCGAATTGGACTAGGGGAGGGGGCGCAGCCCCCTCTTTCCTTTCCCTCTCCCTTCCCCCTTTCCTACTCCGTATGGGAGGTGGAATCCTACTAGGACTAAGGAGTCCTAGTAGGACTCCCCACACTTGGCGCACCCCTAGGGGGCCGGCCTCCTCCCTCTCATCCTTTAAATACGGGGGCAAGGGGGCACCCCAAAGTACAACAATTGTCCCATAGCTGTGTGCGGTGCCCCGATCTCTGTTTTCCACCTCGGTCATATTTTCGGAGAGCTTAGGCGAAGCCCTGCCGGAATCACTTCACCGTCACCGTTGCCACGCCGTCGTGCTGACGAAACTCATCTACTACCTCGACGTCTTGCTGGATCAAGAAGGCGAGGAACGTCACCGAGCTGCACGTGTGTAGAACTCGGAGGTGCCGTACGTTCGGTACTCGATCGGTGGAGCTCGAAGGATTGTTCGACTACATCAACCGCGTTGTGAGACGCTTCCGCTAACGGTCAACGAGGGTACGTAGACACACTCTCCCCTCTCGTAGCGATGCATCTCCATGGATAGATCTTGCGTGAGCGTAGGAAATTTTTTGAAATTCATGCTCCGTTCCCCAACAGTGGCATCCGAGCCAGGTCTTTGCGTAGATGTGATTTGCACGAGTAGAACACAAGTGAGTTGTGGGTGTGGGTGTATACATATTGCTTGCCGTTACTAGTTGATACTTGATTCGGCGGTATTGTGAGATGAAGCGGCCCGGACCGACATTACACGTACGCTTACGCGAGAAAGGTTTCACCGCTAAGTGCACTCGTTGCATAAAGGTGACTGGCGGGTGTCTGTCTCTCTCACTTTAGTTGAATCGGTTTCAATGAAGAGGGTTCTTTTAGAAAATCAAAAAGCAATCACTACACTACGTTGTGGTTTTGCGTAGGTAAGAACGGTTCTTGCAAACCCGTAGCAGCCACGTAAAACTTGCAACAACAAAGTAGAGGACGTCTAACTTGTTTTTGCAGGGTATGCTGGTGATGTGATATGGTCAAGACATGATGTGATATAAGTTGTTGTATGAGATGATCATGTTTTGTAAGTTATCAGGCAACCGGCAGGAGCCTTATGGTTGTCTCTTTATTGTATGCAATGCCAACGCTATGTAATTGCTTTTCTTTACCGCTATGAGTTAGCAGTAGTAGTAGTAGCAATAGCCGGCGAGACGACCACGACGCTGCGATGGAGATCAAGGTGTCACGACGCTACGATGGAGATCATGGTGTCAATCCAGTGACAATGGAGATCATGACGGTGCTTGGCTGATGGAGATCAAAAGCACAAGACGATGATGGCCATATCATGTCACATATATTGAATTGCATGTGATGTTAATCCTTTTATGCATCTTATTTTGCTTAGGACGACGGTAGCATTATAAGATGATCCCTTCACTAAATTTCAAGATAAGTGTTCTCCCCTAGTATGCACCGTTGCGAAGGTTCGACGCTTCTAAGCACCACGTGATGATTGGGTGTGATGGATTCTTTCGTTCGCATACAACGGGTGTAAGCCAGTTTTACACACGCAGAATACTTGGGTTAAACTTGACGAGCCTAGCATATACAGATATGGCCTCGGAACACAAGAGACCGAAAGGTCGAACATGAGTCATATAGTAGATATGATCAACATGAAAGATGTTCACCATTGATAACTAATCCACCTCACGTGATGATCGGACGTGGCTTAGTTGATGTGGATCATGTTACACTTAGACAACTTGAGGGATGTTAATCTAAGTGGGAGTTCTTAAATAATTTGATTAATTGAACTTCAATTATCATGAACATAGTCTAAATAATCTTTGCAATTGTATGTTGTAGATCAATGGCCCGCAGTGTAGTTCCGCTGAATTTTAATGCGTTCCTAGAGAAAGCTAAGTTGAAAGATGATGGAAGCAACTATGCGGACTGGGTCCGTAATCTGAGGATCATCCTCATTGCTGCACAGAAGGCTTATGTCCTTGATGCACCGCTAGGTGTCGCACCCCCTCCCTCGTCTGTCGACGTTATGAACGCCTGGCAGACACGTGTTGATGACTACTCGATAGTTCAGTGTGCCATGCTTTACGGCTTAGAACCGGGGCTCCAAAGACGTTTTGAGCATCACGGAGCATATGAGATGTTCCAAGAGCTGAAACTTGTATTTCAAGCTCATGCCTGGGTCGAGAGATATGATGTCTCCGACAAGTTCTTTAGCTGTAAGATGGAGGAGAATAGTTCTGTCAGTGAGCATATACTCAAGATGTCTGGGTTGCATAACCGCTTGACTCAGTTGGGAGTTAATCTTCCAGATGATTCGGTTATTGACAGAATTCTCCAATCACTGCCACCAAGCTATAAGGGCTTTGTGATGAACTATAATATGCAAGGAATGGAAAAGTCTATTTCCGAGCTCTTCGCTATGCTCAAAGCTGCGGAGGTAGAAGTCAAGAAGGAGCATCTAGTGTTGATGGTAAAGAAGAGCACTAGTTTCAAGAAGGGCAAGGGAAAGAAGGGGAACTTCAAGAAGAACGGCAAATCAGTTGCTGCTCCCACAAAGAAACCCAAGTCTGTACCCAAACCCGAGACTGAGTGTTTCTACTGCAAGGGGACTGGTCACTAGAAGCGGAACTGCCCCAAGTACCTGGCAGATAAGAAGGCTGGCAACATCAACAAAGGTATATTTGATATACATGTTATTGATGTGTACCTTACCAATACTCGTAGTAGCACCTGGGTATTTGATACTGCTTCGGTTGCTCATATTTGTAACTTGAAACAGGAGCTACGGAATAAACGAAGATTGGCTAAGGACGAGGTGACGATGCGCGTCGGGAACGGTTCAAGAGTTGAAGTTATCGCCGTCGGCACGCTACCTCTACATCTACCCTCGGGATTAGTGATGAACCTAAATAATTGTTATTTGGTGCCTGCGTCGAGCATGAACATTATATCTGGATCTTGTTTATTGCGAGATGGTTATTCATTTAAATCAAAGAATGAAAGTTGTTCTATTTTGATGAATAATATCTTTTATGGTCATGCACCGCTTGTGAATGGTTTATTCTTGTTGAATCTCGATCGTGGTGATACACACATCCATAATATTGATGCCAAAAGACGCAAAATTGATAATGATAGTACAACATATTTGTGGCACTGCCGCTTAGGTCATATTGGTGTAAAACGCATGAAGAAACTCCATACAGATGGACTTTTGGAATCACTTGATTATGAATCATTTGAGACGTGCGAACCATGCCTCATGGGCAAGATGACTAAGACTCCGTTCTCCGGAACAATGGAGCGAGCAACAGACTTGTTGGAAATAATACATACCGATGTATGCGGTCCGATGAGTGTTGAGGCGTGCGGTGGATATCGTTATGTTCTCACGTTCACAGATGATTTGAGTAGATATGGCTATGTCTACTTGATGAAGCATAAATCTGAAACATTTGAAAAGTTCAAAGAATTTCAGAGTGAAGTAGAGAACCATCGTAACAAGAAAATAAAGTTCTTACGATCTGATCGTGGAGGAGAATATTTGAGTTACGAATTTGGCAATCACTTAAAACAATGTGGAATTGTTTCATAGCTCACGCCACCTGGAACACCACAGCGTAATGGTGTGTCCGAACGTCGTAATCGTACTCTATTAGATATGGTGCGTTCTATGATGTCTCTTACCGATTTGCCACTATCATTTTGGGGTTATGCATTAGAGACAGCTGCATTCACTTTAAACAGGGCACCGTCTAAATCCGTTGAGACGACACCGTATGAACTATGGTTTGGTAAGAAACCTAAGCTGTCGTTTCTGAAAGTTTGGGGATGCGATGCTTATGTGAAAAGGCTTCAACCAGATAAGCTCGAACCCAAAGCGGATAAGTGCATCTTCATAGGATACCCAAAGGAGACCGTTGGGTACACCTTCTACCACAGATCCGAAGGCAAAGTATTCGTTGCTAAGAATGGATCCTTTCTAGAGAAGGAGTTTCTCTCGAAAGAAGTGAGTGGGAGGAAAGTAGAACTTGATGAGGTAATTGTACCTCCTATGGATAGTAGTACGCCACAGAAAGAAATTTCTGTGACATCGACACAGACCAGAGAAGAAGTTGATGATGATGATCATGAAACTTCGGATCAAGTTGTTACTGAACTTCGAAGGTCAACCAGGACACATTCCACACCAGAGTGGTACGGAAATCCAGTCTTGGAGGTCATGTTGCTAGACAACGATGAACCTTCGAACTATGAAGAAGCGATGGCAAGCCCGGATTCCGACAAATGGCTTGAGGCCATGAAATCCGAGATTGGATCCATGTATGAGAACAAAGTATGGACTTTGGTAGACTTGCCCGATGAACGGCGAGCTATTGAAAATAAATGGATCTTTAAGAAGAAGACGGACGCTGATGGTAATGTCACCGTCTATAAAGCACGACTTGTTGCTAAAGGTTATCGACAAGTTCAAGGAGTTGACTACGATGAGACTTTCTCACCTGTAGCGATGCTAAAGTCTGGCAGAATTATGTTAGCAATTGCCGCGTTTTATGATTATGAAATCTGGCAAATGGACGTCAAAACGGCATTCCTTAATGGATTCCTTAAGGAAGAATTGTATATGATGCAACCGGAAGGTTTTGTCGATCCTAAAGGTGCTAACAAAATATGCAAGCTCCAGCGATCCATCTATGGACTGGTGCAAGCATCTCGGAGCTGGAATACTCGCTTTGATGAAGTGATCAAAGTGTTTGGGTTTATACAAACTTATGGAGAAGCTTGTATTTACAAGAAAGTGAGTGGGAGCTCTGTGGCATTTCTCATATTATATGTGGATGACATATTATTGATGGGAAATGACATAGAATTTCTGGAAAGCATAAAGGGTTATTTGAACAAAAGTTTTTCAATGAAGGATCTCGGAGAAGCTGCTTACATATTAGGCATCAAGATCTATAGAGATAGATCAAGACGCCTCATTGGACTTTCACAAAGCACATACCTTGACAAGATTTTGAAGAAGTTCAAAATGGATTAGTCAAAGAAAGGGTTCTTGCCTGTATTGCAAGGTGTGAGATTGAGTAAGACTCAAAGCCCGACCACGGCAGAAGACAAAGAGAAGATGAGTGTCATCCCCTATGCCTCAGCCATAGGCTCTATTATGTATGCCATGCTGTGTACCAGACCTGATGTGTGCCTCGCTATTAGCTTGGTGGGAAGGTACCAAAGTGATCCAGGAGTAGATCACTGGACAACGGTCAAGAATATCCTGAAGTACCTAAAAAGGACCAAGGACATGTTTCTCGTTTATGGAGGTGACAAAGAGCTCGTCGTAAAGGGTTACGTCGATGCTAGCTTTGACACAGATCCAGATGACTCTAAGTCACAATCTAGATACGTATTTATTCTTAATGGTGGAGCGGTCAGTTGGTGCAGTTCCAAGCAGAGCGTCGTGGCGGGATCTACATGTGAGGCGGAATACATAGCTGCTTCCAAAGCAGCACATGAAGGAGTCTGGATGAAGGAGTTCATATCCGATCTAGGTGTCATACCTAGTGCATCGGGTCCAATGACTATCTTATGTGACAACACTGGAGCAATTGCTATAGCAAAGGAGCCTAGGTTTCACAAGAGAACCAAGCATATAAAGCGTCTCTTCAACTCCATTCGGAATTTGATTAAGGATGGAGACATAGAGATTTGCAAAGTACACACGGATCTGAATGTGGCAGACCCGTTGACTAAACCACTTCCACAAGCAAAACATGATCAACACCAGAATGCGATGGGTGTTAGATTCATTACAATGTAATTGACTCTAGTGCAAGTGGGAGACTGTTGGAAATATGCCCTAGAGGCAATTAATAAAGTGTTATTATTATCATATTTCTCCGTTCATGATAATGGTTTATTATTCATGCTAGAATTGTATTGACCGGAAACTAAATACAAGTGTGGATAATAGACAAATACTATGTCCCTAGTATGCCTCTACTAGACTAGCTCGTTGATCAAAAGATGGTCAAGGTTTCCTGACCATGGACATGAGTTGTCATTTGATAACGGGATCACATTATTAGGAGAATGATGTGATGGACATGACCCAACCGTTAGCATAGCAAATGATCGTTCAGTTTATTGCTATTGCTTTCACTATGTCAAATACACGTTCCTCTGACCATGAGATCATGCAACTCCCGGATACCGTAGGAATACTTTGGGTGTATCAAATGTCACAACGTTACTGGGTGATTATAAAGGTGCACTACAGGTATCTCCGAAAGGGTTTGTTGAGTTGGCATGGATCGAGATTGGGATTTGTCACTCCGACTATCGGAGAGGTATCTCTGGGCCCTCTCGGTAATACAGCATCACAGAAGCCTTGCAAGCACCGTGACTAAAGAGTTAGTTGCAAGATGATGTATTACGGAATGAGTAAAGAGACTTGCCGGTAACGAGATTGAACTAGGTATTGGATACCGACGATCGAATCTCGGGCAAGTAACATACCGCCAGACAAATGGAACAACGTATGTTGACATATGAGGTTCACCGATAAAGATCATCGTGGAATATGTAGGAACCAATATGAGCATCCAGGTTCCGCTGTTGGTTATTGACCGGAGAGTCGTCTCGATCATGTCTACATCATTCCCGAACCCGTAGGGTCCGCACACTTAAGGTTCGATGACGATTTAGTATTATATGAGTTATGTGATTGGTGGCCGAAGTTTGTTCGGAGCCCCGGATGAGATCACGGACATGACGAGGAGTCTCGAAATGGTCGAGAGGTAAAGATTCATATATTGGAAGGCTATTTTCGGACGTCGGAAAGGTTCCGAGTGATTCGGGTATTTTTTGGAGTACCGGGGAGTTACGGGAATTCACCGGGAGAAGTAATGGGCCTTATTGGGCCATACGGGAAAAGGAGAGGCAGGCCACGTGAGGAGGCGCGCGCCCCCACTTGCCCAAACCGAATTGGACTAGGGGAGGGGGCGCAGCCCCCTCTTTCCTTTCCCTCTCCCTTCCCCCTTTCCTACTCCGTATGGGAGGTGGAATCCTACTAGGACTAAGGAGTCCTAGTAGGACTCCCCACACTTGGCGCACCCCTAGGGGGCCGGCCTCCTCCGTCTCATCCTTTATATACGGGGGCAAGGGGGCACCCCAAAGTACAACAATTGTCCCATAGCCGTGTGCGGTGCCCCGATCTCTGTTTTCCACCTCGGTCATATTTTCGGAGAGCTTAGGCGAAGCCCTGCCGGAATCACTTCACCGTCATCATTGCCACGCCGTCATGCTGACGGAACTCATCTACTACCTGGACGTCTTGCTGGATCAAGAAGGCGAGGAACGTCACCGAGCTGCACGTGTGTAGAACTCGGAGGTGCCATACGTTCGGTACTCGATCGGTGGAGCTCGAAGGATTGTTCGACTACATCAACCGCGTTGTGAGACGCTTCCGCTAACGGTCTACGAGGGTACGTAGACACACTCTCCCCTCTCGTAGCGATGCATCTCCATGGATAGATCTTGCGTGAGCGTAGGAAATTTTTGGAAATTCATGCTCCGTTCCCCAACATCTTCCTTGAAGAGATCATAGCTAAAACCAGAGTATACCATCGGGAAGTGGAATTGAGAGTTGGTAATTAGATATTAGGGATCGTTAGAGATGTTATTTTGTATATATGCATGAACGTGTACTATATGTAGTAGCGTCGAATAGATATACGAAAACTTGTTGTTCGACCAAGCACGGAGAAAGAGAGGCCACTTCTCTCTATATTCATGACGATGTTGTGTAATGCTTCCTTCATTGCTATATGTAGTAGCTAGCGTCTTGTTGAATGGAAAACATAAAATAAAAATGAAAACCTAAATGCAAAAGAATTGAATGGTCAACACAAAAAGAAAAGGGGGAAACACAATATGAAACCCCTAAACCCTCCAAAACCCTAAACCCCTCCTTTAAAAAAAACAAAAACCCCAGCGCCTGGCAGCTGCTGACGCGTGGCTGCCCTTTAGTCCCGGTCGGTGTTACCAACCGGCACTAAAGGTCCTGCTGCATGGGCGCCCCACAGCGGCCACGTGGAGCTCCTTTAGTCCAGGTCGGTGTTACCAACCGGGACTAAAGGTCCTCTTGCATGGGCACCCCACAGCGGCCACGTGGAGCTCCTTTAGTCCCGGTTCGTAACACAACCGAGACTAAAAGAGGGGGCCTTTAGTCCCGATTGCTTAGTCCCGGTTGCAGAACCGGGACTAAAGGCCCTTAGGAACCGGGACTAATGTCCTGTTTTCTACTAGTGCAAAAAGGATTGGGCCACCTTGCTGCACTCTTTATTACTATTGCTACTTGTCACTTGTTACAAATTATCTTGCTATCAAACTACTCGTTATCGATAATTTCAGTGCTTGCAGAAAACACCTTGCTGAAAACCGCTTGTCATTTCCTTCTGCTCCTCGTTGGGTTGGACACTCTTACTTATCGAAAGGACTAAGATTGATCCCCTATACTTGTGGGTCATCAAGACTCTTTTCTAGCGCCGTTACCGGGGAGTGAAGCGCCTTTGGTGAGTGGAATTTGGTAAGGAAACATTTATATTACGTGCTGAAATTTACTGTCACTTATCACTATGGAAAGTAATCCTTTGAGGGGTTTGTTCGAGGTATCTTCACCTCGACCGGAAGCACAAAAATTTGCTCCTCAACCTACTACACCTACTGAAAATATTTCTTATGAGATTCCTTCGGGTATGATAGAGAAACTGCTAGCTAATCCTTATGCAGGAGATGGAACGATACATCCTGATATGCACCTAATCTATGTGGATGAAGTTTGTGGATTATTTAAGCTTGCAGGTTTACCCGGAGATGAAGTTAAGAAGAAGGTTTTCCCTTTATCTTTGAAGGGAAAGGCATTGACATGGTATAGGCTATGTGATGATATTGGAACATGGGATTGGAATCGATTGAAATTGGAATTTCATCAAAAGTTTTATCCTATGCATCTGGTTCATCGAGATCGGAATTATATATATAATTTTTGTCCTCGTCAAGGAGAAAGCATCGCTCAAGCTTGGGGGAGGCTTAAGTACATGATGTACACATGCCCCAATCATGAGCTCTCAAGGGAAATTATCTTACAGAATTTTTATGCTCGGCTTTCTCATGATGATCAAACCATGCTCGATTCTTCTTCGACCGGCTCCTTTATGAAGAAAACTATTGAATTCAGATGGGATCTTCTGGAAAGAATTAAGCGCAACTCTGAAGATTGGGAACTCGACAAAGGTAATGAGTCAGGTATAATACTTGAGTTCGATTGTGTTAAATCTTTTATGAATACCGATGCTTTTCATAAGTTTAGCACTAAATATGGACTTGACTCTGAGATAGTAGCCTCCTTTTGTGAATCATTTGCTACTCATGTTGATCTCCCTAAGGAGAAGTGGTTTAAATATCATCCCCCTGTTAAAGAAAAGATTGAGGAACCCGTTAGTGTTAAAGAAGAAACAATTGTTTACCATGTTGATCCAGTTGTGCCTACTGCTTATATTAAGAAACAACCTTTTCCTGTTAGGATTAAGGAACATGCTAAAGTTTCAACTGTGGTTAACAAAAGTAATATTAGAACACCTAGACCCTCTGAACAAATTAAAGTTGAACCTAATGTTGCTATGGTTAAAGATCTCTTGGTTGATAATATAGACGGGCATGTTATTTACTTCTGTGATGAAGTAGCTCGAATTGCTAAACCAGATCCTAAAGATAAAAATAGACCTGTAGTAGGCATGCCTATTGTCTCTGTTAAAATCGGAGATCATTGTTATCATGGCATATGTGATTTGGGAGCGAGTGTGAGTGCTATTCCATCTACCTTATATCAAGAAATTATGAATGATATTGCACCTATTGAAATAGAGGACATTGATGTTGCCATTAAGCTTGCAAACAGAGATACCATTACACCGGTTGGGATCGTTAGAGATGTTGAAGTCTTATGTGGAAAAATAAAATACCCCACTGATTTTCTAGTCCTCGGTTCTCCACAAGATAATTTTTGTCCCATTATATTTGGTATACCTTTCTTGAACACTATTAATGCCAAGATTGATTGCGCTAAAGAAACTGTTAGTGTTAATTTTGGTGTTATGTCTCATGAATTTAATTTCTCCAAGTTTCGTAGACAACCTCATGATAAGGAATTGCCTAGTAAAGATGAAATCATTGGTCTTGCTTCTATTGCCGTACCTCCTACTGATCCGTTAGAACAATATTTGCTAGACCATGAAAATGATATGCACATGAATGAAAGAAATGAAATAGATAAGATGTTCTTTGATCAACCACCTTTACTTAAACATAATTTGCCTGTTGAAACTCTTGAAGGTCCTCCTCCACCTAAGGGTGACCCTGTATTTGAATTGAAACAATTGCCTAATACTTTGAAATATGCTTATCTAGATGAAAAGAACATATATCCTGTTTTTATTAGTGCTAACCTTTCAGAGCATGAAGAAAAGAGATTACTAAAAACTCTGAGGAAGCACCATGCTGCTATTGGATATACTCTTGATGATCTTAAGGGCATTAGTCCCACTCTATGTCAGCATAAAATTAATATGGAGCCTGATGCTAAACCAGTTGTCGACCACCAGCGACAATTAAATCCTAAGATGAAGGAGGTGGTAAGAACTGAAATATTAAAGCTTCTGGAAGCAGGTATTATCTATCCCATAGCTGATAGTAAATGGGTAAGTCCCGTTCATTGTGTCCCTAAGAAAGGAGGTATCGCCGTTGTTTCTAATGATAAAAATGAACTCATTCCACAAAGAATTGTAACTGGTTATAGGATGGTAATTGATTTTAGAAAATTAAACAAAGCCACTAGAAAGGATCATTATCCCTTACCTTTTATTGATCAAATGTTAGAAAGATTGTCTAAGCATACACACTTTTGCTTTCTTGATGGATATTCTGATTTCTCTCAAATACCTGTATACGTATCACAAGCCGACCAAGAGAAAACCACCTTTACTTGTCCTTTTGGAACTTATGCTTATAGATGTATGCCTTTTGGTTTATGCAATGCACCTGCTACCTTTCAAAGATGTATGACTGCTATATTCTCTGACTTTTGTGAAAAGATTGTTGATCTTTTCATGGATGATTTTTCCGTTTACGGAACTTCTTTTGATGACTGCTTAAGCAACCTTGTTCGAGTTTTGCAGAGATGTGAACAAACTAATCTTGTCTTGAATTGGGAGAAGTGCCACTTTATGGTGAATGAAGATATTGTCTTGGGGCATAAAATTTCTGAACGAGGTATTGAAGTAGATAAGGCTAAAGTTGACGCAATCAAGAAAATGCCATGTACTAAAGATATTAAAGGTATAAGAAGTTTCCTTGGTCATGCTGATTTCTATAGAAGGTTTATTAAAGACTTCTCTAAAATTTCTAGGCCTCTTACTAATCTCTTGCAAAAAGATGTTACATTTGTTTTTGATAATGATTGTGTAGAAGCCTTCGAAACACTTAAGAAAGCCTTAACCACTGCACCTATTGTTCAACCACCTGATTGGAACTTGCCTTTTGAAATTATGTGTGATGCTAGTGATTATGTTGTTTGTGTTGTTCTAGGACAAAGAGTTGATAAGAAATTAAATGTTATCCATTTTGCTAGTAAAACTCTAGACAGTGCTCAAAGAAATTATGCTACTACTGAGAAAGAATTTCTAGCAGTTGTGTTTGCATGTGATAAATTCAGATCTTACATAGTTGATTCTAAAGTAATTGTTCACACCGATCATGCTACTATTAAATACCTTATGGAAAAGAAAGATGCTAAACTTAGACTCATTAGGTGGGTTCTTTTGCTACAACAATTTGACTTGCATATTATTGATAGAAAGGGAGCTGAGAATCCCGTAGCAGATAATTTGTCTAGAATGGAAAATGTTCTTTATGACCCACTTCCTATTAATGATGATTTTCCTGATGAACAATTAGCTATCATAAATGCTTCTCGTAATACTTCTTGGTATGCAGACTATGCTAATTATATTGTAGCTAAATTTATACCACCTAGTTTCACATACCAACAAAAAAAAGTTCTTCTTTGATTTAAGACATTACTTCTGGGATGACCCACATCTTTATAAAGAAGGAGTAGATGGTATTATTAGACGTTGTATACCTGAGTATGAACAGGAACAAATCCTACGGAAGTGTCATTCTGAGGCTTACGGAGGACACCATGCGGGAGACAGAACTGCACATAAGGTACTACAATCTGGTTTTTATTGGCCTACTCTTTTCAAGGATGCTCGTAAGTGTGTCTTATCTTGTGATGAATGTCAAAGAATTGGTAATATTGGTAGACGTCAGGAAATGCCTATGAATTATTCACTTGTTATTGAACCATTTGATGTTTGGGGATTCGATTATATGGGTCCTTTTCCTAAATCCAATGGGTATACACATATTTTAGTTGCTGTTGATTATGTTACTAAGTGGGTAGAAGCTATTCCAACTAGTAGTGCTGATCATAACACTTCTATTAAAATGCTTAAAGAAGTTATTTTCCCAAGGTTCGGAGTCCCTAGATATTTAATGACTGATGGTGGTTCACATTTTATTCATGGTGCATTCCGTAAACTACTTGCTAAATATGATGTCAACCATAGAATTGCATCTCCCTATCACCCTCAATCTAGTGGCCAAGTTGAATTGAGCAACAGAGAAATAAAATTGATTTTGCAAAAGACCGTTAATAGATCTAGAAATAATTAGTCTAAAAAACTTGATGGTGCATTATGGGCCTACAGAACTGCTTATAAAAAATCCTATGGGTATGTCTCCTTATAAAATGGTTTATGGAAAAGCATGTCATTTACCTCTTGAGTTAGAACATAAAGCTTATTGGGCAATTCAAGAACTTAATTATGATTTTAAACTTGCCGGAGAAAAGAGGTTATTTGATATTAGCTCGTTAGATGAATGGAGAACCCAAGCTTATGAAAATGCCAAATTGTTTAAAGAAAAACTTAAAAGGTGGCATGACAAAAGAATTCAAAAACAGGAATTCAAAGTAGGTGATCATGTTCTATTATACAATTCTCGTTTGAGATTCTTTGCAGGAAAGCTTCTCTCTAAGTGGGAAGGACCATATATCATCGAGGAAGTTTATCGTTCTGGAGCCATTAAGATCAACAACGCCGAAGGTACTAATCCGAAGGTGGTCAATGGGCAAAGAATTAAGCATTACATCTCAGGTACACCTATTAATGTTGAGACTAACATTATTCAAACTATGACACCGGAGGAATGCATAAGAGAGGCCTTCCAGAACACCCCAGAACCCTGAAAAGGAACAGGTACGTGATACGGTAAGTAAACCGACTCCAAAAATTCCATAAAAATACTTTCTGTCAGTTTTGGAATATTAGAAAAAATACAAAAATAAGAAACAGCCGAGGGGACCCATGAGGCACCAGGGCGTGCCACCCCCCCTAGGCGCGCTGGTGGCTCATGGGCCCCTCGTGAGCCTTCCCGACTCCGTTTTCTTCTGGAATACTTGTTTTGAAAGATAAAAATTCTTTATATATACTCCCGAATGTTTTGACCACCGTATCACAGAAATCTCCTCTGTTCTTGTTTCGTGCTATTTTTCTGACAGATCTAGATCGCCATGGCTCCTCAAAAGCTCTATGCCAAGCACCGCATTGTGCAACCTATCAGGACCCCGATCCTAAGTCACACTGATCTAGCATAAGACACATCATATCACTTTGCGGCCTCACGCACGGTATTCTCACGGCTGGAACCTTACCTTGGCCGGGACCGTTTGCGCCTTTTGGCTCACGTATATGATTGTGATGCTAGCATCCATATGACAGAGAACCCGGGCCGACATGACTAGTTGTAAACCAAGGTGGCACAAATTTATAGGGACAGGCATACATGACCCAGCAATGCACGTGTCGGTCATCAACGTATGAACCCAAGTCATAGCAAGCTACAAGGACTTAAAGGAACACTGCATGACATTTCCCCGTAGGGACAGACACATGAGCAAAGAAGGACACATGCCGGTCAATCCATGTGATCCGTATGGAAGCACTAGGAGGCATTTCCCCATAAGGAAGGCTACCAAGAATAAACAACTAGGCGTCGGATCCCACACATACCAAAGCATTTCAATAACATACACACAATATGCTCGATATGTGTAGATACAACATGGCATCACAACATAACTCTACGACTCAAAGTATTTCTTTAAGAGGCTCCGAGGAGCCATACATAGCATGATATTACAACCATGAGTCTCATGACCCAACATACAAAGTCATACAAGCAACGGAAGCATAAACCTGTCTGAGTACAGGCAGCTGAAAAGAAAGAAGGCTAGAAAGCCTGTCTATCTACCAGACCCTTCATAGGAGCCAAACCTCTGTCTGGGATTCCCAAACTAATCGGTCAACGTCGAACTCATCGCAGGAAGCTAAAGTGAGACTGAAGTCTCCTCTGCAAAAACATAAATTAAGCAACGGTGAGTACAAAGGTACTCAGCAAGACTTACATCAGAACTAACTACATATGCATTGGTATCAACAAGGGGTTGTGGAGTTTAACTGCAGCAAGCCAGCTTTGACTCAGTGGCTATCCTGTACTACGACTACCAGTATTTTCTTTGAGGTGAGAGATCGCACATGAGTCCACATATTCACCATATCAATACACCACTATGGATCCGCTCCCGTCTCCCTACGAGAAGGCCATCCATAGCACTCACGCTTATCTTGCGCATTTTAGAGTATCCATTTCAACTTCTCTATGAACAATGTAAGCTTCCAAGTAGTCCATGTCCGCAGACGGGGCTATTCGAATAGATGATTAACCCTGCAGGGGTGTACTTCTTCACACACGCTCCCACCACTTACCATCATGTACACGTCATGTATCTCGGCAACCTTCAAGCGTAAGCCTGGTGAGGGTGTCGGCCATGACCTGACTAACCACACAAGTCTCTAGTCCAGGTTTATCGCCAATTTGAGTCCACTCCGCAAGGAAGTCTGGCCGAAGTTTCCAGTACGGCCACAAACGATGAGTGCAGGGTTCCCAAGAGCACCATTCGGGTGTCACTTGGTACACCGTGCCTCGGTGTCTCTACCGCAACATAGCCCACCCCTAGGGTCAGCGCTACGCACGGCCACCAACACATATCCTACAAACACCAGAAACTAGTTGCGACTCCTGGACAGAGATCAAGGCGATTAATAAGTCGAGAGAGTCAATTAAGGATCCCAATGTGTGGTAGTAGCTAGTCTTGGATCACAAACACGGAACTCAGTTCCTAAGGACGGTCCCAATGAGACAACCCACCATGTACTCCTACATGGCCTCTCATCGCTACCTTTACCAAATCGTGTTCACACACTTAGCTCTCACACCGTAGGACATGTTCACCACCATTCCCAATCCATCCCAGATGAATCAGACCTAACACAACTCTAAGCATAGCAGGCATAACAAGCAAGCATGAATGAGTAGGCACATCATGGCTCAAACAACTCCTACTCATGCTAGTGGGTTTCAACTATTTACTGTGGCAAAGACAGGTCATGCAGAGGAATGGGTTCAACTACCGCAACAAGTAATAGTTGAATCGTTGTTGTCCTAATGAAGTAAAAGAGAGCAAGAGCGAGAGAGTGGGATTGTATCAGAATGCTCAATGGGGGCTTGCTTGCCTGGCACTTCCGAAGATGATACTGCACTTCATCAGTGTCAACGGTCACTATGTTGGAATCGTCTACTACCGAGAGGGGACAAACACCGGCAAGCAGAGAAGGAATACAATCAATGCAATGCAACAATATGATGCATGATCATGACATGGCAACATGCTGTGATTTGGGCGAATGCAACTAGCAACGATTTAAATGAAGTTGGTTTGAACCCAAGGTTCAAATTCAAACACCATATAAGACATTTCAAATGCCATTTATTCAAATTGTCATATATAGTATCTTCAAGTTGTTCAAACATGCATGGAAATGCCATAAACAGATTCTTCATATTTTTCTGATAATTTTTCATATATAAATTATTTCAATCTGAGCTACGGTTCATTTTCTATGAATTTTAGAAGTTTTACTAATTTTCTGGAATTCCTGGTTTATTTTAAATCCCAGAAAAGGGTTTATTGCATCAGCATGATGTCACCGTGACATCAGCAGTCAACTGGGCGGTCCAGGTCAAACCTGACCAGTGGGACCCGCATGTTAGTGTCGCATCTAGTTAACAGAGTTAATTAACACTAATTTAATCCTAATCCTAAATTAGTTAGGGCACTCGGCCCACATGTCAGAGTCAAACCCCCGGTCAACCGGGTCAAACCCGCTAGCTGGTCAATCGGGTCAAACGCGGCGGAGGGCTCGGGAATTGCCGTCCGGCGACGGTTCGGCGCGCGGAAGGGCGTGTTCAAGAGCCGGCGCTCATGCGCATCCAGTGGTGGCAAATAGCGGGAGCGGGGCGGACCAAGCTCACCGGAACGGAGCTCGCGGCGGCGGCCGGAGTTCGGGCGATGATGGAGACGGTGCTACGGTGCACGGCAGGGGCTGCGGTTGGTCGCGTTCGACTCGTGAGGGTGCAGTGAGCGCAGTGGTGAGTTTGGACGCGAGCTTGCACGGCCGTAGCCACGATGGCGACATGTTCGACGGTGAGGAGCGCTCGGGCTCGATGGGAACGACGGCTACGGCGAGCAAACGAGCACGGGAAAAGGGGGGGTTCGGTAGAGGAGCTCACGGAGAGTCCGACGAGCGGCTCAGTGGGCTCGGGGAGGCGGAGACGGCGTTGTGGCGTTGCCGGCGATCTCGGCGGGTGAACGGAGAAGAGGGTGATGGTGACGGTGATGTAGGGCATCCCGCGTTGCATGGCTCGTTGGAGAGGACGAGGGCGACGCTGCGGTTCTTCTAGACGCGTCGACGAGGCGAGTGTGGATGGTGGCCGCGGTGGACAGCGACGGCAGCGGCGGGCATGTTCGGTGAGGTGGGGAACGACGTGGGAGAGAGGGCCAGGGGGGAAAGAGAGAGTTGCGAGGGGGGTGAGATCGATCCAGACGTCGCTTGCGTCCTCATCCCGCTCGGTGGAGCCCTCCAGGAAGCAGGAGGTGACGTGCGCGCGTCGTCCACGCGCCCTCGTGCCTTCTGGCACGAGGTTGAAGATGACTGGCGAGGTGGAGGTGGGCTGGGCCGCCAGCTACAGTGCTGGGCCAGGCAGGTAAGGCCCAGGTGAGTCCTTCTCTCTCTCTCTCTCTCCTTTCTAATTTGTTTTCTGTTTTCTAATATTGCAGCTCTGTTTCGAAATAAATAAAATACCAAAACATTTTCAAAACTTCTGTAATTAATTATGGGCACTATTTATATTATTCAAAAGGCCCACAAGTGATTCCAGAATATTTGGAGCATTTAAAATATTTATAGTAGTTAAATGCCCCAATTCAAATACAATATGAATTAATCCAAAAAATCCAGGATAACGTAGAAAATTGTAGACCATTTTTGGAAGAGGTTTCCAACCAATTCAAAAATGATGAACTTTTCTGAAGGGCATTTTGGGTTCATTGAAAATATTTTTATTTTGATCCTAGTTGAAATTCATTTGGTGCTAGGGTTTGATCAATCCCCAATTCAAATTCATTTGAATTTTAACATGATGCTTGGATGCTGATGCAACTATTTACAAACAAATTCTAGGGCTGTGACACAACCATCGCCGGGCAAACGCCCCTACAGTGAGGTTTACTACGAGTGGTCGTCGGGAGAGGAAGACAATGGCAAGGAGGAACATGTCGAGGAAGTTGCGGGAACCCAGGCTCCAGAAGGATGGCAAGCCATTCCCATGGAAGAGACCGCAAAGAAGGGAGATATTCTTCAACCCCTCTATGATCATCTCTCTCCATCTGTAATTGAAGCCCTAATAGTCTTTGAAATATTTTGTGCTCAGAATAAATCTCTCACTCGTGAAGTTATTTTGTTGGAAGAGCAAAACATCGCCCTTCGGTGCATCAACCGTAAATTGGAGTACCTGCTAAAGCTGAAGGACAAGCTCACCACTTCATCATCACCATCATCACCGAAGAAAGAAACTTGAGCATATGGGTATGGGCACTCCCCTTGGCTTGTGCCAAGCTTGGGGGAGGTGCCCCGGTATCGTATCACCATCACTTTTATTATCTTTACCTATTTTTAGTTCGATCCTTAGTTATTTCATGATCTAGTTGAATAAAAGTTTAGTATGATCTATTTTTGAGTGCTAGTTGTGTGATCTATCTATCTATGTAATTGAGTTGAGAGTTATATAATAAAGAGTAGTTTGAGTTTTTGCTTCTTTACTTTTATGTTCCAATCCTAGTAATGAAAATAATGAAAAAGATCATATGCTAATCTTATGGAAAGTAATGACATTACATAAAGAAAAGTATAAGTGGTAAAATTTATTGAAAGTTAACAAGCATAGCATTGGTCAATGATGCAATTCACGAAAAAATTAATAAAGGAAGAGAAGATTCACATGCAAATATACTATCTTGGACATCTTTTATGATTGTGAGCCCCCATAGAGTATTTTATGTCAAATTGCTGACGTTGGACAAGGAAGACAACGTAATGAATCATGTTTGCTTATATTTACATAGAAGTTATATTGTTATAGATCCTCCAACATGTGGTGCTTGCCCAATATCTTTGCTAGCCAAAAATTCGCACCAAGTAGAGATACTACTTGTGCATCCAAAACCCTTAAACCCAGTTTCATGTCATGAGAGTCCACTATATCTACCTATGGATTGAATAAGATCCTTCAAGTAAGTTGTCATCGGTGCAAAAAGCAATAAAAATTGCCTCTAAATATGTCTGAACTTTTACTGTAAGGGGAAATAAGCTTTGTACGAACTTGTGATGGTAAAGAAATAAAAGCGACATACTGCACAATAAAGGTTGCTATCACAAGGGGCAATATAAAGTGACGTTCCTTTGCATTAAAGTCTTGTGCATCCAACAACAAAAAGCGCATGACAACCTCTGCTTCCCTCTGCGAAGGGCCTATCTTTTACTTTTATTTAGTTACTTTTTATGCAAGAGTCAATAGTGTTCTCCTCTATTCCTTTTTATTTTTCTCTTTTGCAAGCATCATGTGGTGGGGAAAGATCTAGGCTTATATATCCAGTGGGATATGAGTGATCATGAGTTATTATTGTTGACATCACCCTTGAGGTGAATAAGTTGGGAGGCGAAATTATAAGCCCCTATCTTTCTATGTGGCTGGCTGAAATTTTTTGCTCCATATATATGTTGTGAGTGTTAGCAATCATAGAAGACTATATGATGGTTGAGTATGTGGACTTGCTAAAAAGCTCCTACATGAGACCCTTCCTGAAAATATGATAAATTGCAATTGCATTGTTGACTGAGAACATAGTTTGTTAGTTTTCAAGAAAGTTTATGTCTTATACTTCGTTGTTGTGATGAATTGTTACTTGCTCATGAGAGGTTCTATGATAATGAATATTGCTGTTATAATAATGATCATGATGCTACTATGTCCGTATTTTGTTTTTATCGACACCTCTCTCTCTCTAAACATGTGCACATGATTATCGATATCGGCTTTCGCTTGAGGACAAGCGAGGTCTAAGCTTGGGGGAGTTGATACGTCCATTTTGCATCATATTTTACTACTGTTATTTATAGTGTTTTTAATCAATATAATACTTTGTGGAGCAATTCTAATGCCTTTTCTCTCTTAATATGCAAGATTTACACAAGGAGGGAGATTGCCAGCAGCTGGAATTCTGGACCTGAAAAAGCTATGTTAGAGATACCTATTCTGCACATATCCAAATGAGCTGAAATTTCACGGAGATTTATTTTGGAATAAATAAAAAATACTGGAGCAAAGAAGTATCAGAGGGGGCCACCCAGGTGCCCACGAGGTACCAGGGCGCGCCACCCCCCCAAGCGCGCCCTGGTGGCTCGTGGGGCCCCTGGCCAGCGTTCGGTGCCCATTTTCTGGTATATAAGCCCATTTGCCCTAGAAAAAATAAGGAGAAGACTTTTGGGACGGTGCGCTACCGTCTCGAGGCGGAACTTGGGCAGGAGCACTTTTGCTCTCCGGCGGAGCGATTCTGTCGGGGATACTTCCCTCCGGGAGGGGGAAATCATCGCCATCGACATCACCAACGATCCTCTCATCGTGGGGGGACCAATCTTCATCAACATATTCAACAGCACCATCTCATCTCAAACCCTAGTTCATCTCTTGTATTCAATCTTTGTCTCAAAACCTCAGATTGGTACCCGTGGGTTGCTAGTAGTGTTGATTACATCTTGTAGTTCATGCTAGTTGGTTTATTTGGTGGAAGATTATATGTTCCGATCTATTATGTTATTCAATACCCCTCTGATCTTGAGCATGAATATGATTTGTGAGTAGTTACTTTTGTTCTTAAGGGCATGGGAGAAGTCTTATCATAAGTAATCATGTGAATTTGCTATTCGTTCGATATTTTGATGATATGTATGTTGTTGATTCTCTTAGTGGTGTCATGTGAACGTCGACTACATGACACTTCACCATCTTTGGGCCTAAGCGAATGCATTGTGGAGTAGTAATTAGATGATGGGTTGCTAGAGTGACAGAAGCTTAAACCCTAGTTTATGCGCTATTCCGTAAGGGGCTGATTTGGATCCATATGCTTAATGCTATGGTTAGATTTATCTTAATTCTTCTTTCGTAGTTGCGGATGCTTGCGAGAGGGGTTAATCATAAGTGGGAGGTTTGTTCAACTAAGAACAGCACCCAAGCACCGGTCCACCCACATATCAAATTATCAAAGTAAGGAATGCGAATCAAACAAACATGATGAAAGTGACTAGATGAAATTCCCATGTGCCCTCGAGAACGCTTTGCTTATTATAAGAGATCGTTCCGGCTTGTCCTTTGCTACGAAAATGATTGGTCCACCTTGCTGCACTCTTTATTACTATTGCTACTTGTCACTTGTTACAAATCATCTTGCTATCAAACTACTCGTTACTCATAATTTCAGTGCTTGCAGAAAACACCTTGCTGAAAACCGCTTGTCATTTCCTTCTGCTCCTCGTTGGGTTCGACACTCTTACTTATCGAAAGGACTACGATTGATCCCCTATACTTGTGGGTCATCAAGACTCTTTTCTGGCGCCGTTACCGGAGAGTGAAGTGCCTTTGGTGAGTGGAATTTGGTAAGGAAATATTTATATTACGCACTGAAATTTATTGTCACTTGTCACTATGGAAAGTAATCCTTTGAGGGGTTTGTTCGAGGTATCTTCACCTCGACCGAAAGCACAAAAAGTTGCTCATCAACCTACTGCACCTACTGAAAATATTTCTTATGAGATTCCATCGGGTATGATAGAGAAACTGCTAGCTAATCCTTATGCAGGAGATGGAACGATACATCCTGATATGCACCTTCATGATTGCTTAAGCAACCTTGATCGAGTTTTGCAGAGATGTGAAGAAACTAATATTGTCTTGAATTGGGAGAAGTGCCACTTTATGGTGAATTAAGGTATAGTCCTTGGGCATAAAATTTCTGAAAGAGGTATTGAAGTCGATAAAGCTAAGGTTGATGCTATTGAGAAAATGCCATGCCCTAAAGATATCAAAGGTATAAAAAGTTTTCTTGGTCATGCTGGTTTCTATAGAAGGTTTATAAAAGACTTCTCTAAAATTTCTAGACCTCTTACCAATCTCTTGCAAAAAGATGTTCCATTTGTTTTTGATGATGATTGTGTAGAAGCCTTTGAAATAGTTCAAAAAGCCTTAATTTCTGCACCTATTGTTCAACCACCTGATTGGAATCTACCTTTTGAAATTATGTGTGATGCTATTGATTATGCTGTTGGTGCTGTTCTAGGACAAAGAGTTGACAAGAAGTTAAATTTCATCCATTATGCTAGTAAAATTCTAGACCGCGCTCAAAGAAATTATGCTGCTACTGAGAAAGAATCTTCAGTAGTTGTGTTTGCATGTGATAAATTTAGATCTTAGATTTTTTATTCCAAGGTTACTATTCACACTGATCATGTTGCTATTAAATACCTTATGGAAAAGAATGATGCTAAGCCTAGACTTATTAGATGGGTTCTTTTGCAACAAGAATTTGATTTGCATATTGTTGATAGAAAGGGAGCTGACAATCCCGTAGCAGATAATTTGTCTAGAATGGAAAATGTTCTTGATGACCCACTTCCTATTAATGATGAGTTTCCTGATGAACAATTAGCTGTGATAAATGCTTCTCGTAATACTCCTTGGTAAGCAGACTATGCTAATTACATTGTTGCTAAATACATACCACCTAGCTTTACATATCAACAAAAGAAAAAGTTTTTCTTTGATTTAAGACATTACTTTTGGGATGACCCACATCTATATAAAGAAGGAGTAGATGGTATTATTAGACGTTGTGTACCTGAGCATGAACAGGAACAAATCCTACGTAAGTGTCACTCTGAGGCATATGGAGGACACCATGCGGGAGACTGAACTGCACACAAGGTATTACAATCTGGTTTTTATTGGCCTACTCTTTTCAAGGATGCACGTAAGTTTGTCCTTTCTTGTGATGAATGTCAAAGAATCCGAAATGTTAGTAGACATGAGGAAATGCCTATGAATTATACACTTGTTATTGAACCATTTGATGTTTGGGGTTTTGATTATATGGGTCCTTTTCCTAAATCCAATGGGTATACTCATATTTTAGTTGTTGTTGACTATGTTACTAAGTGGGTAAAAGCTATTCCAACAAGTAGTGCTGATCATAACACTTCTATTAAAATGCTTAAAGAAGTTATATTCCCGAGGTTTGGAGTCCCTAGATATTTAATGACCGATGGTGGTTCACACTTTATTCATGGTGCTTTTCGTAAGTTGCTTGCTAAATATGATGTTAACCATAGAATTGCATCTCCTTATCATCCTCAGTCTAGTGGTCAAGTTGAATTAACTAATAAGGAAATAAAATTGATTTTGCAAAAGACCGTTAATAGATCTAGAAAGAATTGGTCTAAGAAACTTGATGATGCATTATGGGCTTACAGAACTGCATATAAAAATCCTATGGGTATGTCTCCGTATAAAATGGTTTATGGAAAAGCATGTCATTTACCTCCTGAATTAGAACATAAAGAACTTAATTATGATTTTAAACTTGCTGGTGAGAAGAGATTATTTGATATTACCTCCTTAGATGAATGGAGAACCCAAGCCTATGATAATGCTAAGTTGTTTAAAGAAAAAGTTAAAAGGTGGCATGACAAAAGAATATAAAAACGGGAATTCAAAGTAGGTGATCATGTTCTATTATACAATTCTCGGTTGAGATTCTTTGCAGGAAAACTTCTCTCTAAATGGGAAGGACCGTATATCATTGAAGAAGTTTATCGCTCTAGAGCCATCAAAATAAACAACTCCGAAGGCAATAATCCGAGAGTGGTGAATGGGCAATGAATTAAGCACTATATTTCAGGTACTCCCATTAATGTTGAAACTAGTATTATTGAAACAATTACACCGGAAGAGCACATTAAAGAGTCCTTCCGGAACGCTCCAAAACCCTGAAAAGGGGTAGGTATGTGATACGGTAAGTAAACAGACTCCAAAAATTCCATAAAAATACTTTCTGTCAGTTTTGGAATATTAGAAAAATTACAAAAATAAGAAACAACCGAGGGGACCCACGTGTCGCCCACAAGGCAGAATGGCGCGACCCCCCCCCCCCAGGGGCGCGCCGTGGTGCCTTGTGGGCCTCACGTGTGCCCTCCCGACTCCGTTTTCTTCCCGTATGCTTGTTTTGCAAGATAAAAATTCTTTATATATACTCCCGTATGTTTTGACCACCGCATCGCGAGTTTCTCCTCTGTTCTTGTTTCGGGCTATTTTTCTGACAGATCTAGGTCCCAATGACGTCTCCAAGTTCATCCAAGGACAAATTTTATGAGAAGGTCATCAACCCGTACCTACCGGAGGTGATGAAGCACCCTCAAGTTATTGAGATGCATGAGGGGGTGCTCCACATCCGGGACGTTCAAGGACCTAAGAAGACCGGGAGAGAGAAGGCCAGGCTGGAAGCGGTGGAACAGGAGATCTTCAAGTGCCAGGGCATGGTGGAGTGCGGACTTTGTGCTAACCACTCCATGATCGCGGAATTCATCCGTGAGCATAAGGTGGACAGCAAGAATATTGGGGACATCATCTTCAAGCTCAATGATCGGATTGACTATCTTTAGGCCCAAATCTATGATCTACAAAACCAAAATTTTGAGTATGAGGCCAAGTTCAAAGGTATGAGTTTAGCTGCAAATTTCAAGACTCCGGAAACACGCTCGTCCTTTTATGATAGAGAACCTATGCCTTGGAAGACGGAGGACAAGCCCACCTCACCATCACCACCATCACCGAAGAAGGAGACTTGAGTATATGGGTATGGGCACTCCCCTTGGCTTGTGCCAAGCTTGGGGGAGGCGCCCTGGTATCGTATCACCATCACTTTTTCATCATCATTACCTATTTTAGTTCGATCCTTAGTTATTTCGTGATTTAGAGGAATAAAGTTTTAGTATGATTTAGTTTTGAGTGCTTGCTTTGTGATCTATCTATCTATGTATTCGTGTGTGAAAGTTATATAATAAAGAGTAGTTTGAGTTGAGTGTTTTGCTTTTGATGATCCAATCTTAGAAATAAAGAAAGAATAAAATCATATGCTAATCCCATGGGGAGAGATGACTTCACATAAAAGAAGTATAATTGATAAAACTTGTTGGAAGTTGACAAACATAGTATTGGTCATTGTAGCAATTCATGAAATAGTAATAAAGGAAGAGAGGTCTCACATATAAATATACTATCTTGGACATCTTTTATGATTGTGAGCCCCCATCAAATATTCTATGTCAATTAGTTCACGTTGGACAAGGAAGACAACGTAATGGGTTATGTTTGCTTATATTCACATAGATTTTATATTGTTTTGGATCCTCTAACATGTGGTGTTTGTCCCCTATCTTTTGCTAGCCAAAAATCCGCACTAAGGAGAGATACTACTTGTGCATCCAAAAACTCTCAAACCCAGTTTCATGTCATGAGAGTCCACTATATCTACCTATGGATTGAATAAGATCCTTCAAGTAAGTTGTCATCGGTGCAAAAGCAATAAAAATTGCACCTAAATATGTATGAACTTTTATTGTAAGGGAAAATAAGCTTTGTACGATCTTGTGATGGTGGAGCAATAAAAGCGACAGACTGCATAATAAAGGTCGCTATCACAAGGGGCAATATAAAGTGACGTTCCGTTACATTAAGAGCTTGCACATCCAAAAACAAAAGCGCATGACAACCTCTGCTTCCCTCTACGAAGGGCCCATCTTTTACTTTATGTATTTACTTTCATGCAAGAGTCAATAGTATTCCTCTCTATTCCGTTTTTCTTTTTTTCTTTTGGCAAACATCATGTGGTGGGGATTGATCCATGCATATATATCCAGTTGAATATAGGTGATCATGAGTTATTATTGTTGACATTACCCTTGAGGTAAATACGTTGGGAGGCAAAATTATAAGCCCCTATCTTTCTATGTGTTTGACTAAAACTTTTGCTCCATAAGTATAACGTGAGTGTCAGCAATCATAGAAGACTAAATGATAGTTGAGTATATGAACTTGCTAATCAAAGCTCTTACATAGACTCTTTCTGATAATATGATGAATTGCAATTGCTTCAGTGACTGAGATCATAGTTTGTTAATTTTCAATTTGGTTTATGGTTCATGCTTTAACTTGTGGATGAATCGTTACTTTTTCATGAGAAGTTTTATGATGATATATTGTTGTTATAATAAAGATCATGATGCTCCATGTCCGTATTTTATTTTTATCGACGTCTCTCTCTCTAAATATGTGGTCATGATTATCGATTTCGACTTTTCGCTTGAGGGCAAGCGAGGTTTAAGCTTGGGGGATTTGATACGTCCAATTTGCATCATGATTTTCTACTGTTATTTATTATGTTTTTGATCATTATTTCACCCTATGGTACAATTCTTATGCCTTTTCTCTCTTAATTTACAAGATTTACATGAAGAGGGAGAATGCCGGCATCTGGAATTCTGGACCTGAAATAGCCACATCACAGATACCTAATCTACAGAGCTCCAATTGACCTGAAATTTCACGGAGATTTTTTATTGAATATATAAAAAATACTGGAGAAAAGAGATAACAGAGGGGACCCACCAGCTGCCCACAAGGCAGCAGGGCACGCCCTAGTGCCTTGTGGGGCCCACAGCTGGCGTCTGGCCCCCTCGTTCTGCTATATGAAGCCATTTGCCCTAGAAAAAAAATAAGAGGAAGGCTTTTGGGATGAAGCGCCGCCGTCTCGAGGCGGAACCTGGGCAGGAGCTATTTTGCTCTCCGGCGGAGCGATTCCGCCGGGGATACTTACCTCCGGGAGGGGAAATCGAAGCCAACGACATCACCAACGATCCTCTCATCGTGGGAGGACCAATCTTCATTAACATCTTCACCAGCACCATCTCATCTCAAACCCTAGTTCATCTCTTATATTCAATCTTTGTCTCAAAACCTCAGATTGGTACCTGTGGGTTGCTAGTAGGGTTGATTACATATTGTAGTTGATGCTAGTTGGTTTATTTGATGGAAGATTATATGTTCAGATCCTTAATGCTATTCAATACCCCTCTGATCTTGAACATGAACATGATTTGTGAGTAGTTACTTTTGTTCTTGAGGACATGGGAGAAGTCTTGTCATAAGTAATCATGTGAATTTGGTATTCGTTCGATATTTTGATGATATGTATGTTGTTACTTCCTTTAGTGGTGTCGTGTGAACGTCGACTACATGACACTTCACCATCTTTGGGCCTAAGGGAAGGCATTCTGGAGTAGTAATTAGATGATGGGTTGTTAGAGTGACAGAAGCTTAAACCCTAGTTTATGCGCTATTCCGTAAGGGGCTGATTTGGATCCATACGTTTCATGCTATGGTTAGAGTTATCTTAATTCTTCTTTCGTAGTTGCGGATGCTTGCGAGAGGGGGTAATCGTAAGTGGGAGGCTTGTTCAAGTAAGAACAGCACCCAAGCACCGGTCCACCCACATATCAAATTATCAAAGTAGCGAACGCGAATCAAACAAACATGATAAAAGTGACTAGATGAAATTCCCATGTGTCCTCGAGAATGCTTTGCTTATTATACGAGTTCGTTTCGGCTTGTCCTTTGCTATAAAAAGGATTGGGCCACCTTCCTGCACTTTATTATACTTGCTACTTGTTACTTGTTACGAGATATCTTGCTATCAAAACTATCTGTTACCGCTACTTTCAGTACTTGCAGAGAATACCTTGCTGAAAACCGCTTGTCATTTCGTTCTGCTCCTCGTTGGGTTCGACGCTCTTACTTATCAAAAGGACTACGATTGATCCCCTATACTTGTGGGTCATCAGCCTGGCAGAGTCCGGGCGGAGCGGGGACGGCCTGGCGGGGTCGGGGCGGAGCGGAGCGGGGCGGGGCGGCGATGGAGCGGGGCGGCCCGGTGGGGTCGGGGCGGAGCGGGGGGCGGCTGGCCGATTCGGGACGTACGACGGCGGGCGGCAGCCGAAACTAGGCGGAATCGGCGACGGGTGGCGAGGCGGAGGTGGATCCGCGGCGGGGCTGCGGCGGCGCACTGCGGCGGGCGGCGGCCTAGCAGAGCGGCGGCGGTGGGCGGCGGAAGGATGAAGATGGGGGTGAGGGGAAGTGAAATGACAGGTGGTTGGCGGTTGGCGCGCGGCTGCTCTTTTTACATCTTCTGTAAGTGGAGATGTAAATTTGCACCGCGAAGTGGTATAGAATACATCTCCGGAAGGTGGAGATGTAATTTTTTTTCATCTACATCATCTGTCGGAGCAGCGTTTTTGACGCTCGGAGATGCAAAAGTTAGGTATTTTTGTATCTACATCATTTATCGGAGATGCAGCTCCCTTAAAATCCTCTCTTGCATTGGGACTGTGAGGTACGCTGGGGTCCCACCAGTAAGTGAATGGAGCGTTGTGCTTGTGCAGACCTCTTGGGCCCACTTCTAGCCTTTGACTTTGTTTTTTAGTTGCCAGGTGGGCCCTCAACAGTCGGTTCGTTTTCCCTATCTGGTGCGTGGCTTCGCTGCTCTCGGCGGTGTTTCTCTTCTCTCTCTCCCTGCGCCGCCGCGTTAGGCTTTGCAGCCGCTGCCCATCTGGCCACCACCGCGCATCTCTTCCTCGGCCAGACCTTTTTTCCCCCGTTGCACAGGTGGAGTTTGCCCCTATCTGCCATCGACTCCGCTCTCCCGTCAGCCTGTCCTCCTCCCCGCGAACAGCGTCGACAATGGCCGGAGACTGGAACAGTGAACTATAATCCATTTTCCTTTCATGGCATGGCCTATCATTAATCAGTGTTGCAGAAGTCATGAGGCACAAATATTACTTCATATAAAAGTAGTACAAACATGCACCCATGTGTGATTTAATTAGTTTATTCACTTTCTTCCCCTCGCAAAAAAAAAAGTTTATTCACTTTCTTCAAATATACTAGGTGATGTTTCTTATAGTCTGGCTCTGGAGCCAATCTAGCTTTCCACTGAGCGATTCTACAATATCCAGTTTGGAAATTAAGGCAGCACATGAGATTCTGCGCCTGTGTTTTTGCATGTATCACAAAGATTTCATAATAGATAAATTATGCTAGAAAAGTCAGATTTGCTTCTCAGACAATGGACATACACAATTGTGTTTATGTCTTGATCTTTCCTGTTTTCTTTGGTATGATTTTACAGCCTTTCGTTTTTAACACTCAGTCAACTCTTGATTCTATTTATTGATTATGCCAGGTCAAAGAAAGGCAGGCATAGATTTTATTTGTCCACATGTCAGTAGGTTTCTCAGTTTTACATACAGGTTGAAGCGTACTATAGGCTAGGTTGCATTTTGGGCAAGTGCTTCGCTGATGTGTCGTTTATGGTTCAAAGAGAACTTATCAATTGCTCACACCTCACATGGGTAATTCCTTATAAATTCTGCACTTTTGTTTTACAAAATGCAGTTGTCTGCTTTCATTATGATTAGAAGGAGTACAGAGACAAAGCTAGGAGGCTAAAAGAGAAAAGAAACAGAAAGAAAGGCCCTAAACTGAAGGTAGAGCTTTTCAACTCAGTCTGCTTCAAGGGGCGTTCTGCAAGTGCTAGCATACGCCCAGAGCTTAGCCTCAGTCTGGATTCTATGAAAACACCATGGCCGTTGTGTTTATGCTTTGTCTGAAAACTCTCACTTAGTTCCGCTACATAGTCACTTGGCCTCTCCCCTACTGTGGTGGAGCCGAACCCTTCGACACCAGCAGCTTACTCCCGCACGTCGGTGCACTGGACGCTTCCTGCGTCTGAAACTCTAAATAGCACTTCTCATATTCCTCTTGAATGGCAGTCAACTGAAGAAGTTAAGGCCCTCCTCAACCTTTCCCTTCCTCCATTAGTTTGTGCTCCTTAGTTTGTGTGTGCGTGCGCGCGTGCGCCAATAATGAGTGCTGAATTAAATTTTACTTAGTATACACACATCTATATAAGTTGCGAGCAAGGTTCAGTGTAATGTTCATTGCATCGCCCTATATTTGCAGCTATGTTTCACTTGAATTGTTCCCATCCAATTTCATATCAGTCCGCTGAACCCGGTTGCCAATAGCATCAAGAATTTGTCATGCAAGTGTATTTATTATGGAGAAGCTAGAAAGACAATAGGGTGCAAATGCCCAATTTTTTGTGCCATATTACCGGTGAAAAGATTGCAATCCATGTCCAACACGGTGAGGTTCTTCACATTGTTATATATAGAGGCCTAAAAAATTGGTTGTTTATTAGCAAAATATATTTGTGTGTGGTCCTATATGACTATAGGAAAGCAGGACAATGGCGGCAACGAAAACAAAGAATTGCTGGGCAGAGCTAATGTTATTGGTACATGTTGTCGGAACATTGCCCCATCCGTTCTATAGCGTTGGCACTTACGATGGACTTCCATATATGTTGGTATCAGTGAACATATGATGCATACACAAGCGGGGGAGGATTTGTGGCACACAGGTCTCAAGGCACCGAGTTCCTCGGGCGTGCTTTTATTTTTGGCTTTCGATTTTTAAAATTTTATATCTTTTGAACAAAAATTCTAAATTAAGGTATTCTCATGACGAGGGCTTTAAAATAAGATCCATTTTGATTAAGTTTTGACCAATTTTGAAAATAAATGTTAAGTTTATACTCTTCAAACTTAGTACAAGCGAACGATAAAATCATGATCTTTGTGCCTACAACCGACAAAAAAAAATCTTAAAATTTTAACTATAAAACTTGCTAAGACCGAGCAAGAAATTCGCAAGTTTTAGATGAAAAATCGTAAGTTTCAACGACTGAAACTTAAAACTTAGTGTGCCCTCGTGCGGGATCCAACTACTTCATGAATCGCGAGACAATCGAGCGGCTGGGCAAGGCCAGGTGCGTGCCCCGGCGAATTTCCGATACACAAGCACCAATTCACCCTATTGACCTGGCCCCAATCCAGGTCATCAATGCGGACACATGAGTTTTCTTCCAAAGGAGGAGGCCATGGTGTTGTACAATATAAGTTAGTCAGTTGCCCATGCAATCACTACTGCAGAAATGCCTAGCAGTGGCGGGCGCAAAAAGGCCAGCAGTGACGGGCAAGCCTCCCAGGGGCGCTCGCCACCAACCTCCCTCCACTGCTAGTACCCCATCAGTGGCGGGCGCTCGCCCGCCACTGGTAGAGCATCTCCAGTGGCGGGCGTCTCCACCCTCCCGCCACAGCTGGATGCTCTAGTTGTGGCGGTCGAACTTCCCTCGCCCGCCACAGTCAGATGTTGTAGTTGGGGCCGGCAACCTGGACTTCCCACCACAACTATACATATAACCAAGAAGTATTTACATATTCGATAATATGCATTACGATGTATCACAGTTTAGGAGCAGCACATTTTGCCATAGTCAATAAACAAGCTAACAACAAGTTGCCCAACTGCATATAGCAAAGTCATATAGGAATTTTCATAGAAACATAGAAACTACATTCAGAACATCGATCATAGAGACCACATTATGGCAGTGCACAAGTAGTTGACAAACAAAAGTTCAGCTCCATCATAGCAACTTGAGATTAAGCTCAGCTCTGTGAAGAGTTGTCCTCATCTCCAATCATCTTGTTGACCTCGGCTAGGGCGGACTTGGCAGTTTCAAAAAGTGTCTCGGCAGCCTCGACGGCTCCTTGCGTACTCTCTGCAGCAGCTTTTCGGCTTCTAGTGGTTGTCCTCGCAAGATCGGGAGATCCTTCAGCGCTCTTGGCGTAGTGTAGAGCCTTCTGGGTGTCTACTAGGGTCCTCTCAGCATAGGCGAGCGTGAACACAGAGTACCCAACCAACCTCGAGACGGCGTCTAGGGCTGTAGGAGTTGTAACGAGGCCTGTCGGCTCCTCCATCTAAATCACAAAAGTTGACAGTTAGATAAACCACATTTATACGAAAGCAACTATATAAGAAGATAATTAAAACTGTGTACGGCAACCCTCGATGTCTTTCTTCGTGTGGGCAGTTCTCACTCTTAAGTGGTTGTACATATGTTGGGCACTCCACGAATGGTACTTCGACTGTCGGTGATGGTCGTTCTTCACCTTCTCCTCCTCCTTTACCAACGTATCGGAGGAGGAGGAGGCCAGAACGACCCTCTACGACAACAGTCGGTCCATCTCCCAAGTGGTTGTATATATGATGTACACTCAATGTTATTTCGACCGTTGGTGAAGGTCATCCTTCACCTTCTCCTCCTTCTTTACCAAGTTCTTAGAGGAGGAGAAGAGGAAGGACGACCCCTACGACAACAGTCGGTATCCTCCTCTGAAAACAACAACTCTCATCTCAATATGTGGATTTAGAGTGAGAATTGCCCCCCGAACAAAAAATGTAGCTAACAATATCAGCAGACTAATTAAGTATGACCTGTAGAAAAAACATTAAATAGCTACATGACTCAGTTTCGATCAACAACATTACATTAAAATTTGGGCATGAACTCTGCTTTAAAATGGACATATTAAGTGCTAGAAATTTGACGAAACGGAAATAAATCAACGTTTTGCCAAAACATTAGCTCTTATTATGAATCCCAGTAAAGAAAGTTCATATAATCTACGGTCTACGATCAATACGAATAAGAAAGTTCATATAACTAACAATATCAACAACACTACATTAAAATTTACGAATCACAAACAATCTACTAATAAGAAAGTGCTACAATCTACGATCTACAAACCCTAGCCATAACCCTACCAACAACAAAAATGTAATAGAACACAATACGAATCACAAGCAATCTACGATCTACCACCCCTAGCCGTTACCCCCGGTACTCCTAACTCTAACCCTAGCTCCCCTACAAATGTGGGTGGCGGCCGCAGCCGTGGGTGTTGGTGCCGGCCGCGGCCTTTGGTGTGTGTGATGGCGGGGACGACGAGATCATACCGGATCCCATGGCGACGGCGACGGAGGGGCCGACGGGGTCGGCGAAGAGGACAGCGGGGCCGACGGGGCCGGCGAAGAGGACGGCGAGGCAGAGGCGACGGCGGCGCCGAGAGCGAGATCTGTCGGGGAGAGTTAGGGTGAGTGAGTGAGTGAAGTGAGGGGGAGGACGGCCGAGCGCGCGTGAGATGATAAAATGTATTCGTGGTGCGACGGGCGGCAACGAGCCACCGCCACAGCTATGTTCTGACAAAACTGGACATCTGGCAAGGATAACTAGTGGTGGTCGCAAGACGCCGCTCGCCACTACTTGGTCGTCTACCTGTGGCGGGCGCTAGGTACTGCCCGTCACTGTTGAGTTACGCAAACAAGTCCTGCCCCGGAAATTATACCCGTGGCGGGCAAGGAGTTACGCCCGCCACAGTTAGTCAATTAGCTGTGGAGGGCAGGTTTCGCTACCCGCCACTGCTTGTTTTCAAAAATAGCTATGGCGGGTTCCCCGCCCCGCCCGTCACTCATTAGGGTTCACCTATAAGCCCTTCCCCAGTAGTGAATGGAGGGCTCCTTGCCTCAGGGGATACAAGATCATGTCTTTTACTTGGAAGGAAATCCATGATTGCTTCTCACCATGTCCACTAATCTATTGTGTGTGTCTTCCCCAACGCTACCGACATCAGCCATAACACGTCGTTTAACACGCATGACTGTTGAACAACCATGGTGGGACCGTAGAGGCATGACGGTCTCCATTGTAGACAGGTTAACATGCATGACTGTTGTACAACCATGCATGGTGGCATAGTAGAGGCATGACGATCTCCACGGTGGACATGTATTCCGTGCTCCACTGCATCCGATAGAGCATGGGAGAAGCACCAACCTTAACCTCTAAAAGCATCAAGCAGCGAGAAATACAAACCAAGGCCCTCTCTCCTATAGAGAACACACACAAACATCCTAACTCAGCCGAATAACTAGAAACAATGAACACCGAGTCAACCAAATTAACAAAAAAGAACCACAGGTGCAAAATATTACCACACACACACATCATGGGAGACAAAATCAGCCACCCAAGCGCTAACAACCAGCAAGAGCCATTCAGATTGACTGCTCAACTAGGAAGTGCAAGCACACAATTACAGAAAGCCAACGCCCCACAACGACGTTAGATGGAAAAAATATATATAACACACGGCTACAAAAAGCGGCTCACATTACCACCACTGGTTGACGTCGAAACTGAGGTGCGTGTAAGAATACCCCAGCCACGCATCGGATAGCTCATCCTCCTCGCACAACAAATACCTCCTTGACCAAGAGCGAAGCCAATGAAAAGTACAACACCAACATAACTAAAAGCCAACCCAACATAGCTAAAACCCACAACGAAGCAACCGATTGTAATAGGTTGCAGAAAAAAAAGGGAGTCTTAACTCACGACTAAAGAACGGCGCGGCAAAGCGCGCGGCACCTTCTAGTCTGTACTAAACTAGCATCAATTAATATGCATAGGAGAGAGTAGTTAGATATGAAGAAGTGGCACTTCGTATCCATATGTGCAAAGAACAACTTAGTTTTTACCTCCTCTCCACTTGTGGTAGAAAGGGAGTGCTTACAACGAAGCACAATACATCATCGTATATAAGACGAGAGACCAGAAAGACTGGTCTTATCTAATGGCAATATCGATAATCTAGTGCCTCGTTCCATCTTGTAGATATATGCATGTATTTATTTTAAGGTCTATATGTCCACACCAAATGGAATACATAGTTCAAGTAGGATTATGAGGTCTCGGGAACTCAAATGTCTTTGTAAAGTCAGTTTCCATATTTTTAGAGAAGAAACAACAACGTACAATCAATCAATTAGTGTAACTCAGAACTAAAAGGGAAAAATAAGCATATAACAAAACACTAATGATTATGATTTTGCTGCCGAGAAATAAATTTTCAAGCCAAAGTGGTCGCATTTAAGACGAGACGATTTTGTAAACATGGGACCTGGTTGCCGAAAGGTGAGCTCTAATGCCTCCAGTCTCGATCACAATTGCAATACTGTGGTGGTGCTGTTACCGCGGGCATCTGAAGTGTGCGTGTGGGCCAGGCCCAAACGTGCAGCCTGACTTTGGAAAAAGCAGTTGGAAAAAGCAGTTGGACTCTGCGGGCGACGCTGCCGGCGTCGGCCTGGTCGCCCCGTCGGAGCCCTGCTCGCCGCCGTCGAGCCCTGCGGTGCCGGCCCCTCCCTCCGCCCCCCTCTCCCCCGACGCCCTGCCCCCTCCGGCGACGTCCTCGGCCACGGCGCGGGTCTGCTGGGCGGATCTCGCTGAGGATTCGGACCGGGAGGCCGACCGGGAGGCCGTCCCCCCGTCGCTGCGCCGCGGTTGTGCCGCCCCCGCCTCCCCTGCTCGCCCGGCGTCGCCCTGCGTGGACGGCGGCTCAGCCCCCCTTGGTGGGGGCTCGGCCCCTGTCTCGCGGCTGCGCCGGAGCACCCGGCTGGTGAGCTCCGGCTCACCTGCGGGCAAGGGCAGGGCTTTGAGGCCGGGCGGTGGCCGCCGTCGCCGGTCCTGGGGTGTGGCTGGCCGCTCCGACCTGGGGCCGGCCCGCTGCTCGTGGCGCCTCCCTCCGGCTGCCGCAGCCCCTCCCGCCTCGTCCGGCCCCTTGGTGCCTCGGTCTCCCCCTCCGACCGAGTCGATTGTCGCCCAGTGCTCTCCCTTCCGCCCCTTCATCGCCGCCCTCGCCCCCTCCCGCGCCCTCTTGCGCGTTTGTGGCTCCCTCCGGCGCCCGTGGCTGGCTCTTGCCCGCTCGCCGGCCTTGGCGGCGGCGGCGCCGGTGACCGCGCGGAGCGGGGAATCCCCCCCCGGCCGATGCTGCCGTTCGCCCGGTGGGCCTGGCTCGGATGGGCCGCCCCCCCGTGGGCCTGGCTCTGGTGGGCCGGGCCTCGGCGGCCCGGGTGGTGGGGCTACCCTTGCTGGGCCGGCCCGCCTCCCAGCCGTGCCCTAGCCGGCGCGCTGGCTTCGTGTGGCCTCCCGCAGGATTCCCTGTTCCCCCAGCCGCCGCCTCGCTCGCTCCCTGTTCTACTGCTCCCCCAACCCCGACCGCCCCCTCCCCCTCCGCGACCGTGCTCCCCTCCCTCCTCTCCTCGGCCGTGCCGACCCAGCCTCGCCCCAACCGCCTGCCTCCCTCGGCTCGCCCGCCCATGCCGCGGGAATGGCACGACGGCGGTGCCCGCGCCAAGCGTCGCATGGAGGACCGGCGGGAGGCCCCTCCCCCCTCCCCGGAGGCTGTTCGCCGGGAGGGAGACCTTCGCCGCCAGCTGACCTCTCGGGACAGCCGCCGCTCGCCTCCTCGCCTCGACCGCAGGTCGCCCGACCGCCGCTCTCCTCCCCGCTCCGACCGTCGCGGTCGCTCCCGGTCCCGCTCTCCACCCCCTGCTGCGGACTGGCGGGCCTCCCGTCGCCGCTCGCCGTCCCCTCAGCGCCGCTCTCCGGGCCGCCCTGGCCATGCTTCGCCCCCGCGCCAGCCGGTCCAGCCGGTCGAGACCCAGTCTCGTCGGTACCAGCCCCCTCATGTCGCTCAGTCCGCTGCTGCTGGGGGTGCGGGTGGTGGACAGGGCCGTGGCCGCCAGGGAGCCAAGAAGAAGAAAAGGAGGGGACCGGCCCGGGCTGCTACCGCCGCTGCTGGTCCTCCCGGCCCGTCCTCCGCGCCGAGCTTCGATCCGCGTCCTCAGGAACTAAGTGCTTCAACTGTGGCGTCTCCGGTCACTCCCAAGTCAGCTGCACCAATCCGCCGTGCTGCCACATCTGCAAGAACCCCGACCACCCCGCGTTGCTTTGCCCCGACCGCCCGGTCACCGAGGAGTTGGTGATGTACGGGCACGGCATCGAGGGCATCGCTTTCTTCCACATCGAGGTGCCGGACATCCCTCCTCCCACTCCCTCGCTCCTGGCGGTGGTGACGGTGGTGGGCGAGGGGGTGGCCTCACCCGAGATGATCGAGGCAGAGCTCAACCACTTGTGCCATTGCCAGTGGAAGTGGCAGGTGACCCCGACCTCTGCCAACATGTTCACGGTGATCTTCCCCGACGCCATCAGCCACGGCTACTGCACCCGGAGTGCCGAGATCACCTTGGCCCTCAACAAGCTTGTGGTCGACATCTCCGAGCCTATCCACGACCCCAAGTCGGTGGCAGTTCTTGACACGGCGTGGATCCTCATCTCCGGTCTCCCCGACATCGCGAGATCCGAGCGTGTCATTCGCAACATGTCTCGGATCCTCGGCAAGGTGGTCGTGGTGGACGAGCTCTCGCTCCGCAAGGAGGAGGAGGTCCGCGTCAAGGTCAAGTCTCTCGACTCCTCCAAGCTCCGTGCCTCTGTCAGGATCTTTCTCGGTGGCATCCTTCTCGGTGTCAAGGATGCCACCTTTGAGGTGGGTAGTATGGACCGTGGTGAGTTCTTCGTTAGCATGGAGATCTACGAGCGTGCCCTTAACTTCAAGTGGGAGATCATCGCCGTCTACGGTCCCGCTGACCACCGTCGCTCAACCTCCTTCCTGGACGAGCTCCGGCGGAAGGTCTCTGCTGCCCAGCTTCCGGTGGTGGTCGGTGGTGACTTCAACCTCATCCGCTCTCCTGACGAGAAGAACAACGACCTCGTTAGCTTCCCTCGTATGCAGCTCTTTAATGACTGCATCGCTGACCTCGGCCTCCGCGAGATTGAGCGGGTTGGTGCCAGGTTCACCTGGACCAACCGGCAATCTGTCCCGACACGATCCGTCCTTGATCGTGTCCTAGTCTCCCTGGAATGGGAGTTGCACTGTCCCCTTGCCTTCCTTCGTGCCATCACGCGGATTGGCTCCGATCACGTCCCGCTCCTCCTGTCCTCTGTGGACGAGCGCCCCCTATCCCCCCTCGGTTCCGCTTCGAGACATTCTGGCTTAACCAGAATGGGTTTGTCGAAGCCGTTCGTGACCGTTGGGTTGAGGCTCGGGCGTTCCCACAGCGGACTCCCTCGGCGGTTGACTCCTGGCACTTCTGCGCCAAGCGATCCCGCCAGTTCATGAAGGGATGGGGTGCCAACCTTGGTCGTGATCTTCGTGAGCGCAAGCGGATCCTTCTCGTCTCCATCCAAGCTTTGGACCTTCGCGCTGATTCATCGGGGCTCTCCGCTGACGAGTGGCTGCTCCGATACGACTTAGAGGACCAGCTCTCGGTCATCTATTCGGACGAGGAGGCCTATTGGCGCATCCGAGGGACCCAAAAGTGGGTGCTTAAGGGCGACGCCAACACCGCCTATTTCCAGGCCATTGCCAATGGCCAGCGGCGGCGCAACTCCATCCCCCTCCTTTGGGACGGTGATACTCTCCTCCAGCGCCCCTGCGACATTCGCACCCACGTTGACGGCTTTTACAAAGCCCTCTTCTCCGCCTCCCCTCGGGGCGGCCTTGCTCTGGCCCCCGACTTCTGGACTGGCCCCCAGCTTGTCTCCCCCGCGGAAAATGCGGCCCTCTCGGCGTCCTTCTCCGAGGAAGAGGTTTGGCTTGCCATCAAAGGCATGAACCCTTCCTCGGCCCCGGGCCCCGATGGCCTTCCGGTCAGGTTCTTCCAGACCTTCTGGAACGTCATCAAGCCTGAGGTCATGGCCCTCTTCGACGAGTTCTATGTGGGCTCCATCGACCTCGCTCGCCTGAACTTTGGGATCATCTCTCTTATTCCCAAGGTTCCTGGCGCCTCGGACATTCGGCAGTTCCGGCCCATCACGGTGATTAACGTGATCTTCCGGATTCTGGCCAAAGGGTACGCCAATAGGGTGACCCCGCTTGCTGACCGCATCACCCACCCCAACCAGACGGCCTTCATTCGCGGCCGATTTCTCCTGGATGGGGTCTTAGTCTTTCATGAGGTCCTTCATGAAGTCCGCTCGAGGCATCTCAAAGCGGTATTCCTGAAGATTGACTTTCATAAAGCCTATGACACGGTATGCTGGTCCTTCCTTTGGGAAGTTTTGCTCCAGAAAGGATTTGACGAGCGCTGGGTTACTCGGGTCATGCAGATGGTTTCTTCTGGTCGGACAGCGCTGAACATCAACGGTGAGATCGGCCCCTACTTCCCCACCCTTTGTGGGGTTAGACAGGGTGACCCCTTCTCGCCGTTCTTGTTCAACATGGTGGTTGATGCACTCGCCTCCATCCTCGACCGAGCGAAGATGGTTGGCCATATCCGTGGGATCGTCCCACATTTGGCTGGCGGTTGTGGGATCTCCCTCCTCCAGTATGCCGATGACACCATCATTATGGTGGAAGGCTCTGACGCTGACATCTCCAACCTCAAATTCCTCCTCCTGTGCTTCTAGCAGCTGTCCGGTCTCACTATCAACTTCGACAAGAGTGATGTGATGGTCTTAGGGTACTCCCCCTCTGAGTCTCAGAGCATAGCCGACCGCTTCAATTGTCGGCTGGGCTCCTTCCCCACGACTTACTTGGGGATTCCCATTAGTGACTCTCGGCTCTCTGTCGCCGACCTCCGCCCCTCGGTTGCCAAGCTCCAGCTTCGTATCGAGCCTTGGCAAGGGCGGTGGCTCTCCAAGGCCGCCCGCACGATCCTCATCAACTCTTCGCTTTCTAGCCTGTTGTTGTTCCTCATGAGCTTCTACAGTCTCCATGAGACCCTTCACCATGAGATCGCCTCGGTCCAGGCTCGCTTCTACTGGGCGGGCGAGAACAATAAGCAGAAGTACCATATGGTTAGCTGGCCTGACATTTGCAAACCCCGCGACCAGGGAGGCCTTGGGATCATGTGCTCCAAGCGCATGAACATCGCCTTACTGTCCCGGTGGCTCTGGCGCATTGCTCGCGGCGAGGGTGGTCTTTGGCTTGACATCATTCGGAAGAAATACCTTAATGGCCAGCCGCTCGCCTTCTGTCAGCGCTCTGGTGGCTCGCAATTCTGGCAGGCCCTCGTCCAGTTGCTTCCTGTCCTCCGCATCGGAACTTCCATCTCAGTGGGCTCCGGCGCCGCTACGCTATTCTGGTTCGACCGCTGGGCCGGCGACCTCCCCTTTGCGGCTCGCTTTCCCGACCTGTTCTCCATTGCAGTTGAGCCGTGGATCTCCGTTGAGGCGGCCCTTGCCGATCTCGGGAGCCTCGCCTTTCGTCGGCCGTTTGGCCTGCCTGACTCTGCGGCCTAGCATGACCTCCTCGACTGCATTGCCCTCCATGAGCCAGATATTGACCAGGGGATGGACCACACCTCATGGCGTCTTGAGCCCTCGGGTGTGTTTTCCTCTAAGTCCCTATACCGGGCCATTGCTCCTTCCACCGCCCCCCTCCCTCTAGTGCAGGTTTGGTCCATCCGTCTGCCTCTGAAGATTAGGATCTTCATGTGGCAATGGATTCGGGGCCGGACTCCTTCGGGCGTGGAGGTTCGCAAGCCGAATGGCCCGGGAGATGGTCTGTGCCCGTTGTGTGGGACTGCCGAGGATTCCAACCACATTTTTTTCAATTGTGTTGCCGCTCAGTTCCTTCGGAGTTGCCTTCGAGAGACCGTAGGTGGGAATTGGTGCCACACCAATTTCCCAGACCTCTTTGCTGAGATCCAGGCTTCCCCACCCTCCACTCGCCACATTAGGTGGCTTGAGATTGGTGTCCTCGCTTGGACCCTTTGGACGGTTCGCAATAAGCTCGTGATCCAGCGCATTCCTCTTTGACGTGCTTCTGACGCGGTTTTCAAACTTTGTGGTTACTTGCAGCTCTGGCGGCCGCTTAGCCGCCCTCAGGACCGTGACACCATCAGCTCCTCCATCGCCGCTCTTCGTCTGATGGCCCTTCGCTTGGCGCCTCCGCTACCGCCGCCACCACCCGAGCCGGATTAGCTCCCTTCGGGATGTATCGCCTTTGTTTTCTTTTAGGGCTTGTTGAGCTGTGCCCTCAGCAGAACCCTTGCACTCTCGTTCTTGTGTGTGTGTGTGTGGTGTGAACTTTGTGTACTCTGTTGCTTGGGCGGTTTGCTTTATTTATAAAGCGGGGCGAAAGCCTTTTTCGGTAAGTGTGCGTGTGCAATACACTGTTGTGTGCACAACCAGCATGGGAGGCAACACAAAGGGTCGAAGAAAAGGAAGCCAGATTCAGGATGAGCATGCGTCTTATTGGTGAGCCTGATTGCCAGACCACCGGAATGCAGCGGTGCTATGTGGGTCACTTATCAATGACTCACCACAAGCCTCACAGCAAGCACCTGTCATCTCGGTTCTATGAGGTTTGATGTTAATTTTAAGGACACAGGTGAGCCTTGTTGTGACCAGCCGTACTCCTAACAAGGACTTGCAAAATTAACATCAAGCCTCACAGCAAGCACCTGTCATCTCGGTACTTCATTTTTCAGTAAAGAAAACAGTGTACAACTGAGGCTGTATGCCTTTCCATGTGGATAGGATATATAGGAATGTAATAGTGTCATAGTGCATAGCTAGGAGACAGGTGACACCGTACAACTGAACATGAATGCCTTTTAAATGTGGTTAGGACATATGGGAGTGCATGTAGACAAACTCAACCCTTGGGGCACATCAAAGTACGATAGCACATGACATGGGCATAGTCGGTGCTTGAAACATCACGGCGCGAGCCCCCTCCCCCTCGTGTCGTCCCCGTGGGCAACCCGGGGGTAAACCCTAGCCGCCGTCACTCGAACCCACCCGCCTCTCCCCCCTCCTCGCCGCCGTCCGCAGCGCCGCCAGGCAAAGCCTGGCCGGCAGGGCGGCGGCGGGGCTTCTCCACCCTTCGAGCATCACGGCCGGCGCGGGACGGCCATATCGCGAGGAGGCGCCGGGCTAACGCGGGGTCCGGCGGCGCGGCGGGCGGCAACTGCGGCGTCGTGCGCGGCGCGGCAGCGGCGACTAGGATGCGAGCTCGGCGGCCGATCCTATCTATGCGGCGCGGTGGCGATGGCTGCGGCGGCGTGGTGGCCGGCCCTGTCTCGGGCGGCGGCAGCTGCAGGCGCGGCGCGGCCCTGTACCGGGAAGGGCGGCGGCTGTGGTCGGTGCGCCATCGGGCGTCGGATCGGCGGCGACGGCGTGGAGGCCATGGTGGACTGGTCGGCGGCGCCTCCGGTCAGATCTGATCTGGACGGTGCAGCCGGCGGTGGTGGCCATCTCCTCCGTCGGAGGTGGTCGGCCTGATGCTGGATGGTCAGATCTCGAGCTCCGGCTGCGAGTCGGGAAGACATAGTTGCCGGTGAAAACCGAGCCGATGGCAGGCGATGACGGCGTTCTGCGTCGTTACCTTGATGAAGGCATCGTCGTGTAACTACTGTCGACCCACTCGTGCTGCTCCGGGGGAAACCCTAGGATCTGGTCTTCCAGATCGGACGATGGCGGTACTGCGGTGTCATTTTCTCTCTTGGGAGCATCGTTTGTGGAGCAGCGCTAGAAGACAGATGCAGGAGGTGGAGCGGCTTCATCTTGCACGGAGCTTTCGGTGGAGATGTCAAGTCATACCTGGCCAACAGGTGCTACGCTGTGTCATGCCTGGTCGGCAGGTGCTACGCACGACAGATCTTTCAGAATCTTCGCGTCTGGATGGACGAGCGCGGGGCGGTGGCGCCGTTGGGCGCCGTGGTGGCGTCGACGGATGGACGGACTGGCAAGGATGATTCGGATCTCTCTCCTGAAGATGGGTCAGCGGTCCGATGAAGATGGTGGCGTCTACAACGTATGCATGTGGTGTACGCTTTAGGTCTGCTGCACCGGCTGTTGGTTCCGATACGTTATGTGGATGGATCGGCGACGACACCGGGTTTAGATATGGGGAGTGAGAGCACTCCACATTATCGAGTTTTGTAGGTGTGAGTGTTGGCTTCGGGTGGCTTGATGTATGTTCTTGTTAGACCTTTGTTGAATAATAAATAAAGATGGCCGTATGCATCGATTGATGCAGAGGCCGGGGGTCTTAACCTCCTTTTCCAAAAAAAAAAAAAAAAATGGGCATAGTCCCAATCAACGATGGGAATAGGTCAGCTTCTGATATTCTAGCACATCTCCAGATTTCACTGCACATAAATATATATATCAACAAGGGCACCAAGCTTCTTCCGGTACAAACAGGGGAACAACAATTTGTATCATCATGCATGGGCATCAAGCTTGTTTCCACCAAGATATGCATGCCCCTGCAATAGGATGCATGGTATAGGACTGCGAGGTTTGGGGCAACAAGTTGCTAGATGGTGGCCCCTTTATGGTTAACCGCACTAGGTTATACCATAGGTCACGAGACACCGATCCACTACTTCCACTTTGGCCTCTCACGGAAGTTCATGTCACGGACCGAAGGCACCCAGTGTAAGCAGCGTGAAAGGCCTTCAGAGTAGACACACTCACACATCTTAAAGTTTGAAATTCTGAGACATTTAAATAAGACGAGAATAAAAAGAAAAGGCAGCAACGGTTTTACTCAGCACCAAAACTTCCCCAGTGTTCATCATGTGTGTGTATGTCCCCCCACCCCGCATTCTGCTCCAATAACACACAGAGACTTAGCAGTTTGCCAACGGCATAGGATGTGCCCATTTTTCTGTGCCACTATCCAGCATCAAAATTTAGGAGCTGCCACTAAAGTATTCAAGTTTATGCCACCAAATCGTGTGAAGAAATTAGACAGAACACTCTGCTCTAAGTTAGGGCTCTTTGCCCTCAAGTAAGCCCTCCTTCTAGTCTCCTTTCACCACAATTTCCATCTGTGCCTTCCCCGCAAAAAATAAAATAAAATAAAATATAAAAAAATCCCCATCTGGGCCTTATCATTTTATCACTTCATCACAAGTTAAGGCTCGTTCACTTTCCATTCTAAGCTAAGCATGAAATTGTTGAATACATATAGTACGACGGGCTTGGAGAAGAATTTTTACTATATTAAATGGGAGTTTTTTTAGTTAGTACTTGTATCCATCCTTCACCTCCCCATGCCCCACACTAGCATTAAAGTTTCCGACTTTTTCCGATCTTATTCCCACACTAAACTTTCTGTTTTTCTTCCAAGGTTTTTGTGTGATGGATTTCCTATGGCGCTAATCTCACTAACCAAAAATTAGTTTACTTATATTTTCAATAACATTCACCATGCATTATTTTTTTTTAAGACATGTAAAAATTTCTTTGCGCAATTTTAAAATTTCTTCATTTCGTTCAAAAAAATTGTCTCATTTAAACAATGTACAAAATTGTTGACATGATGTTTAAAAGATATTGGTATCATCCAAAAAATTGATCATGACATTTAAAATGTTTGCACGTTTAAAAATATGTGTCACGACATTTGAAAAAAAATCTTAAAATATGAAACAATGTTCATGAAATTTTAGAAAAATATTCATAAAATACAAGTTCTTATCAAAGCGAACCTCATGTTGTTTGTGTTAATTCATACCACTTTTTGATTTATATAAATTGCCGTATGTTTTATGAATGATCAGATGCATAAGACCGAATATTCATTATGGAAGTACAAAAAAGGTATCTTGACTATGTATCCCAATATCGTTATCTTACAATTTGTTCCTTAGTATGTTGCTTGCATAAGCACTAAGCCCAAATTTTATGTAAAAATAGCACTGATAAATTTATGGTATACTTCAATTATGTTTATGGCGGTCACTTCATGGTGGAGCTCGGATGGGGATGAAACAAAAACCTCTGAGTCCAATTTTTTGGGAAGGCACGAATCGCCCTCCCTTTCCTCTCACTCAAGATGATCGGTGGCCGTGTTGGCTCCTTTCCCCTCTCCCCTGGTACATCAAGCACATACGAATGCGGTCACTGAGGCGGAGTGCGCACACACACCGGTGTGCGGGGATGTGCCATAGATGCTTGCGGTAGACCAGGCTCGGGCATCAGTGGTGGTGATGGCCACAGCGGCAGCGCACGCATACGTGCCTGTGTGTGAAGAGGCGCCACAGATGCTTGTGGCGTAGGCAATAGAGAGGCTCGGCGTGATGTCGGCGCCGGCAGCCTCCACTAGATTCACGACATGGGCGGTGGTGGGCGGATCCATGAAGGGCCATATTGGGCAGCGCGGTGGCTTTTTTGGTCATTACGGCAGCGGCGGTTGCCCTCTATGATGACGACCTTGGAGATATTGGGTTGTTGGGCCAGCCGTGGTGGCAGTGGTCACGTTTTTTTGGTGGGCGCTCAGTGGGGACGAAAAGGGTTTCTGTGCACCACCAGGACATATCTGAATTGGTGGGTTACGCCAACGGCTCCCCATTGGCATCTATCACCGGGAGAGTGGTTTGTTGTGGTGGATGTTGTAGGTCGACTCACTCTGGTGTGGCGTGGTGGGACAAATCTGTGCCATGACATCCACCCCCCTCTACTGCCGGAATGCCTTCCAGTGGCGGATGCCAAAATCCCATAAGTGGCGGGCGAGGCTCTCGGGGGCGCTTGCCACTGGTAACATGGCATCAGTGGCGGGCATGTCGCCCGCCACTAGTGGGTCTATTTCAGTGGTGGGCGTAGGTTAGTGCCCATCACAACAACTGCAGGTAGCAATTGGTGCATTTCATTGTACCCACCACTACTGTGCATAGCAGCAATGGCAAGCACTTTTGGCGCCCGCCACTGGTAGTGATCAAGGCCTACAGAAGAATAGCGATCGCGATAGTGTTGTTCGCTGCCGTCGCAACATTTTAATGACGCGGTTGTTGCATTTTGCACTTGATCATCACATTGCGTTGCATTGCATATATAGAATGTTGTCTCAGAATCCAAACAATTATCTACATGCATACAACATAGTACAATGTCGATACAATAATTATGAGTATTAGTGAAGCAAACATAGGATAAGAAGTGCAGGCCAATAACATGTCTCAACACAGAATTAACAGTTTGACAAGTTGTTTGAAGAAGTATATCTACCGACTTCGGTAGTCGGCGGCAATCGACCAGAGCATGCTTTCGACTAGGGCAAGTCATTCTTCTTCTGGCTCTGGTTTGCAGTGGAACATCCTGTCCTTATTTACAACTCCCCTGTTGATGATTTTGGCCAACACCTTTCGGAGGCGCTCATGCTCTCTTAAGAATTCCCCTATGTCCATGTCTCTCCATCTCCTCATACCACTTGATGCTCTGGCTATGATTTAGCAAAAAGTCGTCCATGATGGCCATGGCACAGTAGCCAGACCTTTGGGAGGTTTTGACATTTAGTTCTTAGTAGCAACAAGCGCTGGTGATGAACTTGAATTCTGAATGTGATGTGATCGCTTTTTTGTAATTCTTACACTTGAGTAGAGCATCATTTATAACCTCCGTCAATTTGGTCCAAGCCTTTTGAGGGTCTCTCTTTGAATCGAAGAAATAAGCCAAGCCCTGCGCCGGCAATAGTGCGATTACGATCCAGTTTAGGTTGCTGCACAGAAAATTGAAGAAATTAACATGGAAGATATCAAACTACAAGGTCATGTACATGTTTTAGCGACTTACTTGTCGCATTATGGCATGTAGTCTCCGATGAGGTTCTGGCTAGTTGTGGATTCCATGTTGTGGCAATGCATGTGAAAAGGATTAGGTAAGGCCACATTGCTACGCCGGAGTTGGGGATCTGAAACTCGATGAAGTGCCCAAAGCCTCATGTGCTGACATAGAAGATATTTGCATGGATCACCTCATTAAAGGGCAGATCAATTTTATCGGCCAGAAACTCCTCGACAAAATTATAACCTTGGGAGTGTATGGCTATTGACATTCTTTTGACTTATCTAACACATCTTTATGTAGAACCTGAAGTTCAATCGGGAGGGTCCTCAACATAGAGTTCGATAGCATCGGTTGACCGGGCTTATACATATTCCCTGTGTGCCCTTCCGGGACGACAATGGACACAGGTGGTTTGTCCGCGGATGGTCCGGAATTGGTAGGTAGACCCTTCTTCGCTGATGACGGAATATCTTGGACTATGTCTGCTTCACTGGTAAGTTTGAAAAGGGGGTCAATGTTCGCGAAGGCGGAATCGCCATCATTAGCAGACAATCTGTGGGGAATCTCCTCTATGTCACTCAGTGGCCACTTAAGCAGGTGGCCTTGGGTCACTTGTCCTAACGTAATGACGTCCTCTTTAATTAGGGGGATGATGCAACGACCATGATTCGAAGCCTGTCTTTACCTCCAGCACCTGCACCCTTGTCATGTCCAGTGGCAGGACGACCCCGCGCATCATTCTAGTACCATCGGTAAACGGGATGACTTGCCCCTTGGCAAGCAGCCAACATGACATAAATTGCGATGATTGTGGCTGTTGGCTGCTGCTAGATAAGTTGCTGGGGAGGACTCGGCGTGCCGTGCGGAAACATTTCAGCTAACTTTTTTTGAACTGCTGGATGAACGCGGGTCCTAGTCGTGCTTGCACTTTGGCTTCAATCTTGTCATCAACACTATTTTTCCATCTGGATTTTTTAAGTTCTTTGGTTTGGGGATAGACATTGTCCCACCTAGCCTTTCCCGCACCTAGAGCACGCCCATTATTTGGCTGCCTCTTGACCCCGAAGCCCAGGTTGATTGCTCGGGTAAGAGAGTCGTCTTACCTATAGCCTTGGGGAGAATCTTCAGGACCGGGTCCAAATTCCTGCTCTATGTCGTGGTAAACAGTTAGGAAGGTACTAAATTATTAATGGTGATTGGGGTTACTAGGTTTTCGTCAGTCGAGCGATGTTCCGGCATCAGAGGAGCAACTCCTTACTCCCTGGGTCCAGCACTGCACATCCCTGAGGAGACGAAAGTCACGAGCACGATCTCGATGTACCGAGAACAGAGGCAGTTTAACACGAGGGTTCTGTAGCTTTGTAACCACCAGGGCTGAGGCGGTGGTTACCTCGCATCTTTGACCGTAAATTACGGCAATGAGCGCTGATCTGTTTGCTTGACTCACTTTCGGAGGATTCACGAAATGTCCTTCATTCACTGGGATCCCTAGTGGGATATTTTCAGCCGCTAGCTTAACGGTCTTGAAGTCCTTACCCTTTAGAGTGCAAGTGGCCCTGCACTTCCAGTCCCTCAACATCTTTGGCCATTTTGAGAGGGCCTACTCTTCGGCCTTTTCTTTGTACCTAGGTGGAAATTCATAACTACGGTGCAATGCATCCAGTAGCTTGTGCCTTTCTCCGTCCAAATCGTTCCAACAGATCTCGACATATTTCGCAAGATGCAACTTAACATTTTGATGTACGTACTTGCTGCTTGAGCCAGGCTGACGGGCCTGCCTTTTGGGCACACTTGATTGAAATGATACCTTCATGAAGCATGTTCAGATTCCTAGGCTTTCGCTTCCTCTTGTTTGTGGCGGTGGTGCTAGATGAAGTCCCGTCTGTGCGGCTCGTTTCATCTCGCCCGTGATCGGTTCTTGCTCTTGGTTGTCGCCCATCTCGACGTCAGGGTCGACGTAGTTGGGTTCCTCTTAAGATGATGGTAGGCCGTGGGGATCCATTCCTCAAACTACAATATTTTCACAAAGAGTTATAAACAAAACATAAAAAATAAATATCGATGGGAAATTTAGGCATGACCTTTGCTAAAATTAGACCATATTGAGTGCCAGAAATTTGACGAAACGGAAACGAATCAACGTTTGGTCAGAACATTGACACTCATCTTAATTCCTGCAAATCAAACACAACCTTTTGGGTGTAAATCGAACGACACCAATACAGTTTGTAACCAAGAGTTATGAAAAAACATAGAAAAAAAATTAAATATCGACCAAAAATTCCGGAATGACGACTTCTAAAATTAGGGCATATTGAGTACCACAAATTTGATGAAATGGAAACGAATCGACGTTTCGTCAAAACATTGGCACTGATATTAATATCTGCATATCAACCCACCAAGTTTGTACATCCGACGGCACCAATATTCTGTGTAGAGGTACATGTAACAACATTTAACTCCTTCGTGTGGCATTTCATCAATCACGTTACAATCCTCAGCAATAGAGTGGTAGGTTTGGATGTGAAAAAATTGCAATATACCTTGGGAGATTGCGGGCAGCCGGGGCAGAGAGGAGAGCTTGCGACGCCGGCGATGGTGTTGGAGGCATTGCGGTTAGTTGCGATGGCGGCGACGGTAGAGAGGGCCCGGCGCAAGGGGATGCCGCCGAGGGCCGGGTGCGAGGGCGGGACGGCGCGATGGCGGAGCGAGATGGTGGTGGAGGGTGACGTGCACAACGGCGATGGTGAGAGCGGCATGTGGGGATCGGGGAGCGAGGGAAACAAAAAGACGTGGTGGATTATATTTTGAGGAACTGCCCAAATCGCAAAGTGTGGATTCAGCTAAGGCCCGCCACCCCTAATTTTGCTGTGGAAGGCACGGCGAAATGCCCGCCATATACATTTCTGCATTTTTAACTCATTTCTAATGAAACACAACTTTATTATTTTTAACTCATTTCAAGTTCAAACTTTTTATATGACTAACACAGACCATTGGAAGACCATGCTCAAATTTGAGAACTATTTACGAAGCATTATCTAAATTTCTGGCCACTTGAAAGGGCAAAATGCTCTTCCGTAAGAAATAGCATGCAAACGAGTTCCGAAAGAGAGGAAATTGCAAGGTGTCTTCATCTCACCCATGTAGGGTCTGGTAAAAATTTGAGAGCGTTACGGCAAAAACATGATGCACCTCGTGTATAAACTGAACACTCTCTGACGAATTGTCAGAGTTTCGAATGGAAACCGCCCCCTGCCACACACAACTCAATTTTTCTAACTCATTTCAAAATAGAACTTTTTATATGACTAACATACGCCATTGGAAGTCCCATATTCAAATTCAAGAACTACTAGTAGAATGCCCGTGCGTTGCCACGGGCTTTTGAAATATTTTGCTGGAATTATGTAAACATAATGCATGTTATATTTCACATGTAGAGAAAAGATAGCACAGGCACAATCGGGTAATAATTCCACTTCACTTACATTGTAAATTGATAACAAAAAAACAATTTGACTATGCATACATATAGAGCGATGATCCAACTAAAAATCTGTTACAAATTAAGATCTATTTGATGCGCTTAAGAAATTCTCGCACAATATCAGAAATGTTGTCTTTAGCTTCATTCACATGGTATTTGAGCAAGTATAATAAAAACGTCTTCCTCACCGTCCTTCGGGTCCGTCAGCTCTCACGCCAACCACGGTGGCCAACCTCAGCCCAGGCTTCGACTTCTTTGGCTGCGCGATGGCGGACGCCTCACTCACTCGGAAACACTATGATGGCCACCGTCCACCCTACCTTGCCTACCGGCATCAATTTCCTTCCGGCCCGGGCTCGCCGAACACCTCTCTCCTGGGACCTACTCCACAACTACACAGCAGCCGCAGCCAAACGTCCGCCATCACCGCGCCACCACCCTGAGGCTCGACATGAGTCAACATTAATCGTGTCAAACATACATTGTTAGGATCCTCATGCACATTAAGCAACATTGTTGATTTTTTCTACCTTTAAACCACTATTCTTCTTCATCTTCGTTCCCCTCCTCCTCTTCACTTACTATCTCTACCTTCCCTATCCAAGCCCGCCGCAACCATCAATGGCCCATCCGGATCAAAAAACCCCAACCTTCTACATCCACACTATGAATTTTGAGGGATTCTTTGCCATTATTTTCTCCTTTCAAGTCTGTACACAATAATATCAATGTAGAAGTAATTAGTGTAAACTCCTTTATGCCCGCTCATGGCCACTACGACCACAAACTCTGTCGTCTTGCCTACATGATGTGCGTCCACTCCCACAATTTTTTCCCTTACTCTGGCGAGGCCTCCATTACGTCCAAATATTTTGTTTGGATTATTTGCCATCAAGGAGAAATTGGCATACTGCGCATGAACATATGTGATAAAAGTTCCTGCGATTTGACACTACAGAAGTAGAGCAACATGAAAAATAAAAGATCATGCTTCTCATCTTCAAACTTCTGTACAAAAAATGGCGATAACTTACCATATTTTTCAGACTCCCATCCATATTGAAAATGATTCATGCATTAAGGAACACCACACAAAGTATGGAATCCAAAAAAAACTTACAGCAAGCGACAGCGACATGGATGGCTACCTTATTGCTTTGGATGTGGATGGCATGAGCCGTCGCCCGGATGCACGAAACAGTCCCGACCATGCACAGCTAGCCGAGAAACGTTGGGCCAAAACAAGTGTGTTGGTACCTTGAGCAACGACGCCATCGCGTTGACAAGTGCCCAACCCAACTGCTCGTGGCCATCCTCGGCCGCCACCTGGACACACTCCTCTAGACCCAGGCGTTCTGAACGACATCCTCCCCGCTTCCCCAGTGCGATGGCCGACTATCGTAACTTCTCTAGAGCGAATCCTTCCAAAGGCGCTGCCGACAACGTCGTCCCTGTGGCACTGCTCCTTTCTTCTCGTGCCTTTTGCTCCATTGACCTCCTTTCCTATGAAATTTTAGTAACAAGGTACATTTTAGTAATCAGTAAAAAAATTGCAGATTTTAGTACAAGAAAATAAGCATCTTGACAAAGTTTTAGTAGAAATCAGATTTCCATACAACAAGATATTTTAGTACCTACTGAAAAGAATAGTACAAGGGCAATCATCCGAACAATATCATCAGAAGTATGAAACTGAACCTTTAGTTGCACCAGGTGACTACCCTTGTCATCTCAAGATTCAAGCCTCTCCTCTTATCCTCTTCTCCAAGCATGCACTGAAAACTGCAAAAAATGCAGAACATGTACATGTGTAAACTGAAATAGTTGAACTCAAACCAACCTTCATCAATAGATCTTTTTTGAACTATATGGTCCATTATGTACATGGTCCAGATTGGCTCATAATAAAAACTAAAATATTGGGTTAGCCTTTCCCATATGTTTTGTGAAGAAAATCATAAGCATCATCACCTACTACGTCACTAGTAGAAAACAGACCTTTCGTCCGCCCCTTTAGTCCCGGTTTGATTACGGCCCGGGACTACTGTGACCATTAGTCCCGGTTCCAACGGCTATGAGCAGTCGGGGGCACGGGCATCATTAGTCCCGGTTCATTTTCCACCTATAGTCCTGGTTTGTGATACAAACCGGGACTAAAGGGGTGGTGGCAGGATGGTGTCAGGCTGGGGCCCCCACGATCCCCTTTAGTCCCGGTTTGTATCACAAACCGGGACTAGAGGTAGAAAATGAACCGGGTGGTGGCAGGCTGGGGCCCCACGAGCCCCTTTAGTCCCGGTTTGTATCACAAACCGGGACTAGAGGTGGACCTTTAGTCCCGGTTTGTATAACCAACCGAGACTAAAGACTTCCCTATATAAACCCTTCTTCTTCCAGCCCGAGCCCATTCTCTCTGTTTTCCCCTTTCTCTCCTCTATTATTCCCCTTGCTCTCGAGCTCATCCTCCATTTTTGCCAAAGATTTGTCAAGATTTGAAGGCACCCCATCTATCCAAGTGTTCACAAAGGTTAGCAACTTTGTCTTTTCATCTCTCATTGATAGATTAGCTCGTGCAATGCTCTATAATTAAGTATAGTGATTTGTGGGTTCTAGTTTTGGGAGTAATTATGTGGGAGTTTATTTGATTTATATGCAATTTGAGCTCAAATTAACTTCTTAGTTTGCATATGTGTAGGTGTGGTTTACTTAGTGCCTTCCCGTCCCCGTCCTAACCACCGTCGATCGCCCGCACCGTCCCGTCGCCGGCACCACCTTGGTGAGCCTCTTGTTCTTATCCTTTTTATAAAAAAAAATCTTATTTGTATGATTTAGATAGTTAATTGTATAATTTTCTTACATGTATGATTGTTTGTTATACATAGTGCCATGACTTTGATATCCGTCCCCGTCGGCCCTCGTCCGGTTTATGATTCGGATGTGGTATATATATATTCTCTTTTATAACTATTTGTTGCATTTCAAGTTGATATAGATATTTTTATCTAGGAGGTATGTGAACCGGAAATTGCAACCGACCCTCTTGTCGAGAAGTTAAATTTAGATGAAAAAGAAAACGAGTATTTGAAAGAAAAATTGAAAAGAATTGAGGAAGAGAAGATGAAATTGGAATTGTATGTTGCCGATGTCGTCGATGATCACAAGATCAAGATGGATGCAATGCGCTTGAAGATTAGAAAGATTAGAAACTATGCCGTTAATAAAGAGGCTTGGTGTCATTATGCTGTTGGATCAATTATTACCTTAGTTGCGATTTTGATCGCATTTGTTGTTGCATTTAAATGCTTTAGCTAGATAGTTTTATGTTGTTTTATGAGAATAAGTGTGTATGAACTTTATGTATGAACTTGTATTAATTTGGTCTTTTCGGTGTTGTGTAATGAAGATGAGTTGGCAATGGCTGTACGATGACCGACGCTCTCCCCAGTCCATTAATGGCGTGTATAGTTTTCTGCGTGCGGCTGAGGCAAACAAGCGGAATGGTTTTATGTGTTGTCCATGTGGTGTCTGTAAGAATGATAGGAATTACTCTAGCTCAAAAGTCATTCACGTCCACCTGTTTACGTCCGGTTTCATGTCCGGATATAACTATTGGACCAAGCACGGAGAAAGAGGGGTTCTAATGGAAGAGAATGAAGAAGAAGTGGATGATGACAACTATGCTGGGTTCCCTGAATACGATAGTACTACAATGGGGGAAGAGAATGAAGAAGAAGAAGCTGAAGAAGAGGCATCAGATGAGCCCGCTGATGATCTTGGTGTTGGAAATATGCCCTAGAGGCATTAATAAATTAGTTATTATTATATTTCCTTGTTCATGATAATCGTTTATTATCCATGCTATAATTGTATTGATTGGAAACTCAAATACATGTGTGGGTACATAGACAACACTGTGTCCCTAGTAAGCCTCTAGTTGACTAGCTCGTTGATCAAAGATGGTTAAAGTTTCCTAGCCATGGACATGAGATGTCATTTGATAATGGGATCACATCATTAGGAGAATGATGTGATGGACAAGACCCAGACTACGAACGTAGCATATGATCGTGTCAGTTTATTGCTATTGTTTTCTGCATGTCAAGTATCTGTTCCTATGACCATGAGATCATGCAACTCCCTGACATCGGAGAAGTACCTTGTGTGTATCAAACGTCGCAACGTAACTGGGTGACTATAAAGGTGCTCTACAGGTATCTCCGAGGGTGTCTGTTGGGTTGGCATGGATCAAGACTGGGATTTGTTACTCCGTGTGACGGAGAGGTATCTCAGGGCCCAGTCGGTAATACAACATCACAATGAGCCTTGCAAGCAATGTGACTAAAGTGTTAGCCACGAGATCTTGTATTACGGAACGAGTAAAGAGACTTGCCGATAACGAGATTGAACTAGGTATAGAGATACCGACGATCGAATCTCGGGCAAGTAACATACCGAAGAACAAAAGGAACAGCGTACGGGATTAACTGAATCCTTGACATAGAGGTTCGACCGATAAAGATCTTCGTAGAATATGTAGGAGCCAATATGGGCATCCAGGTCCCGCTATTGGTTATTGATCGTAGAGGTGTCTCGGTCATGTCTACATAGTTCTCGAACCCGCAGGGTCTACACACTTAACATTTGGTGACGATTAGTATAGTTGAGTTATTGTGTTGGTGACCGAAGGTTGTTCGGAGTCCCGGATAAGATCCCGGACATGACGAGGATCTCCGGAATAGTCCGGAGATAAAGATTGATATATGTGATAATAGTGTTTTGATCTCCGGAAGGGTTTCGGAATTCACCGGAAAGGGTTCCGGGTGTTTACCGAAGTGTTCGGGTGCAGCAACACTTTATATGGGCCAAGGGGGTAAAGCCCACGAGGTTTTGGAAGTGCAAAAGGAAGTTTTGCTACTGCCTTAAGCTGGTAAGGCAGTACTACCGCTACTGTAGCAGCGGTACTACCGCCCAAGCGGTACTACCGCTACCGTAGCAGCGGTACTACCGATCAAGTGGTACTACTGCTCGTGAGCGGTACTACCGCTTGTGCGTGGTACTGCAGGGATCCGAGTTGGACTCTTTCCCTGCGGGCCAAACCGACCTTGTGCGGGCAAAACCGACCTGGAGGAGGCTTTTACTCCAAGTTTAGACCCCAAGGCTCAACATATAAATAGAGGGGCAGGGCTAGCACACGGGACACATTAAGATTTCCCAAGCCGTGTGTCGGCAACCCTAACCCTCTAGTTCTCCCGTCATAATCTCCGTAGTGCTTGGCGAAGCCCTGCAGAGATTGTTCCTCACCACCATCACCACGCCGTCGTGCTGCCGGAACTCATATACTACTTCACCATCGCTCGCTGGATCGAGGAGGTGAAGGCGTCATCAAGCCGTACGTGTGTTGAACGCGGAGGTGCCGTCCGTTCGGCACTAGTTTGTGATCGGATCGAGGGACGACTTGCGATTTGGATCGCGGAGACGTTCGACTACATCAACCGCGTTTCTTAACGCTTCCGCTTAGCGATCTACAAGGGTATGTATATTCACTCTCCCTCTCGTAGATGCTCATCACCATGGATAGATCTTGTGTGTGCGTAGGAAATTTTTTGTTTCCCATGCAACGTTCCCCAACAGTGGCATCTGAGCTAGGTCTATGCGTAGATGAGATCTCGAGTAGAACACAAACGAGTTGTGGGCGTGGGTGTATACATATTGCTTGCCGTTACTAGTTGATACTTGATTCGGCGGTATTGTGAGATGAAGCGGCCCGGACCGACATTACGCGTATGCTTACGCGAGACAGGTTCCTTCAACTGACATGTAACTTCGTTGCATAAAGATGGCTAGCGGGTGTCTGTCTCTCTCACTTTAGTTGAATCGATTTCAATGAAGAGGGTTCTTTTAGAAGATCAAAAAGCAATCACTACACCACGTTGTGGTTTTGCGTAGGTAAGAACGGTTCTTGCAAACCCGTAGCAGCCACGTAAAATTTGCAACAACAATTAGAGGACGTCTAACTTGTTTTTGCAGGGTATGTTGTGATGTGATATGGCCAATTACATGATGAGATATATGTGATGTATGAGATGATCATGTGTTGTATAGAATATCACGACTTGCATGTCGATGAGTACGGCAACTGGCAGGAGCCATAGAGTTGTCTTTAATTATTTTTCGCCGTTTTTGCTTTACTTTATCGCTATGAGTTAGCAATAGTCGTGGAAGCAACAGTCGGCGCGACAACCTCATGGCGACACGTTGATGGAGATCAAGATGATGGAGATCATGGTGTCATGCCGGTGACGATGGAGATCATGCCGGTGCTTTGAAGATGGAGATCAAAAGCACAAGTTCATGGCCATATCATGTCACTTATGAATTGCATGTGATGTTAATCCTTTTATGCATCTTATTTTGCTTAGGACGACGGTAGCATTATAAGGTGATCCCTCACTTAAATTTCAAGATAAATTGTGTTCTCCCCGAGTGTGCACCGTTGCGAAAGTTCGTCGTTTCGAGACATGCCGTGATGATCGGGTGTGATAGACTCTACGTTCACATACAACGGGTGTAAGCCATGTTGCACGTGCGGAACACTTGGGTTAAACTTGACGAGCCTAGCATGTACAGACATGGCCTCGGAACACAAGAGACCGAAAGGTCGAACATGAGTCATATAGTAGATATGATCAACATGAAGATGTTCACCATTGAAACCACCTCAAATCACGTGATGATCGGACTTGAGTTGGTGGATTTGGATCATGTTACACTCGAATGACCGGAGGGATGTCAATTTGAGTGGGAGTTTTTAAGTAATATGATTAACTAAACTCATTATCTTGAACAATAGTCTAAGTTGTCTTTGCTATATTTATGTTGTAGATCATGGCTAAATTTTAATGCGTTCCTAGAGAAAGCTAAATTGAAAAATGATGGAAGTAACTTTGTGGACTGGGCCCGTAATCTAAGGATTATCCTTACGGCTTCCCAGAAGGCTTATGTCCTTGATGCACCGCTTGGTGATCCACCCGCTCCAGTTGAGTCTCTAGACGTTGTGAACGCCTGGCAGGCTCGTTCTGAAGATTACTCAATAGTTCAATGTGCAATATTGTATGGCTTAGAACCGGGACTTCAAAGACGTTTTGAACGTCATGGAGCATATGAGATGTTCCAGGAGTTGAAGTTTATCTTTCAGAAGAATGCCCGGATCGAGAGATATGAGATCTCCGATAAGTTCTATGCTTGCAAGATGGAGGAGAACGGGTCTATCAGTGATCACGTACTCAGAATGTCTGGGTACTCCACCCGTCTGGCTGAATTGGGGATGCCCCTTCCGCCAGAGGCTATCACTGACAGAGTTCTTCAATCATTGCCACCTAGCTACAAGAGCTTCGTGTTGAACTATAACATGCACGAGATGAACAAGTCAGTCGCCGAGCTGTTTGCGATGCTGAAAGCCGCTGAGTCTGAAATTCAGAAGGAGCATCAAGTGTTGATGGTCAATAAAACCACTAGTTTCAAGAAAAATGGCAAGGGTAAGAAGGGTAACTCCAAGAAGAGTGGCAAAGCAGTTGCTCCTCTCGTGAAGAAACCCAAGGCTGGACCCAAACCAGAAACTGTGTGCTTTCATTGCAAGGGAACTGGACACTGGAAGCGGAACTGCCCCAAGTATTTGGCTGACAAGAAGGCGGCCAACAACAAACAAGGTATATATGATATACATGTTATTGATGTGTACCTTACCAACTCTCGTTGTAGTGCCTGGGTATTTGATACCGGTGCGGTTGCTCATATTTGCAACTCAAAACAGGAATTGCGGAATAGACGGAGGCTGGCAAAGGACGAAGTGACGATGCGCGTGGGAAATGGTTCCAAGGTTGATGTGATCGCCGTCGGCACACTCGCTCTTCGATTACCATCGGGATTAGTGATGAACCTGAATAATTGTTATTTAGTGCCTGCGTTAAGCATGAACATTATATCTGGATCTTGTTTATTGCGAGACGGTTACTCATTTAAATCAGAGAATAATGGTTGTTCTATTTATATGAGTAATATCTTTTATGGTCATGCACCCAATGTGAGGGGTTTATTCTTATTGAATCTCGATAGTAATGATACACATGTTCATAACATTGATGCCAAAAGATGTAGAATTAATAATGATAATACCACTTTCTTGTGGCACTGCCGTTTAGGTCATATTGGCGTAAAACGCATGAGGAAGCTCCATGCTGATGGACTTTTGGAGTCACTTGATTTTGAATCACTTGACACATGTGAGCCATGCCTCATGGGCAAGATGACTAAAACGCCGTTCTCTGGAATAATGGAACGGGCAAGTGACTTATTGGAAATCATACATACTGATGTGTGCGGTCCGATGAACATTGAGGCGCGCGGTGGTTATCGTTACTTTCTCACCTTCACTGATGACTTAAGTAGATATGGGTATATTTACTTAATGAAACACAAGTCTGAAACATTTGAAAAGTTCAAACAATTTCAGAGTGAAGTTGAGAATCATCGTAACAAGAAGATTAAATTCCTACGATCTGATCGAGGAGGAGAATATCTGAGTTATGAGTTTGGCAGTCACTTAAGACAATGTGGAATTGTTTCACAACTAACACCGCCTGGAACACCACAGCGTAATGGTGTGTCCGAACGTCGTAATCGAACCTTATTGGATATGGTGCGATCTATGATGTCTCTTGCCGATTTGCCACTATCGTTTTGGGGTTATGCATTAGAGACAGCTGCATTCACTTTAAATAGGGCACCATCGAAATCCGTTGAGACGACGCCGTATGAACTTTGGTTTGGCAAGAAGCCAAAGCTGTCGTTTCTTAAAGTTTGGGGATGTGATGCTTATGTCAAAAAGCTTCAGCCTGAAAAGCTGGAACCCAAAGCGGAGAAATGCGTCTTCATAGGATACCCAAAAGAGACAGTTGGGTATACCTTCTACCTCAGATCCGAAGGCAAAGTGTTTGTCGCTAAAAACGGAACATTTCTTGAGAAAGAGTTTCTCTCGAAAGAATTGAGTGGGAGGAAGATAGAACTTGATGAGGTTGATGAACCTTTACTTCAACCTGAAAGTAGCGCAACGCAGAAAGATGTTTCTGTAGAGCCTACATCAGCTGAAGAGGAAGTTAATGATGATGATCATGAAGCTTTGGATCAAGTTGCTATCGAACCTCGTAGGTCGACAAGGACGCGTACTGCTCCTGAGTGGTACGGCAACCCTGTCTTAGACGTCATGTTGTTGGACAACGATGAACCTACGAGCTATGGAGAAGCGATGATGGGCCCGGATTTCGAGAAGTGGTTAGAGGCCATGAAATCCGAGATGGGATCCATGTATGAAAACAAAGTGTGGACTTTGGAAGTATTACCTGAAGGGCGTAAGGCCATTCAGAACAAATGGATCTTTAAGAGGAAGACGGACGCGGACGGTAATGTCACCGTCTATAAAGCTCGACTTGTGGCAAAGGGTTTTTCACAAGTTCAAGGAGTTGACTACGATGAGACCTTCTCACCCGTAGCGATGCTTAAGTCCGTCAGAATCATGTTAGCAATAGCTGCCTTTTTCGATTATGAAATTTGGCAGATGGATGTCAAAACAGCGTTCCTTAACGGTTTCCTTAAGGAAGAGTTGTATATGATGCAACCAGAAGGTTTTGTCGATTCAGAGAATGCTGACAAAGTTTGCAAACTCCAGCGATCCATTTATGGACTGGTGCAAGCATCTCGGAGTTGGAATCTTCGCTTTGATGAGGTGATTAAAGCGTTCGAGTTTATACAAGTTTACGGAGAAGCTTGTATTTACAAGAAAGTGAGTGGGAGCTCTATAGCGTTTCTAATATTATATGTGGTTGACATATTGCTGATTGGAAACAATATAGAAATGTTGGAAAGCGTGAAGGAATATTTGAACAAGAGTTTTTCAATGAAGGACCTAGGAGAAGCTGCTTTCATATTAGGCATCAAGATCTATAGAGATAGATCAAGACGCTTAATAGGACTTTCACAAAGCACATACCTTGATAAGATTTTGAAGAAGTTCAAAATGGATCAGTCCAAGAAGGGGTTCTTGCCTGTTTTGCAAGGTGTGAAGTTGAGTAAGACTCAATGCCCAGTGACTGCAGAAGATAGAGAAAAGATGAGTGTCATCCCCTATGCTTCAGCCATAGGCTCTATTATGTATGCAATGCTGTGCACAAGACCCGATGTCAGCCTTGCCATAAGTATGGTCGGAAGGTTTCAAAGTGATCCAGGAATGGAACACTGGATGGCGGTCAAGAATATCCTGAAGTACCTGAAAAGGACCAAGGACATGTTTCTCGTTTATGGAGGTGATCAAGAGCTCGTCGTAAAGGGTTACGTCGATGCAAGCTTTGACACTGATCCGGATGACTCTAAGTCACAAACCGGATACGTATTTATTCTTAATGGGGGTGCGGTTAGCTGGTGCAGTTCCAAGCAAAGCGTGGTAGCTGATTCTACATGCGAAGCGGAGTACATCGCAGCCTCGGAGGCGGCGAAGGAAGGTGTCTGGATGAAGGAGTTCATGACAGATCTTGGAGTAGTGCCTAGTGCACTTAACCCAATGACTCTGTTTTGTGATAATACTGGTGCCATTGCTCTAGCCAAGGAACCAAGATTTCACAAGAGGACCAGACACATAAAGCGACGTTTCAATTCCATCCGCGATTACATCAAGGAGGACGACATAAATATTTGCAAAGTACACACGGATCTGAATGTTGCAGATCCGATGACTAAACCTCTTCCAAGGGCTAAACATGAACAACACCAGAACTGCATGGGTGTTCGATTCATTACAATGTAAATCACATAGTGATGTGAACTAGATTATTGACTCTAGTGCAAGTGGGAGACTGTTGGAAATATGCCCTAGAGACAATAATAAATTAGCTATTATTATATTTCCTTGTTCATGATAATCGTTTATTATCCATGCTATAATTGTATTGATTGGAAACTCAAATACATGTGTGGGTACATAGACAACACTGTGTCCCTAGTAAGCCTCTAGTTGACTAGCTCGTTGATCAAAGATGGTTAAGGTTTCCTAGCCATGGACATGAGATGTCATTTGACAACGGGATCACATCATTAGGAGAATGATGTGATGGACAAGACCCAAACTACGAACGTAGCATATGATCGTGTCAGTTTATTGCTATTGTTTTCTGCATGTCAAGTATCTGTTCCTATGACCATGAGATCATGCAACTCCCTGACATCGGAGGAGTACCTTGTGTGTATCAAACGTCGCAACGTAACTGGGTGACTATAAAGGTGCTCTACAGGTATCTCCGAGGGTGTCTGTTGGGTTGGCATGGATCAAGACTGGGATTTGTTACTCCGTGTGACGGAGAGGTATCTCAGGGCCCACTCGGTAATACAACATCACAATGAGCCTTGCAAGCAATGTGACTAAAGTGTTAGCCACGAGATCTTGTATTACGGAACGAGTAAAGAGACTTGCCGATAACGAGATTGAACTAGGTATAGAGATACCGACGATCGAATCTCGGGCAAGTAACATACCGAAGAACAAAAGGAACAGCATACGGGATTAACTGAATCCTTGACATAGAGGTTCGACCGATAAAGATCTTCGTAGAATATGTAGGAGCCAATATGGGCATCCAGGTCCCGCTATTGGTTATTGATCGTAGAGGTGTCTCGGTCATGTCTACATAGTTCTCGAACCCGCAGGGTCTACACACTTAACGTTTGGTGACGATTAATATAGTTGAGTTATTGTGTTGGTGACCGAAGGTTGTTCGGAGTCCCGGATAAGATCCCGGACATGACGAGGATCTCCGGAATAGTCCGGAGATAAAGGTTGATATATGTGATAATAGTGTTTTGATCTCCGGAAGGGTTCCGGAATTCACCGGAAAGGGTTCCGGGTGTTTACCGAAGTGTTCGGGTGCAGCAACACTTTATATGGGCCAAAGGGGTAAAGCCCACGAGGTTTTGGAAGTGCAAAAGGAAGTTTTGCTACTGCCTTAAGCTGGTAAGGCAGTACTACCACTACTGTAGCAGCGGTACTACCGCCCAAGCGGTACTACCGCTACCGTAGCAGTGGTACTACCGCTTGTGCGCGGTACTGCAGGGATCCGAGTTGGACTCTTTCCCTGCGGGCCAACCCGACCTTGTGCGGGCAAAACCGACCTGGAGGAGGCTTTTACTCCAAGTTTAGACCCCAAGGCTCAACATATAAATAGAGGGGCAGGGCTAGCACATGGGACACATTAAGATTTCCCAAGCCGTGTGTCGGCAACCCCAACCCTCTAGTTCTCCCGTCATAATCTCCGTAGTGCTTGGCGAAGCCCTGCAGAGATTGTTCCTCACCACCATCACCACGCCGTCGTGCTGCCGGAACTCATCTACTACTTCACTATCGCTCGCTAGATCGAGGAGGTGAGGCGTCATCAAGCCGTACGTGTGTTGAACGCGGAGGTGCCGTCCGTTCGGCACTAGTTCGTGATCGGATCGAGGGACGACTTGCGATTTGGATCGCGGAGACGTTCGACTACATCAACCGCGTTTCTTAACGCTTCCGCTTAGCGATCTACAAGGGTATGTAGATTCACTCTCCCTCTCGTAGATGCTCATCACCTTGGATAGATCTTGTGTGTGCGTAGGAAAAATTTTGTTTCCCATGCAACGTTCCCCAACACTTGGTCGGGCCATTGCTGATGCAAAGAGAAACTGCGAAAGTGAAAAGAAGAAGTTGAAGTTGCAGCGCATGTTAGAGGATCACAAAAAAATGTTGTACCCAAATTGCGAAGATGACAAGAAAAAGCTGGGTACCACACTGGAATTGCTGCAATGGAAGGCAGAGAATGGTGTATCTGACAAGGGATTTGAAAAGTTGCTGAAAATAATGAAGAAGAAGCTTTCAAAGGACAACGAATTGCCCGACAGTACGTACAAAGCAAAGAAGGTTGTCTGCCCTATAGGATTAGAGGTGCAGAAGATACATGCATGCCCTAATGACTGCATCCTCTACAGCGGTGAGGAGTACGAGAATCTGAATGCATGCCCGGTATGCGGTGCATTACGCTATAAGATCAGCCGCGATGACCCTGGTGATGATGTTGAGGGCGAGCGCCCCGGGAAGAGGATTCCTGCCAAGGTGATGTGGTATGCTCCTATAATACCACGGTTGAAACGTTTGTTCCAAAACAAAGAGCATGCCAAGTTGATGCGATGGCACAAAGAAGACCGTAAGAAAGACGGGAAGTTGAGAGTACCCGCTGACGGGTCGCTGTGGAGAAAAATCGAGAGAAAGTGGCGGGACTTTGCAGATGACGCAAGGAATGTATGGTTTGGTTTAAGTGCAGATGGCATTAATCCTTTTGGGGAGCAGAGCAGCAATCATAACACCTGGCCCGTGACTCTATGTATCTATAACCTTCCTCCTTGGTTGTGCATGAAGCGGAAGTTCATTATGATGCCAGTGCTCATCCAAGGCCCCAAGCAACCCGGCAACGACATTGATGAAATTCACCTTTAGTCCCGGTTGGTGGCTCGCACCGGGACTAAAGGTCTGAGCTTCCCGCCGCTCGGCCTGGTGAAATTCACCTTTAGTCCCGGTTGGTGGCTCGCACCGGGACTAAAGGCCAACCGGGACTAAAGGTCCAGGTATATATATTAACCGCCCCGGCCCTTCTTCCTCCCCAATCTTCTTTCTCTTCGCGCCTCTGCCCCCCCGACGCCGAACCACCGCACGCCGCCGCCAGGCTGCCGCGACGCCCTGCCCCGAGCCGTCCCCGAGCCCGCTGACCATCGCCGGACCTCCTCGCCGTCCTCCCCGAGCATCGCCGCCCCCGAGCCCGCTCCTCTCGTCGCCGCCCCCGATCGAGCCCCGTCCTCGTCGTCGCCGCCCCACGGTGAGCACCCTTTCCCCCTCCTCCCCCTCTTCCCCAAATGGATGGATGGATGGATTCATGGATGGATGGCAGTAGGTGAACCCTGGTTCATCACTTTGTTTGAAATTTTGTGATGTTAAATTTGTTTAGTATGGATATGAGGTAGTAAATAGAGGTGTGTTGATGAATGTATGGATAGATATAGATTGCAATGTGTGTCCAATGTGTATGGATGAACAAGTTTTTTCGTTGTATATGTACGGATATATGGAAATTTGATGAATGGATGTATGTGTATATATATATATATATGGAAATTTGATGAATGGATGTATGTGTTTTTTTTCACTAGCTAGTTTTTTCTTCTTCTGTTTTTTTAGTTTTTTATACTTTTAATGTTGTATCATGTATAGTATAGAAAAAATTTGCATAGAAAAAAGTTGCATATAAAAAAGTTGACCATGTATTAAAAATATTTTAATGTTGTATCTTAAAAATATTGATCAAAAACATGTTAATATCTTATTTGGAAAATGTTAATATCTTAATGTTGTATTTGTAAAAGTTTGTCATGTATTCGCAAAATCAAGTGAACAAGAATTACAAAAATCATAATCAAGCATTTGCATAGAAACATTTTTGGCGTCGACGATGCCCGGCCCGCGTCCTCGTCGTCGACTCGGTGGCGACAACCTGCTTGAGAGGCGCCATGTCCGGGACTGGGCTCCGCCGGGCTGGCACTGGGAGGTGCTACCTTCCGGGGCGCGCAACTTGGTGAGGAACCGGGCTCCCATCGTCGACCCGGAGCTTCTTTGGTGGCGGTCGCGTGGGCCACTATCGGTGCGGAGGCAGCCGGCCCCCGAGGAGGTGGTACGTCGCCGTGTCAGGGAGGAGGACGAGCACATCCGTCGCTACATGGTTGCGTTGGATGTCAGGTTCTCCAATACCTGGCAGGTTCTTCAGGGATCTCTCCCGAGCTATGATCCTGTGATGGTTCCTTCTCTTTGGGTGTCCACCGCCCGCGCGTCAGGAACCGCGAGTCAACTGGATTATTCGATAGTATTCGATCTGTATTAGCTAGTGATTGTTTTATCTTTCTTTTGGATTAGTTAAGCTATAGACGCTAGCGGCAGAGACGACCATGATCAAGAGCATATCATGTTCGACATGATCCGAAACCCAGAGGGTGAACCTGAAGATGACGGCTCACAATATCTGAACAATTCCGGAGAGGGAATATTTGAGGAAGAACCAACAGACCAAGGCCACACAAACAATGATGGCGAAGGCAATGATCTTCAATTAACAAAGACCGGCGAGGTATATATAAGGCCTCTGGTGATCATTACATGTATTAATTGATTTATATATATATATATATATATTAACGAATCTTTCTTCTTTTAGCCCTCCGGATCGAGCAAATCTTCTACAAGCAGGGCAGTACGAGGCCCGGCCAAAAAGTTGCAGGCTGGCATAAAGTACAACATCGATGAGATCAAACCAAATGACGAACCGCTTGCTCCTAAAAAGAATGTGGACAAATTTACTCGTCAGTGCGGAGTTATTGTCAGGGACCAAATCCCGATCTCCGTTCAAGAATGGAATAAGCCAAAGGGAGATTGAGGAGTTAGTTTTGTCGACGAAAAAGCAAAAGATCTGCTTTGGGAAACGCTCATGTCACATTTCACCCTACCAGAGCATTTAACAGATGCAGAACGGGAGAAAGTCAAGAAGAGTGCTCTTCAGAAGATGGCCACACAATTCCGCAACCACAAGAAAAGATTATGGGGCTGGTACGTCGAAGCAGGAAAGAAGACTCCAGAATTCACTGGAGCACTGGAGAAGGCAAAAGATCACTGGGACTTAGTTCTGGAGTTCAAGGAATCGGAAGCAGCTAAGGAACGGTCGAGGATAAACAAGATCAATGCTGAGAAGAAACAGTTTCACCATGTTCTGGGGCCAGGTGGCTACAAGACTGGTCGGCCTAAGTGGGATGAATCTGAGGAAAAGATGATTGCTGCAGGGGTCACTCCAAAAACATTGGGTTGGCCCGACAGGTGCAAGACTTGATGCAATAGAAGCGGCTCGAACGGGGGTGTTCCACCTGGCTATAATTGTGTCGGGGTGGATGAAGTTTTGTCGGCATATGACTCACTACAGCTTGACTTTCCTAGAGGTCAAGGGGAGCAGACACTGGGAGAAGCCAAACAAGGTATCATTGTATGGAGGAAGGATTGCATCGTCTTTCCAAACTCGATGCTAAGGGCACCGACTCCCCCTCCAAGTCCGCCACGTCAGCCGACTCCTTCTCCAAGTCCGCCGCATCAGCCGACTCCTCCTCCAAGTCCGCCGCGTCAGCCGACTCCTCCTCCAAGTCCGCCGCGTCAGCCGACTCCTCCTCCAAGTCCGCCGCGTCAGCCTCCTCCTCCTCCAAATCCGCCGCGTCAGCCGACTCTAGCCCACCCCGAGACAGAGCCCAGCGCGAGTTCACAATATCGAACTCTACAGCGTCAGCGGACTCCCAAGCGGAAGAGAGCACCGAACAAGAAACCCGAGCCTCCTGCCAAAAAGAAGTTAGCTTACGAGATGACTGAGGAGGAAAACAAACGGGTCGTGGATGCCCAAGTGAAGGCCCATTTTGCACCGAAACCGCCCCCGCCGCCGAAGGAGAAAATACCTGAGCAAGTCATACAACACTTTCTGGATCTTGCTAAACCGGCTGTGGAGAAAAGTGATTCAGACTATGAGCGCTCTATTAAGAAGTCATATCATGCACAAAAAAAGGAGTCGAGCCTTACAACAGGTAGTAATAAAAGCGGGAAAACTGTTCCCCAGCTGGGAGAACAGGCAGTGCAATCGATCCCCCCGCTCAAGGTGAGTACCACCGATAAGCTGGTAATAACCGACGCTGCTAGACAGGTGGCTAGAGAGGCTGGTGTCACTGTTGAACAACTCCTAGGCATCGAGGATCTTCCCACGAATATTGATGAGAAGGATCTAGCACGGAAATACGTCCACGGGAACCCTCTGGTCAGGCCTGAGGAGGTCGAGCTTCTACCAACGCAGATGCGCAAATTGCATCAGTGGTACCTGAGAGAAGTAAAGGCCGGGCGAGAGAGCCTCATGGTGAAAGTTAAGCCAGAGCATTACTACCATGGAAAAGATGTGTGGATTGAATTGCCGAAACTTTTTCAGTTATACAATCAAGACGCATTGGACAAATCTCTCGTCAGTTGCTATTGTCTGTAAGTGATTTCTTTCTGTAATTTAAGTCTCTAGCTCAGCTCGTTCCTTGCCTGTAATTATCCTCACTATATTCTTTTGTGTGGTATTATGCAGATTGAAGATTTCTGAAATGAAAAGAGATGGAGTCCATGGCATTGGGTTCATTAACCCAAATACCATTTATGAACAAGTGTTAAAAACAGAACCCAAAGACACAGAGGCCAACTTGCTAATGTTTTTGAAGGAACTAAATGCCAAACCAGAGATAGTATTTCCTTACAACTTCAAGTGAGTGTTACTGTCTTGTACTACAAATTCTATTTCGCTTACTCGATGTTAAGTGTAGTTGATGAGTTATGCATGCCCGCTTATACAAATGTGTATGCAGTTTCCACTGGATCCTGCTAATCATTAGAGTTCACGAGGGAAAAGTTGAAGTACTGGACTCACTAACTAGAGACCCTAAAGAATACTATGACCTGAAGTTGATGCTCGACAGGTAATTTCAATCATTATCGCACTATGTCGGCCTCTTTAGTTCATTTCCTGATATCAAGTAATTAATAACTCCTTTATTCATTTTCTTTGCCAGGCAGGGTTTGGAAAACGTTCATCAAAGAGGTTGTCGGTCAATGGAAACCAAGCCTGAAATGGTGGCGACCAAGGGTAATTAAGTAGTACTAGCTAGCTAGCTACGTCCGCGCATCTCTTTAATTCTAGTTTCAATACCATTATCATGCTTGATTATTATCTGATTGAATTCTATTCTCGTAAAGTGCTTGAGCCAGGCACCGGGGACTAATTTATGTGCATACTACGTTTGCGAGAACATTCGCATTATGGTGAACGAAAGGAGCAAAGATGCAAGAAATCTTTGGGTATGTAAATACTATTCACAATTCTTTTTATCATTATCTAATATATATACACACAACTAATATATTCATATTGATCTCCTTCTTTAAAGATGAAAGAGATGCGGGATCAGTTCCTACCAACGGACCGCATACGAGCACTTCAAGAGGAAATGGCGAGATTTTTGCTTAAGCAGGTCATATCTCCCGACGGAGAATACCATTTCACCTAATACCTGCATGTAATGATCTGCAAGTTGTAGGAGAAACTGTATATACCAAATTGTATATACCAAATTATATATATATATGTGTGTGTGTGTGTGTGTATGCATGGTCGTACGAGAAATTCTATGATATATGATTGGTTCTACGAGAAATTTTATTATATATGCATAACGTGTACAGTACGTAGTAGCGTAAAATATGTTTGAAATGAAAAAGAATTAAATGGAAAACACAAAATGAAAAAGAAAAATAAACAATAAACCCTAAACCCCTAAACCCCTAAACCTTTAGTCCCGGTTGGTGTCACCAACCAACCGGGACTAAAGTGGCAGGGATTTAGTCCCGGTTGGTGTCACCAACCGGGACTAAAGGTCCCCAGCCCCAGCGCACGAGCGCGGTCACGTGGAGGGCCTTTAGTCCCGGTTTGTGACCAACCGGGACTAAAGGGTGGGGGCCTTTAGTCCCGATTGGGCTGTCCCGGTTGGTGACCCGGGACTAGAGGCCCTTCCCAACCGGGACTAAAGGCCCGTTTTGTACTAGTGCGTGGAAGACAAATCCCTTTAGAAAAGTTTGGCATATAGATTATGATATTATCCTAGCTTCTTTATGATTCAGAAAATGTAGGGTGTGGTGGTCTGATTAACTCTTAACTTCTTAGCTCCCATGTGAAAAGAGGGGGTAAGAGGGAGCATGTTAAAATTACTCTTCTGAAAGGGATGAAACTTTGCATGGTGTCTTCATACCACCCATGTAGGGTGTGGTAAAAATTTACGAGCGTTACGGCAAAAACTTGATGCACCTCATGACGGCAAGGTGTTGCGGGTGAATGGGTGATCCGTATGAAGATTTGGCGACTTAGCATGACAAGACTAGGGAGGTGATTGTTAGCTCTAATCTTGTCATGACGTATCTGCATATTTGTTTTGAGTTTTGCATATAGTTTAGATGGTGTAGGGCAGTGTAAGTAGGCCACTGAAGTCTCGGATGTGCGCGCTAAGGAGGTGAGATGTTGGGCTGCCGCAAGAGATGGCTAGGACCGCAAGATGCCGATGGCTGTGTGAAGCTGCGGTGTCGTGCAATGCAGCACGGTCGTGAGTATCGTGTTTTTCACAGGATTTCTCGTTACTCATGTCAGCATTCTCACTTCTGATATCTCCAGGTCTTGTCACCAAAAACCTTCCCCGATTGACAGAACGTCCCGCTACTGACACTTGAAAAAGCTGCTTTCAAGGTCTCGTCGCTTCGGTGAATCACTTGAGCCCTAAGACATTTTCGGTGCCATGGAGCTAGACCAGTGAGCTATTACGCTTTCTTCAAAGGATGGCTGCTTCCAAGCCCACCTCCTGGTTGTCATCGCTCGATCACTTCCTTTTCCACTAAGTGATTGCTTAGGGTCGACGAAGCGGAAGCGAGAATGTCGGCTTGAGTAACGAAAACATTGGTGAGAATCCAATGCCCCGAAAACCCAAGGTTTCCTCCGCAAGGTTCGTCCACGGAGGGTGAGTGCGGTGAAGCGTGACGGATGCTAGAGTAGGACGTGCTACGCGATCAAGTTAAGCTCGGTGATCCGGCAAGTTATTGTCCGCTATGTACGTCACTGGCCGTTGAGGAGATGCCGGACGTTGTGCATATAGCTAGTTAAGTTAGGTGTGTGCATCCATCCAGTAGAATAGGTCGTGGAGTTAGTATAGCATGCGGTTAGTGCTATTAGTGGCCAAGTGTAGCGGCTGGCCTCTGTACGTGGTGTTATTGACCAGGCTAGGCTATGTGCGTGAGTCTCCTATACATGTTATTTAAGTGATCAGATGAATGATAGAAAGGTGAGGCCGTGAGGGCTAAGAAGACAATGTAGCAACTATAATCACCAAGGAAAAGCTGCCTAATGGCAAAGCTAGTTGGGCTTCTTCCGATGTGTGTGTAGAGTTTCTCATCATGTGCGTGTGTGTTCATGAGAAAAGAAGAGAGAGTTGTGTGAGGCAACAGAGAGAGAAGGGAGGTGCTGCGAGGATGCAGCGCCAACAGATTAAGTGTATATGTATGCCACAAAGACTAGCCGGAAATGTTCAATGGATGATGCCATCAATGCAAGCATGTACATGTACCCTGCAACACACTACGTTTCAAACCACGGTTAATTCACATATAAGTCGTCACATGCACCATGCATGTATAAAGAATTGATGCTGGGAAGTTACCATCATATATAACATACACGCTTTTGCTTGGCCATGGTATGCGCGGTCCAATTTCCATTCAACAAATCCGGGCAAACACGAGGTTTACACCAACATAGCTAGGATTGCGAGGTATTGGGAACATTCCCCTTACACCGATGTCGTCAAGCTATTGCATCGCCATGTAGGCTGCATGGCTGTTCGGTGCTGCCGGGAAAAATAGTTGGATTCTACGGCGTGCAGCCAGCGGCGTGGGTCCTGTGGGTGCACTTGCTTTCTCGCCGCGGTGTGCCGTGGAGTTCGAGCGCAACCCCGTGACGTTACGCCTGTTATTACGCGGGCCTGATGTATGATGTGCGCCACGCACATCCAGGCGTCCCTGTGTTTTCGTCGAGCTCACGCATGTGCAGCTGTGCTGGCCATGACACTATACCATGGCCCCTACAGTGCAATGGGATGGATAACAATGTCCATGACTAACTAGTTCTTATATACATTTTTGCGGACTCGGATGTGACATTAAAGGCCACTAGATTGAACTATGCAGGCCAGTGCTGGTCCGCAATGCATCCAATGAAACTCGAGCATGCATTGGTCATGCATGGGCGGCGCTGCATTCTTTGTTGAGAACATGTACCGTACATAAGAGTCGCGACTCACTCCACTAATTGCATCCTTAAATCTAGATGTCATGCCCTCATGCTGCTAGAGCAGTGCTTGAATGGCCTCTCACAGATTGAAATGTCGCATTCATCCCACCCGTCACGCATGCTTCGATCTGATGGGAAAAAATGTATCAGATTGTACATGCTTGATTAGTTTAACGGAGGTCAATTAACCTTTTTTAATTTTATTAATTAAAACTATTTATAATTTTATTAGTTAATCTTGTTGAACTCATGAGAAGGCTATAAAATGGGAGCTCACATGGCCAATCCACGCTGACTCTGCTAACTGGGAGGCCACTACAGCGAGCTTGGCACCAAGATCGAATGAACTTCCAGGTCGTTCCCAAGTCCTGATCTGCTATTGATAACATTCCATCAGTTCTGAAGCTAAGTCCCGATCTGCTAGTGATAATATTAAATCAATTTGGCAGAACGGCAAAGCGGTTCAAAACATAGCTTCACAAAATGAAACTACCCATTTAGCAACAATTTCACGGAAGTACGCCGGCTTCATGGTAGGTTGGACAAAGAAAAGGTGTAGTTTTATGATAGTTCCCAAGAAAACGGTATTTCTGGTGTGACATTTGCAAGCTTCTATTCCTTGCCAGTTTTGATGAGCGTCGACTTCCATTGCAGAAAATATGTATATTGAGTATTTTCAAGGGTGGTCCTATTAGGTCCTGCAACTGCACTCCGCAAATTGCATGACTAAATATAAAAAAAACTAACAGAACGAAATATTTAGGATTATAATTGTCGAGTCAGCAGGCGTTGTATTCTGGCTAATATCAACACTCTCATGATGCCACTTAATCGAATAGTAGAACAACGATGTCATGTCAGCAATGGCTAAGCCTAGATGCCTAGAGCAGCATTAATAACTATAAAAAGAGATATTCATGCTGGGATCATATCACATTACCACGGTAAATACCTCTAGTACCTAATATGGCAATAACAACCCAGTGCATCTCATAAGGTAGCAACTACAGTTGTGGTGAATTTGCCAATCTGTGTATTCATTCTGCACAATACGTAGAGGACGACACAACAACCAGATGGAGATCGGATTGAATATATTTGATCAAATAAAAAATGTGACAACATCTCTTCTGTATCCCCTAACTATCAACATGTGTAGGATGTTCTCTACAAGCAGATCCATGTACTCCATGTAGAAGTACGCAGGGTGATTCAGCGCTGGAGGAGGCTGCCATCCTGGAGTGCCTGAGTATCGAGGAGTTCAACTTCAACATAGTGTAGAGGAATTTATCGACATTTTGTTTGCTCACAACGGCTTGCTTCTCAGCCACTATGTGTGGCCGTCCTTCTCTTTCTGTGGTTTCCTTCATCTCGGAAAGGTATGCGCTGACCCTTTGCTGCGCATCGTGTAAGCCTCCTGGGAATCATCTGGGTGAGCACCACTGCTACTGCTCTCCTAAGCATGACTTCATAGTCACAACAATGACCTCGGCATGCATCCTAAGATCATACAAGAACTTTTTGAAATCAGTCTTTAGCTCTTCAGCATCACTGTCCTCTTCAGCTATTCAGAACACTTGGATCTTGCAGCTTGAATCCTGAATTTTCCTTTTTTTAGTAAAGAAAACGGTGTGCAATTGAGGTTGGATGCCGATCTATGTGGATATAGTACATGGGAGATTCGTGTCACTGTACATAGCTACGAACCTAGTGACCAGAGGCAGATCTAGTGAGGGTGCCTTGGCACCCCCTAAATAATACATTTTTTACCTGGAAGTTTATAGTTAGTCTAATCCAATGTGTATTATAGGGGTTAAGATGGTATAAAGTGATACTTTATGATGTATGTACATTGTGATTGCTAAGATTGGTAGCCCCCATGGTCAACTTTAGATCCGCCACTGCTGGTAACGTTGTACAATTGAACATGGATGCCTTTAAAATCTTGTTAGGATATATGGAATTGCATGTAGAGTAGCTCAACCCTTGTGATACACCAAACTAATCTAGCATATGACATGGCCATAGTTCCCATCAACAGGTCAGCTTCTGATATTTAAGCACATGGCCAGCTTTCACTACACATCACCATGGGCACCAAGCTTGTTCCAGTACAAACAAGGTTACAAAATTTGTATTACATTGGCACGACCAAGCTTGTTGCCACCATGATATGCATGCAATGTCTGCTCGTAGAATAGGATGCATAATTGCATAGTATAGGACTGCGAGGTTTCGGGAAAGAAGCTGCTACTCCTTGCCCCATTCAAAGTTAACCGCGCCAAGTTGCACCATAGGTCACAAGCACATCAGCTTCTGATGGAAGCTCATGTCACAAACCGAAGCTAGCCAGTGCAACCAGTGTCACAGATCTCGCTCATTGACACTCACGCACGGGGATTTGACTGTTTGCCACTGGTGCAAGAAATGCCGGTTTTTCTATTGCTTCTGATCTCACATGGTTAACAATCGTTTACAGCAATTGGGGAATTAAAAGTACATACAACAGCTAGGGGCACCTAATCTATGCTGATTCGGTGATTATATAGTTCCTATAGTACGCAAACTCAAAGCCGCAATGCATCCAAGGAAACTACACCGGCACTAGAAGCTTCGCACTCTGGTGCAGTCGCAACTCGCCCCACTATGGACATTTCTAACCGATCCCCAATAAATAGAGGAGGATCCAGCGGAGTAACCCTTAGTGGAGTATATTTACTCCACTAAGTTTTGGCCGGACCTAGCCAATTTCCTATATATAACGGAGTAAGTTTTTGTTTTTTCTAAACTATGCAATTCTAGTATACATTGCAACTACATATTAGCACACATATAAAAACTAAACATAATATGAATGTTCAAGCAAATCATGAATATAGTTTACACACCGAATTTAAAGTTTACAAACCGAACTATTCAAAGTTAAACACACCGAATGGTCCAAATGTATCAAAGAACATGTGATAGAACAACTAAGACTCGCTAAGACGTTGCCAGTGATGCTCAATAAGATCTTCTTGGAGCTGAGCATGAACATGACGGTTCTCGATCTTGCGATGCTCTTCAAAGAATGCCAGGATCCTGTTCGTATCATACTCTGGCTCAATCGGAGTCCCGTTGGTCATGTCCCGAAAGTTCTCAGGCATATCCCTCTCGTCTTCAACGATCATGTTATGCAATATCATGCAACAAGTTATGATCTTCCATACAACCTTGGAGCTCCAGTACTCGGCAGGGCCACGAACAATTGCAAAGCGCTTCTGAAGCACACCGAAGGCTCTCTCCACATCTTTCCTAGCAGCTTCTTGACATGGGGTAAAGTGAATATTTTTGTTACCTTTTGGACGCGGAATTGTTTTGACCAAGGTGGCCCATGTTGGATAGATGCCATCCGCAAGGTAGTAACCAATCGAGTAGTTGTGCCCATTGACTGAGTAGTTGCAAGAAGGAGCATCTCCTGTAATAAGCTTAGAGAACAGTGGTGATCTCGACAGCACATTCAAGTCATTGCGAGAGCCAGGCAAACCAAATAATGAATGCTATATCCAAAGATCTTTCGATGCAACTGCCTCAAGACTAATCGTTGGATCGTTGCAGTGGCCTTTGTACTAACCCTTCCACCCGGCAGGACAATTTTTTCATGTCCAGTGCATACAGTCAAGTGATCCAAGCATCCCTGGCCATCCTCCTGCTTCACTCCCAGTCATTAGCCTCCGGGTGTCTTCCTCGGTTGGTGATCTCAAGTACTCCGGGCCAAAGACAGCGATCACTGCTTTAGTGAACCTTCGAATAGCCTCCAAGATTGTGTCTTCACCAATGCGGATATAGTCATCAACTGCATCGGCTGAACACCCAAATGCCAAGACTCGAACAGCCGCAATGCAATTCATCAGAAGACTTGCACTTATCTCTCCACATGCATTTCTCCGGAGCTTGAACTAGTCATCATACCTCTCAACGGCTTTTGCAATGGTCAGAAAAAGACTTTTGTGCATCCGAAAGCGCCAGCGAAAGTACTTCTCCGGATAGGTTTGCTTTGGATCAAAGTAGTCTCTCATGATCTTGGCATGGCCCTCCGCTCTATCACGGTTGATGTGTATGCGGCCAAACTGTGATCCTCTCATAGGCCGCCGAACATCATCATTGAAAATCATGCCTAAAACGGTTTCAAAGTCATCGTCGTCTTCTTCCTCTTCGGATGATGAAGAGTCCTTGAAGACCATCTCCCTCAACCTCTTCATCTACAATTCAAACGGCTAGGTTCAATCCAAATGGCTCGGTTCAAATAGAAACGAACAAAAAACCTCACCTAGGCAATTCGTCGAACACTTGCGGTGCGGTGGTCGTTCACTGGCCGGCTGGTGTCGTTTAGACCAAACCGGCGGGCGGCGATGCGTGCGAATGACCTGCAGCAGTGTGCAAGCATGGTGAGATGCGGCGGGCGACAGAAAATGAAGAACTTTCAAAGCAATCCAAAGAATCGGCTATGGCGACGGCGGCGGCGTTTCACCTTGATTCTGGCGACGGCGACGGGGTCTGAATGGGCTCGACGTCGGGCAGAAGGGCGGCAGGGGCCAAGGAAGGCAACGAGTTAACAGCGGGGCCGGCGGACAGTCGCCGGGAGGTGCACTGGCGAGAGGCAGTGGCGGGGGGCGAGGCGAGGAGAGGCAGTGGCTTTTACTCCGCGCCCGAGCGGCCGAGTATATTTAGGGGAGGGATGCGGGCCGGAGGATAATTTATCCTCCCCTACGGCGGATTGGGGTTCGGTTAGGTGCGCAGTAGAGGAGTAAAACCGACTTTTTACTCCTCTAACGCCGGATAGGGGATTGGTTAGAAATGCCGTAATTGCATCCTTAAATCAAGACTTGTGCACATCATGGTACCCACATGCTGAGGGCAGCAGTGTTCAAACGGCCTCTCACAGATCGAGTCGAGTTGAGATTTGACATCGCTAACAACGTAAATTAACTGACTCATTAAGGTCGTTTAACTCAGCTCCATTTCATAGTCCTATCACTGCTACGATTTTTTTAGTTTTGTTGAAAGAAAATGTTGTGCACATGATTTCTCCCGGTCTGACTGAACCGGTTGGGTGACTCATGAGAAGGCTCCGAAACGGGAGCTCGCATCGCCAATCCACGTCGACTCTGCTACTTGGGAGGCCACCACAGCGAGCTTGGGAGGAAGATGGAAGGAATGATGCTCCGGGTCATTCCCAAGTCCTAATCTGCTAGTAATAATATTCCATCAGCCCGGCAGAGTAGCCCATCGGTTCAGAAGTTAGCTTCACGAAACGAAACTACGTACACATTAAGCAACCATTTTACGGAAGTACACTGCAGCTTCGTGTACCAGTTTGACAACGAAAATGGTCTAGTTTGACCGTGTAGTTGTACGATGGGTTAAACGATGAAGGAAAAATATGAACTTTTTAAAATCCCGATTAAGTTATTTTTCCATGCCAGTTTTGATCTCAAGTGTCAACTTCTGTTCAATATTCCACTTCCCTTCGCAGAAAAGATGCAGAGTGAGGAGGATTTGCTAGAATGGTTATCTCTTAACGCTTGGAATCCACAAATTACAGAGAGGGAAAAATCCTCATGCGGCAGAAGTGCCACTTGTGAACAAAAATTGAAAAAAATACACCAACAAAATATATTAAAACCCCGCATTCAACAAACTCTCAGAAGTGATACTTAAGCACAGAGGACAAAAGCAGTGCTATGCCTGAGAAGGACTGATAATATATCAACATAGGTCATGTAAAATGTTATGTGACAAACACTAGTCGGAAATGTTTGTCCATGGTGCTAATGTTTGTCCATGGTGCTATCCATGCAAAGCATGTACATGTACCTTGCTACTGTAAGTCGTCACACCCACCATGTACATAGACATACTGTAAAGAATTCATGATGACCAGCCAAGATCTCTTGATAGATAGCCTACATGGTCTCACCTAACCATGGCATGCGCGGTCCGATTCCCATTCCCCAACGTCCCAGCAAACATGAGGTCCACACCGACGTACTAGATAGGATTGTGAGGTATTGGGAATTTCCCCCTGCATTGATGGATTCTCTCACAGACTGAGTTATCTTCTGTTGCTCACACCAGTTCTGACTTCTGAGTGACATGGACTGCTATCGTAATCCAATATTCGTATCCAGATAAGGGCAAAAGTGGCTCGGGCCTACTACCAGGTAAGCCGATTGCCCGCACCACAATACAGCCAGTGAAACTACGAGGCCATGCATGATTTTTTCTAAAAAATATATATCAGATAAATGCTTGATTAATTTAGCAAAGGTTAATTAAACTCTGCTACTTGGCAGGCCCCCATGGCGAGCTTGGGACGAAGATGGAATGATGCTCCAGATCATTCCCAAGTCCTGATCTGCGAGTGATAATATTCCATCAGTTTGGCAGAGTAGGTCATCATCGGTTCAGAAGTTAGTTTCACAAAACAAAACTACCCATTTAGCAAGCATTTCACGTAAGTACACTGCAGCTTTGTGGTAGTTTGTCAAAGAAAATGGTCTAGTTTGACAAAGGAAGTGGTGTAGTTGTATGATGGTTTAAACAGTGAAGGAACATTTAAAATTTTAAAAATCCCCCATTAAGATAATTTTCATTGTCAGTTTTCATCTTGAGAGTCGAACTTCCCACTTTAGTTAACGCTTGCAATCCACAAATTGCAGGAACAAATGTCAAAACAAGAACATAATGAAGAATCTAACAATATAATCGGCCAGTGGGCATTTTATTCAGGCTGATGAAACTGAACTGGCAAACTGAGCAGTCACTGATAAGCAAGATCAACGCTGTCGTTATGCCACTAAATCAAGTAGTAGAACAATGTATCGAATTTTTGGCATTTTAGACCACTTGCACAAGTGTAATGCCAAAAAAGACCACCTGCGAGTACAATTGACAAAACTACCGTGACAGCAGGCATGACAAGCAACACGTGTCACCTGCCGCCACAGTCAGAGGCAGCAAGCCCTGCCGCCACGGCCGGTGGCAACACCCCTTGTATCACAGGAAATCGAGCGAAGGCTAAACGGAAAACGGAACAGGGGCGCCACCTGCAACCAGCCGGTGGCGGCACCCCTTGTATCACAAGAAACCGAGCGAAGGCTGAATGGAAAACAGAACAAGGGCAAAGCCTAGACCCTTGCACTAGCAACTGTAAAACATATTAATAATGAGATCATATTGCAGTACCATGGTGAATACGCGTAATAACAGGAGAGGGGTGTAGTCCTCATTCAGCAGAAGTCCTAGAAGTGACACTTGTGCACAAAATAAGGCACAATTGACACCAACCAAATTTATTAGAACTCACATTCAACAGAACTCTCAGTAGTACCACTTGTGCACAAAGGACAACAGCAGTGCAACACATGAAAAGACTTAATAGTACATCAACAGAAGTCCTGTAAAACATCAAGTATCATGTCAGCTGATGTTCCACCTGGCGTTAAGAGAGTATTGTCTAAGCATAGCATTGGAATTCTCTCGGATATCTACAGATCATGGAAAATAACACAAACAGGATCACTATCACAACTGTTCCGATCAAAAGGGGGAGGCAATGTGTTTCTAATACTGTCAAGGTATGGAGAGACAGGGTTACAAAATTTGTAATGGCCCAGTATTCATCTCTTGCGTGTCCAGAAAAAGAATGAAGATACTATTGTTTGTGTACCTAACAGTGCATCTCTTAAGGTTGTGGTGGAATCTGCAAATTGGTGTATTGTCAAGGCCAGGCCTTCCAACTGCAGTTGTGGTGGAATCTGCAAATCTGTGTATCCATTCTGCTAGGATGGCACAAGAACCGAATGGAGCTTGGACTGTATATTATATTTGATCAAGTAAAAATGTGACAACATCTCTTCTATATCCCCTAACTATCAACATGCGTGGGACGTTCTCAACAAGCAGATCCATGTACTCCATGTAGAAGTATGTAGGGTGATTCAGCGGTGGCGGAGGGAAGCTTACCAGCACCAGAGCTGCCATCCTGGAGTGCCTAAGTATCGTGGAGTTCAACTTCAACATTATGTAGAGGATTTTTTTTTTTTTTTGAAATGGTCACCGGGGGGAAACGCTCCCCACGTGAATATATTTCAAATCGAGCACTTGTTTTACAGAGATCACACGTTGTGTGAGGAGAGGAAGTCACGCCACAACCCGGCATGTTCCTGTAGACTCTCGGACTTTAGCCGATGAGCCCATACAATCAGATCATCAATAATAGCCCTAATGGAATCCGGAGCAGCAAGAGCTATTCCCTGGAAAACTTTTTTGTTCCGAGCGTCCCAAATCTTCCAGAGAATAGGAAGTAGCATGAACGATCGAACCAAGGTGGGCAACGCAGCCGGGAGAGTCGTGCTGAAGAGATCACCAATAGGCATGTAGCGCGGGTGAATGGTTGTAGCCCGCCAAATCCTACGAGCTGCCGGGCAGGTGAAGAACAAGTGCTTGCGGTCTTCCACCTGGTGAGAACATCTTGGACAGACTTCGGTATCAATGATGCTCTTTTTATGTAAATTCTTCCTGGTGTTAAGGCGATCGAGGTAGAAGAGCCACCCAAATATCATAACCTTTTTGGGCACTTTTGAGTCCCAAATGGCAGCAAGCATGGGATCGGAGAGATGCTTCGAGAGAGTCGCGTACGCACCCCGGGTCGAGAAGGCAGCACCGTTGAGCAGGTGACGAGTGTCCGGAACCTGTCAGAGAGCACAATCCTGCAACAAAGAGTTTAGAGAGGCAAGTTCTGCAATCGCAGTAGTGGTTAGCCGATTGCGAAGAGCAAGTTCGATCCCATCCTGCATAATGGTAGCAACCATGGCATTTGGTTTTGTATGGTGGGAAAAAAGAGCAGGGTAAACTATAGCCAGTGGTTCTGGCTTTAGCCATCGATCTAACCAAAAGATGGTGGAGCAACCGTCTCCAGTAGTGCACTGGGAAATCGCTCTCAAACTCTGTAAATGCTTAAAAATAGTTTTTGCAAGGAAGGAGCTGTTTTTGCCATGACCAATGTGGAGAGGCGAGTGATGCAAAGCCCAGTCCTTCCAGGGGAGGTTGGTGGAATGTAAAAATTTGTAAGCAAATTTCAGCAAAAGACAAAAAATTTGTGCGCGAAGGTTTTTAACACCCAAACCACCTGCTTCTCGTGGAGTACATACTTTATCCCAAGCAACCAAGCATTTAGCCCCTGAGCAGGTATCGTTGTTGGACCAGAAAAAAGTGCGTCTATGTTTGTCAATCGCTTCAATAACCTGAATGGGAAGAGAGAAACAGAGCATAAAATACGTGGGGAGGCTGTCTAGGACGGCAGAGAGGAGAACAAGTTTACCGCCACGCGAGAGAAGTAAGGCACACCAGCCAGCAAGATAGATATCACAATGGTCAATGACGTGCTGGAAGGCAGAGGACGGAAGTTTGTGTGGAGAGAGAGGTAGCCCTAGGTAGGTCTGGGGGAAGGAGGAGATATTCGTGGCAAGATCCGAGGCCATTTGAGTGGCATCCTGAGGGTCCACATTTAGAGGGATGAAGGTCGTTTTTGTGAAGTTAATCTGCAGGCCAGTGGCTGCAGCAAACGTGTCCAGAATGTGCTTGAGGTGCTTGGCTGCATCTGTTGTAGCTTTTACGATGATTAGTGTCGTCAGCGTACTGAAGGACAGGGCACGGGACATGGGGGCACAGGGGATGCATAAGGGTACCTTCCTGGTGGGCTTTGATGATCAGTTATTGCAGGATATCTGCAATAATAATGAACAGGTACGGGGATAGGGGGTCGCCTTGCCGAAGTCCATTCTTGCACTGAATCCACCTCCCTGGAATGCCATTGAGCATAACAGTAGTGGATCCAGTGGTGAGCAGATATTGAATCCAATCACACCAACGGGGGAAAACCCCTAACCTGCAAGGTATGGAGGAGGGAGGACCAGCAGACCGAATCGAACTCTTTCCGAAAGTCCAGCTTGACGATGAGGGAGGGGGCTTTATCAACCTTTTGTTCGTTCACAACAACTTGCTTCCCATCCACTATCTGCGGCCTTCCTTCTCTTTCTGTCGTTTCCTTCATCTCGGAAAGGTATGCATTGATCTTTCGCTGCACACTCGTCTAAGCCTCTTGGGAATAATCTGGCTGAGCGCAACTGCTACTTCTCTCGACGTGAGATTCCCATGACTTCAGATCAGTCAGACCAATGACCTCGGCATGCATCCTAAGGTCATACAAGAACTTTTTGGCATCAGTATTTGGGTCTTCAGCATCAGTGTCCTCTTCAGCTATGCAGAAGACTTGGATCTTGCAACTTGAATCTTGAACATTCTTTTTTCATTAAGGAAAACGATGTTCAATTGAGGCCAGATGCTTTTCCATGTGGATAGGATATATGGGAGAGTTGTGACACCATGTTGTACGATTGAACATTAATGCCGTTTAAATGTGGTTAGGACATATGGGAGTGCATGTAGACAAACTCAACCCTTGGGATACACCATGTTGAGCTAGCACATGACATAGCCATAGTCAGAATCAATGATGGGAACAGGTGAGTCAGCTTCTAATATTTAAGCACATGGCCAGCTTTCACTACACATAAATATATATTACCATGGGATCCAAGCTTGTTTCCACCATGATATGCACACAAGGTCTTCCCCTACTATAGGATGCATGGTATAGGACTGCGAGGTTTCAGGAATGAATCTGCTACCCGATGGCCCCTTCTAGATTAACCACGCCAAGTTACACCATAGGTCACGAGACACCGATCTGCTACTTGCACATAGGATTCTGAGGGGAGCTCATGTCACGAACCGAAGCCAGCCAATGCAAGAAGCATCACGCATCTCGCTGGTAGACACTCACGCACGGGGATTTGGCTGTTTACCAACGACACGCAAGGTGCTGGATTGTCTATTTCTTTTGATATCACATGGTTAACAATCGTTAACAGCAAGGGGAGATCATGAGAAGGCCCCGAAACGGGAGCTCGCATTGCCGACTCTGCTACTTGGGAGGCCACCACGATGAGCTTGGGACAAAGATGGAATGATGCTCCGAGTCGATCCCAAGTCCTAATCTGGTAGTGATAATTTTCCAACAGTTTAGCAGAGTAGCCCATTGGTTTAGAAGTTACCTTCACAAAACGAAACTACATCTGTAGCAACCATTCACAGAAGTACACTGCAACTTCGTGGTACCAGTTTGACAAAGAAAGTGGTGACGTTATATGATGGTCTAAACTGTGAAGGAAAATTAAAATTGTTTAAAATCCCCCATTAAGTTATTTTTCCTTGCGAGTTTTGATCTCAAGTGTCGACTTCTGTTCAAACATTCCACTTTCCTTTGCATGAGAAGATGCAGAGCGAGGAGGATTTGCTAGGGTGGTCATCTCTTAACGCTTGCAATACAAAAATTGCAGAATCAAATGTCGAAATAAGAATTAGGATGAAGAATTTAAACATATAATCATTGTCAGTGGCAATTGTATTCAGGCTATTCAACTGAGCTGCCAAACCGAGCGTCACTCTGATAAGCAATATCATCGTGCCACTAAATCTAGTGGTAGCTAGAACAATGTATGATCTAAACAATGGCAAAGCTAGACCCTTGGACCTGCAACCGTAAAAGAGATATTCATGCTGAGATCATACCACAGTGCCATGGTAAGTAAATGCGCATAATAACAGGACGGGGAAAGGAGTAAATGGCATTGACGGTCACAGATCATGTGCGATGGGTGCACTTTAGTCAAACAACTTCAAAAATGGAAAAACCCGTCACTTAACTTGCGTTGCGAGTGCAAATAGGTCACAACAGACTAACTCCGTGGATATCTTTGCAGCAAACCCCCTAACGTTGGGTTGGGTTTTTTTTTTTTGGAAAAATTAACACGAGTTGTTCGATGAAATGACAAAGGACATCATCGGAGCTGTGCGTCTGCTACCTTGTCTCCGCCGCCGTACGGACCAGTCAAGCTTACCGAAGGCCACTCCGTAGTACCGCCGTAACCATCTCCTTCCAATAGAACCCAGATGCCCCGATGATACGCACTGGAGCCGGCTGAGGTGATACGCCGGTGGGTACTGCAGCGGCCCCCCAACGAGAGGACGAGCTTCCCTTTGGCGGCGACAGAACCGAGAGGCTCGCAGAACAGTGATCTGACTAGGATGCGGGAGTCGTAGGCTCGGGTCGCCGCTCCGGCGAGGCAGGAGGTGCTGCCGAGGTTATGCTCCGATGGCACGGCAACAGAATAGAGTTCAGACTGTATGTATTTGATCAAGTAAAAAATGTGACAACATATCTTTTGTATCGCCTAACTATCAACATGCGGGCGACGTTCTCCACGTGCAGATCCATGTACTCCATGTAGAAGTATGCACGGTGACTCAGTGGTGGCGCAGGGAGGCTCACTAGCACCACAGCTGCCATCCTGGAGTGCCCGGGTATCGTGGAATTCAACTTCAACATTGTGCAGAGGAATCTATCGTTCTTTTTTTTTTTAGATCAAACACCACGTTAAAAGTTAGCTAGTGCTGCAGCACGTTCTTTACAGGATAACTCAAGTAAATGGGCTGGAAGCCAGGAACTGTTTGTTCGAAGATGCATGCTTCTTGTTCAGTAGCATACGCTGCTAACTCGTGAGCCAAACGGTTGCATTCTCTGCCAATCGCAATGATACGGCACGAGGTGAACTTTTTCATGGCGACCTTGATATCTTCAATGACTGAATAAGCCAAGGCGCTGCTAGTACTGTCCAGGCAGATTTCTTTGACTAGTTTTGCACAGTCGCTTTCCACAACTAATGGCCCCTGGTATCTTGAATTTAGAACCATCAGCCCCTCAAGCATCGCACTGACCTCAGCTTCTTCTACTGTTCTGAAGAGATTTAGTCTGCTGCACATTGACAAGACAACGTCCCCTCTCTGATCACGAGCCACAGCCCCACAACTTGTCCGACCTGTGTTCACGCAGAAGGCCGCATCTGTATTCAGTTTTACATTCGCCCTAGTCCGAGGGATGGCTTGGGTCTTGTGTAAGCAGGTCGGTCCTTTACTACCATGGAGTTTATTAACTCCTCATATTTTGACAGGGAACAGGCAGACTCACTCACCAAAGCCTTCCCTTTCCCATGCACAAAATGTCATTCCTCAAATGCCAGCAGCGCCAGAGTATCAGCATGGTTTTCCGGCGCACGACATCGCAACAGGTACTCAACAACACCTGTTACCAGTGTCCCTAAAGGCAGATTCATGTGGTAGCTACCAAATAGTCCTTAATTCTTTCTTCAGCACTCTACTCTTGGTACAAGAGATCACCACATGAAAATTATCTTCTTCTTCCCGACCACAGATGCAACAGATACTGTCCTTCTCAAGCATGTGTTTCCATTTGTTGCGCTTAGTAGGCAGTGTTCTCATAGCAACCCTCCAATTAAAAATCCCAGATACTATGATCATCTGCACTGCGACTTGAGCTTGAGGCTTGCGTCATAGGCTGAGCTTGAAATTAGGCAGCAAGCCTATACGCAGTACGCACTCCTAACCATAAATACACCATTTTTCTCTGGGTGCCAACTGCCAAGCAACACATTCCACACTTCCACTTGCTGGCAATTTAATATTGCAAATTTCTTCCGCATCAAATCCATTGAACAGCTGATGTATAAGGTCCGAGTTTCACTCCTTTCCTCCTAGAAGCATAAGCTGGTTTACCCATCTGAGTCTAGATCTCCTAGTGAAATTAGCAACCTTCAGCCCACTGTCTCTAGGGATCCATTGGTCTCTCTGGATTTGTATGTCACGACCATTCCCTACCCTCGAAATTAGACCCTTCTTGAGGAGCTCAAGCCCATGCTCAATTCCCCTCTAGGCAGGGGAGGCGTCTGGGCACTGGGCAAATACATGGCCAGCTCCCTATCTTCTCTATATAAATCTCCCACCCGGGCATGATGTTCGATATGGATTTCTGTGAGAAGTAGCACACACTAACCACGAATTAGGTAGAGCATGCACTACCTAGCTAGTGAAACGAACACTCATAGCTAGGACTGGGAGGTATTGGGAAAGAAGCTAGTTCTGGACCAAATTGAGTCATCCATGTTGAAGTCAACACGGTAGCTTTAAGGGTCAGCTTGGTTTGGTTCCTTAGCTTGTGGTGCCTGGCCTGGAGTCTCCCTGAGAGTTGCCTGGCTTTTGTTTCGTTGAGGCCCTGGACCCTGGTGACGAGGGGTCAGCTTAGCCTGGAGAACTTTGTTAGCCTTGCGACCTACTTAACCAGCTTAATTGCGATCGATTCTGGATGCTTTGACGTGCCTGAAGAAGCTGCCTGAAACTAATTTCAAGCATTAGGTATAAGGCTACAAAAAACAAGGCGAGCGAGAGCAAAGTAAAATAAGGAACACACCGCCAGGCAGGCACATCTATCTATCTATCTATTATATATATATAAAAAAAGTGCTTTACGGGCTAATCAGAAAAAGATTAATATACTAGAAAATCCCACAAAAATCAGAAATATCCGATCGTCTATTTGACACATCCGTAAAACATGACCATTGGATATTATTTTATTAACAAAAGTCAGGAAAATTACCCACCTTTGCCATTACGTAAAATAAAACCTTTTATTTCCTCTTCACGTGAAACCTTTCCTACCAAAAAGCAAAAGACCCTGCCGCGTGATCTCCAGGGGATGCCCTAATTTAATGGACTGCTGGTGCATGACCAGGACGTACGGCCAACACGGCAGGCCGATCGGTGCCAACCTCTCTTGAGCACGGCTGCCACGATGACCTTTCCATGCAATCTATGTTGTGGATCAATAAAGCAGACACAGGTGCGTTCATGTGTTTCCAAACAGCCGGAGTCGATCAAGCAAAGATAAATCAGCCGCTGGAGTGTATGTGCGTGACGTGAATTTGTTTCGTGCCGGCCGAGATCAAGCAAAGATCAATCAGCGTGTGCACGTGCGTGACGTTAATTTGTTTTTGGCCGGCCGCGTGTTGATTAACTAGCCTAGCTATCTTTGCACAGGAGTCCCTGTGTACTTGAGTCCAGATTTCCAAACAGCTGGAAAGGATCAAGCAAAGATCAATCAGCCGCTGTATTGTACGTGCGTGACGTTGAATTTGTTTCCGGCCGGCTGCGTGTCGACTAACTAGCCTATCTATCTTTGCATAGGAGTACCCTTGTGTACTATGGAGGACTGCCGCACTATACGTCCTGAAACTTCCCGCGTGACTGTCCGGTTTGTGAGGGAGGTGCCACATTAACGTTGTGCACTGGGTATTTAAACATCTGGCCGCCCTTACATTGATATATCCGGGCCCCACGCAGGCCGGTGCGGTCTCCGGGCCCTCCTCAGGGCGGTTTTCGACGCCGCGGGTGCCAAAGGGGTTTGACCGGGGGGTTTTCCTCTTATTCTGTGTCGTGGCAGGTCATGCCGGCGTGCCAGACCAGGTTTGAGAGCGCATGCGGTAACATGACTCCCCCCGTCTGCTCGATGTGGGGGACTGTCGCACTATACGTCCTAAACCATGCTTGATGTGACTCCACCAGAAGAAGAAGAAGGTGCTAGGAGATGTTCTTTTAAAAATGAAGGTGCATGTTAAATAAAAAAAATGAAATAACACAAAATTGAAAAATAACTATGCCGACGGTTGGGCCGTCAGCATAGGTGTACACGTGGCAGACATATATATGCCGACGGCAAAGTCGGCATAGACCGGCCTTATCCACTCGCGGCCAACTCCCTCCACTCATTCCCTATCCGCATTCGATTCCAAACCCGCCGCCGCTCTGCCCCGCCCCGCGCCGCGCCGTCCCACCGCCGCTCTGCCCCGCCCCGCGGTGCGCCGTCCTGCCGCCGCTCTGCCCCGCTTCGCGCCGCGCCGTCCTGCCGCCGCTCTGCCCCGCCCCGCGCCGCGCCGTCCCGCCCCCGCTCTGCCCCGCCCCGCGCCGTCCCGCCCCGCGCCGTCCTGCCCCGCCCCGTGCCGCCCCGCCCCGCCACGCGTCGTCCCGCCTCTGCTCTGCCCCGGGCCGGCCCGCCCCCGCGCGGCCGTGCGCCGGCGTCGACACCGCGCCGTCTTCAACGAGGCCGCGCGCCCTCGCCCTCGACCCCCTCGACGTCGCGCCGGCCCATCCCTTCCCCGGCTCGCCAGCCAACCCCGCCGTGCCCCGTCGGTGAGCTCCCCCCGCCGCTCCCCTAGTGTGCCGCTGCTGTGCTGCTGCCGCTACCGCTGCTGTGCCACTGCTTGTTGTGCCGCTGCTTTGCTGCTTGCTGTGCCGCTGCTTTGCTGCTGCTGTTAGCTGTTAGATAGATAGCTAGTTAGTTAGATAGTTACATAGATAGATAGATAGCTAGTTAGACTTCTAGATTGATAAATAGGATTTGTAGTTTTGTAGGTCTGTAGTTTTAGTACATTTGTAGTTTTTGTTGGTTTGTAGAAAGATACATACATACATTGTAGGTTTGTAGATAGATGCATACATATATGATGAAAAACTTGGCATTTGTGGGAGAAATTATGATTTTTTCCTACTTGAGAGAGAAGTTTTTGTAGGTTTGCTAAAAATGTATCATGATGACCTAAATTGTTCACTAGATGTCGTTATCACTATGATTGTTTCCCACTTTGAATGATCAATGCTATATGAGATGTGATGGTCTAAAATTTTAAGTCGGTGGAATTTACAGGATTTTTGGTGTTGCATCTCCGTGGAGTGATTGTCGACGTCAGAGCTGTTGGTCCCCGATCGTCCCATGCTGATCGACTACATCCTCTACATCCGAGGGTGAGCTACAAATCCATCTCCTCCTCTGTTTTTTTTTCATGTCACTAGAATTTATTTTCACGTCAAGTCGCGTAACCTAGGCGTCTCCCGTCCGAAAGTGTTGCATCGATAAATATGCATTCGATTGCATATTTATCACCGTAACTCTTTCAGATTGTCCAGCGTTATCCACGGACAGCTCGAGGATGTGTAGATTGGGTACGTTCTTCATGCTCTACCCCGTTCCGAGACAGGATTTCGGCGGCGCCTCCCCGTTGTTCTCCGGATGCACATTTTCTCGGCTTTTTGCCGAGACGTGTATCTGGAGAACAGCGGGGAGGTGCTGCCGAAATTTTGTCTCGGAACAGGGTAGAGCATGGAGAACGTACTCAATCTACACATTCTCGGGTGGGATTAGGACCCATCTTTACCTACTAGAGATGTAGGTGCATTAAATGCCGTTTCTCATCAACCTGGTAGAAAATAAAAATTGTATGTGATTAATTTAAATGAATCCTTAATTTTGTTGTGTGGCTCCCAATAAAGCAGAGGATGGCAGATAATCAGTGGATGTACAGTGGGTTTATCCGTCGGAATCGAGTAACAACAGAGTGGGTCGAGAAAACCGATGTGTTTTTGAAGGAGATATTCCGTCGTCCGATGAGAATTATCCCAGAATGCCCCTGTGCAAAATGTGGCAGACGTCTCCGTAGAGATATGCCAAACTTTAACATGCCGATAAACTTTGCCGAGCGGGATCGTGGTAGAGGGGAGGTGATGCGACAACGCATCGGTGGTTATGAGGACGATGGGGTTAGAGACATGCTAGATGATGTCTTTGCTGCAGAGACGGCACATGCGACACCTTCAGAGAATGAACCGGAGGAGCCGGAGGCAACCGCAAAGGCCTTCTTGGAGATCTTGGCCTAGTCAAAGAAACCTCTTTATGCGGGTGCCAAACTCTCTCAGCTGGATGCCATCTCGCAACTGATGGCAGTCAAGGCCGAGTACGGCTGTAGCCGAGCTTGCTTCGAAGCATTTCTGGGAGTATGGGCTAACAGCCTCCCTGGGGGTCATGAACTGCCGAATAGCATGTACGTGATGTCTACTACACAACTTATTCTTGTAGACTCGTGTTGGGCCTCCAAGCGCAGAGTTTTGTAGGACAGAAGCAATTTTCCCTCAAGTGGATGACGTAAGGTTTATCAATCCATGGGAGGCGTAGGGTGAAGATGGTCTCTCTCAAACAATCCTACAACCAAATACAAGAAATCTCTTGTGTCCCCAACACACCCGATACAATGGTAAATTGTATATGTGCACTAGTTCGGCGAAGAGATGGTGATACAAGTGTAGTATGGATAGTAGATATAGGTTTTTGTAATCTGAAAATAAAAAAACAGCAAGGTAGCAAGTGATAAAACGGAGCACAAACGGTATTGCAATGCATAGAAACAAGGCCTAGGGTTCATACTTTCACTAGTGCAATCTCTCAACAATACTAACATAATTGGATCATATAACAATCCCTCATGTGCGACAAAGAATCACTCCAAAGTTCCTATTCGCAGAGAACATAAGATAGAAATTAAAGTTATCCTTTCCGATCATTCTATTGAGCCATCCCTATAAGTGTCACAAACAGCCCTAGAGTTCGTACTAAAATAACACCATATGATACGCATCAACCAACTCTAATGTCACCTAGATACTCCAATGTCACCACAAGTATCCGTGAGTTGATTATTCGATATGCATCAAACAACTTCAGATTCATAATATTCAATCCACACAAGGAACTTCAAAGAGTGCCCCAAGATTTCTATCGGAGAAAGTAGGATGAAAACGTGCATCAACCCCTATGCATAGATTACCCCAATGTCACCTCAGGAATCCGCGAGTTGAGTACCAAAACATACATCAAGTGAACCAATATAATACCCCATTGTCACCACGGGTATTCATATGCAAGACATACATCAAGTGTTCTCAAATCCATAAAAGTATTCAATCCGATAATAGTGAAACCTCAAAGGTAAAAATTCAATTCATCACAACAAGATAGAGAGGGAGAAACACCATATGATCCAACTATATTAACAAAGCTCGCGGTACATCAAGATCGTGCCAAATCAAGAACACGAGAGAGAGAGAGAGAGAGATTAAACACATAGCTACTAGTACATACCCTCAGCCCCGAGGGTGAACTACTCCCTCCTCGTCATGGAGACTAATGTCTACTACACAACTTATTCTTGTAGACTCGTGTTGGGCCTCCAAGCACAGAGTTTTGTAGAACAATAGCAATTTTCCCTCAAGTGGATGACCTAAGGTTTATCAATCCGTGGGAGGCGTAGGATGAAGATGGTCTCTCTCAAACAACCCTGCAACCAAATACAAGAAATCTCTTGTGTCCCCAACACACCCATACAATGGCAAATTGTATAGGTGCACTAGTTTGGCGAAGAGATGGTGATACAAGTGTAGTATGGATAGTAGAAATAGGTTTTTATAATCTGAAAAATAAAAAACAGCAAGGTAGCAAGTAACAAAAGTGAGCACAAATGGTATTGCAATGCTTGAAAACAAGGCCTAGGATTCATATTTTCACTAGTGCAATCTCTCAACAATGCTAACATAATTGGATCATATAACAATCCCTCAACGTGCGACAAAGAATCACTCCAAAGTTCCTATTAGCGGAGAACATAAGATAGAAATTGTTGTAGGGTACGAAACCACCTCAAAGTTATTCTTTCCGATCAATCTATTGAGCTATTCCTATAAGTGTCACAAACAGCCCTAGAGTTCATACTAAAATAACACCATATGATACACATCAACCAACTCTAATGTCACCTAGATACTCCAATGTCACCACAAGTATCCGTGAGTTGATTATACGATATGCATCAAACAACTTCTGATTCATAATATTCAATCCAACATAAAGAACTTCAAAGAGTGCCCCAAGATTTCTACCGAAGAAAGTAGGACGAAAACGTGCATCAACCCCTATGCATAGATTACCCCAATGTCACCTCGGGATCCGTGAGTTGAGTGCCAAAACATATATCAAGTGAATCAATATAATACCCCATTGTCACCTTGGGTATTCATATGCAAGACATACATCAAGTGTTCTCAAATTCATAAAAGTATTCAGTCCGATAATAGTGAAACCTCAAAGGTAAAAACTCAGTTCATCACAACAAGATAGAGAGGGAGAAACATCATATGATCCAACTATATTAACAAAGCTCGCGGTACATCAAGATCGTGCCAAATCAAGAACACGAGAGAGAGAGAGAGAGAGATCAAACACATAGCTACTAGTACATACCCTCAGACCCGAGGGTGAACTACTCCCTCCTCGTCATGGACACCGCCGGGATGATGAAGATGGCCTTCGGTGATGATTCCCCCCCTCCGGCAGGGTGCCGGAAAAGGGCTGTAGATGAGATCGTGGAGGTACAGAGGCTTGCGGCGGCGGAGTCAAAGTTCTAGGATTATTTCTGGGGGTTTTGGTATTTATAAGAATTTTTGGCGTTGGAATCACGCGAAGATGGGCTAAGATGGGCCCACGAGGTACCACGGCATGCCACCCCCCTGGCACGCCGTGGTGGCTTGTGTGCACCTCGTGAGGCTGCTGGTCCTTCCACGAAGCTTTGGGGGTCTCTTTTGGTCCAAAACAAATCGTCAAAAAGTTTCGCTGCATTTGGAGAACTTTTATTTCTGCAACCACGGTAGTTCGGCCGAAAACAGCGTCAGTCCGTGTTAGTTCTAATCAAATCATACGAAAACCATATAGAATTGTTGTAAACATGGCATGAATACTTCATAAATTATAGATACGTTGGAGACGTATCAGCATCCCCAAGCTTAATTCCTGCTCGTCCTCGAGTAGGTAAATGATAAAAGAAATAATTTATGAAGCGTGAATGCTAGCATAGTGCATAAGTTTGTTCAATGATAATTTCAATCACTTTTTCTCATAAAACTCATCATGATAAAGTAGCAATTAATTCACATGTTATGGTTCAAACAATGCATTCTCTTGAAACTTAACAACCTATGATCTTAGTCACCAAACAATTGCAATTCAACTTATCTTCAACAAAGTCTAAGTAAGAGCTCCACATACTCGATTATCATATAGTCTTCTATGATTGCTAGTACTCAAAGCATATTTTTAGAACAAATGGCATCCATCAAATCAGAGAAACATAGGGGCTTAATGTTTCGCCTCTCAACTTATTTATCATAGAGATAATTGTCAACAATAATAATTCATGATCAAATATATTTGACTGGCCATATGTGCCTGGATCTTTCCCCACCACATGATGCTTGCCAACTAGAAAATAATTAAGGTTGAAATGAGAAGTAATACTATTGACTCTTGCATAAAAGTAAATACATAAAGTAGAAGATACTCCCTTCACAGAAGGAAGCAGAGGTTGTCATGCGCTTTTTTATTTTTGGATGTGCAAGCTCTTAATGCAAAGGAACGTCACGTTATATTGCCCCTTGTGATAGCAACCTTTATTATGCAGTCCGTCGTTTTTATTTTTTTACCATCACAAGTTCGTACAACGCTTATTTTCCCTTGCAATAAAAGATCATACATATTTTAGGAACAATTTTTATTCCTTTTTGCATCGATGACAACTTACTTTAAGGATCTTATTCAATCCATAGGTAGATATGGTGGACACTAATGGGAAGAAACTGGGTTTAAGGGTTTTTGGATGCACAAGTAGTATCTCTACTTTGTACGAATTTTTGGGTAGCAAAAGATACTAAGCAAGCACCACATGTTGGAGGATCCATAACAATATAACTTCTATGAAAATATACCCAAACATAACTCATTACGTTGTCTTCCTTGTCCAACTTCAACTAATTTGCTCAAGTTTGAAAAAAATTAATGGGTCTTCACAATCATAAAAGATGTCCAAGATAATGTATTTATATGTGAAAGTTCTCTTCCTTATAATACTAATCATTCATGAATTGCTTGTATGACCAATATTGTGATTGTCAAGCTTCAATAGATTTCACTTTCTAACCCAAATGTGAAACTACTACTAGACATGATACAAGCATATGAAGCACATATAATGTCAACTTTATGATATTCAATTCATTCGACAATTTACTCATAGGATATAAGTGAAGAACAAGAGTAAATGACAAACTACTTCAAAAAGATATAAGTGAAGACCAAATGAGTAGTTATGTAAATAGGTAGCTATGTGAGGACACTCTCTCTCATTTAAAATTTCAGATCTTGATAATTTTATTCAAACAGCAAACAAAACAAAAATAAAAGGACACTACAAGAATAGCACATAACACGTGAACAAGTAAAAACTTAGGCTAACCGATAGGTGTTGATGAAGAAAGGTGGGATGCCAACCGGGGCATCGCCAAGCTTAGTTGCTTGAGACTTCTCAGAATAAATACTTGGGATGCCAGGCATCCCCAATCTTGAACTCTTGTGTCTCCTTAATTCCTCTCATATCACGGTTTCTCCTAAATCTTAAAAACTTCATCCACACAAAACTCAACAAGAACTCGTGAGATAAGTTAGTATAAATCAACTCAAAACCTTAACATTCTCTTCTGTAACAAATCACTAAAAGTATAATTAAACATTGAATACTAAATTCCTCTGCATATTTAATACTCCTATCCTCAAATAGAATCATTAAACAAGCAAACAGATGAAAACAATGCAACCATAACCGAAATCTGCCAAAACAGAACAGTCTGTAAAGGGTGAATAAGAATTCATACTTCCCTCACTCCAAAAATTCTAAAAAATTACCACGTGACAGAGAACTCATGCATGCTTACTGTGTACAAATTTCAGATTTTTATCATGTTCTGACTATTCAGGAATATTCTGGACATAACAAAAAACTTTCTGTTTTCAAACAGCATCACATGAACTTGCAAACTGAGCATGGTAAAGGCTATAAATGGCATTTTATTGAACTAAAAGATACAAAACATAATTATTGATAACAGCAAGCAAATCCCAACAAAATAAAAGGATGCTCCAAGCAAAACACATATCATGTGACGAATAAAAATATAGCTCCAAGTAAGGTTACCGATAATGTTGAAGACGAAAGAGGGGATGCCTTCCGGGGCATCCCCAAGCTTAGACGCTTGAGTCTTCCTTTATTATTAACTTGGGGTGCCTTGGGCATCCCCAAGCTTAGGGTCTTTCCACTCATTATTCTCCTCATATCTATATCTTACCCAAAACTTGAAAACTTCAATCACATAAAACTTAACGGATCTTGTGAGATAGGTTAGTATGATAGAAATAAATCATCCACTTAGGTACTGTAAAGACAAGTTTCATAATTGTTATCACATAATGCCTACTGTATTATATCATCTACACAATTTATATTACTCAATATAAGCTATGGAAACACTAAAACAAGCAAACTATGCACTGAAAATAGAATCTGTCAAAAACAGAACAGCATGTAGTGAGCGATTTAAAATCCATACTTCTGTACCTCCAAAAATTCTGAACAATTAGGACAACGTAAACAATTTGTAACCCAATGCTCTGTAAAAATTTCAGAATTTTATCACGCTCCAGTACAGAATAGAAATTCTAGCACTTGACGCAAAAGTTTCTGTTTTTGCACAGAATCGAATCACCAAGTATCCACACTATCCCAAAGGCTTTACTTGGCACATTATTGAAAGAAAACATATAAAACATGATTACCACAGTAGCTTAATCATGTGAGCACACAAAAACAGAAGGTATAAGTACTGGGTTGTCTCCCAACAAGCGCTCTTCTTTAATGCCTTTTTAGCTAGGCGTGATGATTTCAATGATGCTCACATAAAAGTAAAGAATTGAAACACAAAGTGAGCATCATGAAGCATATGACTAGAACATTTAAGCCTAACCCACTTCCTAAGCATAGGGATTTTGTGAGAAAATAGTTTGTGGGAGCAAGAATCAACTAGCATAGGAAGCAAAGCAAGCATAACTTCAAAACTTTCAACACATAGAGAGGGAACTTGATATTATTGCAATATGGAAAAGCATATGATCCTCTCTCATAATAATTTTCAGTAGCATCATGAATGAATTCAACAATATAGCTATCACATAAAGCATTCTTTTCATGATCTACGAGCATAGAATTTTTATTACTCTCCACACAAGCAATTTTCTTCTCATTCATAATTGTGGGAGTATCGTATGAAACTCGAATACTATAAATTGTTTCCACATTAAAAGAGTGATGTTCAGTAAAAGGATTTTCATAATTATAACAAGTATTATAATAATAATCATCACTACTTTTCATAACATAAGTATCATCACAATAATCATCATAGATAGGAGGCATGTCATAGTCATAATAAATTTGCTCATCAAAAGTAGGGGGAATAAAAAGATCATTTTCATTAAGCATAGCATCCTCAAGCTTAGGGCAAACGTTATTTGCAGCAAATAAATTATCAAACATATCATCCCAATCAAACATAGCATCCCAAGCTTGTTGGTTTGCATATCATTAGCATTATCACTATTATCATCAATAGTATGAATAGCACCAATAGTAAAACAATTATTATCATATTCCTCCAAGTTGGTGCCATAAAGATTTTCAAGATCATAAGAAGTATCATTATCTTCCCAATCATAATCATCACAACAAGCAATAGGCATAACAAAATCATCATCAAGTGTATCATCTTCCACAATTATTTTTGATTCATTCTCATGAGGTACAACAATAATAGGAGCAACATTATTTGGGAGAGATACCTCTTTACCTCTACTTTTCCTTCTTTTCTTTTTCTTTACCACATTATGCGTGGGTTTATTTAATTCTTCCGAGCTTCTTATTGAAGAGGTTGGTTGGATAGGAAGCTCCTCCTCGTTACCTGTTTCATCATGAGAGAAAATAGGAGGGAAAGGGGGAATCTTTACCCTTCCATTAGTATTTATTTTATATTCTCTTTGTTTTCCCGTTTTTCTATAGTTGGCTATATAAGCACTCTCATTGCAATTTACCACACAAAACATATAGATTTTCTCTAAATTATTTTCAATGTCTTTTGTGAGAATAAATACTTCAAACCAACTATTTTTATATGTCAATTCTTCACACCCCAAAAATAAACAAAGTTCATTATAAAATTCACGGGTGATTAAGTTATTGCAATATTTGGACATGATTCGATCATGAAAAAGCATGCATTGGAAATTAAGGTGACCAACTTTATTGCAAAGTTCACAAGTAATAGGATAAAGAGAACATAATTTTGTAGCAAATTCATCTATCACTTTGAGCAAAAAATTGGTTCTATCATGTTTATGCTTCTTACAAAATCTATCATCCCTATAAGGCATGTCTTCACAAACTTTATGCACTCCACAAAAATTGACATGCTTATAAGAAACATTTTTGTCATGACTAGTGCAATCATCTTTAGTATTTTGGATATTCATAGAATTCATACTAACAACATTGCAATCATGCTCATCATTCAAAGATTTTATGCCAAACATTTTATTGAATTCTTCTTCTATCAATTGAGCACAATTTTCCGCTCCATCATTTTCAAGAAAAACATTATAAAGACGAATAATATGAGGCAACCTCAATTCCATTTTTTTAGTTTTCTTTTATAAACCAAACTAGTGATAAAACAAGAAACTAAAAGATTGGATTGCAAGATCTAAAGATATACCTTCAAGCACTCACCTCCCCGGCAACGGCGCCAGAAAAGAGCTTGATGTCTACTACACAACTTATTCTTGTAGACTCGTGTTGGGCCTCCAAGCGCAGAGTTTTGTAGGACAGTAGCAATTTTCCCTCAAGTGGATGACCTAAGGTTTATCAATCCGTGGGAGGCGTAGGATGAAGATGTTCTCTCTCAAACAACCCTGCAACCAAATACAAGAAATCTCTTGTGTCCCCAACACACCCAATACAATGGTAAATTGTATAGGTGCACTAGTTCGGTGAAGAGATGGTGATACAAGTGTAGTATGGATAGTAGAAATAGGTTTTTATAATCTGAAAAATAAAAAATAGCAAGGTAGCAAGTAACAAAAGTGAGCACAAACGGTATTGCAATGCTTGAAAACAAGGCCTAGGGTTCATACTTTCACTAGTGTAATCTCTCAACAATGCTAACATAATTGGATCATATAACCATCCCTCAACGTGCGACAAAGAATCACTCCAAAGTTCCTATTAGCGGAGAACATAAGATAGAAATTGTTGTAGGGTATGAAACTACCTCAAAGTTATTCTTTTCGATCAATATATTGAGCTATTCCTATAAGTGTCACAAACAACCCTAGAGTTCGTACTAAAATAACACCATATGATACGCATCAACCAACTCTAATGTCACCTAGATACTCCAATGTCATCACAAGTATCCGTGAGTTGATTATACGATATGCATCAAACAACTTCAGATTCATAATATTCAGTCCAACACAAAGAACTTCAAAGAGTGCCCCAAGATTTCTACCGGAGAAAGTAGGACGAAAACGTGCATCAACCCCTATGCATAGATTACCCCAATGTCACCTCAGGAATCCGCGAGTTGAGTGCCAAAACATACATCAAGTGAACCAATATAATACCCCATTGTCACCACGGGTATTCATATGCAAGACATACATCAAGTGTTCTCAAATCCATAAAAGTATTCAATCCGATAATAGTGAAACCTCAAAGGTAAAAACTCAATTCATCACAACAAGATATAGAGGGAGAAACATCATATGATCCAACTATATTAACAAAGCTTGCAGTACATCAAGATCGTGCCAAATCAAGAACACGAGAGAGAGAGAGATCAAACACATAGCTACTAGTACATACCCTCAGCCCCAAGGGTGAACTACTCCCTCCTCGTCATGGAGACCACCGGGATGATGAAGATGGCCTCCGATGATGATCCCCCCCTCTGGCAGGGTGCTGGAAAAGGGCTGTAGATGAGATCGTGGAGGTACAGAGGCTTGCGGTGGCGGAGTCAAAGTTATAGGGTTATTTCTGGGGGTTTTGGTATTTGTAAGAATTTTTGGCATTGGAAACACGCGAAGATGGGCTAAGATGGGCCCAGGAGGTACCACGGCACACCACCACCCCCCCCCCGGCGTGCCGTGGTGGCTTGTGTGCACCTCGTGAAGCTTCTGGTCCTTCCACCAAGCTTCAGGGGTCTCTTTTGGTCCCAAAAAATTGTCAAAAAGTTTCGCTGCATTTGGAGAACTTTTATTTCTGCACAAAAAACAACACCACAGTAGTTCTGCTGAAAACAGCGTCAGTCCGGGTTAGTTCTAATCAAATGATACCAAAACCATATTGAATTGTTATAAACATGGCATGAATACTACATATATTATAGATACGTTGGAGACATATCAGAGACCGCCGGGATGATGAAGATGGCCTCCGGTGATGATTCCCCCCTCTGGCAGGGTGCCGGAAAAGGGCTGTAGATGGGATCTCCTTGGTACAGAGGCTTGCGGCGGCGTAGTCGAAATTCTAGGGTTATTTCTGGAGGTTTTGGTATTTATAAGAATTTTTGGCATTGGAATCACACGAAGAAGGGCCACAGGGGGCCCACGAGGCACCAGAGTGCGCTTGGGGGGTGGCACGCCCATGTGGCTTGTGGGGCCCCTGTGGGTCTTCTGTTGTTCCCCCGAAGCTTCCTAGGTCTGTTTTCTTCTAGAAAAAATCGTCAAAAGGTTTTGCTGCATTTGGACTTCATTTGATATGGATTTTCTGGAAAACCAAAAACAAGCAGAAAACAGCAACTGGCACTGGGCACTAGGTCAATATGTTAGTCCATGAAAATCATATAAAATCCATATAAAAGTGCACCAAAATCATTCAAAACTATAATAAACATGGCATGAATACTTCATATACTATAGATACGTTGGAGACGTATTAGCATCCCCAAGCTTAATTCCTTCTCGTCCTCGGGTAGGTAAATGATAAAAGAAATAATTTATGAAGTGTGAATGCTAGCATAGTGCATAAGTTTGATCAATGATAATTTCAATCACTTTTCCTAGCATCATAACAGCAACTCTTTCTCATAAAACTCAACATGATAAAGTAGCAATCAATTTGTGGTTTAAACAGTGCATTCTCTTGAAACTTAACAACCTATGTTCTTAGTCACCAAACAATTGCAATTCAACTTATTTTCAACAAAGTCTAAGTAAGAGCTCCACATACTCAATTATCATATAGTCTTCTATGATTGCTAGTACTCAAAGCATATTTTTAGAACAAATGGCATCCATCGAACACAGAGAAAGATAGGGGCTTAATGTTTCGCCTCCCAACTTATTTATCATAGAGATAATTGTCAACAATAATAATTCATGATTGAACATATTTGACTGGCCATATGTGCCTGGATCTTTCCCCACCACATGATGCTTGCCAACTAGAGAATAATTAAGGTTGAAATGAGAAGTAATACTATTGACTCTTGCATAAAAGTAAATACATAAAGTAAAAGATAGGCCCTTCGCAGAGGGAAGCAGAGGTTGTCATGCGCTTTTTATTTTTGGATGTGCAAGCTCTTAATGCAAAGGAACGTCACGTTATATTGCCCCTTGTGATAGCAACCTTTATTATGCAGTCCATCGCTTTTATTTCTTTACCATCACAAGTTCATACAACGCTTATTTTCCCTTGCAATAAAAGATGGTGGACACTCATGGCAAGAAACTGGGTTTAATGGTTTTTGGATGCACAAGTAGTATCTCTATTTAGTACAAATTTTTGGCTAGCAAAAGATCCTAAGCAAGCACCACGTGTTGGAGGATCCATAACAATATAACTTCTATGCAAATATACCCAAACATAACTCATTACATTGTTGATGACCCACAAGTATAGGGTATCAATCGAAGTCCTTTCCATAAGTAAGAGTGTTGAACCCAACGAAGAGCAGAAGGAAATGACAAGCGGTTTTCAGCAAGGTGTTTTCTGCAAGCACTGAAATTATCGGTAACGAGTAGTTTGATAGCAATATAATTTGTAACAAGTGACAAGTAGCAATAGTAACAAAGAGTGTAGCAATGTGGCCCAATCCTTTTTGTAGCAAAGGACAAGCCGGAACGGTTTCTTATAATAAGCAAAGCGCTCTTGAGGACACACGGGAATTTCATCTAGTCACTTTCATCATGTTTGTTTGATTCACGTTCGCTACTTTGATAATTTTATATGTGGGTGGACCGTTGTTTGGGTGCTGTTCTTACTTGAACAAGCCTCCCACTTATGATTAACCCCTCTCGCAAGCATCCACAACTACGAAAGAAGAATTAAGATAAATCTAACCTTAGCATTAAACATATGGATCCAAATCAGCCCCTTACGGAATAGCGCATAAACTAGGGTTTAAGCTTCTGTCACTCTAGCAACCCATCATCTAATTACTACTCCACAATGTATTCCCTTAGGCCCAAAGATGGTGAAGTGTCATGTAGTCGACGTTCACATGATACCACTAAGAGAATCAACAACATACATATCATCAAAATATCGAACGAATGCCAAATTCACATGATTACTTATGACACTTCTCCCATGTCCTTAAGAACAAAAGTAACTACTCACAAACCATATTCATGTCCAAGATCAGAGGGGTATTAAATAGCATAATGGATCTGAACATATAATCTTCCACCAAATAAACCAACAAGCATCAACTACAAGATGTAATCAAAACTACTAGCAACCCACAGGTACCAATCTGAGGTTTTGAGACAAAGATTGAATACAAGAGATGAACTAGGGTTTGAGATGAGATGGTGCTGGTGAAGACGTTGATGAAGATTGGTCCTCCCATGATGAGAGGATCGTTGGTAATGTCGATGGCTCCGATTTCCCCCTCCCGGAGGGAAGTATCCCCGGCGGAATCGCTCCGCCGGAGAGCAAAAGTGCTCCTGCCCAAGTTCCGCCTCGAGACGGCGGCGCTCCGTCCCAAAAGTCTTCTCCTTATTTTTTCTAGGGCAAATGGGCTTATATACCCGAAAATGGGCACCGGAGGCTGGCTAGGGGCCCCACAAGCCACCAGGGCGCGCCTGGGGGGGGGGGGGGGGGGGTGGCGCGCCATGGTGCCTCGTGGGCACCTGGGTGGCCCCCTCTGGTACTTCTTTCTTCCAGTATTTTTTATTTATTCCAAAATAAATCTCCGTGAAATTTCAGCTCATTTGGAGATGTGCAGAATAGGTATCTCTAACATAGCTTTTTCAGGTCCAGAATTGCAGCTGTCGGCAATCTCCCTCCTTATGTAAACCTTGCATATTAATAGAGAAAAAGGCATTAGAATTGCTCCACAAAGTGTTATATTGATCAAAAACACTATAAATAACAGTAGGAAAACATGATGCAAAATGGACGTATCAGTAGTCTTCCTTGTCCAACTTCAACTAATTTGCTCAAGTTTGAAAATAATTAATGGGTATTCACAATCATAAAAGATGTCCAAGATAATATATTTATATGTGAAAGTTCTCTTCCTTATACTAATCATTCATGAATTGCTTGTATGACCAATATTGTGATTGTCAAGCTTCAATAGATTTCACTTTCTAAACCAAATGTGAAATTACTACTAGGCATGATACAAGCATATGAAGCACATATAATTTCAACTTTATGATATTCAATTCATTTAACAATTTACTCATAGGATATAAGTGAAGCACAAGAGTAAATGACAAACTACTCCAAAAAGATATAAGTGAAGATCAAATGAGTAGTTAAGCAAATAGGTAGCTATGTGAGGACTCTCTCTCATTTGAAAATTTCAGATCTTATTATTTTATTCAAACAGCAAGAAAAACAAAATAAAATGACATTCCAAGAATAGCACATATCATGTGAAGAAGCAAAAACTTAGGCTCAACCAAAGGTGGGATGCCTACCGGGGCATCCCCAAGCTTAGATACTTGAGACTTCATGAAATATTAATTTGGGATGCCTTGGGCAGCCCCAAGCTTGAGCTCTTGTGTCTCCTTAATTCCTCTCCTATCATGGCTTCTCCTAAATCTTTAAAAACTTCATCCACACAAAACTCAACAAGAACTCGTGAGATAAGTTAGTATAAATCAACTCAAAACCTTAACATTCTCTACTGTAGCAAATCACTAAAATTATAATTTAACATTGCATACTAAATGTCTCTGCATATTTAATACTCCTATCCTCAAATAGAATCATTAAACAAAGCAAACATATGCAAACAATGCAACTATAATAGCAATCTGCCAAAACAGAACAGTTTGAAAAGGGGGATTTAATATTCACACTTCCCTAACTCCAAAAATTCTGAAAAATTAACACATGACATAGAACTCATGCATGCTTACTGTGTAAAAATTTCAGATTTTTATTATGTTCTGACTATTCAGGAATATTCTGGACACAACAGAAAACTTTCTGTTTTCAAACAGCAACACATGAACTTGCAAACTGAGCATGGTAAAGGCTATAATTGGCATTTTATTGAACTAAAAGATTCAAAACATGATTATTGATAACATAAAGCAATTATCAACAAAATAAAATGACGCTCCAAGCAAAACTCATATTATGTGACGAATAAAAATATAGCTCCAAGTAAGGTTACCGATAATGTTGAAGACGAAAGAGGGGAAGCCTTCCAGGGCATCCCCAAGCTTAGACGCTTGAGTCTTCCTTGAATTTTATCTTGGGGTGCCTTGGGCATCCCCAAGCTTAGGGTCTTGCCTCTCCTTATTCTCCTCATATCGATATCTCACCCAAAACTTGAAAACTTCAATCACACAAAACTTAACGAAACTTCGTGAGATAGGTTAGTATGATAAAAATAAATCATCCACTTAGGTACTGTCAAGACAAGATTCATAATTGTTCTCACATAATGCCTACTGTATTCTATCATTTTCACAATTTATATTACTCAATATAAGCTATGGAAACACTAAAACAAGCAAACTATGCACTAAAAACAGAATCTTTCAAAAATAGAACAGCATGTAGTGAGCGATTTAAAACCATACTTCTGTACCTCCAAAAATTCTGAAAAATTAGGAAAACGTAAACAATTTGTAACCCAATACTGTGTAAAAATTTCAGAATTTTCTCACGCTCCAGTCCGGAATAGAAATTCCAGCACTGGACGCAAAAGTTTCTGTTTTTTGCATAGAATCAAATCAACACGCATCCACACTATCCCAAAGGCTTTATATGGCACATTATTGAAAGAAAACATATAAAACATGATTACCACAGTATCTTAATCATGTGAACACAAGAAAAACATTAGGTATAAGTATTGGGTTGTCTCCCAACAAGTGCTTTTCTTTAATGCCTTTTAGCTAGGCATGATGATTTCAATGATGCTCACATAAAAGTAAAGAATCAAAACACAAAGAGAGTATCATGAAGCATATGACTAGCACATTTAAGCCTAACCCACTTCCTATGCATAGGGATTTTGTGAGCAAATAGTTTATGGGACCAAGAATCAACTAGCATAGGAAGGCAAAACAAGCATGACTTGAAAACTTTCAACACATAGAGAAGAAACTTGATATTATTGCAACACCTACAAGCATATGATCCTCTCTCATAATAATGTTCAGTAGCATCATGAATGAATTCAACAATATAGCTATCACATAAAGCATTCTTTTCATGATCCACAAGCATAGAAATTTTATTACTCTCCACATAAGCAAATTTATTCTCATTCTTAATAATGGGAGTACCGTATGAAACTCGAATACTATAAATTGTTTTCACATTAAAAGAGTGATGTTCAGTAAAAGGATTTTCATAATTATAACAAGTATTATAATAATAATCGTCACTATTTTTCATAACATAAGTGTCATCACAATAATCATCATAGATAGGAGGCATGTCATCATCATAATAAATTTGCTCATCAAAAGTAGGGGGAATAAAAAGATCATTTTCATTAAGCATAGCATCCCCAAGCTTAGGGCAAATGTTATTTGCAGCAAATAAATTCTCAAACATATCATTCCAATCAAACATAGCATTCGAGGGTGAACTACTCCCTCCTAGTCATGGAGACCGCCGGGATGATGAAGATGGCCTCTGGTGATGATTCCCCCCTCTGGCAGGGTGCGGAAAAAAGGTTGTAGATGGGATCTCCTTGGTACAGAGGCTTGCGGCGGCGTAGTCAAAGTTATAGGGTTATTTCTGGAGGTTTTGGTATTTATAAGAATTTTTGGCATTGGAATCACGCGAACAAGGGCCACAGGGGGCCCACGAGGCACCAGGGCGCTCCTCGGGGGGTGGCGTGCCCAGGTGGCTTGTGGGGCCCCTGTGGGTCTTCTAATGTTCCCCCGAAGCTTCCTGGGTCTGTTTCCTTACAGAAAAAATCGTCAAAAAGTTTCGCTGCATTTGGACTTCATTTGATATGGATTTTCTGGAAAACCAAAAACAAGCAGAAAACAGCAACTGGCACTGGGCACTAGGTCAATATGTTAGTCCATGAAAATCATATAAAATCCATATAAAAGTGCACCAAAATCATACAAAACTATAATAAACATGGCCTGAATACTTCATAAATTATAGATACGTTGGAGACGTATCAGTACGCTACGAAGAAACTCATGAAGGCACTCTCTATGGATTATGAGAAAATACATGTTTGTCCAAAGAAATGCCTTTTGTTTAGGCATGAGTATGCGGCTGACAAGTACTGTAGGGAGTGCGGTTCCTCTCGGTATCTTGAGGTGGTCGATGAGGATGGTCAGAAGAAGCAGCTAGACATCCCCGCGAAGGTTCTTCGGTATCTCCATTTCATAGAAAGACTGCTGCGCCTATTCCTCACCGAGGAGTCTGCCAAAATGATGAAGTGGCACAAGGAAGGGAAAAGGTACAATCGAAAAATGATCGTACATCCATCGGAAGGTGAAGCATGGAAGTCATTCGATGGAGAATACCCTGAGGAAGCAGCCGAGGCTGGGAATGTCAGAATTGCCATATCAGGTGATGGGTTCAATCCATATGGTATGTCGTCTAATCCATATAGCTGCTGGCCCGTGTTTGTTATTCCGCTCAATCTCCCTCCCGGTGTCCTAATGCAACGCAAGACCATGTTCTTGTCGCTGATCATTCCGGGGCCTGAATACCCAGGGAAGAATTTGGGAGTGTTTATGCAGCCGCTGGTGGATGATTTGCACCATTCTTGGTACTTCCCGAGGTTGACATACGACCGACATCTGCAGCGAAATTTCTTAATGAAAGTTTGGTTGCAGTATTGCATGCATGACTTTCCCGGCTACGCCCTATTTTGCAGATGGTGTACAAGTGGGAAGATGCCATGCCCAGTGTGCATGCAGGCTCTACGTTTCATATGGCTACAGAAGGGTGGCAAGTATGTAGCCTTTGACCTGCATCGACAGTTCCTCCCTCCAGACCATCCAGACAGGGAAGACAAGAAGAACTTCACGAAAGGCCGGGTTGTCCATGAAGTAAACGAGATTCCAACATTTTCGGGGGCAGATGTTCTTGCTCAGCTAAAAGCTCTCAAGCCTAAAGGCGAAGGCAAAGCCAAAGCCAAAGGCTTTGAGGGATATGGTGGGACGCACAACTGGACTCACATTACCCCCTTCACGAAGCTTCCCTATTTCAAGGACCTCAAACTTCCTTATAACATCGATGTGATGCACACCAAAAAGAATGTCGCAGAGTCCCTTTTTCGCACGATCCTGAACATTCCTAATAAGACAAAGGATAACGTTAATGCTAGAGCCGATCAACAGAAAATTTGTGATAGACCACGTCTAAACATGCGGCCTCCCACAGGCGGTCGAAGAAACTGGTTCAAGCCAGATGCTGACTTCGTCCTTAAAAACCCAGAAAAGAAGGAGGTACTGAAGTGACTCAAACACATCATGAAGTTCACTGATGGTTATGCATCGAATATAAGTAAGGGAGTCAATCTTTCAACGGGCAAAGTGATCGGGCTCAAGAGTCATGACTATCATGTATGGATTGAGCGGATAATGCCAGTGATGGTTTGAGGCTATGTCCCCGAGCGTGTCTGGCGAGTGCTTGCGGAGCTAAGCCATTTCTTCCGCACGCTCTGTGCTAAAGAAGTATGTCCCGAGGTGATTCAACAATTGCATAAGAAGGCACCAGAGTTGATATGCAAGATAGAGAAGATCTTTGTACCAGGCTTCTTTACTCCGATGACACATCTCATTTTGCACCTCGCGAACGAGGTATTGTTGGGGGGTCCTGTGCAGAATCGTTGGTAGTACGGCCCTGAGAGACAGAACAAGCATCTCTGATACAAATGTGGAAACAAAGCTAAGATTGAAGCTTCCATAGCTGAGGTAGTTATCCTAGAGGAGGTGTCAGACCTCAGGACATTGTACTATCCAGACCACGTTCCCACTCTGCATAATAAGGTGTCTCGATACAATACAGAAGAGCCCATGTATAAACCCAAGCTCCATCTATTCAGCGGGCAAGGTGGCAGGGCTGGGGGCTCGAAACCTTATAACATGCCACAACATGAGTGGGAGGACATCATGTTCTATGTCTTGCACAACATCAAGGAAGTTGAGGATGAGTGGATGAGGTAATACCGCTGCACCATTCCTTTATGCAATTCGTTATGTTCACTTAGTCTCAGTCTAACACTTCTTTTCTTCTTTTAGTCAATTCCTAGAGGAGGAGTGGACGGGAATGATTCCTCCTACTGACGCGGAGGCACTTACTCTTCTCCAGAACGGTGCCCCTGGAAGGAAATTTTTTGTTGCTTGGTTCATGGCGAAAGTAATTTTTTTCACACTCCCCTATTAATTACCTAGTTTAACATTTATTAGTTAACGGAACTAATGCACCCAGCAATTTCAATTAAACTTGTAGGGAAAAGATCCGAACACATCTATGGATGACGAATTGAGATGGGTTTCCATGGGTTTTAACAGTCGGGTCATGACATGTGAAAAGTATGATGTGAATGGGTATCGCTTCCATACAGAGGAGCACCAGAACAGCCGACCTGATCCCAAAACTATAAATACTGGAGTGTACACCCCAGGACAAAATGCAGTTGAGTACTACGGAAGGGTAGGAAAAATATACGAGCTTACATTCGAAAGTGGGCGCGAAACCCTAAATCTCGCTATGTTCAAATGCCGATGGTTCGACCCAAAAAAGGGTCTGAGACATACACCTTCCGTTGGTTTAGTCGAAGTTAAACCATCAACCGTCTATGCCGGAGCCGATCTCTTTATTGCGGCTACCCAGGCCACACAAGTTTATTATCTGCCCTACCAATGCCAGAAAGAGTACCTAAAGGGTTGGGAAGTTGTGTTCAAGGTGTCGCCGCATGGTAAGCTACCGGACCCGAACGATGACGATTACTACAACATTAACCCCATGACATACGAGGGAGTGTTTTATCAAGAGCAACCTGATGATGGGGTCCGAAACGATGACGCTGATGCCTTGTGTGATGTCGATGTGGATCCAAACGATGACGATGCACGGAATGATGGTGAGGCCATTGTGAATGAAAAAGACATACTTATGCTAGAAAAGTTAAATGAAGACGCTGATGACGAGGAAGAGCCTCCACCTCCGTCAGACAATGAAGATGATATGCGTGATAGTGATGATGACACTGGTCGAGGAATCGGTTACAGCAGTGATGATTCCTATGGGTTCTAGCAGATGTATGTTTCATGTCTTCTTTTGTATGGTTTATTAATGTCTTTTTTGATATGTTTTGTGTCCCTTTTTATGCTTATTTATTAATGTGCTTTTTTATTCCTTAATATTATGCTTTTTTCTTCATTATTAATATACTAATTGTTTATTCTCTTTTTAATGCAAGTTCGCTAAGCATGGGCAAGGGCAAGGCCGATGGCACGGGTTTCCTAAGCAAACTCACCAGGAGGCTTAGTCGGAGTGGTCGACCCTGTAGTGTTCCCCCCCGACTACTTGATGATGACTCCTCACAGGGAGGTCGAGGGAGAGGTGCCCCTAGAGGAGGAGGGGGTGGGGGGAGAGCCCCTAGAGTAGGACGGTGTCGGGGCCAGAAACTGCGCTTCGTGACCGACATAGCGGGGTCGTCTTCGCGGCCCTCCTCTAGTGAGGTATCCTCTGATGAGGAGGAAGAGGAGGAGGAGGTTGTGCAGGAGGAGGAGGAGGAGGAGGAGGAGGTTGGGGAGGACGAGGATGAGGAGGCTGGGGAGGAGGAGGATGGTGGTGGCGGGGAGGATGGTGGTGGCGAGGAGGATGGTGGTGGCGGGGAGGATGGTGGTGGCGAGGAGGTTTGTGGCGGGGAGGGGGTGGCAAGGAGAAGGGGCGGCTGCGTGGTATTGCGCGACTCCCTCGCGTTCCTGCTACCGAGCAGGAGAAGTGGCTCATTGAGCCCACGGGAAAAGAGTAAGTGCCCCTTAATCATATTTTAAACACATACTAACATTTTGATTATACACATGCTAATATTTTCATTCTTTTGCAGCAACTGGATACTTCCTTGAGGTGCCCGTCTTCCAAACGGCATCATCACTGTCCTGTTGAAGGATTTTTGGCCGGGGCTGTTCGCTCCGGAGCCAGTCAGGCACCCGGAGCGCCTGATTTTGGCCACGAGCTGGGAGCACTACGAAGCGGCCCCCCACCCGGACCATGAGACGGCCGCTAAGGCCGTGATAAAAAAAAATTGGGTAAGTTCTCTTCAGAAGCATGAGTCTTGAGTTTCTTTCATAGTTTATCACCGAATCGTTTAACTCATGGCTTGTTCCATTCTGGTTTTATGAATGACTATAGAAATTCTATAGAGTTCTTGAGGAGCACAAGGCCAAGGCCGATGAACTCTTGGTGCGGGCTGCGAGGAAGAAGGCCCGGCAGATGCAGTACGAGGTGCGCTGGGTGGCCATCTCGCACTATTTTCACAACGTTCTTGGCCAGAAGATGACCAAGGAAGAGGTGCGGAAGCAGAACCTTACCTTGAGTAGGGAGAAGTACTTGTTGGTAAGTATAACAGACTTTTCATTCCGACATTTGTGGTAAATTTCATTGTTTCGTGTTGACATGCCATTATGCTTTCATTATGTAGGTGTGTCATTCTTGGTGCTATGGAAAGAGTGATGGATGGGCGGCATTGGTGGATCTGTGGGTGGGCTAGGATGTAGAGTTTGCTACCAAGAGCAGAAAAAACCAGGCTAATCGAGGATCCGACGGAACACACGGTCAGGGAAACCGGAACCACTGGCACCACAAGAAAGTTCAGGTATATCTATGTACATGAATCATTCCTTGTCTTCTATTTACCATCATGTTCTTATGTATGACTAACCTCTGTTTGGCGGTGCAGGAGGAGAAATTGAAGTGGCCGCTCTCAGACATTGAGTCGTGGAAGCTCGCCCGTGTGCGGAGTAATCGCAAGGATGGCGAGGGTGAGTACTACGGCAAGACCGAGGAGAACCTGACGGCCTACACGAAGTCGTATCAGGAGTTACATCCTGACACACCTGACCCCATAACGGCGGATACCGGCGAGAGGGCGGTGGTCAGCATAGGGCCGAAGAGTCATGGTCGGCAGGCAGTTCTGGATGCTGTGATCACTCCTTCTGTATCCTACACACGGCTCCAACCTACCAACCCGAGGCCGAGCCCGCGCCCGAGCACGTCCAGTGCACAGTCCATCCTAGCCCAGCAACACTCTGTAAGTATTTTTCCCTCTTATCGTCCTTTTTTCTCACTTTATTTTCCGCATTGCTATGTTTTATGAGTTCCATCATGTCATATTGTAGGCCTACATTGAGTTCGCACGTCAGGAGCTCTTCCAGTGGAACGAGAGAGTTGCAGCAGTCGCGGACCACAGCCGTCGCATGATGGAGGTTAGTTTAGCCAACTTATAACCAACGTAAATATTGCACTTTCATTTCTTCTAACCTTCGTGTTTGCTTGGTCAACTAACATGCAGCTTGTGTTTAACTCCATGGTGACCGGCACGGTTCCTACAATGGAACCACCACCACCACCTGCTGGACCACAACCAGTGCTCCCTACGTTTGAAGAATTTGTGGCACACCACAACTGGACTCCGGTTAGTACATCACCAAACTATTCAACCACTAGTTATCATTTATTGAACACAATCATATATCCCCTTACCATCTCTTTTCAAACATGCAGGGAACCGGTGGATCATCCGTTGGTGGTTTTGGCGGTGGTGGTGCCAATGATGGTTTCACTCCCGAGTCACGAAGCCCAGTCACTCCGATCTGGCGAGGTGGTGGTGGTGGTGGTGACGAACTTGCGGTGGTGGCGGTCTTGGCGGTGGTGGTGACGAACTTGGCGGCGGTGGTGGACGTGATGGCGCTTAAGCCTTTGGGTGGTGGTGGTGATGATGATGAACTTGAGTTTTTTCATGTTTTATGCTTCTTTAGATGCTTATGTTGTGAGATGATGATGCTTATGTTGTGATGATGATGCGGAAGTTGTGATGATGATGATGCTTATGTTGTGATGATGATGATGCTTATGTTGTCTATTATGTTGTGCTGATGATGTTGATATATATTGTATTGTATATATGTGCTCTGTATTCGAATGGAATTGAAATAGAAAATTCAAAAAAAAAACAGCACAGATCTATGCCGACGGCCTAACCGTCGGCATATCCATGCGCAGGAGCTGCCAGGAGCTGCCACGTGTCCAGTATGCCGACGGTGAGGCCGTCGGCATAGCTTGAACTATGCCGACGGCCTAACCGTCGGCATATCCGCGCACAGGGAGATGCCATGAGCTGCCACGTGGCACCCATATGCCGACGGCCGCGCCGTCGGCATAGTAGATTTCTATGCCGACGGCACGACCGTCGGCATATGGGTGCCACATGGCGGCTCCGGGTAGGCGTCGACTTGACGACGGCGCCGTCAGCGGCCGTCATACGCAGAAATTAACCGACGGTGATACTATGCCGACGGCTGTACGGACGCCGTCGGCATAGACCCCTATGCCGACGGCCTGCCAGGGGTACGTCGACGTACCAGATGCCGACGGACGGGGTTATGCCGACGGCGGCCGCCGTCGGCATAGGCCTATGCCAACGGGGTTTGGGCCTATGCCGACGGGCTTGGGCCGTCGGCATACAAGGTCATTCCCGTAGTGGGAGGAGCGCCTCGTACTATCGACACCCACGACTAACCAGCGGGGGAGCTCGTACGATCGATCTATTCGAGCCGTTGGCTCGTGTCACGGGAGGAGCGGGGGGTGTGGGCCGACTAGCGAGCGTTGGAAGTAGTAATAAACTAATGTGCTACTGCCTACTGCTATGCTACACCCTATGTGCTAGTTAAATTAAAAAAATCGTGCACTGGTGTGCTACTGCAACGTAGCAGTGAGCCATGCAGACGTGCATGCATGTCTCCGCACGAGACCACGAGCGTGCGCGACCGATGCGCCTGCCTCCTCGCACACAAACGTGCCAATCGGGCCAGCTGTGCCGACGTGCCTACTCGGGCCTACGTGCCAGCACGTTTAGCCAGGGGCCGTGCCGTGCCTGGCCCGTTTAACCCAGGCCAGGCCGTGCTGGGCCGGGCCGGCCCATTTGGCCAGGTTTGTCTGCTGCAATCCCGATCTTGCCAACGGGGCGAAGAGGCCCTTCGTGGCAGTGGCGGCGCCAGGATTCAAGTGGCGTGTATTCATTCTAAACCTGGGTATTCATTTTGCCAAAATCCTCGGCGTTTTTGCTAAAATTTTCACTGATCTACCAAGAAATTCCAAGGTTTTGTCAAAATCATGGGTATTCACTTGCATGCAGGTGCATACACCTGGCGCCGCCCCTGCTTCGTGGCCGCGTACTTGAAGAGGCTGTGTAGGGGTTCCATGCATAAGATGAAGATCATAACTGACACCGGATCCCCTTGCCGCAAGCCTTGGCAGTTTAAGATTGGCCGTCCCGGAACACCATTGGTCAGGATCCTCGTGGATGAGGTAGATAAGAGGCCCCAGATCCAAGATAACCATCGCTCTCCAAAACCCAGCCGACGGAGAACTTCGAGGATAAACGGCCACTGAACGGAATCAAAAGCCTTCGAAATGTCGAGCTTTAGCATTATCGATGGAGTCTTGAGGGCATGTAACAGTCTCGTCATACCTTGCACCAGCATGAAATTATCGTGCAAAGATCTTCCCCGGACAAACAAACGTACTTTGATGGTGCCCCACAAGCCTCGGCAGGTCATCGGTCAGTCTAGTTGCAAGGACCTTGTCGTAAATTTTGACCGTGCAGTCGATGTAACACCGCTCCACCTGTTGGCCTCTCCGGTGAAGCACTGCTCCAAGACGATGCCCCCAGAAGGGAGAACGGCACCAAATATCCGTCATCATCCGATCCGGGAGACCCAGATCTAGGGTTCCCCCGGAACAGCTGCCACCTGGAGGAAGAGGGGCACGCCATCTTCAACTGCCGACGCACCCAAGCGGTGCCCACCGCCACATAACTCCCACGACGACGCCTTCAAGAAGGACACAACGCCAAGAGCGTCGTCACCGTCCTAGGGTTTTCACATGAGAGACCGTGAGGTGGGAAAAGGTAGGGCGGACCCGAACGACATCTCCAGAAAGAAAAACGGCACCCTCTAGTGTCGTCGCCGTCACGGCCGACAGGAGCCGACCTAGGAATCATCCCTATCCGGATCCCCACCTCCCGCTCCGTCCCAACCCGGTAACCAGCTAGCAGCACGGCCATGTCCGGTAAGACGGAGTGCATGCAACATGGGTTGGAGGAAGGAGCAGCTCGGCGTCGTTGGCCGCCGGGGCAGCAAGCCGCGGCACCAACCCGCCGGTGAATCACCGGCCACCCGGTCCGATCCCCGGCAGCCCACCCGCCCCGCCGCGCCACCGGACAAGGAGGCCATCCCAGGGGCCGCCGCCCCTGATCCAAGACCCTCCTCCCCAGATCGGGAAGGGCTGCGCTAGCCCTGCAGGCGGCACATAAGCATCATGTGTATAAAAATTAATGCGGCCCACTGTAGTTCTCTTGATGTATAGCCTACAGGCTTCCTCTTATCATTATCCAGGGCATGGACGATCCCATCCTCACTCCCCAACATCCCCGCCAACACGAGGTGTACACCTACATAGCTAGGAATGTGAGGTATTGGGAATGTTCCTGCTACACTACCTGCAACATGCACATTGTGCTATCCTCATCCGCTAACATCTTCTCGGAGCTTTACGTACGCAGAGTGGTAAACAAGGCCCTGATAGTCATTCACGGCAAACCGCGTCATTCCAGAAGGTTTCAAGATACAAGCATGCACTGCCAACCGGGCCGTTGCATGGCCACATAATCCGCGAGCCTGGATGAGCTAGCCATGTTGTCCAGGTCCAGCTAGCCATGTTGTCCAGGTCCAGCTCTTGTATTGGTCGATGTTGCTCAAAGCGTGACTGCTTCGTGTGTGTGTGTGTGGTTTTTTTTTTTTTGCGAAAAGATCATATCTATTATAAAGATTGACCGGAAGTACAAAACACCTCAAACATAATAAAAATTACATAGAGGTCCATGGACCACCGAACGATCATTGTCGCCGCCAGAACGAGCCACCGACGCGCCGCTGTCGCCGCTCCCAAACCGGAGCTGGCCTGACCTTATCGATGGTAGCCGGGAAGTCTGCACGTGCCCCTAAGGACCAGTGTCCCAGAGCCATAGTCGTCGCCGTTGAATCCCTGAACAAATTGTCCTAAACAAAGGATAATGGATTGGCATTACTAGCTACAGGATTGCCATAGATGAAGTAATACAGCAGCATGGGAGTCACTCGTTACTCTCTCCTAACGTGTGTGAGTGCTTTCAAGTTTAATGTCGTTATCAAAACAAGTTCGATGAATTTGTCCAAAAAAAAAAAGTTCCATGACTCGTTAAGCTTGTTAAACACGCTTATTTTTAGAGGTTTCTATCACTAGTACAAAAAACATTAGTTTTTTTAAGTAAAAATAAAAACATTAGTTGTTTTTCGACAAAGAGTAGGTTTTGTTAGCTTAAAATAGAGCATCAAGGGGTTACAAACACAATGAGCACACATCCGGCCTCTCCATAGGTAAGATGCATGTTCGCTGTGTGCATCATTTTTTTAAACCCGTAAAAAAAGAATGCACACAACCAACGCCAACACACGGATACAAAGAAAAACGCCTGCAAGAGCAAAGTCACATAAGACCGAAGCTATGCAAAGGCGGTAGAAAAACAAAAAACCCGAAGTGATCAAACAGCGATCGACAAAGTACATCAGCTACCATCAACATCAACCATCTCTTGACAACACAAGTAGTACGAGTAAGATTCTTCAATAACAACGCCTTCCGGAGGGGAACTACGCATACACGCCGCCGCTGCCGGATCCAACCACCGAAAGATCAGATTGTGAATTTTCACTCTGAAGATCAAGTCCGGGCAAAGTCCAAGCAACGCCTTCAACAATGCGGAGACATCGCCATTGCCAGGTATGGCCAACAAGGGTCAAACCTAGGGTTCCCCACTGAGCTCGAGAACAGGTACTTGAGAAGCACCACCAAATTCAAATCCTTTTGTGTTATCGCCTCCACACTCCATGATACCAACAGATCACACACGTGAAGAAGTCATTGGCGAGGGAGCAAGGCCACTGACACTGGGAATATGCTGATTACGGACGCTCCGGCAGCCCCGCACCATCCTCACAAGTGGCCACCAGTGACAGATCTGCAACAGACGACACCACCACACGCGGCCTCTTGTTCCCCGTCATCACCGGGAATATACTAGTTAGGCTTAAGCCAAGTGCATTACATTACAATTGTTTTAATGCTCCATTATAATCAGCCACTGAAGCCTGCAGCTAAACTCTAAGCACCAAACTCCATAGACCAGTTTGTGAGATTATTGGGTTCAATTGTGTACATATATGCCTGTAGACATGGACATGATTCAGAACTCTTCAAGTATATATGTAGTGACCAAGTGACCAGTGGCGGAGCTTGAAGCCCAACTCTGGGCAGGCTGGGCGGGCCAAAATGAAAGAAATAGCCTGTGGGCTGGTGTTCTAAGGCCCAACAGCAAAAAAAAAGTGTATAAATTTAAAAATGTTGGGCGGGCCATGGCCCATCCGGCCTTGTTGTAGCTCGGCCATTGCAACTGACCATGGACGAAATGCATGTGTGTTTTCGGCTGGCCCACACTTCAGATTTCAGTGATGTTTATGCAGAGGAGGAGGCAGGATTGGGCCAGGCCCGAGCCTGCTTCACTGTAGCTGCAGCATGCTATACAGTTCTCAGGCCCGGTCCTGAGATTTTGGGGGCCCGGGGCGAAAATAAAATAGGGGCCCTTTAATATAAGCATCAAAATTAAATGTTTTCAATAAACATTTGAACACACACAAAAAATATCATGTCAAGTAATTTATAAGTATTATCAAGAAAATAAATCTAACATTCGTAGATGTAAAGTCAGTAATGATATTGTCATCTATGGAAAAAGAATCAGAGACATTCTTTATCGAAACTCTAGAGGTCACAGTGACCGGTGGGCGCAGTGTAGTCTCATGTCGATGTGGACGGCGGGAGGGGGGATTGAGTGTCTTCATGCCAGGACGCACGGGTGATTCAACATTGGTCGCTGGAGGTTGCACATGAAATAAGGCCAAATTGTGGCTACAATCTTATAAGACAAATTACGCTCGAAATGGTGTAGGAAGAACTAAATTTTTGGTATGGTAAATCTGACAGTGAAGATATTTCTGCGACTTAAAATGTATAATCTGCCAGAAAATAAGAGCTACAATGGGCCTATACAAACATATTAAGGTCAAAGTTGGATATATAAATGTACATCACAAAGTAAAGTTAATGCAACAATCAGCCGTCAATTTATAACATGAAATTAACTTCTATAAATATATGAATTAATACTAATACAAAATAGGGAAGAGGAGTAACGACAGTGCTGTCCTTGTTGTCTATTCCTAAGTTTTCTTTAGCGTATCTTTTTATTTTATTTTTAGCGTATCTAATTCCGTCTTCTAGAAAAGGGGTCACTAATTATATTGAACCAGCGTTGGCCCATCGTGTTGCGATCCACCACCATTTTTTCCATAGAACTGACCTACCGATCCATGCCAAGGAAAGTAAAAGGCCCAAGGCCCAGTCACTAAAGAAAAATAACGTTTCAGCCTCTTCTTTTCTTCCTGAGACCAACCAACAGCTTCTAGATCGTTAATGGCTGCTCCAGGCTCCACGCTCCCGCAAGCGGTTGCCGATCCTATCTATAGAGCTGCTCGCACATGCCTGCCTGGGGGCCCCTCGTTTTCGGGGGCCCGGGGCGGCCGCCCCTCCCGCCCCCCCTCCCGCCCCCCCTCAGGGCCGGCCCTGACAGTTCTACCGGAAGCCTGTGTGCGGTCGTCGCGCCCCGGCATGCCGCTATGTGTTTATGTGTCATCTATCACTATAAATATTAATACAGTATCTTTTATCAGAGAGGAAAACTTACGGCAGTTTTTCCAACATCACTTATCATAGAGAAAAAACAGGTAACGCAAAAGCACGTGACCAAAGTTTGAGAGAAGAAAAGGGTCTTTAAGATAAGCACATGCATGATAATGACAAGGCATGGCTGATGGCTCCATGGCCCAGCTCTATAAATCGCCCCGCATACCTGCTTGTTGTACTAGGAACCTAGAACGCTAATGAAGCTCTTTGTAGCACACACACACACCCACGCTTGTTCTCTCATGGTGGATAGGTAATGCATATGCAAGATAGAAATTGGTTTCGCAACCAGTTGGGTATATATAAGATACCTGTAGATAGGATTGTGAGGCATTAGAAATCTACGTGCTATGCTAGCCCTGGCAAGACTTGTGGGTATCCATGGATGACTTGCAGACTGAAGCTATAATCGCCCAACCAGTGGCGTAACTAGTACTTAAGCTTGGCATTGGCAGAATGAGTATTGAACGGACTCAACTTTGCGGCCTCTTTTGCCGCCAGTCTTTACTCTAATTAACACAGGAGCATGGTGATAGATGTAGTAAAGAAAATAATACATGTTAGCTTAACTGCTTAAGTGCAGCTGTTCAAAAGCAAAATATCGCACATGAATAAAGAACGCCGGTAGAATGAAGGAAAATGTGGCGATCCAATATATATTGGAACCAAACTATTAGTCTGATCTCTGATGGCATGATACTCAGGAGTCATGATATTGTAACACCCACACTATGGTCTGTCACTGTATGTTTGTAACCTGGGCCTAGGTTTCGAGATGGGCCGGTCATTGGAGGCTAGGTCCAACACAGCATTGGCTACATATGCAACCGAGGGAGCACAGGAGGACGCCAGCGTTTGAATTAGTGAATCATCTTCATATTCTCGTCCCTTCTCCATTCCTCATCTCCTACTCCATGTACCTCCCCCTGCTGTTTTTCTGATTTCTCACCTCAAATCACTTTGTATCCCCAAGTTGTATCTGGTTATTGGTACTAATCCAGTAGTTTGTCCCATCCTTAATTACTCTACTGTTACTCTTATTCCAAAGGAACTGGATGCTAGACATATGAAGAAATTTAGACCAATTTGCTTAAGTAATTGTTCGATAAAAATCTTCAATAAGGCTATGTGTAACAGGGTTTCACCTGTTGGCCACAGATTGCTTTCTCCTTGCCAATCTGCTTTTGTGCGGGGGAGATTTATTTTAGAGAGCGTAGTTACAGCTCACGAGGCTATTCATGAAGTTCATAAATCAGGCAAATCTGGGGTTGTCCTCAAATTGGATTACGAGAAAGAGTATGATAGGGTTAACTGGGACTTCATGGTAGAGATGTTAACCTCTAGAGGTTTTGGGTCTAAATGGATAAGACGGATTTTATCCATCCTTCAAAATAGCTCTTTCTCTGTTAAGATTAATGATGTTATTGGTCCTTATTTTGTGGGTGGTAAAGGATTAAAACAAGGAGATCCCATCTCTCCCATTCTTTTTAATCTAGTTGCAGATGTCTTTTCTCGGATGTTAGCTAAGGCTGTTAGGGAAAATATCATTTAGGGGATTATTCCTCATATTATTCCTAATAGCTTGATTAGTCTGCAATACGCCGATGATACAATCCTTTTCTTGGACCCAAATAATAACTATGCAAAAAAACCTTAAATGGTTGCTGGCTTGTTTTGAAAAACTCTCTGGTATGAAAATTAATTATGATAAGTGTGAGTTGGTCCCTATAAATTTAGATGAGGCAACTGCTAAGATTTTATCTCAGATTTTTTGCTGTAAAATTGGGGATTTCCCCCTTAAGTACCTTGGGGTTCCTCTACATTATCTGAAGTTGAAGAGGGAGGACCTCCAACCCATTATTGACAAGATCATCAAACGAATCTGTGGTTGGAGGGGCAAATTACTCAGTTATGAGGCTAAACTGGTACTGCTCCAAACATGCATTGCCAGCATTCCCATGTATCTGATGTTTGTTATTAAGTTTCCCAAGTGAGCCATTAAGGCTATTACCTCGCAGATGGCCCATTTTTTCTAGGGGAACTTGGGAGATAACCATAAGTATCACCTAGCTAACTGGGGGTTCATTTCTCAGAAAAAAGCTTTTGGTGGCTTGGGGGTTATTAACTTGCGAGAATTTAATATGGCCTTGTTGGCCTCCTGGTCTAAACGATATTTTCTGGGTGGTAACAAAGACTGGATATACCTAGTTGACCATAAATACAGAACTGATAAACCTAACTTGCTCTGGTCCAAACCTGGTGTGGGATCCCCCTTTTGGAAAGGGATCACCTGGGCTCTTGCTGGAGCTAGACCTTTTTACAAATGGAATTTAGGAAATGGTTGTAATATCAGCTTCTGGCATGACGTTTGGGCTGGAGATTCTTCTCTGAAAACCCAATTTTGGGAAATCTACGAAATCTGTCAACAAAAAGATTGTGCTGTCGCACAAGTTTGGGACGGGGAGACCTTGAAGCTTACCTTCAATAGGTGTGTGGATGAAAACTTCCTTATTAGGTGGCAGGATCTACTCCAGCTACTGTCTACTAAAATACCAAACAATGAGGAGGACCACCCCATTTGGATGCTGGAGGCATCTGGGGTTTACTCTGTGAGATCCTTTTATAATATGATCAATTGGGGTGGGGTCTCTACCCCTGTATGGAAGAATTTTTGGAAAATTCTGGTTCCACACAGATATTTGATGTTCATATGGCTAGCATTTCATAATAAGATCCTCACTAGAGACAACCTGACCAAATGGCGTCCTGTAGAGGATAAGACATGTGTTTTCTGTAGTGAAAATGAATCAGTGCATCACTTGTTCTTTGATTGTGTGGTTGCACAGGAGATTTGGAAAGATGTTGCTGATTCTTTTGATTTTAACTACCCACAAAGTATGTTACAACTTTCTGTTCTGTGGGGTGCTAATAACCAAAAAAAATGTTATCAACATTGCTTGTGTTGCTACCATTTGGAGCATTTGGACCATGCGTAATGATGTTTGTTTCCAGGGCGTGCTGTGGACAAGTACTCGAGTGATCTTGGGGGGAGCTTGTGCACTACTGTTGGAAATATGCCCTGGAGGCAATAATAAATTAGTTATTATCATATTTCCCCGTTCATGATAATAGTTTATTATTCATGCTAGAATTGTATTGACCGGAAACTAAATACATGTGTGGATAATAGACAAATACTATGTCCCTAGTATGCCTCTACTAGACTAGCTCGTTGATCAAAAGATGGTCAAGGTTTCCTGACCATGGACATGAGTTGTCATTTGATAACGGGATCACATCATTAGGAGAATGATGTGATGGACATGACCCAACCGTTAGCATAGCAAATGATCGTTCAGTTTATTGCTATTGCTTTCACTATGTCAAATACACGTTCCTCTGACCATGAGATCATGCAACTCCCGGATACCGTAGGAATACTTTGGGTGTATCAAACGTCACAACGTTACTGGGTGATTATAAAGGTGCACTACAGGTATCTCCGAAAGTGTTTGTTGAGTTGGCATGGATCGAGATTGGGATTTGTCACTCTGACTATCGTAGAGGTATCTCTCGGCCCTCTCGGTAATACAGCATCACAGAAGCCTTGCAAGCACCGTGACTAAAGAGTTAGTTGCAAGATGATGTATTACGGAACGAGTAAAGAGACTTGCCGGTAACGAGATTGAACTAGGTATTGGATACCGACGATCGAATCTCGGGCAAGTAACATACCGCCGGACAAAGGGAACAACGTATGTTGACATATGAGGTTCACCGATAAAGATCTTCGTGGAATGTGTAGGAACCAATATGAGCATCTAGGTCCCGCTGTTGGTTATTGACCGGAGAGTCGTCTCGGTCATGACTACATCATTCCCGAACCCGTAGGGTCCGCACACTTAAGGTTCGATGACGATATAGTATTATATGAGTTATGTGATTGGTGACCGAATGTTGTTCGGAGTCCCGGATGAGATCACGGACATGATGAGGAGTCTCGGAATGTCCGAGAGGTAAAGATTGATATATTGGAAGGTGGTATTCGGATATCGGAATAGTTCCAAGTGATCCGGGTAAATATCGGAGTGCCGGAGGGTTACCGGAACCCCCCGGGGAAGTAATGGGCCTACATGGGCCATACGGGAAAGAAGAGGCAGCCCACTAGGGGTGGCTGCGCCTCCCTCCCATGGGAAGTCCGAATTGGACTAGGGGAGGGGGCGCAACCCCCTTTCCTTCTCCTCTTCTCTCTCCCTTCCTTCTTCCCCCTCTTGAGAAGGAATCCTACTAGGACTAGGAGTCCTAGTAGGACTCCTCTCCCCATGGCGCGCCCCACCTAGGGCCGGCGGCCTCCTCCTCTCCTCCTTTATATACAGGGGCAGGGGGCACCCCAAAGGCACAACAATTGTCCCATATCCGTGTGCGGTGCCCCGATCTCTGTTTTCCACCTCGGTCATATTTTCGGAGAGCTTAGGCGAAGCCCTGCCGGAATCACTTCACCGTCACCGTCGCCACGCCGTCGTGCTGACGGAACTCATCTACTACCTCGACGTCTTGCTGGATCAAGAAGGCGAGGAACGTCACCGAGCTGCACGTGTGTAGAACTCGGAGGTGCCGTACGTTCGGTACTCGATCGGTGGAGCTCGAAGGATTGTTCGACTACATCAACCGCGTTGTGAGACGCTTCCGCTAACGGTCTACGAGGGTACGTAGACACACTCTCCCCTCTCGTAGCGATGCATCTCCATGGATAGATCTTGCGTGAGCGTAGGAAATTTTTGAAATTCATGCTCCGTTCCCCAACAGTGGCATCCGAGCCAGGTCTATGCGTAGATGTGATTTGCACGAGTAGAACAGAAGTGAGTTGTGGGCGTGGGTGTATACATATTGCTTGCCGTTACTAGTTGTTACTTGATTCGGCGGTATTGTGAGATGAAGCGGCCCGGACCGACATTACGCGTACGCTTACGCGAGACAGGTTTCACCGCTACGTGCACTCGTTGCATAAAGGTGACTGGCGGGTGTCTGTCTCTCTCACTTTAGTTGAATCGGTTTCAATGAAGAGGGTTCTTTTAGAAGATCAAAAAGCAATCACTACACCACGTTGTGGTTTTGCGTAGGTAAGAACGGTTCTTGCAAACCCGTAGCAGCCACGTAAAACTTGCAACAACAAAGTAGAGGACGTCTAACTTGTTTTTGCAGGGTATGCTGGTGATGTGATATGGCCAAGACATGATGTGATATAAGTTGTTGTATGAGATGATCATGTTTTGTAAGTTATCAGGCAACCGGCAGAAGCCTTATGGTTGTCTCTTTATTGTATGCAATGCCAACGCTATGTAATTGCTTTACTTTACCGCTATAAGTTAGCAGTAGTAGTAGTAGCAATAGCCGGCGAGACGACCACGACGCTACGATGGAGATGAAGGTGTCACGACGCTACGATGGAGATCAAGGTGTCAACCCGGTGACGATGGAGATCATGACGGTGCTTTGCTGATGGAGATCAAAAGCACAAGACGATGATGGCCATATCATGTCACATATATTGAATTGCATGTGATGTTAATCCTTTTATGCATCTTATTTTGCTTAGGACGACGGTAGCATTATAAGATGATCCCTTCACTAAATTTCAAGATAAGTGTTCTCCCCTAGTATGCACCGTTGCGAAGGTTCGACGCTTCTAAGCACCACATGATGATTGTGTGTGATGGATTCTTTCGTTCGCATACAACGGGTGTAAGCCAGTTTTACACACGCAGAATACTTGGGTTAAACTTGACGAGCCTAGCATGTACAGACATGGCCTCGGAACACAAGAGACCGAAAGGTCGAACATGAGTCATATAGTAGATATGAGCAACATGAAAGATGTTCACCATTGATAACTAATCCACCTCACGTGATGATCGGACGTGGTTTAGTTGATGTGGATCATGTTACACTTAGACAACTTGAGGGATGTTAATCTAAGTGGGAGTTCTTAAGTAATTTGATTAATTGAACTTCAATTATCATGAACATAGTCTAAATAATTTTATGTTGTAGATCAATAGACCGCGCTGTAGTTCCCCTGTTTTTATTATGTTCCTAGAGAAAACGAAGTTGAAAGTTGATGGAAGCAACTATGCGGACTAGGTCCGTGATCTGAGGATTGTCCTCACTGCTGCACAGAAGGCTTATGTCCTTAATGCACCGCTCAGTGAAATACCCCTACGGCTTCGTCTGAGGACGTTATGAACGTCTGGCAGACAAGAAAAGATGACTACTCGATAGTTCAGTGTGCCATACTTTACGGCTTAGAACCGGAGCTCCAAATATGTTTTGAGCAACACGGAGCATATGAGATGTTCCAAGAGCTGAAAATTTGTTTTTCAAGCTCACACCCGGGTCGAGAGGTATGACACCTTCGACAAGTTCTATAGTTACAAGATGGAGGAGAACAGCTCCGTTAGTGAGCATGTACTCAGAATGTCTGAGTACTTCAAACACTTGAATCAAGTGGGAGTTAGACTTCCGAATAAAGTGGTGATTGATAGAGTTCTCTAGTCACTATCACTAAGCTACTGGATCTTCGTGATGAACTATAAACATGCAAGGGATAGAAGATCCTTAAGCTATTCGCGATGCTACAATCTGCGGATGTAGAAATCAAAAAAAAGGGAGCATCAAGTGTTGATAAGACCACTAGTTTCAAGAAGGGCAAGGGAAAGAAAAGGGAACTTCAAGAAGAACGGTAAAACAGTTGCCGCTCACGCGAAGAAACCCAAGGCTGAACCAAACCCGAGACTTAGTGCTCCCATTGCAAAGGGAAATGTCACAGGGAGCGGAACTTCCCCAAAGTAACTAGCAGATAATAAGACTGGCAATGTCAACAAAGATATTTGATATACATGTTATTGATATGTACCTTACTAGTACTCGTAGGAGCACCTGGGTATTTGATACTTGTTCAGTTGCTTACAACTTGAAACATGGAGCTTCGGAATAAACGAGGGCTAGCTAAGAACGAGGTGACGATGTGCATTGGAAGTGTCTCCAAGGTTGATGTGATCACCATCGCCACGCTCTCTCTACATTCAGGATTAGTGATGAACCTAAATAATTGTTATTTGGTGCTTGCGTTAAGCATGAACATTATATCTGATAGTGTTTATTGCAAGACGGTTATTCAATTTCAGAGAATAATTGTTATTCTATTTATTTGGATAATATCATTGATGATCATGCACTTAAGATGAAAGGTTTATTGAATCTTGATCGTAGTAATACATATGTTCATAACACGAATGCCAAAAGATAATGATAGTACCACATATTTGTGGCACTGCCGCTTAGGTCATATCAGTGTTAAACACATGAAGAAACTCCATGCAGATGGGTTTTTGGAATCTCTTGATTATGAATCATTTGAGACATGTGAACCGTGCCTTATTGGCAAGATGACTAAAACTCCGTTCTCCGGAACAATGGAGCGAGCAACCAACTTATTGGAAATAATACATACCGATGTATGCGGTCCGATGAGTGTTGAGGCGCGCGGTGGATATCGTTATGTTCTCACGTTCACTGATGATTTGAGTAGATATGATTATGTCTACTTGATGAAGCATAAATCTGAAACATTTGAAAAGTTCAAAGAATTTCAGAGTGAAGTAGAGAACCATCGTAACAAGAAAAATAAAGTTCTTACGATCTGATCGTGGAGGAGAATATTTGAGTTACGAGTTTGGCAATCACTTAAGACAATGTGGAATTGTTTCACAGCTCACGCCACATGGAACACCACAGCGTAATGGTGTGTCCGAACGTCGTAATCGTACTCTATTGGATATGGTGCGTTCTATGATGTCTCTTACCGATTTGCCACTATCATTTTGGGGTTATGCATTAGAGACAGCTGCATTCACTTTAAACAAGGGCACCGTCTAAATCCGTTGAGATGACACCGTATGAACTGTGGTTTGCAAGAAATCTAAGATGTCGTTTCTGAAAGTTTGGGGATGCGATGCTTATGTCAAAAGGCTTCAGCCAGATAAGCTCGAACCCAAAGCGGATAAGTGCGTCTTCATAGGATACCCAAAAGAGACCGTTGGGTACACCTTCTACCACAGATCCGAAGGCAAAGTTTTCGTTGCTAAAGAATGGATCCTTTCTAGAGAAGGAGTTTCTCTCGAAAGAAGTGAGTGGGAGGAAAGTAGAACTTGATGAGGTAATTGTACCTCCTCTGGATAGTAGTACGCCACAGAAAGAAATTTCTGTGACATCGACACAGACCAGAGAAGAAGTTAATGATGATGATCATGAAACTTCGGATCAAGTTGTTACTGAACTTCAAAGGTCAACCAGGACACGTTCCGCACCAGAGTGGTACGGAAATCCAGTCTTGGAGGACATGTTGCTAGACAACGATCAACCTTCGAACTATGAAGAAGCGATGGCAAGCCCGTATTCCGACAAATGGCTTGAGGCCATGAAATCCGAGATTGGATCCATGTATGAGAACAAAGTGTGGACTTTGGTAGACTTGCCCGATGAACGGCGAGCTATTGAAAATAAATGGTTCTTTAAGAAGAAGACGGATGCTGATGGTAATATCACCGTCTATAAAGCTCGACTTGTTGCTAAAGGTTACCACCAAGTTCAAGGAGTTGACTACGATGAGACTTTCTCACCCGTAGCGATGCTAAAGTCTGTCAGAATTATGTTAGCAATTGCCGCGTTTTATGATTATGAAATCTGGCAAATGGACGTCAAAACGGCATTCCTTTACGGATTCCTTAAGGAAGAATTGTATATGATACAGCCAGAAGGTTTTGTCGATCCTAAAGGTGCTAATAAAGTATGCAAGCTCCAGCGATCTATCTATGGACTGGTGCAAGCATCTCGGAGCTGGAATACTCGCTTTGATGAAGTGATCAAAGCGTTTGGGTTTATGCAAGTTTATGGAGAAACTTGTATTTACAACAAAGTGAGTGGGAGCTCTATAACATTTCTAATAAGTATATGTGATTGGAAATGATGTAGAATTTCTGGAAAGCATAAAGAATTAATTGAAAGGAGTTTTTCAATAAAAACCTGTTTTTGAGTTATCCACGGTTTGGGCATCGAGATCTATAGAGATAGATCAAGACACCTGATAAAAGATTTTCACACAACTTGATGAAATTTTGAAGAAGTTCAAGATGGATCAAGTCAAAAGAAATAAGTTCTTGGCTGGTGTGAAGTGGAGTAAGACTTGAAGATCTAGGTAAAGGTTGGTTACATGTTAGGCATCAAAATCTATAGAGATAGATTGAGACGCCTCATATGACTCTCACAAAACATATACCTTGACAAGATTTTGAAGAAGTTCAAAATGGATCAGTCAAAGAAGGAGTTCTTGACTGTGGTGAAAGGTGTGAAGTTGAGTAAGACTCAAATCTCGACCACGGCAAAATAAATAGAATGGATGAAGGTTATCCCCTATGCCTCGGCCGTAGGTTCTATAAAGTATGCCAAGCTGTGTGCCTTGCCATGTGTCTGGCAAAAGAGGTACCAAAGTGATCCAGGAGTAGATCACTGGACAGCGGTCAAATTATCCTTAAGATGACTAAGGAAGAATTTCTCAGGAATAGAGATGATAAAGAGTTCGTCGTAAGAGGTTACGTCGATGCAAGCTTTAAACACTGATCCGAAAGACTATGAGTCTCAGACCGGATAAGTATAGTGGGGAAATCTTTTGGAGTAGCTCCAAACAGAGTGTGGTAGCAGCATCTACATATAACATAGAGATTTGCCAAGAACACACGGATCTGAATATTGCAGACCCGTTGACTAAAACCTCTCTCACAAGCAAAACATGATCAGCTTTAGAACTGATTAAGTGTTAATTACATGGAGATGTAATCTAGATTATTGACTCTAGTGCAAGTGGGAGACTGTTGGAAATATACCCTGAAGGCAATAATAAATTAGTTATTATCATATTTCCCCGTTCATGATAATAGTTTATTATTCATGCTAGAATTGTATTGACCGGAAACTAAATACATGTGTGGATAATAGACAAATACTATGTCCCTAGTATGCCTCTACTAGACTAGCTCGTTGATCAAAAGATGGTCAAGGTTTCCTGACCATGGACATGAGTTGTCATTTGATAACGGGATCACATCATTAGGAGAATGATGTGATGGACATGACCCAACCGTTAGCATAGCAAATGATCGTTCAGTTTATTGCTATTGCTTTCACTATGTCAAATACACATTCCTCTGACCATGAGATCATGCAACTCCCGGATACCGTAGGAATACTTTGGGTGTATCAAACGTCACAACGTTACTGGGTGATTATAAAGGTGCACTACAGGTATCTCCGAAAGTGTTTGTTGAGTTGGCATGGATCGAGATTGGGATTTGTCACTCCGACTATCGTAGAGATATCTCTGGGCCCTCTCGGTAATACAGCATCACAGAAGCCTTGCAAGCACCGTGACTAAAGAGTTAGTTGCAAGATGATGTATTACGGAACGAGTAAAGAGACTTGCCGGTAACGAGATTGAACTAGGTATTGGATACCGACGATCGAATCTCGGGCAAGTAACATACCGCCGGACAAAGGGAACAACGTATGTTGACATATGAGGTTCACCGATAAAGATCTTCGTGGAATGTGTAGGAACCAATATGAGCATCCAGGTCCCGCTGTTGGTTATTGACCGAAGAGTCGTCTCGGTCATGTCTACATCATTCCCGAACCCGTAGGGTCCGCACACTTAAGGTTCGATGACGATATAGTATTATATGAGTTATGTGATTGGTGACCGAATGTTGTTCGGAGTCCCGGATGAGATCATGGACATGATGAGGAGTCTCGGAATGTCCGAGAGGTAAAGATTGATATATTGGAAGGTGGTATTCGGATATCGGAATAGTTCCAAGTGATCCGGGTAAATATCGGAGTGCCGGAGGGTTACCGGAACCCCCCGGGGAAGTAATGGGCCTACATGGGCCATACGGGAAAGAAGAGGCAGCCCACTAGGGGTGGCTGCGCCTCCCTCCCATGGGAAGTCCGAATTGGACTAGGGGAGGGGGCGCAATCCCCTTTCCTTCTCCTCTTCTCTCTCCCTTCCTTCTTCCCCCTCTTGAGAAGGAATCCTACTAGGACTAGGACTCCTAGTAGGACTCCTCTCCCCATGGCGCGCCCCACCTAGGGCCGGCGGCCTCCTCCTCTCCTCCTTTATATACAGGGGCAGGGGGCACCCCAAAGGCACAACAATTGTCCCATAGCCGTGTGCGGTGCCCCGATCTCTGTTTTCCACCTCGGTCATATTTTCGGAGAGCTTAGGCGAAGCCCTGCCGGAATCACTTCACCGTCACCGTCGCCACGCCGTCGTGCTGACAGAACTCATCTACTACCTCGACGTCTTGCTGGATCAAGAAGGCGAGGAACGTCACCGAGCTGCACGTGTGTAGAACTCGGAGGTGCCGTACGTTCGGTACTCGATCGGTGGAGCTCGAAGGATTGTTCGACTACATCAACCGCGTTGTGAGACGCTTCCGCTAACGGTCTACGAGGGTACGTAGACACACTCTCCCCTCTCGTAGCGATGCATCTCCATGGATAGATCTTGCGTGAGCGTAGGAAATTTTTGAAATTCATGCTCCGTTCCCCAACAACTACTTCATCAATGGAAGATCCTGTGTGTGGGAGATCAATCGGTCTTACTACGGCGTTGTCTCCTGCTGCTGGACCGGTGAAGAGGTGAGCTGCTGCGCATTGCGTGGTAGGGAAGACCAGGGCTGGCGCAAAGGGGAGACTAGCTGGCTTCATGCTCAGGGCGCATTCGGGTTGATGCCTCCTGCGAGAGGAATAAACTCATGTAATAGGCTAGTTCTTCTCCTTTCGTAAGTTGGCACTGGATGGTACTGAGGTATCTGATGACTGTTTAGTTGCCCTGTGTGGCCTTTTCCTTTTCCTTTTGCTGTTTCTTAGTTCATGTAGTCTGGCCTGCTACTCTGGCTAGGTCCGGGAGCTCTTAACTTTTACTTGGATGTTGTGCCCCGTTTTTCAATAAAATGGGGAGGGGGGAAACCCTTTTGATCAAAAAGAAAGATCTAGGTCCCCAGTCTGATCAATCTCAAAGAATTAAACACAACGCAAGTTGGTTTGTGGCTCGCTATTTGGGGTGCCTCTGGATTCAATCTAGTCCCATCTTGATTAGAAGGCCGGCCCAGTACTATGAACAGCACGCTTCACTGGCAGATTTCGATGCAAACAAACATATGTATTGAAAATCAATATGAGGATGTACAATTAATTCCACCAACCAGCTGGTTCAAGTTTTTTCTGTTTTAATTTATATTAAGTAATACATCATGCAATTCCTCCTACATATCTCTCTCCCTACAATTCTTCTGAATGCATGATTACTCTAAGCTTCTGTAATATTAGTTGCATCTTGCTGTAATTGATGGTCCACAATTTTGGTCCTAACTGATTGGTGCCTCTCGTTCACAGCTCTAGCTGACCTTAATCGCCTTAATCGCTCTACAAGTTTTTCTTTGTAATTTCAATTTTTTTGTGATCAATAAATTTTATTTGACGTGGGGTTCTCCCTTCCACTACTGGGAAAAAGCTTATAGGTGAACCCAAATGAGTGGCGGGCGAGGCGGGGCACCCGCCACAGCTATTTTTGAAAACAAGCGGTGGCCGGTGCTAAAAAGAGCCCGCCACTGCTCAACACGCAGTAGTGGCGGGTGAGATTGACCAACCGCCACAGCTATACGCTTTCTAATTTCTTCGGGAGCGAAAAGCTGCAGTGGCGGGCACAAAGCAGCACCCGCCACCATTTCCACGCAGAGCAGTAGCGGGCTAATCCACGCGACCGCCACAGCTATATTCGGGTACCCACGCGCCAACCGGTTTCAAATTTTATCAGAGTCCACAATAGCGGGTCCTATTCGGCGCCCGCCACAACTATGTGTTTGTCACGCTGCCACCTACCACGCATCTATAGCTGTGGCGGGCAATAGGCACTAGTAGAAAACTGACCTTTCGTCCGGAGCACTAGTCCCGGCCGGGTTTGGGCCCGGGACTAATGTGAGCATTAGTCCCGGTTCCAACGGCTAGGAGCGGACGGGGGCACGGCCAGGATTAGTCCCGGTTCAAATGGGACCTCTAGTCCCATTTGGTGATACCAACCGGGACTAAAGGGGTTGCGGCAGGCTGGGGTCCCTGCGAGCCCCTTTAGTCCCGGTTGGTATCACCCACCGGGACTAAAGATAGACCTATAGTCCCGGTTGGTATCACCAACCGGGACTAAAGTCTTCCCTATATAAAGCTGCTTCGTCCAGCCTGGGTCCAAGCTTTCTTTCCTCTCTGTTTCCTTCCCCAAGCTCGAGTTCATCCTCCATTTTTGCCAAGATTTGTCAAGATTGGAGGCACCCCATCTATCCAAGGGTTCTAAAAGGTTAGCAACTTCATCCTTTCATCTCTCATTGCTAGTTTAGCTCGTTTCATGCTCTATAAGTATAGTGATTTGTGGGTTTTAGTTTGGGAGTAATTATGTGGGAGTTTATTTGATTTATATGCAATTTGAGCTCAAATTAACTTCTTAGTTTGCATATGTGTAAGTGTGGTTTACTTAGTGCCTTCCCGTCCCCGTCCTCACCGCCGTCGATCGCCCGCGCCGTCTCGTCGCCGGCACCACCTTGGTGAGCCTCTTGTTCTTATCCTTTTTGTAAAAAAATCTTATTTGTATGATTTAGATAGTTACTTGTATAATTTTCTTACTTGTATGATTGTTTGTTATATATAGTGCCATGGTTTTGATATCCGGCCCCGTCGGCCCTCGTCCGGTTTATGATTCGGATGTGGTATATTATCTTTTATAACTATTTGTTTTATTTCGTGTTTATGACAATTATGCCCATCAAGTTGACATAGATATTTTTATCTAGAAGGTATGTGAACCGGAATTTGCAACCGACCCTCTTGTCGAGAAGTTAAATTTAGATGAAAAAGAAAACGATTATTTGAAAGAAAAATTGAAAAGAATTGAAGAAGTGAAGATGAAATTGGAGTTGTATGTTGCCGATGTCGTCGATGATCACAAGATCAAGATGGATGCAATGCGCTTGAAGATTAGAAAGATTAGAAAATATGCCATTAATAAAGAGGCTTGGTATCATTATGCTGTTGGATCAATTATTACCTTAGTTGCGATTTTGATCACATTTGTTGTTGTATTTAAATGCTTTAGATAGTTGGATTTTTTTTCAAAACTGGCACTGTATTTAGAGCAAATTCGAAAACTAGCATTGCTAACATGTATATATCAAAAATAGCACCCCGTCGGTCTGCCGTAGGCCGAAGAGTGACTTTTCGGCCTGGAAAAAACCGAAGAGACCATTTCGGCTTCCTGTGGGCCGAAGAGGGGCGCTGCTGGGCCAAAGACCTGTGTTCGGTCAGCAGTAAGCCGAAGAGGCCTTTTCGGCTTCCTGTTGGCCGAAGAATGCATACTCTTTACGTTAAACGTTGACCGAAGTTGCATGGAGCACTTTTCGGCCTGCACCTGACCGAAGACTATTTTTTTTCAAAAAAATGCATTATAATTGCGGCACAACCATTCCCTCTCTTTGACATGCCAACTTTGTACTTTCCCGCAACCATTTCCCGACAATATATCTCATCATTTTCTTTCCCGCCATTTTCCTTCCCGCCATTCTCTCCCGGCATTCTCTCCCGCCATTCTCTCTCCCGCCATTCTCTCCCACCATTTTCTTTCCCACCCTTCTTTCCCGCCATTCCCTCCCGCCATTCTCTTTCCCGCCATTCTCTCCCGCCATTTTCTTTCCCGCCATTCTCTCCCGCCATCTTCTCTTCTCAACCTATAAAACCCCCTCCGCACTAAGGTGGGTGAGCAGGCAAGTGTAGTCTCGTGAAGATGTCCGGTTATCCTTTCGATCGTAGTTGTTTTCACCCTCATATGTCCAAAACTCTTCTTAGTTTAGCCGCCAATTTCAAGATAGACAACAGGATAGTTCCATGGGACGAACTCCTCGGTAGTGACATCTTCATGAATGAGTTGGCTCACCAGTTAAGTAGGAGCGGGTGGCCTGCAAGGACCTTTGAGGAGATACGGAAAGAACTTCTCAGGTTGCATGGTAGGTGGGAAAAAGTACAATATAAGATTGAAGCTTTTCAAAGGGCTGCAGTAGAAGATACTTGGTTATGGAGTCAAGACAGTGAGGACGAAGACGATCTTTTCAAGCCGAGCACCAAGCCCAAGATACCCGCATCGTCGAAGTCCAAGAGTACCGCACCGTCGAAGGGCAAGAGTGCTGCATCAACGGAGGATGACGACGACGACTTCATGCCGAGCACCAAGGCCAAGAGACCCACATCGTCGAAGTCCAAGACTACCGCATCGTCCAAGGGTAAGAGTGCTGCATCAACGGAGGATGTCGACGATGACTTCATGTAGTTTGTGGGATGTATTTTTCAAGAATAGTCGTACCGTTTAATTCAGATGTACTTCTATCTTAATTATGACTCATACATAGATAATGGCTCATACATAGATAGTAACACATACATGAAGGATGTCTGATACATAGATAAGTCCTCACACATAAGAATAGTCTGAAACTAACATGGATGTCTCATACATATATAAACATATCACTGCTCGGTACTACGGCGACGAGTCTGGACCTTCCTCGGACGAGGACCGGAAAGCGATAAGCGCTGACGTGGTGGGTGAGCCTCACGGTGTCCACGACCGTACATAACCTCGCCTGTCACGGTCTGTGTCTCCTGCGTCGGTGGTAGTGGTGGAGTATGATGCAGCGGCTGAGAGAAGTCATACGTGTTTGCAGCGTGGTCATCGTCATCGCCGTAGCCGTCTAAGAGCGAATCATAACCACTAAGCATCGGCGACTGCATGACATGCGTGAACGGAGGCGGCTGGTTGCTGACTGTAGTAGTGAAGCACATGTAAAATTGAATTGCGAACGTACACTGCTTAAAAGAAAAACCAAAAGTAAAGTTACCTGGCCCCATTTGTTGATGCCATGCCGAGCTCCCTGGCTGTGAAGGAGATGGCTCTTGCCATGCCGAGCTCCCTGGCTGTGAAGGAGGTGGCGCCGGTGAAGCCATGTGCCGTGAAGGACGTGGCGGACGAAGTGCTGGACGAGGAACCGCAACATCAGAAGATCTTCTACATGTCATTGCTGCGTAAATCCCTCGTAGCTTCTCATCAAAACGCTTCAACCACGAGAGGTGCTCTGGCTGTGGGATAGTTTCTCCGCTCTCAACCCGCCCCATTAAAGCGGAAACCTCATCTTGCGCTTCAACCATCAAGTCACTCTGTACATTGAATAGTTAGCCAATTGTAAATGTTCAGGTTATGACATGAGTACACATATTAGAACCATAATAGAGCAAGTTGGTTACGTACCGCGTGGTGTCTGGTTCCCATAATAGAGGAAGTTGGGTACATATCGCTGGTCAGAGGCGCTTCAATCTGATCAGGAGCAGCAGAAGGAACCAAGTAGATCCTCGTTGAATGCCTGTAACGCTGCAGATACAACCCGAACTTGTGCCAGTCAAAGGGTCGAACCTCATCCCAGATATTTGTTGGCGCAGTAGTCCATTCTAGAACATAAGGGCCAATGTTCTTAAGCCAGAAATCCATGGACTTGTTCCCTCCTACGCGGCTCAACCTGACATTGACATCCGGGTAACGTGGTAAGCAAAATTCTTAAAGTATCAAACTGACAACTAAATTAGAATTACTTACTTGTGCACGTGGTCCGGTATGTGTGGAATAACTGGAATTTCATCCTCCTGACATCGACCGAACTGTCTCATCACCCTATGAAGGGCCATCTCCTCCACCGTCACGTCGAACACCAATCTGGCCTTGGTCATCCAGTAGTGCCGATCTCTAGTGCACAAGTGAGATATTCCACTTGGATACCTAAATGTTATAGCCTGATGCGAGTAGGGCTCCCACATAACAACATCCTCGTGCAAAGCATCAAACTGCGCCCTGAAGGACGGGTAGCAGCTCTTCACCTGATGACCCGCAAACTGTCTCTGTGCATGACAACAAATAAACATTAGTAATAGTATTGCATGGCAAGAAATAATCTAATGAACTTCTCGGTAATACAAAATTACCTCTCTTCGCGTCCAAACAGATCCCACAGTTGGCAAGTCGCCGATAAGTGGCACATAAGCCCCTGCTATGTCCTCCGACCCAAACGGGTTTTCAACGCAGACATAGGGTCGTCCAATAGGGAACCTCTCATATGACCAGAGCTGCAACAATAGTGGACATCCAACCAGACCTGATCTGTGGGAGCTCAAAATGCAACCTTTGCACAGGCCTCTGTACGTAGCTGCCAACACAGCAGAACCCCAACTCCTCTGCGTAATGTCCATTGGGCAACGAGCGTCAGCTATCTCTCGTGCAATGCTGATGAGGCGCGCATCGACAGTGGTCACGTGGTTCTCCGTGAACATAGTCTTGCCGAACAACCAAAGAAGATAGGCCTCTAGGGACCGATCAACCTGTGCCTCTGACAACTGAACTCCGGGGTATCCTAACAAGCGAATCTACATATAACAGAAACGATTGTATTATTCTATTTACTGAGGACAACTATAAAAACAATATTCGTTTAGCTGACCGAGAAGGTTACCTGAAACTGGCCCAACCACTTAAAACGAGGCCCGTGAGGATCGTTGTCTAAGCCCCTAGCAGTTGGCACCGCAGCTAGAAAACGGTTCTGCATCGTACCTAGCCAGCCAGGTTCTGCATGTAAAGGACCTATGGCAGCACCGGCCAATGGTAATCCCAACAAGTAAGACACATCCTGTAGAGTAGGCGCCATCTCTCCCCAGGGAAAGTGAAACGTATGTGTCTCCGGTCTCCATCTATCTACTAAGCAGGTAAGGAGTGACCTGTCGTAAGAGAAGCGTTTCGTTGGCCTCTTGCGTAGCTGCAATGGTTCACCAGTTTCATCCATTTCCGGATGATCAACCCACTCATCCAATGTACCCTCAACCAGCCGTGCCAAGGGTAGCAGTCCAGCCCACATTAACCTACAAAATAAAGAGAATGTACATCAAACACTTAGCGGGCATCATATATTACAAAATACAAATTAAAAAATTATAAGCACACAAACCTATCAACCCATGCAGGGTGTATCAGCCAGTTAGACTTTGGGGTGCGAGTGGTCAACACATCTAAGTTCTTGCCCGTTTGCATAAGTGCGGCCCGGTGTTTTTTTTCAATCGTATCTTTAAGCAACGCATACGAAGACATATCTGAAATTAAAACATAGTTCGACATATTAGAAAATAAAATATAGTCCAGACATATTACAAATTAAAACATAGTCCGACATATTACAAATTAAAACATAGTCCGACATATTACAAATTAAAACATAGTCCGACATATTACAAATTAAAATATAGTCCAGACATATTACAAATTAAAACATAGTCCGACATATTACAAATTAAAACATAGTCCGACATATTACAAATTAAAACATAGTCCGACATATTACAAATTAAAACATAGTCCGACTCATTATATAGCTTCTGAGTTATTTCTTCCTCGTCGTCCCCTTCGGCCTCGACTGCCTCGACCACGTCCGCCTCTTGCTCCTGTTGTCGCACTCGTCGATGTGGACGCACCGTCTTTGTTAAGGTCGGGACAATATTTCATCCTATGCCCATAATTCGCGCATAGCAAGCACTGTCTGGTTGCTCCACCAGCTTCAGATTGGTCCATATCATTACGGATGCGACGGACCTTACGTCTACCCCTACTGGTTCGCCGAAGATCAGGATCCGGGATGTATACTCTCTCATCATCGTTTACCTTGTTGAAATTGCCGACGACTCTAAACCCTGTCATCTCACCGGTCCATGTGTTGCGTACTGACTCTTTCAAATAGTATGGGGACACGAAGGAGATGGCATCCAACTTAATCTGGCCGCACGCAGCCAACACATGTGAGCAAGGAAGGTGCAACAACTGCGGTTTGTTGCATGTACACTCACACGTTGGATAAAATTCCGTTCCTATTTTTACCTCATGCGTCTTCACCTCATTTGACGTACCAAAACCATCGGTAGGTAGCTGAACCTCATACCTCCTTTCCTGATTACCTATGAGCCTGACAGTGTGCTTCTTTGCTTTCTCTATCTTCTTTGCCATGTACTCCATGACACGGCTACAATAAGGTGTCTTCGGATGATCTGCAATATGCTTCTTTGCTAACTCGTGCCTTTCTCTGAAATATCTCAAAGTGCCATGCAATACACCCTCCACAATAGCTGTGAGTGGCAATGCTCTATTCCCTCTAAGTACAAAGTTATACACCTCAGCAAGGTTGGTTGTCATGTGGCCATACCTAGCTCCATGGGTGTCATGCAGCAAAGACCAATTCACGGGAGGCTCTTTCTCTATCCACTCAGTAAAATCCTTTATTGCCCTGCCGTTCGGCCTCTTAGTGCCAGGAGGGTCAATTGCTGGCAAGTCACACAGAGCTACAGGCTGCTCTAGCTGCGCGATGACTATTGCTAATTTAGCCTGATCTTTTTCCATTGTCCGTCTGGCCTTAACCTGCTTCTTAGTAAACTCATCTAGTTTTGACCAAATAAAATTGTATTTGCGTGCCTGGTTCTGCTTGCATAATTTTTTGAACAACTTCATCAACCGCTTGTTCTTGAACTGTGAGAAAAAATTTGCCCCAAGATGGCGCATGCACCACCGGCTCTGCAGGTCCTTCCATGGTGTTGATTGGTTCTCAGTTGGATTCCTCAGTGTCTTCACGGCCTTCAATATACCAGCATGTCTGTCATGAATGACACACACGTTCGGCCGGTCCTTCACGATGGCAATTTTCACTTGCCTCAAGAACCATATCCAGCTTGGAAAGTTCTCACCCTCCACGAATGCCATAGCAAGTGGGATGATTTGATTGTTCCCGTCAACACCAATAGCAGTAAGGATTTGCCCTCCGTACTGACCAGTCAGGAATGTGCCATCCACAAACATCACAGGAGGACAATGCTGGAAAGCTTCGATGCAAACAGAAAAAGAAAAGAATACTCTCTTCAACACCTTAAAATCTGGTATACTCGCCAATCTTGTGTGTTGTACGTTAACATAAGTACCGGGATTCCTCTCCTTCAATACTTGAAGGAGCCGCACAACATTATCATATGAGTCGAAGAACGTCCCAAACCTTTCCTCCATAGCCTTCTGCTTAGCCCTCCAAGCCTTCCCGTAAGGAATGACATAATTCCATCTGACCTTCACTGCTGTCTGGATGTGTTTTGCTTCCATGTCTTTCTTCTGCACTATCTCAGTATACATGAGTTGCGCAATGAGAGTAGAAGACAGGTTCGGATGATTCACCAGAAGGTTTTTCCTCACACAAGTATGTGGAACAACACCGGTGACAACCCAGTGGATGTTATACTTCGGCATGTGCCCGTGCACCTTCCCAGGACAACCTGTTTCAACACATTTCACTGTATAGTTTGTTTGATTTGATACGTGTGTCCGAAAAACCCTCTGCGTGGACATAGCCCACTTTACCACCGCATATTTCAATTTCTTCTTTGTATCATACATAGAACCTATCTGGACTTGGTTCAGATGATACTCCCATGGAGTCTCATGGCCATCGTTGACCGTGAGACCGGTGGATAGGTCCTGATCCCATGCGGCAGGAATCGGTACCTCCACTTCATCCTCGGAATTTTCAGAATCCAGATCCTCAGCCAGTCCATCCTCGTCCTCTTCCTCCATCACCCTCTGCATTTCCTCCCCTTCCTCATCCCCATTAGCAAAACCAGAACCGGCTAATATTAGCGACCGACTACTCTGCCCAGTATCATTACCACACAAATTGTGTGGCACGTAATCTGGCTCTTCCTCGGGTTGGCTAGCATCCACATCCATTGGCTGTGACCCGGATAAATAAATCTCGTTAGCCACTTCACTGCCCTGCCCGGGTTCATACCCCCCCTCTGGTTGTCCGGTATTCTCCTCCTTCGCCACAGGTTGCACTAGGGCATATGGGTGGATTTTTCGGTCCCTGCAACGCCTTAACAGGGTCAACCACTGCTGGCTCCTATCTATCAGCATCAACTCCCACTTCACATTTTTACACGATTTGGTCCACAAAGCTTGAATACTGACAGAACATACCCCAGGATCCAGCCCAAAACTAATTGTCAACCAGTACTTCAACTGTCTAATGTCCAGTCTGTCCGGGTCTGGAAGTGTCATGACACATTTTTTATACTCGCTAAGATCAACCCCGAACTCATTATATCGAACATTGCCAGGGCCATAGTAAACAGTCAAATTTACTGATTCAGACATTTTAACCTGTCAGACATTTTCATCATCTCATTATATGACTTAGCTACACTAACTAATAAACTGTCAAACTAAGAGATAATTTGTTATACCTTCGACGCGTGTGTCCGCTGCTTCTTGCTCCTCTCTTCAACTCAGCCGCACCGGCCACCTCCCGGGGTACTTGCACCACCGGACAACACCACCGCAACTCCGGCTAGCCCCCTAGCCGCACCTCCTCCTCACCACCAACTCCTCCCCAACCGCACCACCACCTCCTCCTCACCACCACCACCACTCCAACCGCACCACCACCTCCTCCTCACCACCACCACCACTTCACCATGGCTGCTCCTCCTCACTTCTATGCAAAAAAAACTACCCCATGTGAAAAATATGACCGTACGGTGGAGGGGATGGCTACGATCTACTATTTCCGAGGCTGGGATGCGAAAATGAGTGGAAGACGAAAGAGATCGGCGCGGGGTGGCGAGATGAAACAGAGAGAATGGAGGGAGGAAGATGAGAACGAGAGAGAGAGGAAGAAGAAGGCAGGGTCGGCCTTATCCCCATGTCTTCGGTCGCTGGTAGGCCGAAGAGCCTCTTCGGTCTCTGGTAGGCCGAAGTATCCACTCTTCGGTCTCTGGTAGGCCGAAGATGGACTTTTCTGTCGGTGGCTCAGCTCTTCGGCCCAGCTGGCATCTCTTCGGCCCGCAGAAACACACTTCGGCTTTTGGTAGACCGAAAATTCCCTCTTCGGTCAACCACAGACCGACGGGGTGCTATTTTTGATATATACGTGTTAGCAATGCTAGTTTTCGAATTTGCTCTAAATACAGTGCCATTTTTGAAAAAAAATCAGATAGTTGTATGTTGTTTTATGAGAAGTATGTGTGAACTTTATGTATATATTTTTGCAGTAATAACATTTGGTCACTACTCTACTTTGGTTTTAATGTGATGAACTTGTATTAATTTGGTCACTTCGATGTTGTGTAATGAAGATGAGCCGGCAATGGATGTACGATGACCGACGCTCTCCCGAGTTCATTAATGGCCTGCATAATTTTATGCGTGTGGCCGAGGCAAACAAGCGGAATGGTTTTATGTGTTGTCCATGTGGTGTCTGTAAGAATAATAAGGATTACTCTACCTAAAAAATCCTTCACAGCCACCTGCTTCAGTCCGGTTTCATGTCCGGCTATAACTGTTGGACCAAGCACGGAGAAAGAGGGGTTATAATGGAAGGCAATGAAGAAGAAGAGGATGATGATGACAACTATCCTAGGTTCCCTGAATACGATGGCACTACAATGGGGGAAGCTGAAGAAGAGGCATCAGATGAGCCCGCTGATGATCTTGGTCGGGCCATTGTTGATGCAAAGAGAAACTGCGAAAGTGAAAAGGAGAGGTTGAAGTTGGAGCGCATGTTAGAGGATCACAAAAAATTGTTGCACCCAAATTGCGAAGATGACAAGAAAAAGATGGGTACCACACTGGAATTGCTGCAATGGAAGGCAGAGAATGGTATATCTGACAAGGGATTACCGCACATATTCGACAATACAACGAAATTTCCGGTTAGTAGGAGGCATGGTTTACCGCACATATTCGACAATACAACGAAATTTCCGGTTCAAGAGATATGTTTAGTACAGAGAACCACACAGAATAAATGTGTACAGAGCATACAGATTAAATATACATAAAAAACGAAGTGTAGCTATTGCCCAGGATAACCGCAATTTCACTATAAAGCATAAAGGAACAATTTGTACCAAAAGCAGGGAACAATGTTTGCTCAGGACAACTGACTTGCATCAGATAGTACAAAACATAAACATATAAGTTATGTAAATATAGCCAAGTAGTTCATACCAGCAGGTGTTACAGGAGATGTTTTATCTGCTCATAAACACAATTGAGATAACAGACAATTGGAAACAATGCTCTGGAAACATCGATAATAGTAAGGCACTGTTTTCGTTAATCAAAGAACATCTACGACATCTAATAGCTGATCATTACAGAGAACTTCTACTTCCTCTTTCCAAACGAAAAAAGGTATTTTCTGAGACAAAGCTAATGCAATTAGCAGTGGACAATACTTGACAGGCTTATTCTTCCTAATGATAATATGTAAGCTCTACAAAAAATATCAGAATTAGCTCATGAGCATAGGCACTATAAAAGCTATACAAAATCCAGATAGACTGGAAACAAATCAGTAACATTATGCCTGTTGAGTATTAAGTAGAAAAGATATGTTACTGAGAGATCCAAATGAATATTGCAGCTAAAAAAGGTGCCTGCAAGAAAAGATGATGTAGGTGAGAGCAACATATCAGCCACTTGATACTTGAGTAGGAAAAGGATGATACATACGTACAACTGGAGTAACTTCTGTCAAACGATGCCGCGACAATAGCGAAGAGGAAACTGTGTAATTTGACTTCAGATTAACAGCATATGCGGGTTATTGTCTGACTCATTACAACCATATGTCACTAAAATTAAACATTTTAAATCACAATAAAGAATAATAATCCACAACCATGTGGATAAGTATGAAATTTTACATTCCCATGATCTAGCTACCTTTCGATTCAATAATGCAGTTCAGTGCAAAGGGATAACCAACATGCGAAAAGGAATATTCCCAATAGAGAGCAAATAAGCCAGATTTGCTGCAAGCGGATCATGGTAACTGGGCTCATATTTTTGTGAGTTTTTTTTTTTGCCCCTGACTGCAGGATTATTAGAAGCTCTTTCATCACAGGAGAACAGTGAAAAAGGAAAAAAAAAGGGCAATTAGCTAAAGGGTAAAATGCACAAGATGAGCATATACCAAACATCTTCAGGGAAAGAACCATGAAGCGATCATATAATTATACTCTAAGATAGGAAAAACAGAAAACGATTCCCGCTCGTGTTTCTATTTCCATTCATGAGTCGTTGACACCGAGTCTTTTCTCTTTCTTTGTGTGAGACTGCACCTACATATTCGAATTTCTGTCAAGCTCATGTAGGAATCTGAATACGTAGGTTACTAACACCAAGACAATCATCCGAACAAAATTGTTCAGTCAAATAACTCATTTTACTAGGTAGCTGTCTAGACAATGCAGGCACTGTCTAGCTCATCTAAGAATCTAAATATGTAGCTAGGTTACTAACACCAAGACATCTGAATAGAACTGTCCAGTTGAATACCTCATTTGGCTAAATAGCCCGCTATCGAGACAATGCATGAGAATTTCGTAGAAAGTAGGTGCAACACAGGTTAGAAAATGCATGTAGACACTTCTATAAAGCATACTGCAGAAGAAAAGAAAGGCTCTATGGTCAAGGCCAGATCACTCACCAGACACCAGCTTCATGCAATTTCTTAGGACCGGAGCATCAAGGAAAAGCATACATTTCATTAGGTGCCTGAACATAAGCCATCCTCACTACATGCCCAAGTGAGTTGCCCTGAAATAACAGATAAGCCTCAAGATCAAAATCAGACAACAACAAAGAATTGACTCACACAACACAACAATAGACAATAATGGATAAATTTCAATAGCCTTCAGCATACAAACCAAGGTCAAAATTAATTCACATGGATACTAAAGAATACTCCCTCTGTTCCTAAATCTAGTGCGCATAAGCTTTCTATAGAAATTCTACAATGTAGTGCGTATCTCACGCAGCGAGCGAATTTGGACAAAAATGCCCTCCCACCGAGCAGGCAGCGCCCGACCCCACCGGATAGTATCAATTATGTAGATCTTTGCTCCTTCATACTGAACTAACAATAAATAAATGCAGATGAACATTTTTTAGATTGAACGCAGAAGAACATTCAGTTACAACACTAAGCTGCCAAGATATGATACACCCTTGATGACTAAAGTTTCATTAGCATAACCTGTAAATCAATAGGAACAAAATATCCATGTTGAATCACATCAAGCATCAAGAGTAATTGGAGAACACACACTGTATGAACCCAAACTGAACTGCGGGTGTTCATCCTATTATATGGAAACAAATTAGAAGGGATGACAATCTGCTATACCTAGGATGTGTAAAGGCAGCAAGGTTGCCGGCGTCCATGCTTTGTTCTGTCCAAGCACATCCACCTCAAGATGTTAAACAATGTCAGGTTGTCCTACCAAATCAACATCAAATCTAAATCGAAGAGTCTCTTCTATATCCACATGTGCAATCACAATTTGACATGGTTATTCCTGTTGCTGGTGGGTACATCAATCTATAGTTTCTAAATAGACTTGTGGTGATTGATAGTATGATCCAAATTTGGAGTTAATATAAAGTACTGGCAGATGTGCTAATCTCACACAAGAGCACGCACCACAAATACTAATCAAATGTCAGTGCTAATCCAACCCAAGAAATTTGTGCAACTGAATCACGATATTTACAAATAAAAATTAGATCTAAATTAGCCATGCACACACATAATGGGGGAACATGCGATTTACATCAAACCTGCAATCAGCTGGCCGTGGGAGCCTCCTCTCTCAACGGTTGCCGCCTCTGCTCGTCATATAGTTACCGCCTCCCGTGTTTGCCATCTGTCAAGCTCGCTGCCTCCCGGGGCCACCGGCCGTCATATACCCACCCCCCATCTCCACGGTCATCAGAATAACTTTTCCAGCCTTAAAAATCAACATTTCTGGATTTATGGTTTGGCAAGATATATATTTGCACCAAATGATAAAAGCCACTTTCTTCACGGAACAGATGATGCAGTTGTCTATATTCAGGAAAGAGAAAGGAAAGGTAAACACAACATTATTTCCTACTATGGAAATAGTGTATCAATTGCCTATATTGAAGAAACAAATGATCTAATTGTCTATATTGTAACATAACTAGTGGAAAACGGGGCTTTAGTCCCGGTTGGAAACGGCCTTTAGTCCCGGGTCACCAATCGGGACATCGAAATTGGGACTAAAGGCCCCCACCCTTTAGTCCCGGTTGGCCACAACCCGGGACTAAAGTCCCTCCACGTGGCTGCGAGCTAGCGCCGGGGGCTGGAGGACCTTTAGTCCCGGTTGGTGACACCAACCGGGACTAAGGCCCCTCCACGTGGCCGCGAGCTAGCGACGGGGGCTGGAGGACCTTTAGTCCCGGTTGGTGAAATTAACCAACCGGGACTAAGGATTTTGTGTTGGGGTTTAGGGTTTATGGTTTATTTTTCCTTTTCATTTTGTGTTTTCCATTCAATTCTTTTTCATTTCAAACATATTTTACGCTACTACATACTGTACACGTTATGCATATATAATATAATTTCTCGTATGACCATACATATATCATATAATTTCTCGTACGACCATACATATATATATATATATATATATATATATATATATATATAATTTGTTATATACAATTTCTCCTACAATTTGGAGATCATTACATGCAGGCATTAGCGGCAATGGTATTCTCCGCTTTCAGATATGACCTCCTTAAGCAAAAATCCCGCAAATTCCTCTTGAATTGCTCGTATGCGGTTCTCTGGTAGGAGCTTCTCTCGCATCTCTTCCATCTTTAAAGAAGGAGATCAATATGAATATATTAGTTGTGTGTATATATATTAGATCATCATAAAAAAATTGTGAATAGTGTTTACGTACCCGAAGTTGTCTTACATCTCTGCGCCATTCCGTCGTCATGCGAATGTTCTCGCAAACGTAGTATGCACATAAATTAGTCCCCCGTTCCTGCCTCATGCACTTTGCGAGAATAGAATTCAATCAGATAATAATCAAGCATGATAATGGTATTGATACTAGAATTAAAGAGGTGCGCGGACCTAGCTAGTACTACTTAATTACCTTGGTCTGTCGCCATCGCAGCTCCCGTTTCCATTCACCGACAACATCATTGATGAACCGTTTCCAAACCCTGCCCGGCCAAGAAAATGAATAAAGGAGTTATTAATTACTTGATATCAGAAAATGAACGAAAGAGGCCGATATAGTGCGATAATGATTGAAATTACCTGTCGAGCATCAAAACCACGCTGGTGTATTCTCGAGGGTCTTTACCTAGTGAGTCCAGGGTTTCAACAGTTCCAGCGTCAACTTTAATGATTAGCAGGATCCAGTGGAACCTGCGCACACGTTTATATAAGCAGGCATGCATAACTCATCAACTACACTTAACATCGAGTAAGCAAAATAGAATTTGTAGTACAAGACAGTAACACTCCCTTGAAGTTGTAAGGAAATAGTATTTCTGTTTTGGTATTTTGTGCCTTCATAAACCTTAGCAAGTTAGCCTCTGTGTCTTTGGGGTAGTCTTCTATCATTTTTTCATTAATGATATATGGGTCAACGAACCCAATGTCATAGATTCCCTCTCTTTTGCATTCGAGAATCTTCATTCTGCATAATAGCGTACAAAAGAATATAGTGAGGATAATTACAGGCAATGAACGAGGTGAGCTAGAGACTTAGATTACAGAAAGAAATCACTTACAGACAATAGCAACTGACGATAGATTTGTCGAGTGTGTCTTGATTGTATAACTGAAAAATTTCTGGAAACTCAATGCATAGATCGTTTTCATAGAAGTAATGCTCTTCCTTGACTTTCACCATGAGCATCTCTCGCCCGTTCTTTACTTCTTTCATGTACCACTCATGCAATCTTCGCATTTGTGTTGATAGATGCGGGACCTGCTCAGGTCTGACCAGAGTTTTCCCGGGGGCATATTGCCATGCTACATCAGCCACGGGGACTTCCTCGATGCCTAGGAGTTGATCAACACTGATACCAAACTCTCTAGCAGCGTCGGTTACCTTATCGGTAATCACCTTGAGCGGGGGGATCGATTGCATTGCCTGTTCTCCGAGCTGGGGAACTGTTTTCCCACTTTTATTACTACTTGTATGTCTCGACTGCTGCATTTGTTCCTCATATGACTTCCTAATAGAGCGGTCATAGTCTGATGGCCTATTCTGCACATGTGCCGGGGGTCGCTCAAGAAGTTCCACAAAGTGTTTTACTGTTTTCGTAGGTATTTTCTCCTTTGGCGGCGGGGGCAGTTTCGGTGCAAAATGGGACTTCACTTTGGACTCTATGACCGCTCTGGTTTCCTCATCAGTCATATCGTAAGCTAACTTCTTTTTGGCAGGAGGCTCGTTGTTAGCTTTATTCTTTCTAGCTTTCTTCCGCTTTTGGCCCAGCTGCTGGGACATAGGGGGTGGAGTCGGCTGACGTGGCGGAGATCGATATGGTGGACTCGCGCTGGGATCCCTCTCGAGGTGGGGTGGACTTAGAGGTGTATTGCTACTCGGAGGAGTCGGTGGCCTTGGCACCGAGTTTGGAAACACGATGCATTCCTTTCTCCATACAATGACACCATGTATGTCTTCTCCCAGTGTCTGCTCCCCTTCACCTCCAGGAATGTCAAGCTCTAGTGAGTCATATCCCGGCAGAACTTCATCCACCCCGACACGAGCATAGCCAGCTGGAATCGGATGGCCATGGATGGTTGCTTCAGGTGCATTCGGTAAAGCAACGCCGACCGCCACCTTCATGGATATGTTCTTCATTTTCTGGTGTAGCTCACAATTTGTCCTCTCTTTGATATCATCCACGGGGTAGCGAGCCAGCAGTGCATCATCGGCCCAAACCCCCGTGGAACCCACGCTGCTTTTCCACAAAGATGGGACGGTACTATCCAATGCTGGATCTGCTTGCTCCTGCCGCGGAGATGCCCTTTGCTGGCTAATTCTGTCCATTTGCTCCTGCTGCCGCTTTAACATGCGTTCCAACTCCTCGTTCTTTGTTTCTATCTTCTGAAGCCGGTCTGCATCCTGCTTCTTTTTTTCTCTGACGGCTTCTATAAGTGCCGTTCCACTCCGAAAAACCCTGAACCCACGGAACAACGCCTTTGCCTCATGTTCGTCCTCCGTGTTCAGGATTCTTGAGGGCGTGTGTAAGCTCGTCGTTCTCTCTCTTGGGCTGGAACAACCCCTTTCGAGCAGCTTCTATTGCTTCAAGTAAAGCGTCCGAGGCTGTTTTAAGATCTGCCTTTTCAATAATCTGCCCTGTCGCTGGGTCCAACTGTCCGCATAAAACCAATTCTTGGACCTCTCGGGCCAATCCACTGTAGCTGGAATGACCCCTTCAGCAAGCATCTTGGCCTCAGCTGCTTCCCACTTAGGCATGGCTCTCTTGTAGCCACCTGTCCCCAGAATATGGTGATACTCTTTTTTCGCAGCATTTATCTTATTTCTTCTTGACCTTTCCAGAGCTTCATCCGATTCCTTGTACTCCACAAATGCGTCCCAGTGATCTTTTATCTTCTCTAGTGCTCCAGTGAATTCTGGAGTCTTCTTTTTTGCCTTGATGTAGTCGCTGTATAATCTTTTCTTCCAGCTCTGGAATTGTGTAGCCATCTTCTTAAGAGCAAACTGCTTGACTTTCAACCGTTGGCCATCTGTTAGACCCTCTGGTAGGTTGAAATGTGACATGAGCGTATCCCAAAGCAAATTTTTCGATCTTTCGTCGACATAACTAAGTCCCCGGTCTTCCTTTGGCTTATTCCATTCTCGAATGGTGATCGGGATATTGTCCCTAACAATAACTCCACATTGATTTATAAATTTACGGGCATTCTGTTCAGGAGCAATCGGTTCGCCATCTTCTGCGACTTCATCGATGCTGAACTTTATGTCATCGCCCAACTTTTTGGCCCGGCCTCGTACCCTTCTAGGAGGTTGGCTCGATCCGGAGGGCTAAAATAAGAAAGATTTGTTAATATATATATACAAATCAATTAATACATCTAATGATCACCAGAGGCTTAATATATATATACCTCGCCGGACTTTATTAATTGTCTAACATTTTCTTCGCCATCATTGTTTGTTTGCCCTTCGTCTCTTGGTTCTTGCTCAAGTCCCTCACCGGAGTCATTCAGAAATTGTGAGCCATCATCTGGTTCATTCTCTTGGTTTTGGGAGGAGCATATGATGTCGAAGATATCATCTTCATGGTATCTGCCGCTATCGTCCATAGCTTAACTAATCCAGAAGAAAGATAAAACAATTTAGTATTTAAATTAGAATGCATTCAATAAGCAAAAACTGAACTATACTAAGCATATAGGATAACAGGCAGGTATCAACAACAGGTTACAAAAACAGGCTATGCATCAGAATAGGTGCTATCGAAACAACAACAGTAGCAGTTCTAATGCAAGCATAAGAGAGAAAGACTGGGCGATATAGGAATGATCAAGGGGGGTTTGCTTGCCTGGAAGCTCTGCTGCAAGGGGCTGGTCGTCTGTCGGATGATCGTCTGGAACGTAGTCGTACCCAGCGGCGTCGTCGGCAGTCGCAGGGTCTATCGGAAGAGAAGGAGGGGGAGGAAACAGAATAAATAATTGGAGCACACAATTGCAATCAAAATGCATGACAGGTCTATATGACATGCAGGGGTGATCTACTGCATCCCTAGTTATTTTAGACAGAGCGGGAAAATATCCGAGAATATTTTCTCGGCTCCGGACGGTTATCGGTATAAGGATCCAGAGGGGAAGGTTCCATGTTCATCTAGATAGGAGTGATGGTCAAACATTTTGACCACACATTTGGATTCATCTTATTTTTCTGATCATTTTTCATATATAAAACTTTTTCATCCGACTTAAGGTTCTTTTTCTATTGAATTTCAAAGTTTATTCAATATTCTAAAATTCCAGATTTAAATTAATTCGATTTTCTTTTAATCGCAAAATGCTAAATGCACCCGAGAGGGTGTACCCAGCAGCCACCACAGGGGCTGACAGTGGGCCAGGGGAGGTGCTGAGTCAGCAGGTCAACTTTGACCTATTGACTAGTCAACTAGGTCAACTGGACCCACTGGGGCCCAGCTGCCAATGACTCTGGTGGCCCACGTGGCAGGCCAGGTCGGCGGCGGCGCAGGAGATGGCTCCGGCGACCGTTTCCACGGCGGATCTGCGCCGGCTGGCGTCGGGTTTTGTCTACAAGGGGTCTCCGGACCCGCGCGATAGCGCGTTCGAACACGGAGACAAATCCGCGTCGATGGGTGCAGGTGGTTTCACCGGGGACGACCTAAAACGACGGCGGCGTCCACTTGGGCAGCGGCCGGAGTTCGGACGTCGACGGATCCGTGGCTACGGCGCATGGCAGGTCCAATGGGCGTGTGCTACGGGCTCCTACGAGGAAGCTGAGCACGACTGTGACCTCAGACGCGAGCTACGGCAACTTGGGGCATGGCGGCGACATGGATGGCGGCGGTGAGTTCTCGGCCTAGGTAGAATCGGCGGCTACCGCTAGCGAATGAGTACGGGAGCGAGGGGAGAAGGATCGTGAGCTTACAGGGAACACGCTGGGCGCGTCGGCGATCTCCGGCGATCGGAGGTTGAAGACGATCTCCGGCGGCGATGGCGGTGAAATCCGGCAGCCTGGCGGCGCGTGGTTCTGTTCCTTCTCCCGGGCGGTGGCTGGCACCGGGACACCAGTTATATACCCGCGACCTTTAGTCCCGGCTCCAGCCACGAACCGGGACTAAAGGCCAACCTTTTCGGCGGCGAAAATTCCACGCGGGAGCTGAAACCTTTAGTCCCGGCTGGTGGTTGCAACCCGGACTAAAGGTGTCTTTCAATTAATTTTCATTTTGAAGAAATTATTTGACAGATTCAATTTTACAGATTGAAATTAATTCTTGTAAAATGCATAACAATTTGAAAACTAAACCAAATGAGTTGATTCAAATTTCTGTGGATTCATCTTGAAGATTTCTATCAACTAGTATCATTTTGACAGGAAGTTGCATAATTAATTTTGCACTTATTAATTAAATACAGTAATTGAAGACATTATTTTAAACTTTAAAAATTCATATCTTCAGTTCTGTTAAGCCAAATGGAGCAAATAAGATGTCAAATTGTTTGTCTTAACATAACCTACACATTCATATTTTTTTTGGACATAATTGCATCGATTAACTCATCTGTATAATTAAAATACTAAAAGGACAGGAATAATTCCTAATTTTGAAAATTCATAACTTAATAAATAAGATGTCAAATTGTTACAAAGATTCCAGAGTGGGACTCTCCAGCTATAAGTCCGGAAACTCACTAGAGAGAAAGTGATGACGGCGTTACACCCAAAACACATATATACCCTAACTCTTACAAAGATTCCCTCCGGTTTGTCCTAAGTGGGACTTTCCAGCTATAAGTCCGGAAACTCACTAGAGAGAAAGTGATGACGGTGAAGCCGGTCACATCCCAGAGTGGGATCTTGGGGTATAAAACTTTTCCTTCGTGTATGTCCCTTGCTTATGATTGCGCCGTAATCATGGAGAATATTCATCATTTAACAGGATGCTTGGGTCAGTGTTCACTGTGAAAGGAGGAATTTCATCAAACTTATTATAATCTTCTGACATGTCTGTCTTGTCCTCCACTCCCACGATGTTTCTTTTCCCTGAAAGAATTATGTGGCGCTTTGGCTCATCGTATGATGTATTCGCTTCCATATCTTTTCTTTTTCTCGGTTTGGTAGACATGTCCTTCACATAGAAAACCTGAGCCACATCATTGGCTAGGACGAATGGTTCGTCTATGTACCCAAGATTGTTGAGATCCACTGTTGTCATTCCGTACTGCGGGTCTACCTTTACCCCGCCTCCTGTCAGATTGACTCATTTGCACCGAAATAAAGGGACCTTAAAAGAAGGTCCATAGTCAAGTTCCCATATCTCCTCTATGTAGCCATAATATGTGTCTTTTTTCCTATTGTTGTTTGTTGCATCAAAGCGGACACCACTGTTTTGGTTGGTGCTCTTTTTATCTTGGGCGATCGTGTAAAATGTATTCCCATTTATCTCGTACCCTTGGAAAGTCAATATAGTCGAAGATGGTGACTTGGCCAACAAGTACAACTGATCTCCAACAGTGGTGTTATTGATGAGATGTGTTTGCAACCAACCGCCGAAAGTCGCCATGTGTGTACGTTTAATCCAGGAGTCAGACTGCTCCGGGTTCTTGGAGCGTACAATATCCATGTGTTCCTCGATATACGGAGCCACCAAGGTGGAATTTTGTAGAACTGTGTAGTGTGCTTGAGTGAAAGAATGCCCGTCCATACTTATTACTGCTTCCTTTCCTAGCATGCCTTTTCCACTCAGTCTCTCCTCATGCCGCGATTGAGGAACACCAATCGGCTTAAGGTCAGGAATAAAGTCAACACAAAACTCAATCACCTCCTCTGTTCCTTAGCCCTTGGAGATGCTTCCTTCTGGCCTAGCACGGTTATGAACATATTTCTTTAAGACTCCCATGAACCTCTCAAAGGGGAACATATTGTGTAGAATTACAGGACCCAGAATGGTAATCTCTTCGACTAGGTGAACTAGGACGTGCGTCATAATATTGAAGAAGGATGATGGGAACACCAACTCGAAACTGACAAGACATTGGACCAAATCATTCTGTAACCTTGGTAGGATTTCTGGATCGATTACCTTCTGAGAAATTGCATTGAGGAATGCACATAGCTTCACAAGGGCTAATCGAACATTTTCCGGTAGAAGCCCCCTCAATGCAACCGGAAGTAATTGCGTCATAATCACGTGGCAGTCATGAGACTTTAGGTTTTGGAATTTTTTCTCTGCCATATTTATTATTCCCTTTATATTCGACGAGAAGCCAGACAGGACCTTCATACTGCTCAGACATTCAAAAAAGATTTCCTTCTCTTCTTTGGTAAGAGCGTAGCTGGCAGGACCTTGATACTGCTTTGGATGCATGCCGTCTTTTTCGTTCATACGTTGCTGGTCCTCCCGTGCCTCCGGTGTATCTTTTGTCTTCCCATACACGCCCAAGAAGCCTAGCAGGTTCACACAAAGATTCTTCGTCACGTGCATCACGTCGATTGCAGAGCGGACCTCTAGGACTTTCCAATAGGGTAGCTCCCAAAATATAGATTTCTTCTTCCACATGGGTGCGTGTCCGTTAGCGTCATTCGGAACAGATTGTCCGCCAGGACCCTTTCCAAAGATTACTTTTAAATCCTTAACCATATCAAATATATCATCACCAGTACGGTGGACAGGCTTCTTCCGGTGATCTGTCTCACCTTTGAAATGCTTGCCTTTCTTTCTTAAGGGATGCCTGATCGGAAGAAATCGACGATGTCCCAGGTACACATTCTTCTTACATTTATCCAAATATATACTTTCAGTCTCATCTAAACAGTGCGTGCATGCATTGTATCCCTTGTTTGTCTGTCCTGAAAGGTTACTAAAAGCAGGCCAATCATTGATGGTTACAAACAGCAATGCTCGTAGGTCAAATTCCTCCTGTTTGTGCTCATCCCACACACGTACACCTTTTATATCCCACAACTGTAAAAGTTCTTCAACTAATGGCCTTAAGTACACATCAATGTCGTTGCCGGGTTGCTTAGGGCCTTGGATGAGCACTGGCATCATAATGAACTTCCGCTTCATGCACAACCAAGGAGGAAGGTTATAGATACATAGAGTCACAGGCCAGGTGCTATGACTGCAGCTCTGCTCCCCAAAAAGATTCATGACATCTGTACTTAGACCAAACCATAAGTTCCTTGCATCATCTGCAAAGCCCGACCACTTTCTCTCGATTTTTTTCCACTGCGACCCATCAGCGGGTACTCTCAACATCACGTCTTTCTTACGGTCTTCTTTGTGCCATCGCAACAACTTGGCATGCTCTTTGTTTTGGAACAAACGTCTCAACCGTGGTATTATAGGAGCATACCACATCACCTTGGCAGGAACCCTCTTCCTGGGGCGCTCGCCCTCAACATCACCAGGGTCATCGCGGCTGATCTTATAGCGCAATGCACCGCATACCGGGCATGCATTCAAATTCTCGTACTCCTCACCGCGGTAGAGGATGCAGTCATTAGGGCATGCATGTATCTTCTGCACCTCTAATCCTAGAGGGCAGACAACCTTCTTTGCTTCGTACGTACTGTCAGGCAATTCGTTATCCTTTGGAAGCGTCTTCTTTATCATTTTCAGCAACTTTTCAAATCCCATACACCATTCTCTGCCTTCCATTGCAGCAATTCCAGTGTGGTACCCAGCTTTTTCTTGTCATCTTTGCAATTTGGGTACAACAATTTTTTGTGATCCTCTAACATGTGCTCCAACTTCAACCTCTACTTTTCACTTTCGCAGTTTCTCTTTGCATCAACAATGGCCCGACCAAGATCATCAGCGGGCTCATCTGATGCCTCTTCTTCAGCTTCCCCCATTGTAGTACCATCGTATTCAGGGAACCTAGGATAGTTGTCATCATCCTCTTCGTCTTCATTGCCTTCCATTATAACCCCTCTTTCTCCGTGCTTGGTCCAACAGTTATAGCCGGGCATGAAACCGGACTGAAGCAGGTGGTTGTGAAGGATTTTTGAGGTAGAGTAATCCTTATTATTCTTACAGACACCACATGGACAACACATAAAACCATTCCGCTTGTTTGCCTCAGCCACACGCATAAAATTATGCAGGCCATTAATGAACTCGGGAGAGCGTCGGTCATCGTACATCCATTGCCGGCTCATCTTCATTACACAACATCGAAATGACCAAATTAATACAAGTTCATCACATTAAAATCAAAGTAGAGTAGTGACCAAATGTTATTACTGCAAAAAAATATACATAAAGTTCATACATATTTCTCATAAAACAACATACAACTATCTAAATCATTTAAATGCAACAACAAATGCGATCAAAATCGCAACTAAGGTAATAATTGATCCAACAGCATAATGATACCAAGCCTCTTTATTAATGGCAAATTTTCTAATCTTTCTAATCTTCAAGCGCATTGCATCCATCTTGATCTTGTGATCATCGACGACATCAGCAACATACAACTCCAATTTCATCTTCTCTTCTTCAATTCTTTTCAATTTTTCTTTCAAATAATCGTTTTCTTTTTCAACTAAATTTAACTTCTCGACAAGACGGTCGGTTGCAATTTCCGGTTCACATACCTCCTAGATAAAAATATCTATGTCAACTTGATGGGCATAATTGTCATAAACACGAAATGAAACAAATAGTTATAAAAGATAATATACCACATCCGAATCATAAACCGGACGAGGGTCGACGGGGACGGATATCAAAACCATGGCACTATATATAACAAACCATCATACAAGTAAGAAAATTATACAAGTAACTATCTAAATCATACAAATAGGATTTTTTTACAAAAATGATAAGAACAAGAGGCTCACCAAGGTGGTGCCGGCGACGGGATGGCGCGAGCGATCGACGGCGGTGAGGACGGGGACAGGAAGGCACTAAGTAAACCACACATACACATATGCAAACTAAGAAGTTAATTTGAGCTCAAATTGCATATAAATCAAATAAACTCCCACATAATTACTCCCAAACTAAAACCCACAAATCACTATACTTATAGAGCATGAAACGAGCTAAACTAGCAATGAGAGATGAAAGGATGAAGTTGCTAACCTTTTAGAACCCTTGCATAGATGGGGTGCCTCCAATCTTGACAAATCTTGGCAAAAATGAAGGATGAACTCGAGCTTGGGGAAGGAAACAGAGAGGAGAGAAAGCTTGGACTCGGGCTGGACGAAGCAGCTTTATATAGGGAAGACTTTAGTCCCGGTTGGTGATACCAACCGGGACTAAAGGTCTATCTTTAGTCCCGGTGGGTGATACCAATCGGGACTAAAGGGGCTCGCAGGGGCCCCAGCCTGCCGCAACCCCTTTAGTCTCGGTTGGTATCACCAACCGGGACTAGAGGTCCCATTTGAACCGGGACTAATCCTGGCCGTGCCTCCGTCCGCTCCTAGCCGTTGGAACCGGGACTAATGCTCACATTAGTCCCGGGCCCAAACCCGGCCGGGACTAGTGCTCCGGACGAAAGGTCAGTTTTCTACTAGTGCTAGGCGTCGCCCGCCACTGCTATACATAACCTTATCCACCGCGCGCCCCACCTTGCAGCTAGTCAGATCCATTCGGACACATCGCGCTTTCTCCCCTCTGTCTCTCTCGCTTCGCCTCCATCGGCAGCGTCGTGGCGTCGTCCATCGCCACCAGCGAGGTTGCGGTCGGCCGCCACGAACGGCTTCCCGGATCCAGTCATCCCCGTCGCCCGCGCCGTCCGTCACCGCCCGAAGTTCGTCGGCCTCGCCGTGCAACGGTACCTCCAACTACTTCCCCGTCACCGTTGCCCGCGCCTTCCTCCGCATCCAACGTCATCTGCGTCTCCGTCGAGCTCGTCGTCCGTCGACGCCTCCGCCATCATCCTCAGCCTCGTCCTGCCTGCCGCCCGACTCGGACCCGGTACACAGACCTCCCTTCTCTCTGTACATGCCCGAGAGAGAGTTAAAATTTGAGTGTAGTTAAAATTTTGTTAGTGTAGTTAATATTTGTTATATGATGTACCACTGAATCTTCGTAAGTAGATGTCTAAAATTTAAGTGCTTGTGCTAGAGTACTATGTTAAAATTTGAGTTCTTATGCAAAAGTGCTTGTGTTAGTTTAGTTACAATATTTTCTTCATGACGCAGGTATTCATAATGAGTGCCAATGTTTTCGCGAAACGTGGATTAAGCTCCATTTCGCTTAATTTCTAGCACTCAATATGTCCAATTTCTATCAAAGGTCATGCCGATTTTTTCCGTAAATTTATTATTTTTTTACGAACAAGCTACTTAATTGTATTTCCTTCGGGTGGACAATACTCACTCTTAATCCACAAAGTGAGATGAGAGTTGTTTTATGGCGGAGGACACCGACTGTTGTTGTCGGGGGTCGTCCTTCTTCTTCTCTTCCTCTTAGACTTTGGTATGGCGGGAGGAGAAGATGAAGGACGACCATCACCGACAGTCGTAAATACAGTGAGTGAGTGAGTGTACACCATATATACAACCACTTGAGAGATGAACCAACTGTTGTCGTACGTAGGGAGTCGTTCCTCTCCCTCTTCTTCCTCTAAGACCTTGGTAAAGCAGGAGGAGAGGGGGAAGAACGACCATCACCGACGGTCGAAGTACCCAACATAAAAGCGAGAAATGTCTACCCAAAGGACAAATATGAAGTGTTGACGTAAGAGTTTTATCTTTTTTATTGTCATAAATCTGGTTTCATAAATCTTTTATCTAAATGTCGACGTGTTTAATGCGATTTAGATGGAGAAGCCAAGACGCCTCGTTAGGACTCCTACATCTGTAGACGGAACTCCTACTGCCGTAGACATCGTCACGAGGGTGACTTAGTACACCGAGATCGTGCTTGCCTATGTCGAGAGCGCTCGAGCAGCCACCGAGAGTGCTCAAGCATACGTTGATAGCGCTGCAGTATATGCTGAGAGCCGCCGAGAGCACTAGAGCAGCCGCCGAGAGTGCGCGAGTAGCCGTCGAAGCTGCGAGGACCGCCCAAGCCGAGATCACGAAGATGATGGAAGGCGAGGAGAAGTCATGATGGAGCTGAACTTTTAGTTCTAAACTACTAGTGCACTGCCTTTATGTGATCTATATGATCGATGCGTGTGAACTTAATTTCTATGTTGCTATGAAGGAGCTAAACTTTTGCTTCCAAACTACTAGTGAATTGCAACGTGGTCATTTGTATCGTCTATGATGCTATGAAGATTGTGATGTGACTTTGCTCTATGTGATTGGATAACTATGAAATTGACTTGTTAGCTTGTTTATTTATCTTCGTAGATGAAGTGGAACTGGTATGTGGTGTACACCGGGAGGAACCCAGGAGTTTATGATTCATGGGAGATATGCAACAAACAAGTGGACGGTTACAAGAACAGCTGTTATAAAGGATATAAGACTAAAAAATAAGCAGAGGATCGTTATGCCAACTACGTCCGCAAAGAGAAAATCAACTATGAAGTATGCAAGACCGTGTGGACGAGTAAAGAATTTGATTATCTTTATCCAGTTCATTGTCATTATGGTGTTGTTGTTATCATGAGGTCTTGTATGTATGTGTACTAATGATATGACGTGAGTTGTTGTACTCTAATGCGTACATCTTTGTATAAAGTTTACATTATTGTTATGTTATGTAATGTGTATGATCGCTTACGTTATTTGTATGATGTAATGTGTATTGGCTGCTGTTTGCTGCCAGTTGGCAGTGCTGGCGGCGGAACAAGTAGTTGTGGCGGGTGCCCTAAAACGCCCGCCACAACTAACAATATAAGCCAGTGACGGGCACAAAATATCGCCCCCCACTGCAGAGACTCTACCAGTGGCGAGAGGTCAGTGGCGGGCGCCCCAAGGAGCCTGGCCCGTCACTGATGGGCTTTTTGCACCCGCCACTGCTAGGCATTCCTGCAGTAGTGTTCTCGTTGAGCGTTCAAAATAAAATTAGAATTCCCTCTAGATTCGAGAGGATCTATATGTAATTATTTAGTTGTTTATCCATATGACAAACACTAGGCAGAAATGCTCGATTTGTATGGTACCATCAATCTAAGCATGTTCTTCTACTCTGCTGCATACGCCAATATCAATCAGCACTGTTTCTCCGTATATAAGTCGTCCATGGGGCATACACGCACCACATGTATGTACCATAAAGAATTAATGCTAATGCTGACTAGTTAAGTTGTCTTGATATATAGCCTACACACTTTCTCTTATCCATGTCATGCACAGTCCAATTCTCATTCCCAAACATGCAGACCACCAAGAGTCTACACTGGCATAGCTAGGATTGTAAGGTATCGGGAATGTTCCTGCTACCAGAATAACCAGTGGGACACATTGTGTTATCTTCATTTGCTCACATCTAGTATGAGATTCACACGGAGCGGTATCGTTGTCTCGGAGTCAAATCCATATAGTGGTGCAAATTGTGTGAGCCTGCCAAGTAAACTGCTTGCTCACACTTCAAATGAATCTGAATAGTCATTCAGGATGCACAGCAACATGTCTCAAGCGCCATGCAAGTAGCCCATCAGGCATCCACATGACCGCACATGCTACGAGATTGGATGGCCAAGCCAAGCTGGCAAACCCTTGTACTGATTGGTGTAGTCTCAGAAGTTACTTTAACAGTTCGATCTCAAAAGTTACCTTAAACATGTCAGCCTCAAGGCCACGCTTCGATCTTGAAAGGCATGCTTTGTTCTCAGAAAATAAAAGGACTCAGAGACACTCTTAATTTAGAGGTTAATTGTACTTCCAGATGCATATCAAACTAAAAACTTTTGCTTCATGTATATGTCAGGAGAAAAATTCTTGACAATACCTGTAACCAAAGGATAAAGGATTTCGGTTCCCAACACTAGTGTTGTCATAGAATCAAACGAGTCATTCGTTACTCGGTTCGAACTCGTCTCCTAACATGTTTAGTTGAGTAGGAAGTCGTTAAGAAAATAAGTAAAATGAGTCGTTAAGCTCATTTAACTAACTTCATTTCAGAGTCGCATCACCGCTACGATTTTTTAGCTGTGCTGAAACAAATATTGTGCCCATGGTCTCTCCAGGGATGACTGAACCGGTTGGGTGACTCATGAGAAGGCTGCGAAACGGGAGCTCCCATGGCCAATCCAGGAGGACTCTGCTACGTACTTGGCAGACAACAACAACAAACGACTCTGCTGCTTTGGAAGCCACCACAGCAAGCCTGTCACCGAAATGGAATGATAGTCCAGGCCGGTCCCAAGTCCTGGTCTACTAGTGATAATTCTCCATCAGTTCGGAAGAGTAGCCCATCGGTTCAGAACTTTGCTTCACAAAACCAATCTACACATTTAGCAACATTTCACACATGTGTAGAAGATGATCGAAGCGTCTCAACTCTCCGTAGAGAGCCCGCGTTGGTTTATATTGATTGTATGGGGCTTATCCCATCAGCGCATACATATTTGGTGACAATCCTTGAGGATCAAGGGAAATCAGAGAGAGAGAGAGATATTGTAGGGAATACAAGGAAGGTTACAATCAGAAGAAATCTCCTAAACAGTATCCTCCTAACACAAAGATATGCGCCAAGTATATTGCCCACTAATATTACGTTCAACACCCGCCCTTAATCACAACTGCACAAGTTAAGATTACGTCTGAACTCCTCGAAGCTTCTTGTGGGCAAGGCTTTAGTAAATCCATCTGCAAGCTGATCTTTGGAAGGGATAAATCTGATTTCCAATTGTTTGTTAGCAACTCGTTCTCCAACAAAATGGAAATCGATCTCAATATGTTTAGTCCTGGCATGGAACACTGGATTTGCGGATAAATAGGTAGCACCAAGATTATCACACCAAAGACATGGAGTTTGTATGTGTGACACCCCAAGTTCTTTGAGTATAGCTCCCGCAAAAAAAAAGTTCTTTGAGCATAGACTGTACCCAAATAACTTCAGCTGTTGCATTTGCTAGCGCCTTATATTCTGCTTCAGTACTGGACCGGGAAAGAGTGGTCTGTTTCTTTGCACACCATGAAATTAAGTTTGGGCCATAAAAAATTGCAAAACCACCAGTGGACCGTCTGTCATCTAAGCACCCAGCCCAATCCACATCGGAAAAGACACTTATGCGAGTAAAGAATGATTTACTGAATGTTAAGCCAGTACCTAGTGTTTTCTTCACATACCTCAGAATACGTTTGGTTGCCGTCCAATGAGCAGTGGTGGGAGCATCCAGAAACTGGCATACTATGTTAACTGCAAAGGATATATCATGCCTGATGAGAGTCAAGTACTGAAGCGCACCAACTATATATACTTCTGTAACTGGTGTTGTCCTCCTGGTTCAGGAGTTCTCCTTCTGTCAAGGATAAATGTTCAGAACTTGACAATGGAGTGGGAGAAGGTTTGCAGTCCTGCATGCCAACTCGAGTTAACAGATCAGTAGCATATTTTTCCTGTGATAAATGTAAACAATCTCCAGTTTGTTTTACTTCAATACCCAAAAAGAAGTGTAAATCGCCCAAATCCTTAAGGGCAAAGTCTGAGCCCAAATCCTTGAGCAAGCCTGCTACCGCCTTGTCAGATGAGCTAGTCACAATGATGTCATCAACATAGATAAGAACAAATATGGTTGTGTGCATCTTGTTGTAAATCAATAGGGACTTACCAGACTTGGAAGGAACAAAACCAAGAACCTGCAGTTTGGCACTTAACCGAGAGTACCAGGCTCGTGGTGCTTGCTTTAGACCATAAAGAGCCTTATCAAGTTTGCACACATGAAACGGTGCATTCTTGTGCTCAAACCCAGGAGGTTGTTTCATGTACACCTCCTCTTCCAGAACACCATGAAGAAACGCATTTTGCACATCTAGCTGCCTTAAGCTCCATCCCCTGAAAACAGCAATAGACAGAACAGGACGAATAGTGGCGGCCTTGACAACAGGACTGAAGGTGTCCTCATAGTCAATATCATATCATTGTTTAAAACCTTTGGCTACAAGTCGTGCTTTATAGCGATCAATAGTTCCATCAGATTTGCGCTTGATTCTGAAGACCCACTTATAGTCAATTAAATTTTTACCTTGACTTCGAGGAACTAAATGCCACGTTTTGTTCGTTTGCAATGTTTTGTACTCTTCTTCCATAGCCTTCTTCCAGTGTGCATCACCAAGTGCATTTGTGAGACTGCGGGGTTCACCTGCTGCAGTACATGCCAAACCATACTTACCAATATTTTTTATAGTTAATCCGTTGAGTAACTCCCCTTTAAAGACGTGTGCGTGGAGGTGATGCGCCAGCAGGAGGACTTGGTGACGGAGGGGCGTCCATATGCGTTGCATGCACAGGAGAAGCATCCACGTGCGCCTCGGCCACAGAAGATCCAGCCACATGCGGTTCAGCGGCAGCAAATCTGGGCACCGCAGGAAATCCTGGCGGCCCAGATCCCGTACGAGATGCGTCAGCAGGGGATCCTCCTGATCCTGAAGCGGGCGGGACTGCATGGGCGTGGTCAGGCGTGGGCGTCGCGGCCCCGCGATTGTGGCCGACCGAAGGGGAGGCCGGGTCAGCGCGAGTGGGCGCGGGCGTCCCCGCACAGCGCCCGGCTGGGCACGTGGCAAGGTCGGGTTGGGGCGGGCTGCCAACCAGACCAGTGCGCGGCTCCTGCCGCGGATCGGGCGCCGATCCCAAAGCTGCTGCGTCAGGCGGCTGCTGCGCCTGCTGTGAGGCGGATCCCGAGACGGATACGCCTCGAACGCCACCAGCAGCTGTGTCTCTCCCTGGCAGACACATAAACTGATGGGTTTTTTTTTTCGTGAATACGCTAAGGATGCGTATCTTTTCATTGATAGAAGAAGAGTGTCAGCATGAGATTACATACCCTCACAAGGCCATGTGCGCTAGAGGCATGGTTGTGAGTGTTGGAGCAAATAGATCAAGGGGTTGCTCATCCCCAAAACACAAAAAAGGCCAACTTTCGGGAATGATGTTCTTTATCCCTGTGGCGCCGGCCTTGGCCCAAAGTCGCGCTTCTTCCTTGATGTTGGTGATTAAGTGAGAGACCGAAGGCCGGTCATGGTCGAAGGTGAGTGCTATTTGTTGCTGCATGGTCACTGTTTTCCGCTGAATTTTCTGCATCATGAGACAACTGAGATACAGTGTTAGTAGGAGGGTTAGTCATAGTTGGATCAAGACAATTATCAACCCCGGAATTGGAAAGGTGTGGTGGAAGAAGGGGAATTTCTTTGCGAAGTAAAGCACCGGCGTTGGGGTGGAGTTGCTCAAACGGAAATTTGGTTTCATCAAAAACGACATCTCTAGATATATAAACTCGACCAGTGGGAACATCTAGACATTTGACTCCCGTATGTTGAGGGCTATAGCCAACAAAAACACATTGTTTCGAACGAAACATGAGTTTTCGGTTGTCGTATGGGCGAAGGTTTGGCCAACAAGCACATCCAAAAATACGAAGAGGAGTATAGTCTGGTTTGACATGAAGGAGACGTTCTATGGGAGTATCATTGTTAATAACACGACTAGGGAGCATATTGATGAGATGCACAACGCTGAGAAAAGCTTCATCCCAAAATTTGAGAGGAATAGACGCACCGGCAAGAAGGGCTAGCCCAACTTCAACAATGTGACGGTGCTTGCGTTCGGCAGACCCATTTTGTTGATGTGCATGTGGGCAGGAAACATGATGAGATATGCCTATCTTTTGGAAAAAAGAATTTAATTTCTCGTATTCACCACCCCAATCTGATTGAACAACAATAATTTTGCAATCAAATTTTCTTTCAACAAGAGCCTGGAAATTGTGAAAGACTTGAAATACATCAGATCATTTCTTAAGAAGATAAATCCAAGTGTATTTACTGTAATCATCAATGAAACTGACGTAGTAAGTATGTCTACCAACGGACGTAGGGGCCGGACCCCATACATCAGAAAAAAATAAGTTGCAACGGTTTAACTGAAACACTGGTAGAAATAGGATAAGGCAATTGATGACTTTTGGCTCGTTGGCATGAATCACAAATAGTTTCAGAGTTGCGCTCACCAACACACGGGAGCTTATTCTTACTAAGATTTTTTTGAACAATAGAAAAAGTTGGATGCCCTAAGCGGCTATGCCACCGCTCGGCCGAAAATTTGAAGAGTCCACACACTTGTTTATTGAGACGACTAAACTGGGGGATCAATGGGTATAGGCCATCCACACATCTACTGTGATGAAGAATTTTCCTCGTAACCTGATCCTTGATCAAAAAGAAGAATGGGTGAAATTCTAGAAACACATTGTTATCGAGAGCAATACGATAAACGGAAAGGAGATTTTTTTTTTATGTACTAGGAACATGCAAAATATTGTTGAGATGAATATCACGAGATGGGGTTTTGATAATTGAATTGCCAACATGACTTATCTCCATACTTGTACCATCGGCGTTGTGAACTTGATCGTGGCCATGATACTTCTCATGCATGGTGACCTTCTCGAGTTCACTAGTGATGTGATCCGTAGCACCGGAATCAACGTACCAGTTAGTATCTACTCCATAGGAAGGGTCCGCCATGGCAGCAACTTTCTTCTTCCTACAGTTATCTTCGGCATAGCGCCACTTGCAATCTTTTGGAGGAAAGAAAAACAGGAGCTAGATGCGATGGAGAGAAGGGGCTCTGATACCATGTAGAAGATGATCGAAGCGTCTCAACTCTCCGTAGAGAGCCCGCACTGGTTTATATTGATTGTATGGGGCTTATCCCATCAGCGCATACATATTTGGTTACAATCCTTGAGGATCAAGGGAAATCAGAGGGAGATATTGTAGGGAATACAAGGAAGGTTACAATCAGAAGAAATCTCCTAAACAATATCCTCCTAATACAAAGATATGCGCCAAGTATATTGCCCACTAATATTACGTTCACCAACATGGACAATGCAGCTTCATGGGTAGTGTGACAAAGAAAATGGTGTAGTTTTATCATAGTTTTCAAAGTTCATAGGAAGGGCATTTCTAGTGTGACATTTGCAAGCTTCTATTCCCCAACGGTTTTGATCTTGAGAGTCAGACTTCCGTTCAAACGTTCCACTGTATATTGCAAATTATATGTAGAGTAAGGATGATGTGCTAGAGTGGTCATCTTTAACGCTTGCATATCGCCAAATTGCGCGACCACGTATAAAGATAAAATAACATAACAAGGAATTTAAGAATATTATCATCGAGCCAGTAGGCGCTGCTAACAAAACCAAGCATCACTCTGATTAGCAATATCAACACTCACATCGTGCCACTTAATCGAACAGTAGAAGAACATATCACCTTAACACAATAGCTAAGCCTGGACGTCTAGACCAGTAACAACCGTAAAAAGAGATTCATGCTTGGAAGCCTGGGATCATATGACCTTATACCATGGTAGATACTCCGCATTTGACAGAAGAACTTCCAGCAGTGACACTTGTGCACAAAGAACAACAGCAGTGCAATGCATGATTAAGACTTGGTCTAAGCTTAGCTGTCAACACAAGTCCAGTAAAACATCATATCAGCTGACGCTCCACAGAGATGCATCAGCATCGGACATTACCAGAATATTCTCTAAGTATAGCATTGGTATTGCTCCCTTTCAACAACTGGTTAAACAGTCTCTCAGATTGTATACAGATCATGGAAAATAACACAAACAGATCACCATCGCTACTGGTCCGGTCAAGTATGGAGAACAGGGCTACAAAATTTGTAATGGCACAGTATTCATCTCTTGTGTGTCCAGAAAGACTGAAGATACTATTGTTTGCGTACCTAATATGGCATTAACAACCCAGTGTATCTCATAATGCAGTTGTGGTGGAATCTGCAAATCTGTGTATCCATTCTGCTAGGACTGTATTATATTTGATCAAGTAAAAAATGTGACAACATCTCTTCTGTATCCCCTAACTATCAACATGCGTGGGACGTTCTCTACAAGCATATCCATGTACTCCATGTAGAAGTATGCAGGGTGATTCAGCGGTGGCGGAGGGAGGCTCACCAGCACCACGGCAGCCATCCTGGAGTGCCTGAGTATCGTGGAGTTCAACTTCAGCATTGTGTAGAGGAATTTATCGACCTTCTGTTCGTTCACAACAGCTTGCTTCCCATCCACCATCTGCGGCCGTCCTTCTCTTTCTGTGGTTTCCTTCATCTCGGAAAGGTATGCGCTGATCCTTCGCTGTGCACTTGTGTAGGCCTCTTGGGAATCATCTGGCTGAGCACCACTACTACTGCTCTCCACGTGAGATTCCCATGACTTCATAGTCACGACAATGACCTCGGCATGCATCCTGAGATCATACAAGAACTTTTTGACATCAGTCTTTAGCTCTTCAGCATCAGTGTCCTCTTCAGCTATGCAGAAGACTTGGATCTTGCAGCTTTCAAAGGTCGCTTTTGTGAGCAGGAGCTGAGACAGAAGAAGCATCAATCCTCCATCTCTCACAATCCAGTAGAGGTCAATAGTCCCATATTGTCTCTGGAACTCATTAGGCCACTCATCAAGACCCTTCACGATAACAACTGCCTTGTTAGCAATTATGCAATCGTTTATTATACTCACAAATGTTGATGGTATCTCTGTCAGATTCTCACGGCGCCAAATCTCAGGGTACCGCACCACAACAATATTCGGCTTCAAGTTCCCTAGGCCCATCGTCTGAACAATGCTGCGGAAACCCTCAGACATCGAAGGTGCTACAATGATCTCCGCAACACCCTCACATTGTTTGTACTCAATGTAGGCCTCCAGCTGATGACAGGCAGTTTTGGCGTCCTCAGCCAGCTCATGATAATCCCCGTCAATTGTCGAGACAAATATTGACATACCACGGCCCTTCTTCTTCATACAATTAGCAAAATCAGCAAGTTTTGGATGACAAGGTACATTTTCTGGAAGTTTACCCCAAGGACGGCATAATATCAGAGGAATGGGGTACCAATTCTTAGGATGAACTTGGTTTGCTGTGAGAAGAAGTTAAGTGAGTGTTAGAATAATGTGTAAATAGATTACAAATAACTATTTCTTTGCCATGCAGAAAGTCATACCTCCTAGCGATCTGAGACTTCGCAATGCCAACTGAAAATACGCACTCTTGAACCCATCTCCCCAGTCTCCAGCCTTCCCTTTTAGACTCACATAGTAATAGATGAGGCTTGCAAGGGCAAGGGAGATAACAGTGAAAGACCAGGAGATCAAAAACATGATAACTGAAATTTGAGAGGAAGATCCATTTAGTGGAAAGCACGACCATAAATACAATGTGAGGATGCATTTTAGCTAGCTGTGGGCCACAAGAAATATAAGGTAAAGAATACATCAGTACAGATTAGGAGAAGCTGGTTGGATTAAAAATCATACATGTGAATAGAATTCTTCATCAAAATTCAAAATAATGCCTAAATCAGTACACATTTTAAAGTACATAACTTAATATTAATAAAAAGTATTACAGGCAGCTCAGGATGAATGTCATGGATGACAAAATAAAATGGTAAGAGTCAAACGGCGTACCAACGCAAAGCAATGCACCAACAAGTGAAAGACTCCAGTGGTGATATTTCCATCGAGGGCGCCAACTAGGAGCATCAAGTAAATCAAGCAGAAAGCACGACAGGTTCACACCAGCATAGCACAACAGAAAGAACATGGTGATAGTGGGTGTGATTAAATCTAAGTTCCCAATAATCACACATCCAATACAGATTAATGCTGTGAATAAAGTAGCCGCGTGAGGTTCGACTCCTTCAGAAACCTTGAAGTAATTAAGGACTGGAAGGATGTCATCATTAGCTATTGCTGCTAGTAACCTTGGAGCCCCTGTCAAACACTGTAGCGCTGCACCTAAAGTGGACAAGATAATACCAATGTAAATCACTACTGGAGCAGGCCATGCCACTGTAGCAGTAAGAAGCCTGCAAGTAAAGGGTATTCATGAGCTAACCTCACAATAACTCAGTAATGTAGCAGATTATGGGACTAACACAGAACTGTAACCTACAGCCATGCTATCAGAACGTAGTTTTTCGATAGAAGAATATAGAAACAAAAACAGATTCAAGAAATATGTGCATTATAAAAAGCATGAATATTGACCATATAAAGTAGATTAGTTGAGAACTTTCGTGTTAGCTCAAGATGAGAAAAAAAATTGTTCTGACTGTAAACACATGGAGCATGTACCCTCAAACAGGACATACCAAAATAACTTTATGTGCCCGATGCCAATAACAGTCAGAAGAATGGCTGTGGCAGTGAGATTTTTTCAACTGATAGAGCAAATAAGCATGCCCTGACGACATCATAAACACGGAACTGAAACTTACAAAATATTCTAAACCCTAGAGAACATATTATCTACAATTCTAAAGTGGGATCAATGATAACTTGCAGCATTGAGACACATGTACCTATCAGTTAGAAGCTCTTCTCTTGTGGACAAGGCTCCAAACAGCAGCACAGAAAGCAAGTACATAGCAGTTGTTGTAAGAGTTGCAGATAATGTTCCAATTGGTATTGAACGCTGTGTATCTTTCAGTGAAGCAGATCGGTTTGAGCCAGCCATAATTCCAGTGACTGCTGGGAAAAAGAGACCTACCAAAGCACTGAAAAGTGTACAAAAATGTGTTGGCAGGTTGCATTTGCACAGACATAAAGAAAGTAATAAAGTCTCTTGCAGGTCCACAAACTTTTTTGTTTTCAACAACAGAGTTTGATTCATCTCCAGCCTTCAACCTCACAAGGTTAGATAACAGGTCCCTAAACTCAATACAAAAGTTCCAATTATAAGCCTGTAAAGTCCCTAAAGTTGTCGCCCTTAGTCATATTGTACCAAAAGCTGTGAGTTAAAAGAAGTTACTGATGTGGAGGCAGGCAGGTTGATTTCATTGTTTCATCAAAGATGGGTGGGGATACTGAGGACCTTTCTCTGGCTAGAGGCTATCCCACTAACTTGACGCTAATCAAGCTATCCAAGAAGTTTAATAACTTGAATGGGACATTCATATAACTAAATTGCAGTTTGCACGAGGTACATTGCCACTTGTTTCACTTTGCACCAGGTTTTGCAAAAAAAAAAAAAAAAAAAAAAAAAAAAAAATCACTTTGCCTTTGCACCAGGTCCAGCACAATAATATGTTTTAACTAAAATCTATAGGTATATATTCCGTCCCATAATACACATGTATGAATCTCTTCAGATTTTTTTTCCACAGGACCTGGTGCAATTGCAACATTATTGTGCCAGACCTAGTGCAAAATGAAAACTCTTGCAAAACCTGGTGCGAAGTGTAATTTACTCTATAAACCTAGGGACACATTGCAATCTCGCTCAAAGAATGAACATGCATGTAAGGAAACTCACACCCCTTAACACATAATAATGGGAGTGGGAGTCATTAGCTCATTGCCATGATTGGTCAAAGCTCATTGGATCAAGTGAAAATTGTATAAAGTGACTAGAGTACGCTTGAGATTCAACATAAATAAACATTGAATGATAGAGAATGTTCAAGTTTTTAGAGATATTATAAGCTTACTTGAAATCCCAATATATAGAACCATTTGGATCAGGAACTCCAGCATTGTTTGTACGTTGATATTCTGAACCCCAGTTGTCTCTGAGTGAGGTTAGACTCAACCCAGTGATCCCCTCTAAGTAGGAAAGCCAGCATTACAATTGAACGCACATATGCATAATGATGATTAACAAACATATAGGTCACATGGTACTTACTTGGAGCATTGTGTCTTGGTGCAATGAAGACGCCAAGATATATGCACAAGAGTGAAAAGAGTACTGGTATTAAGAAGGCAGGGGCAACCTTGTTGATGATTTTGACACCACCGAATACAATAAAACAGAGCAATATGGTCACAATAACACCATATACTTGAAGGTCATGCAAGCTGGGAGTCGATATAGTCGCCGTGCCCGCTGTTGCTGTACCGTTTATTAATGTATTGTTGACCACTGTTACACTCTCTGCGTTATTAAAAGGCTATAAGTTAGTCAGATAAAAACCAAAAGTGACATTAAAAGTTAAGAATTATTGTATAATGTAGCTCTGCTTACTTTTCTCGATTTCTCACAAAACATAAACCCAAGTTAGCAATGAAAATAAAATTAAATACAGGCATCTCTATGCCCTGACAAAAGTTTGAAGTACAAGGGTCTGCATTTTGGATATTTGGAAATAATTCAACATTACTCAGCGATCGCAAATACAAACAAAATTTAGTGCCTGGTATCACTTGTGACTTACCTTGAAACAATCCCGCAGAAGGAACGGCGTCCAAAAAGGTTTCTACAGCACCCAGAACATACCTGAAATGCCAGGTAAGTTAGCATGAATACATGCCAAACTAAGAAGTATTAACAAATTAAAAATTGAATAGTCTAAAATTCCAATGGGACAAAAAGCTAAGAGTTTATATTACTAATTCAGCTGTGTTCTATCACTATTGCCAATCTAAACTTGTAGCAGGCAAGGACAACAAGTATCAAAATACAGCGCAAAACCCTTCATCACCACTTCACATACTACTATAAACCATTCAACTCATCATATACTAACTTGAAGAACTAATATGATGACAACTTCCAAGCAGCAGATGCAGAAATATCCACAAAACTCCTTTCACAAGCAAACAAAATATAAAAGAAATTTGAAAGGAGAACTTTAGGTAGTTGGCATTTGCAGTATTTACTCACATGGATCCTGCAACCGCGTTTCCAAGAAAGAAACACAATCCAATGCTGATTCCAACTTCAGGACCAAGCGCACGGCCAATGAGATAATATGGTCCACCACCCTATGGATCACATAAAATGTGTATGAGCTAACTTACAAATTTAAGTTTATCAAGGTAGCAGCATCGCACATCAAGCAAGCTCTGGAAGTATTCCCAGCAATAAGTCTAGATGGACTTTAACCAGCAAAAGCTAATGCATGTAAGGTATCAACCCTATTGCACGAATCCGTCACCATTAGCACAAATGTTCAGCATACCTTCATTGCCCCATTCGTTGCAATGGCACTTAATGATAAGCCGGTTAAAAATGTGCAAGCACCACAGAATGAGACTAAAACAAGCGACTGCCATACGCCTGCCATGCCTACAATCCTATAGAGAGGAAAAAATATTAGTCAGTTTTGAATAATTATAAATAATTTTTTAGCTGAAAAGGGGATACAGGCATCACATTTTTGGAATACCACTTCGAACAAGGGTACAAAAATGTTCAAGGTACCGAAGGCATTAATGCTGCAAGAGCAGTCCAATATGCCCACATTGGATAACAATACCTCTACAGACTTTGCTGTTATTTTTACTTAGTTCTAGCATGGGAAAAGCGCATACAATTAGGAATCAAAATATTGCAGGTGGTCCTCTGCCAAAGAATGATAACAACACTACGTTGACCAGCATGGCAACATAGAAATTTTATTTTGCAAATAACCAAATAGGAACTAAATGTTCATGTTCAGTAACAAAAACAAGTGCACATAATACCAATACTTACCAGGTAAAACGAATATAATAAATGATGCCCAAGATATTCTGCAAGCATGGCACAAAGACACCCATCATTGTACCAAACTTTGGTCCAGTTTCCTGCGAACCAAATGAAAGCAGCAGAATAAGTAATACAATTTTTATAATTATTCATATATATCTAAATGGCATAAACCAAATGAACAGAAACAAACATGTCAATGAAAACCAATGAGACACTGAACGACCTTTGGAGATCAGGCATAAAAACTTAAATGTACAAATCAGCAACTTCGAGTTGAGTAGTTGATTAAATATATATAGGGAGGTAGCAAATCGTCAAAACAGTCAAAATATACTAATTCCTAGTTATTCACGATTAACTAGTAGAGGTGTGACGAAGTATCAAACAGATGGCACTCATCCTAAATGTTGGAACTGGAGACAACCTTCGGACGTCCAATGGTAATTGCTACATCCTCTCCCTCCCTAGGGCTCGAAGGGGCTTGGGTCTCTTCTCCTGTCATGCTGTTCAGATTCAGCCAGATGCTTATGTCATAAAGTAAAATCAATGGTTCAAACTATTTCTTTGGGTAACACATGCTTAATATATTAGTCAAAAACTATGTGCTTAACAAAAGGAGATTGATCTCAAGTTTTCAAGCAGCCTAAATAAATTACAAAAGATGGATTGTACCTCTTGAGACCCAAAATGTTTACAAGTGAATCAAACCCAAAAAGCTCTAGCTTTGAATCACTTTGAGATCCACTGGATGTCGCATGATCACTAGAACCTTCTTGCATGCTTGGATCGATAGTTAGACTAGCACCACCAGGCTTAAGGTTCCTATGATGTACATAAACGAAAGCGTGAGTTCATAAATTCGCAGCTAGACAATTTGTGTGATCTAAATTGTCTTGCTAATTATAATGGCCATGGAAAGAAACACATGGAACGAAATCTGCAGAAATTATGCCTGATAATGTGCCATGGAATATGCAACCAGAAATAGCAAATGGAGCAAGGAAGCCAGTAGGTACAACGAAAGGATATATGTTCATGCGAAAATAGGTAAGCTCGACATTGATATATGAGTACTCACAAGACATTGTATGACAAAAGAAATATCTACTGCAGAGTCATTCAAATTTACTCAAACCCAAAGAGATAACAATATCATCACCAAATTTCAGAAGTCGAGGTGATGGCATTACATTGATTGAAGATATTCTACAAAAAAACATAACAAACGCAAATTTCACAACCTTGCTCTTAATGCCCTGAGCTCTAAATGAAAGAAGCAACACCAAAAGGCTATAATTAAGGCCTAGAACTGTAGTGCCAGGGCAGGCAGCTCTCAAGCAGTCCACAGCCAGTATGTAGTTAAAAACATCAGATCAACCTCACATGCATTTGCACTGCTTCTCGTCAGTTCCTAAACACCACAACTATCATCCGAATCATACTGTTCGTTTAACACCTCATGGCTAAATAACTAACTCACGGTCAAGACAATGCACGAACGAATTCGCAGCAGTTTAACATTTGCTAAATCCGAGACACTTGTACTGGTCGTCTATCAAACAAAAATGCCACAAAATACGAGAGGAAGCATGCATCAATCACCTAGGCGGCTGGGGCGTCACGGCGTCGTGGGCGGTGACGGAGGTGGAGCCGCCGGGGCCGGGCTCCATGGAGGTCATCTGGATGACGGCGCTGTCGTCGGAGCCCACGGGCCGGTACCTGCGCCCAACCGGCGGCGCGGGCATCGGCAGCCCCTCCTCCGCGGCCTCGATCTCCCCGTTCCCCATCGCAGCTCGCTGCATCACACATAAAACGGACGGCGCCGTGAGATCCAGGCTCCAGAGCACACGCCGAAACGCTCACGGCCAGCAGGGCCTGGTGGCCCTGGATCTGAATCCGAGGCCGGCAGAGCGTGGGGAGCAAGCAGGGGCGGCTCGGGCGGCGGCGGGGCGCGGTCGCCGGAAGCTTACTTACCGGGCTCGACGGAGAGCGGGGGGCGCTCGCTGCGGCGATGAAAAACCGGCCGGTCGCTCGCCGCCGACGAATGAGGCGGGGGAACTGACGGGGTAGGTGGGTTTGCTTCGCTTTTGCGGTGAGCATCCTGGAAAGCAGCCGTCTTTGAGTTGAAGACACGGCAGTTGACGCTGGGAGGAAGGGAGGATTGCTTCCCCACGAAGGCGCGTTGACTTTTGACTTGAATGAAGAAGAGAAAAAATAAATTGTTTCAACATTGTATGCACGTCTTTGGTTCGAATAGGTAGGGTGATCTTTTACCTCGGTCCCAAGAAGCTTGTCTAATGTGTTTAGATACATACTTATCTAAGACATATCTAGAGAAATCTAAAATAAGCTTTTTGGAACGGAAGGAGTAGTTTTCTGCCATTTTTGATAGCACACCACGCACACCACTGATGATCAAACAGTGTGTGTGGTGTTGTGTCTCATCGTACATGGGCTAGCGACGGTGCGGCGAAGTGTTATTGTGTATTAGTGTTGGAACAAGCAGGTAAAAAAGTTGGTAAGGCAAGTGCACATGGCATAGTTATTAGGGCATGTGCTATGCTATGGACAGCTGCCCCATGTGTATACGTCAGATAAATAGATAATGTGGAAGAGAGAGATGAAAAGATGGTTGCTTGCAGACCAACACGAGATCTTGCGGAAGCGCCGGCTGCTTGGTTTAAAAGCTAAGAGACAAAAGCAAAAGAGAGGCGGCAACCACCGGGTAAAGTGCAAAAGATGAAGAGAAAGAATGTGTTGTGAGGATTGATAAAGTGTACTGCCTCATCTTCAATGCTTATGTGGATACGTGAAACCACACCATACTAGTGCCCCCATAAATCATCCCCTTAGAGGAAATAAAAAGGACTTCAAGCTAAGCTAAGCACGATGGCATGGCATGGTTCCGTCACAGCTTTATACACCGTCCACACCCCTAGGCACTACATAACCGCATGATGTCCAGTGCTAGTGACCATGCACTCTCGGTAGTACAGGCCTACTCAGATCGGCGGTGCGTGTAGAATAAACTAGGATCGTGAGGCATTGGGAATCTACAAGCTGTGTTTTCAGCCACAACCCGTGTGAATCAACATGGATGCATCACCGGGTGACAATTTTATGGTTAAACATGATGAGGACATCGTGACTATAGGGTTGGTATTGGTAATCTCACCCCAACACTTCCCACTTTTGTATACATCGGGGTTTACCAATAAAAGGGATTGTGTTTTTGTGTGAAGCGTAAACACAAGCATACTCTATTTAGCATACAAGTGTAGATATATTACTTGCATTAGCAAATGTTGATACTGTGACTTGTGTGACCATCCTTTTCGGGTACATGGCATGGTATTCTAGAATGTGTTTGTCATATGTATGGTGGTGGCTGATCTAGCTTGTCCATCTAGTTTATCTGTAAAGAAAATACAATTAAATTAGTTTGTGGGCGGCTATTGGGGTACCAATAATATGGCTCTAAGCTCGACAGCTTGCTACGCGGGGTCCCTCGTCATTTGGGTGGACAAGTTCTAGTTGATGTTATATGAACTTGGCGTTGGCATGTTTCACCAACGGATTTGAAATCAATCTAGGAACATACGATGAATTACACCGTCTAGATGTAAAAGTTTGCCTGGTACTATGACCTGATATATGTGAATATATGTTCTAACACGATGATCCCATTATCATTATATGTCTTTTTATCTAGTTTAGTCATCTGTCTTGCCAAGCCAATATTGGCTAAATAGGGGCATGCACTAGTACAAAAGACCTGAAAACAGACACACATAAGCCGAAGAGAGTTGATTAATGATGAACAATAAAGTAACTAATCACATTTTTTCATGAGTGAGGATCTCGTGCCCACGTGGGTGGTGCCACCCCGAGCAGATATCGTTGAATCTGGATCGTATGGACTGAGTTGTGCGATGCTAATCAACATGGGACCTTAGTCTTACCATGTAACCATCATCTGACAAAACGTGTTGGTGTGGTAGGGTGAAAGGACAAACACAAATAGCAGATAGATGTTGGGTCATTCTAGTAGGGCTATACCTAGGATGTACATTGGTGCAGTTTTTCTTGCAAATTTCGATCCTTTGGGGAGGGGGGGATTTCAGCTAAAATATTGTATGCATGTCTTTGGTTCGAATAGGTAGGGTGATCATTTACCTCGGTCCCAAGAAGCTTGTCTAATGTGTTTAGATACATACTTATCTAAGACATATCTAGACAAATCTAAAATAAGCTTTTTGGAACGGAAGGAGTAGTTTTCTGCCATTTTTGATAGCACACCGCACACACCACTGATGATCAAACAGTGTGTGTGGTGTTGTGTCCCATCGTACATGGGCTAGCGACGGTGCGGCGAAGTGTTATTGTGTATTAGTGTTGGAACAAGCAGGTAAAAAAGTTGGTAAGGCAAGTGCACATGGCATAGTTATTAGGGCATGTATGAAAAGATGGTTGCTTGCACACCCACACGAGATCTTGCAGAGGCGCCAGTTGCTTGGTTTAAAAGCTAAGAGAGAAAAGCAAAAGAGAGGCAGCAACCATCGGGTAAAGTGCAAAAGATGAAGAGAAAGAATGTGTTGTGAGGATTGATAAAGTGTACTGCCTCATCTTCAATGCTTATGTGGATACGTGAAACCACACCATACTAGTGCCCCCATAAATCATGCCCTTAGAGGAAATAAAAAGGACTTCAAGCTAAGCTAAGCACGATGGCATGGCATGGTTCCGTCACAGCTTTATACACCGTCCACACCCCTAGGCACTACATAACCGCATGATGTCCAGTGCTAGTGACCATGCACTCTCGGTAGTACAGGCCTACTCAGATCGGCGGTGCGTGTAGAATAAACTAGGATCGTGAGGCATTGGGAATCTACAAGCTGTGTTTTCAGCCACAACCCACGTGAATCAACATGGATGCATCACCAGGTGACAATTTTATGGTTAAACATGATGAGGACATCGTGTCTATAGGGTTGGTATTGGTAATCTCACCCCAACACTTCCCACTTTTGTATACATCGGGGTTTACCAATAAAAGGGATTGTGTTTTTGTGTGAAGCGTAAACACAAGCATACTCTATTTAGCATACAAGTGTAGATATATTACTTGCATTAGCAAATGTTGATACTGTGACTTGTGTCACCATCCTTTTCGGGTACATGGCATGGTATTCTAGAATGTGTTTGTCATATGTATGGCGGTGGCTGATGTAGCTTGTCCATCTGGTTTATCTGTAAAGAAAATACAATTAAATTAGTTTGTGGGCGGCTATTGGGGTACCAATAATATGGCTCTAAGCTCGACAGCTTGCTACGCGGGGTCCCTCGTCATTTGGGTGGACAAGTTCTAGTTGATGTTATATGAACTTGGCGTTGGCACGTTTCACCAACGGATTTGAAATCAATCTAGGAACATACGATGAATTACACCGTCTAGATGTACAAGTTTGCCTGGTACTATGACCTGATATATGTGAATATATGTTCTAACACGATGATCCCATTATCATTATATGTCTTTTTATCTAGTTTTGTTCATCTGTCTTGCCAAGCCAATATTGGCTCAATAGGGGCATGCACTAGTACAAAAGACCTGAAAATAGACACACATAAGCCGAAGAGAGTTGATTAATGATGAACAATAAAGTAACTAATCACATTTTTTCATGAGTGAGGATCTCGTGCCCACGTGGGTGGTGCCACCCCGAGCAGATATCGTTGAATCTAGATCGTATGGACGGAGTTGTGCGATGCTAATCAACATGGGACCTTAGTCTTACCATGTAACCATCATCTGACAAAACGTGTTGGTGTGGTAGGGTGAAAGGACAAACACAAATAGCAGATAGATGTTGGGTCATTCTAGTAGGGCTATACCTAGGATGTACATTGGTGCGGTTTTTCTTGCAAATTTCGATCCTTTTTTTTTGGGGGGGGGGGGATTTCAGCTAAAATATTGTATGCACGTCTTTGGTTCGAATAGGTAGGGTGATCTTTTACCTCGGCCCCAAGAAGCTTGTCTAATGTGTTTAGATACATACTTATCTAAGACATATCTAGACAAATCTAAAATAAGCTTTTTGGAATGGAAGGAGTTGTTTTCTGCCATTTTTGATAGCACACCGCACACACCACTGATGATCAAACAGTGTGTGTGGTGTTGTGTCTCATCGTACATGGGCTAGCGACGGTGCGGCGAAGTGTTATTGTGTATTAGTGTTGGAACAAGCAGGTAAAAAAGTTGGTAAGGCAAGTGCACATGGCATAGTTATTAGGGCATGTGCTATGCTATGGACAGCTGCCCCATGTGTATACGTCAGATAAATAGATGATGTGGAAGAGAGAGATGAAAAGATGGTTGCTTGCACACCAACACGAGATCTTGCAGAGGCGCCGGCTGCTTGGTTTAAAAGCTAAGAGAGAAAAGCAAAAGAGAGGCAGCAACCACCGGGTAAAGTGCAAAAGATGAAGAGAAAGAATGTGTTGTGAGGATTGATAAAGTGTACTGCCTCATCTTCAATGCTTATGTGGATACGTGAAACCACACCATACTAGTGCCCCCATAAATCATGCCCTTAGAGGAAATAAAAAGGACTTCAAGCTAAGCTAAGCACGATGGCATGGCATGGTTCCGTCACAGCTTTATACACCGTCCACACCCCTAGGCACTACATAACCGCATGATGTCCAGTTCTAGTGACCATGCACTCTCGGTAGTACAGGCCTACTCAGATCGGCGGTGCGTGTAGAATAAACTAGGATCGTGAGGCATTGGGAATCTACAAGCTGTGTTTTCAGCCACAACCCGCGTGAATCAACATGGATGCATCACCAGGTGACAATTTTATGGTTAAACATGATGAGGACATCGTGACTATAGGGTTGGTATTGGTAATCTCACCCCAACACTTCCCACTTTTGTATACATCGGGGTTTACCAATAAAAGGGATTGTGTTTTTGTGTGAAGCGTAAACACAAGCATACTCTATTTAGCATACAAGTGTAGATATATTACTTGCATAAGCAAATGTTGATACTGTGACTTGTGTGACCATCCTTTTCGGGTACATCGCATGGTATTCTAGAATGTGTTTGTCATATGTATGGCGGTGGCTGATGTAGCTTGTCCATCTGGTTTATCTGTATAGAAAATACAATTAAATTAGTTTCTGGGCGGCTATTGGGGTACCAATAATATGGCTCTAAGCTCGACAGCTTGCTACGCGGGGTCCCTCGTCATTTGGGTGGACAAGTTCTAGTTGATGTTATATGAACTTGGCGTTGGCACATTTCACCAACGAATTTGAAATCAATCTAGGAACATACGATGAATTACACGGTCTAGATGTACAAGTTTGCCTGGTACTATGACCTGATATATGTGAATATATGTTCTAACACGATGATCCCATTATCATTATATGTCTTTTTATCTAGTTTAGTTCATCTGTCTTGCCAAGCCAATATTGGCTCAATAGGGGCATGCACTAGTACAAAAGACCTGAAAACAGACACACATAAGCCGAAGAGAGTTGATTAATGATGAACAATAAAGTAACTAATCACATTTTTTCATGAGTGAGGATCTCGTGCCCACGTGGGTGGTGCCACCCCGAGCAGATATCGTTGAATCTGGATCGTATGGACTGAGTTGTGCGATGCTAATCAACATAGGACCTTAGTCTTACCATGTAACCATCATCTGACAAAACGTGTTGGTGTGGTAGGGTGAAAGGACAAACACAAATAGCAGATAGATGTTGGGTCATTCTAGTAGGGCTATACCTAGGATGTACATTGGTGCGGTTTTTCTTGCAAATTTCGATCCTTTTGGGGGGGGGGGGATTTCAGCTAAAATATTGTATGCACGTCTTTGGTTCGAATAGGTAGGGTGATCTTTTACCTCGGTCCCAAGAAGCTTGTCTAATGTGTTTAGATACATACTTATCTAAGACATATCTAGACAAATCTAAAATAAGCTTTTTGGAACGGAAGGAGTTGTTTTCTGCCATTTTTGATAGCACACCGCACACACCACTAATGATCAAACAGTGTGTGTGGTGTTGTGTCTCATCGTACATGGGCTAGCGACGGTGCGGCGAAGTGTTATTGTGTATTAGTGTTGGAACAAGCAGGTAAAAAAGTTGGTAAGGCAAGTGCACATGGCATAGTTATTAGGGCATGTGCTATGCTATGGACAGCTGCCCCATGTGTATACGTCAGATAAATAGATGATGTGGAAGAGAGAGATGAAAAGATGGTTGCTTGCACACCAACACGAGATCTTGCAGAGGCGCCGGCTGCTTGGTTTAAAAGCTAAGAGAGAAAAGCAAAAGAGAGGCAGCAACCACCGGGTAAAGTGCAAAAGATGAAGAGAAAGAATGTGTTGTGAGGATTCATAAAGTGTACTGCCTCATCTTCAATGCTTATGTGGATATGTGAAACCACACCATACTAGTGCCCCCATAAATCATGCCCTTAGAGGAAATAAAAAGGACTTCAAGCTAAGCTAAGCACGATGGCATGGCATGGTTCCGTCACAGCTTTATACACCGTCCACACCCCTAGGCACTACATAACCGCATGATGTCCAGTTCTAGTGACCATGCACTCTCGGTAGTACAGGCCTACTCAGATCGGCGGTGCGTGTAGAATAAACTAGGATCGTGAGGCATTGGGAATCTACAAGCTGTGTTTTCAGCCACAACCCGCGTGAATCAACATGGATGCATCACCAGGTAACAATTTTATGGTTAAACATGATGAGGACATCGTGACTATAGGGTTGGTATTGGTAATATCACCCCAACACTTCCCTCTTTTGTATACATCGGGGTTTACCAATAAAAGGGATTGTGTTTTTGTGTGAAGCGTAAACACAAGCATACTCTATTTAGCATACAAGTGTAGATATATTACTTGCATTAGCAAATGTTGATACTGTGACTTGTGTGACCATCCTTTTCGGGTACATGGCATGGTATTCTAGAATGTGTTTGTCATATGTATGGCGGTGGCTGATGTAGCTTGTCCATCTGGTTTATCTGTAAAGAAAATACAATTAAATTAGTTTGTGGGCGGCTATTGGGGTACCAATAATATGGCTCTAAGCTCGACAGCTTGCTACGCGGGGTCCCTCGTCATTTGGGTGGACAAGTTCTAGTTGATGTTATATGAACTTGGCGTTGGCACGTTTCACCAACGGATTTGAAATCAATCTAGGATCATACGATGAATTACACCGTCTAGATGTACAAGTTTGCCTGGTACTATGACCTGATATATGTGAATATATGTTCTAACACGATGATCCCATTATCATTATATGTCTTTTTATCTAGTTTAGTTCATCTGTCTTGCCAAGCCAATATTGGCTCAATAGGGGCATGCACTAGTACAAAAGACCTGAAAACAGACACACATAAGCCGAAGAGAGTTGATTAATGATGAACAATAAAGTAACTAATCACATTTTTTCATGAGTGAGGATCTCGTGCCCACGTGGGTGGTGCCACCCCGAGCAGATATCGTTGAATCTGGATCGTATGGACTGAGTTGTGCGATGCTAATCAACATGGGACCTTAGTCTTACCATGTAACCATCATCTGACAAAACGTGTTGGTGTGGTAGGGTGAAAGGACAAACACAAATAGCATATAGATGTTGGGTCATTCTAGTAGGGCTATACCTAGGATGTACATTGGTGCGGTTTTTCTTGCAAATTTGGATCCTTTGGGGGGGGGGATTTCAGCTAAAATATTGTATGCACGTCTTTGGTTCGAATAGGCAGGGTGATCTTTTACCTCAGTCCCAAGAAGCTTGTCTAATGTGTTTAGATACATACTTATCTAAGACATATCTAGACAAATCTAAAATAAGCTTTTTGGAACGGAAGGAGTAGTTTTCTGCCATTTTTGATAGCACACCGCACACACCACTGATGATCAAACAATGTGTGTGTTGTTGTGTCTCATCGTACATGGGCTAGCGACGGTGCGGCGAAGTGTTATTGTGTATTAGTGTTGGAACAAGCAGGTAAAAAAGTTGGTAAGGCAAGTGCACATGGCATAGTTATTAGGGCATGTGCTATGCTATGGACAGCTGCCCCATGTGTATACGTCAGATAAATAGATGATGTGGAAGAGAGAGATGAAAAGATGGTTGCTTGCACACCAACACGAGATCTTGCAGAGGCGCCGGCTGCTTGGTTTAAAAGCTAAGAGAGAAAAGCAAAAGAGAGGCAGCAACCACCGGGTAAAGTGCAAAAGATGAAGAGAAAGAATGTGTTGTGAGGATTGATAAAGTGTACTGCCTCATCTTCAATGCTTATGTGGATACGTGAAACCACACCATACTAGTGCCCCCATAAATCATGCCCTTAGAGGAAATAAAAAGGACTTCAAGCTAAGCTAAGCACGATGGCATGGCATGGTTCCGTCACAGCTTTATACACCGTCCACACCCCTAGGCACTACATAACCGCACGATGTCCAGTGCTAGTGACCATGCACTCTCGGTAGTACAGGCCTACTTAGATCGGCGGTGCGTGTAGAATAAACTAGGATCGTGAGGCATTGGGAATCTACAAGCTGTGTTTTCAGCCACAACCAGCGTGAATCAACATGGATGCATCAGCAGGTGAAAATTTTATGGTTAAACATGATGAGGACATCGTGACTATAGGGTTGGTATTGGTAATCTCACCCCAACACTTCCCACTTTTGTATACATCGGGGTTTACCAATAAAAGGGATTGTGTTTTTGTTTGAAGCGTAAACACAAGCATACTCTATTTGGCATACAAGTGTAGATATATTACTTGCATTAGCAAATGTTGATACTGTGACTTGTGTGACCATCCTTTTCGGGTACATGGCATGGTATTCTAGAATGTGTTTTCATATGTATGGCGGTGGCTGATCTAGCTTGTCCATCTGGTTTATCTGTAAAGAAAATACAATTAAATTAGTTTGTGGGCGGCTATTGGGGTACCAATAATATGGCTCTAAGCTCGACAGCTTGCTACGCGGGGTCCCTTGTCATCTGGGTGGACAAGTTCTAGTTGATGTTATATGAACTTGGTGTTGGCACATTTCACCAACGGATTTGAAATCAATCTAGGAACATATGATGAATTACACCGTCTAGATGTACAAGTTTGCCTGGTACTATGACCTGATATATGTGAATATATGTTCTAACACGATGCTCCCATTATCATTATATGTCTTTTTATCTAGTTTAGTTCATCTGTATTGCCAAGCCAATATTGGCTCAATAGGGGCATGCACTAGTACAAAAGACCTGAAAACAGACACACATAAGCCGAAGAGAGTTGATTAATGATGAACAATAAAGTAACTAATCACATTTTTTCATGAGTGAGGATCTCGTGCCCACGTGGGTGGTGCCACCCCGAGCAGATATCGTTGAATCTGGATCGTATGGACTGAGTTGTGCGATGCTAATCAACATGGGACCTTAGTCTTACCATGTAACCATCATCTGACAAAACGTGTTGGTGTGGTAGGGTGAAAGGACAAACACAAATAGCAGATAGATGTTGGGTCATTCTAGTAGGGCTATACCTAGGATGTACATTGGTGCGGTTTTTCTTGCAAATTTTGATCCTTTTGGGGGGGGGGGGATTTCAGCTAAAATATTGTATGCATGTCTTTGGTTCGAATAGGTAGGGTGATCTTTTACCTCGGTCCCAAGAAGCTTGTCTAATGTGTTTAGATACATACTTATCTAAGACATATCTAGACAAATCTAAAATAAGCATTTTTGGAACGGAAGGAGTAGTTTTCTGCCATTTTTGATAGCACACCGCACACACCACTGATGATCAAACAATTTGTGTGGTGTTGTGTCTCATCGTACATGGGCTAGCGACGGTGCGGCGAAGTGTTATTGTGTATTAGTGTTGGAACAAGCAGGTAAAAAAGTTGGTAAGGCAAGTGCACATGGCATAGTTATTAGGGCATGTGCTATGCTATGGACAGCTGCCCCATGTGTATACGTCAGATAAATAGATGATGTGGAAGAGAGAGATGGAAAGATGGTTGCATGCACACCAACACGAGATCTTGCAGAGGCGCCGGCTGCTTGGTTTAAAAGCTAAGAGAGAAAAGCAAAAGAGAGGCAACAACCACTGGGTAAAGTGCAAAAGATGAAGAGAAAGAATGTGTTGTGAGGATTGATAAAGTGTACTGCCTCATCTTCAATGCTTATGTGGATACGTGAAACCACACCATACTAGTGCCCCCATAAATCATGCCCTTAGAGGAAATAAAAAGGACTTCAAGCTAAGCTAAGCACGATGGCATGGCATGGTTCCGTCACAGCTTTATACACTGTCCACACCCCTAGGCACTACATAACCGCATGATGTCCAGTTCTAGTGACCATGCACTCTCGGTAGTACAGGCCTACTCAGATCGGCGGTGCGTGTAGAATAAACTAGGATCGTGAGGCATTGGGAATCTACAAGCTGTGTTTTCAACCACAACCCGCGTGAATCAACATGGATGCATCACCAGGTGACAATTTTATGGTTAAACATGATGAGGACATCGTGACTATAGGGTTGGTATTGGTAATCTCACCCCAACACTTCCCACTTTTGTATACATCGGGGTTTACCAATAAAAGGGATTGTGTTTTTGTGTGAAGCGTAAACACAAGCATACTCTATTTAGCATACAAGTGTAGATATATTACTTGCATTAGCAAATGTTGATACTGTGACTTGTGTGACCATCCTTTTCGGGTACATGGCATGGTATTCTAGAATGTGTTTGTCATATGTATGGCGGTGGCTGATGTAGCTTGTCCATCTGGTTTATCTGTAAAGAAAATACAATTAAATTAGTTTGTGGGCGGCTATTGGGGTACCAATAATATGGCTCTAAGCTCGACAGCTTGCTACGCGGGGTCCCTTGTCATCTGGGTGGACAAGTTCTAGTTGATGTTATATGAACTTGGTGTTGGCACGTTTCACCAACGGATTTGAAATCAATCTAGGAACATATGATGAATTACACCGTCTAGATGTACAAGTTTGCCTGGTACTATGACCTGATATATGTGAATATATGTTCTAACATGATGATCCCATTATTATTATATGTCTTTTTATCTAGTTTAGTCCATCTGTCTTGCCATGCTAATATTGGCTAAATAGGGGCATGCACTAGTACAAAAGACCTGAAAACAGACACACATAAGCCGAAGAGAGTTGATTAATGATGAACAATAAAGTAACTAATCACATTTTTTCATGAGTGAGGATCTCGTGCCCACGTGGGTGGTGCCACCCCGAGCAGATATCGTTGAATCTGGATCCTATGGACTGCGTTGTGCGATGCTAATCAACATGGGACCTTAGTCTTACCATGTAACCATCTGACAAACGTGTTGGTGTGGTAGGGTGAAAGGACAAACACAAATAGCAGATAGATGTTGGGTCATTCTAGTAGGGCTATACCTGCGGTTTCTTGCAAATTTCGATCCTTTGGGGCGGGGGGGGGAGATTTCAGCTAAAACCCCCTTGAAAGTTTTAACTTTGTTGTGGTCGTGGACCTAAATCCGAAGCTGGTGGGCGTGGGGAGCAATCAGGGCGGCTTGGGCGACGACGGGCGCGGTCACCGGATGCTTACTAACTAGGCTCGTCGGAGAGCAGGACGCGTTGCGGCAATGAAAGACCGACCAGTCGCTCGCTGGTGAAGAACGTGGCGGTGGAACTATAACAGGCACTACTAGGGAAAACCCTAGCAGTAGCGCGGGGTTTTGTCATAGCAGTAGCGCGGGTGGGCACGCTACTGCTACGTCGCTATAGCTAACTCTTAGCAGTAGCGCTGTTCCACCCGCGCTACTGCTACCAGAGTTTAGCAGTAGCACGTTTCGGGGAACCTCGCTACTGCTAAAAGCTGCAGCGCGCCTGTTTACCACGTGCTACTGCTAAGGCAGCGCTGCAGCTACACTCATACCCCGCGCTACTGTTACTATTTTCTGTAAAAAAATTCTGCAGTGTTTTTAGTCTGTTTTTTAATAGGTTTTATACAATAGCCTCTGTCATATCATACACACAATAGTCTCATCATATCATATACACGCAAATAGTCTCATCAAATCATGTCATCATCATCCAACACAAATGATGTCTCTCATCGTCATCGTTCTCGAAATAGCGATACAAGTTATGATATATCTTGAATACATGCAACTACATCGTCATCCCATACACATGTTTCATCATCCATCTAAACGATGATATAGAAGAGAAGAGCTATCACTATGAGTAAGAGCGGAATTATGCAGTACATGAGGCGCCGGTTCTGATTCCTCTTTCGCGCTAGCGTGAACCTCAAGTAACTAGCTTCTGCTTCTTGTTTGCTATCGTACCCTTTATGGCTGCCGCCCGAGAACCGTGACACTTGGGCCTGACACACGGGCCACTCGTCGTACACTCCCGGAACCCTCCCTATGTACACGGCATAGCACTTCTTCGCCATCAAGGACCTATGTACCTGTTAGAGATGCATCTTCATCAAGCGAATTCAACAATAATATGCAACATAATATATTTGAGCAACACGAAAAGAAAGAGTTAGCTAATAGATGCAACATATAGTAAACCTAATTAATCAACGCAGGTTCATCGTACCCAAACTAATTAACTAGATGTACGCAGGTCATCGTACCTCAGGGTGTGCGTTCGGTTTTTTCGGTTTGAATCGGTTCGGTTTATACGGTTTTTGGTTTATACGGTTTTTGGTTAATACGGTTTTTATACTTTGGTTTATACGGTTTCGTATAAAAATACGGTTCGGTTTCGGTAATAACCATTTGAATTCGGTTCGGTTTCGGTAATAACCATATTAACCAAAGTTGACGTGATTTTTTTAAGAACACATAACTTTTTGTCACATATTTCAATTTTTAGTTCATGGATAATCAAAGATTGAAGTATGTTTCATTGTTGTACATTTTTTTCCTACGTGCAACTTCCTTGATAGTTTAGAGTAGGAAATAACTTGATGAAGTACATATGTGAGAGTGATAGGCAACAGCCCCATGTAACGAACTTAGTTATCCAATGATGACGAAGTGCTTTTGCCGTCTTATTTATGCTTTACAAGTTTTATACCTCCTGAATGGGTGACTTTATGCGGAATTTGTACAATGGTATATGCATATTAAGTATATAATTTGTTTCCTTCCAAGTATAAATCAGCAACTCAGTTGGCTTGGTTGGCTAGTAGCCTTCAGCGCACTGGGCCTTCTGGTCCGAGGTCAGGAGTTTGACTCCAAGTCCATGCAAATTAATTTTAGCGAGCGTGCACTTCACATCATTTCGGTTTTTCGGTTTCAACCCAATGGTTTTCGGTTTTTAACCGAAAAAACCGAATGGCATACGGTTTTGAGATATAGAAACCGTAACTGAAACCGAAAACCATAAAAACCAAAATTTCGGTTCGGTTTGGTTTTTTTGGTTCGGTTTTTGGTTTTCGGTTCGGTTTTGCACACCCTGAATCGTACCCAAACTAACAAACTAGCGTTACGCAAGTTCAGCAGGACCGTTGACATCACAAAGTTTCATCGCTACAGAAAGTACAAGTTCAACCGACACATCATCATCGGCATCGTCAATCACTGGAAGTTCCATCCATCCATATCCGGGAGGATGCACCCTAGCTTCGTGAACGGCGTCAGGTCCTGACGTTGCATGCCTATGCGAGTTCTGACGTCAGCTCGCGATATAGGGCCGTGGTGGAACATCCCATTCTCTTCGACGATTTCTTTCATGATGATCGTTGCAATGTCCTTCTGGATGCGAAAGAAGTCATCTCTGAGTTTATAATCCAGTTCGCCTCCTAAGGATTCTGCCCATTTGCGGATATGTTCATCGTTTCTTGTTGTCATGCGAAGCTGTTGGTGATCCCTTCTGAACTCCATCATGAGATGGAGGAGGTAGAATCCATCGTTCTTGCTTGCTGTCGGTTGATGGATGGAGCAGAAGGTAGTTTTATGCGAGAAACCCGACTTATTCTTCCTTTGTTTCCTGATCTCGATGTGGCCACCCCTCATGCTGAAGCCGTGGAGAGCACCATCCAGAATATCCATTATGTGGGTGTAGTCCTTCTTCTCGTAGTTTCTGGACGAGTCAAAATACACAGCGTGGGAGACTCGCGGGAAAAGAACGATAAGGACGGCGCGTCCGTTGCTGCAGGAAAAATAACACCTCAAATTAGTCTCCATATGAGCGAAGGAATGATTGAAACGTACGAAAGGGTTGTCCGGCAATGACTTACATTGGATGATAAGGCAGGAGAATCGTTTCCTTGTCCTTATTCGTTATCATGAAGTATTCGATGTAGTCCCTAGCAGCTTTACGTTCAAAGTCGCCGAGACTCAAGAAGGACTCATGCATGTAGTATGGATCCGCCATCGAGATTTGCGATATTTGTTCTCTCCTGATGACGAAGTTCATATGTAGCGCAAAAAGGCGGACGATCGTAAAATCGAGCCGCCTCGTGAGAAACATCTCAAAGATGTGATCAAACCACAGGAAGAACACCTCCGCGGGCAGTGTGTCGACGTAGCACTTGGCCTGAGGCACACGAACCGCGTAAAGCGGATATCCTGGATCCTCCGAGGCGAGAAGGCTTTACTCAGTCGACAGCACAAGGTCGTGCAGTCTCCTGAGATCCCCTGATATGCCCTCTAGCGGTTTCGGCGGTAGGATCGGCTCGCCCGCGACATGGTACATCGCCGCACCTTTGACCGGTACACGGTCTGCAAAATCGGTCGGCTGGCTGCTAGAAGCTTTGGCAGCTTTGGCGGCAGCAGAGCCTCTCCTCGGCGGTCTCTTCCTCTCCTTTTTCTTGAGTTGACCATCCAGACCCTTCCTTACCCCCGCCACCAGTGTTGTCGGGCTAAGCACTTTACGACCCTCGGCTAGTTGACCCTACGCTGAGGCAGCATCTGGAGGCGTGTCCTGTGAGGATTGCATGAAGAGAGACTTCTTGCAATCAACCCTAGGACGTTCTTGCCCGGGCACATCATCCACCTCCTCATCCGCATGCTCATAGCCCGAGTCATATGGCTGACTCATCATTTGTCCGTCGTCATAGGCGCCGGTATTGAGGAACCGGAGAGGGTCCTCCTCCTCCATCTCATCATCCATTCCTTGTTCCACGGGGGTGACTACATCATCCACTATTGGACCCCCTTCCTCGCGTCGTCCGCCGCTCTCACCCGGCACGAGAGGCGCTGGTAATTGCGTAGGCGGGGTGGTGGTGTTCATACCTTGCTGATGTGTGGTCATTGGTGTGCTCTCGACCGCCTCCAAACGAAGAAGATTCTTCGGCCACAGCAGCATCCAACCCTTGCATTCTCCAAGCCGCATCGGGGTCTCGTCCTCCTCTCCCCCGAGCCATACTGGAGGAGTCAAATCCTCGTGGCCCGCTTTCACACTCGACAAGGTAACCCTGAAGGTGCCAACGGGGATCAGCTGGCCGTGGAACGTGAGTTCCAAGGGCTTCGTTATCACTGCCTTTCCCACGTCCACCTTCTGGCCGTTGATCATGTAGAGTACGGTGCATGGGGTTTCGTCGGCCTGCGAAGACATGTCTGCGGCGTAAGACATCCGAAAGGCAACGAAAAACGGAAGATTATAGATATGTTGGTGCGACGTGTAATTACTGTGAGGGCGTCGAGGTCAGCCAAAGACGAAGGCCCACCTAGCACGCCAGAGACAGAGGATGGGCTGCTATGAGCGGGTGCGGGACCTTGTGCGGTAGCGGCAGCAGGTGGTGGTGGTGCGATGTTCACCGAGTTGCTCCCGACGAAGCTGGGCATGGGAAAATCCTGTGCCGTCTTGTCTGGATTTTGCTTCGTCCAGTCGATAATAGCCGGAATCAAGTTAGTAGTGAAATCATTTCTGCAGGCAGCTAAAGCTGCATTGACTGCCTGCTGGACCAACTCATTTCTGGTCGCTTCTGCGGCCTCAGCTGCTTTTTTCTCGGCCTGAGCTGCATTTTTCTCGACCGCAAGCTTCACCTTCTCGTCGATGTTCAACTGACTGAACTTCTTTTTCTTGTTTTTGGCCTCCGGGCCCTCGTCGTAGTAGTACTTCCACGTGGCGCCGTCTCCGACAACGTGCACATGTCCATATTGTAGCCGCTGGTCCAAAGAGAGTCCCTTCAGTTGGTTCAAGGCCCGGTTGAGAGGGGTGTCCCACTTGGGCCTCATCGACGACTGAGACGACGAGTCGCTTTCGGCCGCAAGCCTGTGTTGCTCCTTCTGCAAAAGGAACGTGAACCGTTATACGAATGTTACTACAACGTGTAGTCGACTTGATCAGAAGCTAAATGTAAGGTGGTAAAAGAATAATTACCAGTAATCTAATCAATTTCCTCGTGATCGGGTCCGTGTACCAAACCTTCTTTTCCTTGTCCCACTTGTACTGGGTGAGGGTGTCCCGGACTAGGGGGTACTCGGGCTGCCGGCCTATCTCTCATGGGCCGGACTGGTGGGCCACTCTCTACACGTCGATGGAAGGCTGGATTGGGGACGACCCCGCATGAAAGAAGGAAATCTCTGAAGTCTTGGCATCTCCTCCAAGGAATAGATGGCGTAAGCGGCATGTTATCCCTGATGGTAACCGACCATATGTAACCCTAGGGCCCCCCTGGTGTCTATATAAACTAGGAGGTTTAGTCCGTAGGGGAGAGATATCATTACCTAGGGTTTAGCCCAGTCGATCTCGAGGTAGATCAACTCTGTAACCTTCATACAATCACATCAATACAATCAAGCAGGATGTAGGGTATTACCTCCTCGAGAGGGCCCGAACCTGGGTAAATCGCTGTCTCTACGTTCCCTGTTACCATCGACTCCTTGACCCATAGTTCGGATCCCCTACCCGAGATCTGCCAGTTTTGGTACCGACATTGGTGCTTTCATTGAGAGATCCGCCGTGGGACATCAAGGATCAATGGGTCGCCTAATCATCAGCAACAGCGCTAGCCGCAGGGACACTTTTGTTCCCGGCCAGCTCTTCGCGTTCGGAAGCGTCGTGGTACACGCCGATCCGGCCGGTCACCTTGGCCGGGTCGACAGCTTCACCCCCGACCAGGAGATTAGGTTTGGAAGCTTAGAATTCGTCGCCGACTCCCGGGGAGATCTTATCCTCACGGGGTCCTTAGCTTCGCCTGACGGACCCACGAATCCTGAAGCGCCGGCTTCGAATACGGCCAACCCCGCCGCCGAGGCGGCAGCCGCTACAGACTCAACCTTGAGCCCGGATCTGACCTCCGTGCTCGGTTGTCAAACTCCAGCCTCGGCAGAACGTAACTTCGGGACAAATTCTGACACCCCCGTCACGGCCATACTGCGGGTCGACCCCGCAAATTACCCGAACCTGGAATCAACCGATCTCTCGTCATTAAACGGGATACTAGATCGGATCCGAGCTCTGGGAATCGCCGATGGCCAGTCCTCGGTATACGATGAGATCGGGCTTAAAACCGACGACAGGAAATTTATACCCCCGCCACTACTCACTTGGTCGCCACTATCGAAGGCCCCTCAGAGGCCTCACCCGTTACCTCCGAACCAAAAACGCATGAGGTGCGGGTTTTCGACCAACAGGCTTCGCCTTCCAGCTCGGCAGCCGAAGTCCGCTTCGGAGAGGGTTTAGAGCCGGAGTCCGTCTCAACATGCAAGTCCGGATCCGCTCACCCGCGCCTGGTCAATTATCCAGGTCTCGGCGAATCGGATTCCATGACAATCCAGGATGCGGCCCCCAAAACTCTGGACTCACACTCCGCTGGGATCAAGTTTTTTATCCCGCCCACCCCCCACATTGAGTATTGTCCGGATAACACAGGACGTCCCGACATATGGGACCTGATGTACGTTAAGCAGCAGCCCGAAGAGACAGTCCGGCACTTCTGGGCCAGATTCCTTATCATCAAAACTAAGATGATGGACGGCTGCGACAAGGACATTCTAGAGATCTTTCGGCAAAACTGCAGAGACGAGGGTGTCTTAAACGCCCTCGCCCGCCACCACATCCAAAATTTCTCTGATTTATCGGATCTGGTGTCCAAATATTGCGCCATGGAGTACGCTTGGCAGGCCCAGCTTGAGCAAAGGGAGTCAACCTGCACAGAGGAACTAAACCGAGCTTGGGCGAAACGCGCGCTCCCTCACCGGACACGCCACTATGATCCGTCCGAGAAAAAGATGAAACCCCTGACGAGGTCTAGAACGGTCCTTGATGGAATACTGGATAAACCATGCCCCATACACTCTACAAATCCAACCCACAGCCTTCGAGCTTGCTGGGTGGTCAGGCAAGTCGCCAAGAGCGGCGAGGCCATTCTCGGAGGCCCGCACTCCACTAAAAGTCCAGTTATGCCCCTTGACGACGACGTCGAAATCTTAACAATCTACAAGACTTACTCTTCGAAGAATCAGAGGAAGAGAGCCTTTCGAGAGCTCGCCCAAATTCACCACGTGGCAGAGACAGACTCCTGGACAGATACACCCATCACTTTTAGTGAACAAGACCAGCCGAGATCCTGCCCTACTCGAGCCACTGCCGCCCTTGTCCTTGACCCCATAGTGGATGGATTCCGACTACAAAAGGTGTTGATGGACGGCGGCAGCGGGCTAAACCTCATCTACGAGGATACCTTGGATAAAATGCAGTTCGACAGATCCCGCATAGAGCAAAGTCACACTACCTTTCGAGGGATTATCCCTGGAAAGGAGGCGCGTGCCAGTGGCCGCGTGACTCTTGATGTGGTCTTCGGAACTCCCGAGAACTACCGGTCCGAAGAACTGCTTTTCCACATCGTGCCCTTCCGCAGCGGGTATCATGCCTTACTAGGGCGCGATGCCTTCGCACGATTCCATGCTGTGCCACATTACGGGTACATGAAGCTTAAAATGCGAGGGCCAAACGGTATAATCACGGTAATAAGTGATCCGGACAGAGCCCTGCGAGCCGAGAATAAGACGGCATCGCTCGCCCCCGAAGCATTGTCCGAAGCCCTCGCGGCCGAAGAATTAACCGCGCTCCGCTCAACGGTGGACAAGGACGATGTCATCCTTGATAAAAGGCAAAAATCCACGTCCTTTAAACCAGCAGAGGAAATCATTAAATTCCAAGTGCACCCAACAGATCCCAACAAGACGGCGTCCATCGGAGCCTAGCTGGACCCCGCGGTTGATGAAGAATTGCGCCAATTTCTGCGCGCAAACTGGGATATCTTCGCGTGGCACCCTTCAGACATGCCAGGGATCCCGCGTAGATTAGCCGAGCACAGCCTGAACATAATCAAAGGTTTCAAGCCAGTTAAACAGACTCTCCGTCGGTTTTCCGAACCCAAGCGTCAAGCCATGGGTGAGGAACTGGCCAAGTTGCTCGAAGCCGGATTCATTCGGGACATCAAACATCCTGAGTGGTTGGCCAACCTGGTCATGGTGCCGAAGAAGGATAAGTCCTGGCGATTGTGTGTCGACTTGAAGGATTTGAACAAAGCCTGCCCTAAGGATCCTTTCCCCTTGCACCACATCGACCAGATCATTGATGCCACCGCCGGGCATGACTCGCTATGTTTCCTCGATGCTTACTCCGGATACCATCAAATCAAAATGAAGGAGTCCGAACAGGCAGCCACCGCATTCATCACTCCTTATGGACCATTCTGCTTCAACACAATGCCCTTCGGTTTAAAGAACGCAGGGGCCACATACCAGCGCATGATCCAAACGTGTCTGGAGAAACAAATCGGCAAAACAGTCGAAGCTTATGTGGACAATGTGGTTATCAAAACCAAACACGTCAGCCAGCTGGTGGACGATCTCCGGCAAACCTTTGACAATCTTCGGACCTTCGATATACGGCTTAATCCGGAAAAGTGTGTCTTCGGAGTGCCAGCCGGCAAGCTGCTCGGCTTCATAGTTTCCCATAGAGGAATAGAGGCCAACCCAGCGAAAATCCGGGCACTGTCCGAGTTGGCTATCCCTACTGAGCTCAAGCACGTCCAGAAACTGGCCGGTACTATTGCAGCCCTAAGCCGCTTCATCTCGCGCCTCGGTGAAAAGGCCCTGCTGCTATATAAATTGCTCAAACGGACGAAGAACTTCGAATGGACTAGCGAAGCGGCGGCGGCACTCGAAGAAATAAAAACTCTACTGGCCAGCAACCCGATTTTGATGGCACCCAACCCGGCTGAGCGAATGCTGCTATATATCTCGGCGACGAATCAGGTGGTCAGTGCGGTTCTTGTTGTCGAACGAGAGGCCGAGGGTCACAAGCTCCAGGTGCAGAAACCTGTGTACTATGTATCCGAAGTGCTCACCCCGTGTAAAACAAGGTACCCGCATTACCAGAAGATCGCCTACACAGTTTTCATGGCATCCCGAAAGCTCCGCCATTACTTCCAGGAGTGCTCGGTTACGGTAGCATCCGAAGTACCACTGAATGACATAATCAACAATCGCGACGCCACCGGGCGCATAGCCAAATGGGCTATAGAACTTCTCCCCTTCGAAATCATCTATCGACCACGCCGAGCTATTAAATCTCAAGTTTTGGCTGATTTCGTTGCGGAATGGACGGAAGCCGAACTCCCTAGGGAGTACAGCACATACTCACAATGGACGATGTACTTCGATGGCTCCAAAATGCTCGCAGGACTGGGGGCTGGAGTGGTCCTCACATCCCCCACTGGCGACAATATTCGGTACATACTCCAGATCATGTACACCGACTCCAACAACGCAGCCGAATACGAGGCTCTGCTGCACGAACTTCGAATGGCGGTGTCAATGGGCATACAGTGGCTCAAGGTACGGGGAGATTCTAATCTCGCCATCTCTCAAGTTAACGGCGAATTCGACGCAAAAGACCCAAAAATGACAGCATACCGCAACGCCGTCCTGAAGATCTCTGCCCGCTTCGAAGGACTGGAGTTTCACCATATACCTCGTGACAGCAATCAAGCTGCGGATATCCTTGCTCGAATGGGCGCTAAGCGCGACCCCGTCCCCGAGAACACCTTCTTGGAATGACTTTTCAAGCCGTCCGTGGTGTGGCAGGGGAACGCCCAGGGCTCGGACACCAATACCCCAGGAGAGTTCGTCCCTCCGCCTATTGAACCAGATAATGGAATTATCGGGGGCTCGGCCATCGCAATGACAACTTCGGCTCACGAAGTCATCGCGGTAATCGCGCCATGGACCGAGCCTTTCCTCGCCTACCTCCTCCGCCAAGAATTACCGGCTGACCAGACTGAGGCCAGGCGTATCGTTCGACGATCTAAAGCCTATAAAGTCCACGAGGGAGAGCTATATAAGAAAAGCACTACTAGCGTCCTCCAGAGATGCATCTCCGAAGAGGAGGGAAGGCAGCTTCTGGCCGAGATTCACGCTGGCATGGGCGGTCACCACGCGGCAGCTCGGGCCCTGGTCAGCAAGGCTTTCCGAGCAGGGTTCTTTTGGCCCACTGCCCGAACAGACGCCCAGACACTGGTCCAACATTGCGTTGGATGCCAGCTCTTTGCAAATCAGAGTCATATGCCCCCCACGGCCCTTGGGACGATCCCAATTACTTGGCCTTTCGCGGTCTGGGGGCTGGACATGGTTGGACCACTTAAAGGGGGGACCAAGAAAAAGAAATATCTACTCGTCATGGTAGATAAATTCACTAAATGGATCGAGGCAAAGCCGGTCACTTCAGCCAAGTCTAAGCTGGTCATCGACTTTATATCCGACATCGTACACCGTTACGGTGTTCCCCACAGCATAATAACGGACAACGGATCCAACTTTACCGCCCAGGAAGTCAAAGACTGCCGCGCTAATTTAGGCATTAAGCTCAACTACGCCTCGGTGTATCACCCACAGTCTAATGGACAGGTCGAGAGAGCGAACGGCCTGATCTTGAGCGGCATTAAGCCTCGTTTGGTCCGATTTTTGAAAGACTTCGGCTGCCATTGGGTTGAGGAGCTCGACTCCGTACTGTTGGGCCTACGCACCACTCCTAATCGACCCACGGGCTACACACCATTCTTCATGGTATATGGGGCAGAAGCCGTCCTCCCCTGCGACCTTATTCACGACGCCCCTCGGGTGCGTATGTACGAAGAAAAGGAGGCCGAGCTGGATCGGCAAGATGACCTGGACGCCTTGGAGGGTGAGCGCGACATAGCTCGGGCTCGTTCTGCTTTTTATCAGCAGCAGGCCAGACATTATCAGAGCAGGGAAGTACGGGCGAAGGCCTACAACGTTGGTGATTTAGTCTTGCGCCTTCCGGAGAAGCAGAAGCATAAGCTGGCGCCCAAATGGGAGGGCCCCTTCATAATCGACCAAGTACTCACGGGCGGGGCGTACCGCCTCCGCGACCCGACGGACGATCGCCTCGAACCAAACCCATGGAATGCAGCTCGGCTGCGACGTTTCTACGGCTAGTCCCGCAAACTTACCTTGTTTGATTTATCCTTTTCGGATCTTCATCTTTCTAGTCAATAGTCTCTCCCGGGTTGTGTTCGGAAATGCCGAATTACGTTAAGTTCTTCTTCGGCAAACATCTTTGAATGTACCACACTTTGTTACCTGGGGGCTTCTTTTACGAAGCTCGTCAAATATCATTTATGCAATCATCCGTTTTTTACGTGTTTGCATCCTTCCTGTATCGTTCTCAAGCCACTATATGCATCAACTTGACTTAAGATTTGGCCAAGCTAGGTTGCCTCGCTCCTGTGTTTACCCCCTACGTTCCCGATTGTTCGGCTAGGGAGTAAAGGGAGCACCTCTGCGATTGTTACGTCCGGATTTCCCAGGTACGTACCTTAGACGGGTGAAGCTGAAAGCTAGCGTCTTACGACAACAAGTTGGTCGGCCACGGGGGGAAGTGAAAATAATTGATACCTATCACCAAGTTTCCGGGGTATTTTCCCGAAGTAACTGTCCCCGTCTAAATTCGGGTACTCGGTTATCCATCCACGGATAATGTGGTCACCTGACGAAAGGAACCCATAGCGGAACTATTTTCGTCGGAAGATGTTTCTTACGTTAATCAGTAATATAACATAACTCCCCGAGCACGTTTTTGTCTGTTTGCAGCAAATGGCCGGATTGCCTGGTTTTCCGAAGTATCTTTCCGATGTTCTCGGATTGCATAGTAGGAAAACACTCCTTGGCTTCTGGTCGAGGAGGCGGAAGTCGATGGCCGGTTAAGACAACGTTTTTTCTGCACGGTTTGGAGACTATCCGATGTAAAGTACATAGGTACATAGAATCGACCTATCAATCTTGATCTAGACCATCTATTATGGTCTCCAGAGCACAATCTGCTTGGGACAGCCGAGCTGCGGGCATAACCTGGTCATATACCAGATGCACGGGCACTTCCTGCCCATCTGGCCCTACCGGCCCAACTCTCGCCAAATGCTCCGGTTCCAGCTTGGTGAATCGGGTCTTGATCATCGCCCACGCTTCCCGTGCCCCTTCACGACAAGATGACATCTTCCATAACTCAAAGCGGCGCCGAGCTCCTTTGAAGCGACTCGCGAGTTCGGCCGTCCCTTCCGGAGCCACTTCGCTAGGTCATAGTGCTTTGAACATGCTCTTCATGGCTCTCCGGGCCCGCTCATGTACATCGGATAGCTCCTTCAGCAGGTCCCGCCCGAAGGAACCGGCTTCCTCTTCGGGACGCCCGGTCAGCAGAACTACAATAAGACGTGGCATTGTTCATCTTGTTACCGTGTACGTTCAGTTATTGAACGGGCGAGTTAGATTGCACTTACCGAACATGCCTGCTTTCAGTCTTTGGTTCTCCTCTTGGGTTACAGTCAGTTGGGCTTTCAAGCTTTTGATTTCTTGCACCTGTTGTTCGCCTTCCGCCTTAAGCTTCTCCCTCTCCTCATGACTTCGGGACAGCACCCGGTAGCCAGCCTCTTGCTGTGACTCCGTATATCTTTGGGATTTCCTGGCCATATCCAGGTCTTTCTGCAGCTGATTTATCGTCTCGGCTGCTATGGAAACATTTTTCATTAGTGGAGGTGTTCCACCCCATTTTCCCTTTAATGAACTTTAAATTCGGGCACTTACCATGTGCCCCTCTGGTGAATGTTTTCACCCCCTCTAGCTCGGTTTTCATAGACTTTAACTCTGTTTGATCCAGCTTGAGGTCCTCGGACAGCTTTTTGTTCTGCTCCCGAACAGTCTGCACAAATAGCAGGGCAGCATGGATATCAGACCCTTAACTCGGCCGTCCCGCCCAAATTAAGGCTCGGGGGCTACTGGGTTAGGTACTAGTTTTCAAAACTATTACTATACCTGCATATTCGTAGACATGAGCCTCACTGCGCCTTCAAGTCCCGTTCGGGCAGCGCCAAGGTATGCATCTACCGAGCTAAGAGCATTGAACTCCTGATTAGACAACGCGGCTTGCTGAAATGATGCCTTGCGCCGCCGATGATTCATCACACTTTCTACTTCGGAATTAGTGACCGAGACGTCTCCCGAGTCCTCGGCAGTAGCTCCCGGAGTAACTCCGGTTGCAGCTGGCGACCTCGAATTTGAGTCACCCCTTGGCACCTCCTCAACATCCTCGGCCGCGCGCGGTTCCACACATCATCTATCGAACACCATGGAACGAATTATTGGCATATGCGGTGGATGTTGAAGATAGAGGCCATAATAGTACGGTGAATACATTACCTCTTTGGGCGGGGCGCCGATGATATAGCTCCCGTTGGCGCCACGCGTGGGGTCACCCCATGACTACTTGTTGTCGGAGCCATTGGTGCCGCTTTTGCGGCTGTTCGGCGCGTCGTGCGGCGGCCCTTGGGAGTAGGTGTCAGTGTGTTTGGGCCTGCAGCGGCTGAGCGTTTCTTTCGAGAGGAAGCCCGTTGGCCACTTACCTCGGAGGAGGGAAGCGCCCCGGGATGATCGGCTAACAGGGCCACCTTGGAGCCATCAAGGCTCTCCTGGTAGAAGACCCCGTCCTCGAAATTAATTGATGTTTCAGGGTCGTCATGGAACCCAGGATCGTCATCGCGAGAGTAATTCTCCGGTTGAGGAGCTGGGCAACTCACCGTTTCGATCCATCGCCTCCAACTCTATTCGGACAAGATGAAGATCCGATTATGAAAAATCTGGGGTAATATCCGAACTAAAAAGAGTGGTCGAACTCACCATTTCGATGGGCTCATACATCGAGAAGCCTTTCTTGAGCTTTAGTCAAGCGAACTCTTGCTCTTCCCCCTTGAACAAATCGGCTAGTATGGCGGCTATCGCCGCCTGATTGGCGGGCCCCTTCTTGGTGTACCGGGCTGCATCGTCCTCCCCGTTGTAGTTCCATAGCGGATGAATTCTCTGTTGGAGAGGCTGGACACATCGAGCGATGGCTATTGCCATCACGTCAACGATGGTTAGTCCCGTTATGAGCTAACCACCTCACTTGAGCAGCCAGTCGAGCTACTTCGGCACTTTCCTCTTGAGAAGGACTCTTCGGGCGCCAGTTGAACCGTTTCGTTGGAGAAGCCAATGAAAATTCCGGTAGACCCCTTCGAACTGGATCGAATAAAGGGACGTCTTCGATATAAAACCATTCCGAAGTCCACTCTTCGGTATCCTTCTTCAGAGTCCCAATGGGGTATCCGGTCCTGGCAATGCGCCATACTTCGGCTCCGCCGACCTCGTAGATAACCCCTTCCCGGGTGCGGGGGACAAGGCAGAAGAATTTCCTCCACAACTCAAAGTGCGCCTCGCAGCCCAGGAACATCTCACATAAAGCGACGAAGCCCGAAATATGAAGGATCGATCCGGGGGTAAGGTGGTGGATCTGAATCCCGTAGAACTCTAGTAAACCCCTCAAGAAGGGATGGATGGGAAAACCCAGGCCTCGCAGCATGAAGGGCACGAAGCAAACTCTCTCCTCCCCGTGAGGGGAAGGAAAATTCTCCGCAAGGTCCTTTCCGTCTGCGGAAGTTAATCCGGGGCGGGTGGATGTGAGATCTGAGGCGGGCAGATACCCCTGCGCCTCAAGCCTACGTAGTCGCATACAAGATACGGAGCATCCCGCCCAATCACCTTGACGGGGGCCATGAGGGCGTGAGGAAGGGCCTAGGGCGCTTGCCATTGTTTGTTGACTTTGGCTTTGCGAGGATGTGGAGAAGAATGGCAGGGGGTGGGGTGCGTTAACCTCCACGCCCTTGGCCTATTAAAGGGACATTTTTGTAAGAACCCATCGGGCCACTCGCATTCCGTGGGCGCGCAGAAATCGAGGGTCGTCATTTAATTCTATCTCTGAAGATACCTCGGTAACTGACTTATTGGTGGCCGAATTATTGTTAATCCAAATATAGGTAACGGGAGGAACTAACCATCCAAGCCGAAGACTTCTGAAGCATGAAGCTGCCGAAGACCATAGACCTCGGCATTGAAGGCTAGTTTGGGGGCTACTGAGGGTGTCCCGGACTAGGGGGTACTCGGGCTGCCGGCCTATCTCTCATGGGCCGGACTGGTGGGCCGCTCTCTACACGTCGATGGAAGGCTGGATTGGGGACGACCCCGCATGAAAGAAGGAAATCTCTGAAGTCTTGGCGTCTCCTCCAAGGAATAGATGGCGTAAGCGGCATGTTATCGCTGATGGTAACCGACCATATGTAACCCTAGGGCCCCCCTGGTGTCTATATAAACCAGGAGGTTTAGTCCGTAGGGGAGAGATATCATTACCTAGGGTTTAGCCCAGTCGATCTCGAGGTAGATCAACTCTATAACCTTCATACAATCACGTCAATACAATCAAGCAGGACGTAGGGTATTACCTCCTCGAGAGGGCCCGAACCTGGGTAAATCGTTGTCTCTACATTCCCTGTTACCATCGACTCCTTGACCCATAGTTCGGATCCCCTACCCGAGATCTGCCGGTTTTGGTACCGACACCGGGCCCTGATGAAGTCACGCTCCTACGGGTCGGTGAACTCCGCATAGGGGTCTGGGATCCCCGCGGCTTCACGTTCCGCGTCCTCCTTATCCCATATGGGCCTTTTGCCAATGTAGCCACGGCTTCCGAGGCGTTGGTTCCCCGTGTTCCTTTGCTGAAGCCCCTTGTATTTCTCAGACTTAAGCTTGGCTGCCTTGGTAGCGGAAGTGTCCTTGAACTTTTCGAACTCCTCTTCCGTAAGTGTCGGATTGTCCGCCAAAATCTTGGACTGGGGTTCGTTAGCATTAATCGCTCGTTTCACCCTCCCTTTCCAGGCGGCCAAATCGTTGCTGAACATGCCCATGGCATGGTTATTGATATTTTTCATGGCAGCATCATCCCACGGGTGTTCTATGCGGTCATCCCGGCCGGGGAACTGGAATCTCTTGTGCAGCTTCGTTAGGAGCAAGTGCTCCATATTTGGTTTCTTCCTTAAGTCATTGTCGTTGATGCTCGCGGTTTCCCGTAGGATGCATCCGACTTGGTTGCCGTTGCACTTGCGAGCTTCATCCGGCGCTATTGGCTCGAATTTGCCGGGGTGCATCTCTGTGACCAGGATCCTTCCGATGCCGAGTTTGTTAGGGCGTCGTGTCATCTGCTTCTTCTGCTTCTTCTTTTCGTTACCGGCTTCGGCGCCGGTACCTTCCGCGCCGGTCTCGACGCCGCCATCGGTGCCGGTGCCATCGGTGCCATCGGTGTCGATGTCGGCGGCAGTACCATCGTCCGCTATGACCAGGGTGCCCTGCAAACCTTGTGTTTGCTGACTAGACAAAAAGTCGAGGTAATCATGTTCACGGTCATATTCACTACTAGGGAAAAGGCTAGCAGTAGCGCGCGGTTTTACCATATCAGTAGCGTAGGCACCGGCGCTACTGCTAAGGCGCTACAGCTAAACTTTAGCAGTAGCATGGGTTTACCCGCGCTACTGCTAACTATACATAGCAGTAGCGTGCTCATTAAACCGCGCTGCTGCTAATAGCAGCAACGCCTCTTTCCAGAGCGCACTGCTGATAATAGCTCGCTGCTGCTACATGCATGCCCGCGCTACTGCTAATTTTTCCTTTATTTTTTTTCTGCAGCATATTGGCCCTGTATTTGTACAGGTTTTATACAGTAGTTTTATCATATGATTTTATGATCATGATGAGTTATTATATCAGTGGGTGAAAGAGACATGGATTAGATTCAAGTGGAGGCAACATGGTGCAGATCGAAAGTACTACTAATCCAAACTTGATCACTTTAGTTTGGATTAGTAGTACTTTCGATCTGCACCATGTTGCCTCCACTTGAATCTAATCCACGTTTATTTCACCCACTGATATATATAATAACTCATCATGCTCATATAACAACTCAGCATCATCATCATAATAATAACTCATCATCGTTATCATAATAACAAGTCATACTCATCATCATCATCATATATAGTCATCTAACAACTTCTACTCGTTATCATAATAACAAGTCATACTACTCATCATCATAGTCATAACCAACCCTTGTTAATTGTTCTTAGCACATGTTCATGAGTATTAGCTAGGACCTGCTACGCTCTCTAAGGTAAAATAGCATAAAACAACATAGCCCCTGACTCTCCATTATGAAGAATGGAGATTATCCTGTCTCCAATTCGTGCGCTTCGCACAATGTTGCTTCCAAGTAGCTCCCTTTCATTATTCATAACTTTTTTCCATTCTTTGATTGTGATGTCTTCATCGGTTTGAGAAATCTTGTATGAACAGCGGTGAACCCGAGGCGGACTTGGCCGTAATCTAATAACATCAATGCGACCTTTAATAAACATCAGATGAGGCACACAATCCTTCGGGATTTTCTGTTGAAGAACATAATAATAACTTAGTTAGCAATGTAGTTTAGCTTTAGAAGAATGTATGCAAAAGATGCACTAATGTCGTAATAGTAAAAAATCTTACCATGCCATCTCCATGGATGTTACCGTAGTTCAACACGTGCACTAGTGGCACGTATTGACCATAATGTGGAGGAGTTTCATAATTGATATTGAAATTCTTAACATCAATAATAAATGAGATAAGATGATCTTTCTCCTGGTAACTTAGTTCAGAGCCATCAATGTAGTAGGTTCTGTCTACTATCTTCCGTACATTTTTTGAAGAATGGAAATAAGCTGTCAATGGAAATAAGCCGTCAATGATTTTTAAATAAACAATATAAATTACTTAACAAATTTATTTGACAAACTCACAAAGAGGTAGAACTGGAAGCGTCTTGACATCCACCCAAATGTCGATATTATCGTCAATTTCATCTTCGGGCCGAAGATCGAAGATGATTTGCATATACTCCTTAAATTCATAGGCCTTGCAAAATCCTCTCCAAGTTGAGCAACCGAAATGTGAGCTATTTGGTGCATTAAATAGCTTAACCAAAAAAGTGAAACCATGTTTCGTCCTAAGGTGAGCACTCTTCGTCTCTGTTCTCTCCCTATCTTCAAAACCGAGCTTTTCCAAGACATACGGTCTTGCATGACATGGGATGAACTATTTCAATTAAAAAATGGAAAATTACACGTTGAAGCCAAAATTCACAAGTCATGCATAATTACGGAAAAATACTTGTCGTCCTTACGTACCGTAAAAACGTCGAAAGTCTCCTTCAGCACGATGGTGAAGTACCTACCGTTTTGCAAATAAGGCATCCTGTCGCACAAACCCCGGTCGTCTTCACAGTAGTCGCACTCAGGAATCATATCATCATCAGACATTTCCTGTGTTCATAAGTCAAAGATTAAAAATCAATGGCAAATAACAGGAACTCAACACACAGATCATTATTACTCATCACGGGTTGACTTTCGGTCTGTCGAGTCTTTCCTTGAAAACTCTCCTCTGACGTGGTGTTCGCAGATATTCGACCGACGGTGATGGTCGCTACTCCTCCTCCCCCTAGTGCATAACAAAGGTCTAGCACAAGGAGAAGAAGGAGAAGCGACCCCCACGACAACAGTCGGCATTCTTGTTCTCTCATATATGGTGGACACTCTCCCTCACTAATTTTCTGACTGTCATGTATTGAGCCCCGACAGAGTTAAAGTCAACCCGAAATGTCGTTTAATTCTCTTTCCGGCAAATCCAAGGCACTCGATATTTCCTACATACTAGCACAAGTCATGCTAAAATTCACGAAAAAATCCGGCATCACCTTTGCTAAAATAGGACATATCGAGCGCCTGAAATTTACCGGGACGGAAATGAATCAACATTCCGGCAAAACATAGGCCACTCGGATTTTCCATGCGATACAAAGATGTTCATACATATACAGAGATGTTTAAACTTGAAATTCTATCCGGATCAATTATCATTTAAAAAAAACTAGCTTCACATTGTCACAGCTACTCATCTACTACATCTATAAAAACATCATGTTTACTCACTATAGATGATGGTTGTCGACCGGGCGCGGGTGTCGTCGGTGATCTACCCTGCGCCACATGAGCATTCACACATGAGCATACAAAGTAGGTCTCTCTCTAAATTTGGCAATGTGAGATTGACATAACTAAATACCCTAGTTCTACTCTATTCAACACTTACTAAAAATTTCTCATATAGCATTCCAATACATTTCTATATTGAAAATTTTCTACACCTGAAAATTTCTCATATAGCTTTCCAATACATTTCTATATTGAAAGTTTTGTACACCTAAAAATTTCTATTACTAATTTTTTTACTAAAAATTTCTATTACTATAATTTATTTTCTATTCTATTACTAGTTATAATCTCTACCAACTAAGTGTCCAATACATGTTTCTACCAACTAAACTTTTAACTAATTCAGTAAACTAGAAAGTAAATTGGAGAATGGAGGAGGAGGAGGGAGGAGGGGCAGCGGCTGGAGGGGAGTGAGGAGGGCGGCGGTTGGAGGGAGGAGGGCGGCAGATGGAGGGGGAGGAAGGAGGGAGGAGGGCGGCAGATGGAGGGGGAGGAAGGAGGAAGGAGGAGGGCAGATGGAGGGGGAGGAAGGAGGGAGGAGGAGGATGGGGGAGGGCAGATGGAGCGGGAGCGTCGGCGGCGACGGGCGACGGCGGCGAGGAGAGGAGAGCGCGAGAGTGAGGAGTGAGAGTGATGAGAGAGAGGAACAGACGGCCATGGGATAAGATGAGCTTAGTAGTAGTGCGGGGTAGAGGGCCAGCGCTACTGCAAAGCCCAATACCTGTAGCGCGGGTCGTGGGTGACGCGCTGCTGCTAAATGGGGTGGTAGCCCAATTTTCTTTTCTTTTTCTGTTTCATTTTCATTTTATTTTTAACAATGTAATTTTCTTTTTAACACAGCCCAATTTTCTTTTATTTTTTTGTTTCATTTTCATTTTCTTTTTAACAATGTAATTTTCTTATTAACACAACCCAATTTGAAGCATGTCAAAAAAAACATCATAAAATACATCGGTCATCAATGATCTTTTTGTGTAGAATCTAAATTGTCAGTATGAATCTTCACCTGTAGGAACAGGTGAAGATTCATATTGCCACAGATCCTACACATAGAGTACAATGAAGACCAAGTGCTTGTGATAGTCGGAGAATTAACATATTTAAGGTGGTAAACACCCTGTTCGCGGAGCGAGGTGGGACTAAACTTATCAGTAGCGCGGCCTCTGTAAAACGCGCTACAAATACATAGTTAGTTGTAGCGCAGGTTGTATCCCCACGCTGCTACAAGGGCTCCACCCGGGGGACACCACGGGCCCGGTTAGCAGCAGCGCCTGTTTGGCCCCCGGTGCTACTGCTAACGTTATAGCAGCAGCGCGTTGTTGGGGCACGCGCTACTGTTAAATAGCAGTAGTGCTCATCCGTTCCCCGCACTACTATTAAGCCTCCACCTATAAGCTTTTCCCTAGTAGTGATTGTATGTCGTCGGCAGCGTGGTCAGAAGCCCCGGTTTCGTCGTTGTTCGACATGTTTCCTACGATTAAGTCTGCTCGTTTAATTCTTAAACTATAATAAAATGAGTAATGACATAAAAAAAGGCCTATGGTTTGCCGGAATGCCGTTTCATTCCCGTCCCAGCAAATCCCGGGCACTCGATATGCCTACTTTCTAGCACAAGTCATGCCGAAATTCACGAGAAATTTTGGCATGACCTTTGCTAAAAAGTGGACATATCGAGCGCCTGAAATTCGCCGGAACGGAAATTAATCAACATTCCGGCAAAACATAGGCCACTCGGATCATTTTCCCTGCAAAGATATACTAGAAAGATACATCTGTATCACCACATACACATCAAACCACTTGCTTTGACATCCCACACATGATACCAATGGCACTGAATTTATAAAACAGAATAACATCAACCTATGGCACTGAATTTATAAAACAGAAAAGAGAGAAAATTTGTTACGAAACCTAGCTAAATTACTAGAATAAAATTTCTGTCCTAATTTGAAACCTAGCTAAATTACTAGAATAAAATTTCTGTCCTAATTTGAAACCTAGCTAAATTTCTGTCCTAATTTATGTCCTAATTTGATACCTAGCTAAATACCAATAAAAATTCCTAGAATAAAATTTATGTCCTAATTTGAAACCTAGTTAAATTTCTGTCCTAATTTATGTCCTAATTTGATACCTAGCTAAATACCAATAAAAATTCCTGGAATAAAATTTCTGTCCAAATTTGATACCTAGCTAAATTCCTAGAATAAAATTTCTATACACTTAGGGTTCCTAGAAGCAAAATTCCTAGAATAAAATTTCTGTCCTAATTTGATACCTAGCTAAATACCAATAAAAATTCCTAGAATAAAATTTCTGTCCTAATTTGATACCTAGCTAAATTCCTAGAATAAAATTTCTATACACTTAGGGTTCCTAGAATAAAATTTATGTCCTAATTTGATACCTAGCTAAATACCAATCAAACTCTTAGTGTTAATTCTAGGGTTCATACCAAAACTTAGCTACCTATGGTTCGTACTAAAACCCAGGGTTCATACTAAATCCTAGGGTTCATACTAGAAGCTAGGGCAGACGGAGAGGAGAGGAGAGAGAAGGAGGGGCGAGGGACTTATGGGGGGGGGGTTGTCGGGGGAGACGCCTGCGGTGAGGTGGAGGTCGGGGGAGACGGGCGCGGATGGAGGAGGGGGCGCCGACGATGTGGACGGTGACGGAGGGCGAGCGGCGGAGGGCGAAGGAGGGCGCGCGGCCGAGGGCGACGAACGGCGACGGGGGGCGCGCGGAGGGCGACGGACGGAGGCGGGTGAGGAGAGGGAATGGGGGAATGGGGATGGGGAATTGAGGGAGGCCCGCGCGCGCGGGCGGTTAAGTCAAATTTAGCAGGAGCGCGGGTCTGGACACGCACTATAGCTAACTTAGCTGTAGCGCGGGCTACGCATACCCTGCGCTACTGCTAAGTTAGCTATAGCGCGTGTCCGGACCCGCGCTACTGCTATTCCTTTCATTTTTCTTCTCATTTTATTTTTCTTTTCATTTTCATTTTCTTTTTTCCTTTCTCCTTTTTCTTTTTCTTTTCAATTTCTTTTATGTTCCTTGTATTTTTCTTTTCATTTTCTTTTTCTTTTCATTTTCTTCTTTCCTTTCTCATTTTTCTTTTTCTTTTCTTTTCCGACAGATGACTGATACGTCTCCAACGTATCTATAATTTATGAAGTATTCATGACATGTTTATTATATTTTTGTATGCTTTTGGTGCACTTTTATATGACTTTTATATGATTTTTATGGACTAACATATTGACCTAGAGCCTAGTGCCAGTTGTTGTTTTCTACTTGTTTTTGGTTTTCCAGAAAATCCATATCAAACGAAGTCCAAATGCAGCGAAACTTTTTGACAATTTTTTCTGGAAGGAAATAGACCCAGGAAGCTTCGGGGAAGCAGTAGAATAGCCACAGGGGCCCCACGAGCCACCTGGGCGTGCCTGCCCCCCAGGCGCGCCCTGGTGCCTTGTGGGCCCCCTGTGGCACCTCTTCGCGTGATTCCAATGCCAAGATATCATATATATTCAGAAACCCCCGAAAGTTAACCAAGATGAGTTTTTACGCCACCGCAAGCCTCTGTACCTCCACGATCTAATCTACAACCCTTTTGCGGCACCCTGCCGGAGGGGGGAATCATCTCCGGAGGCCATCTTCATCACCCCGGCGGTCTCCATGACGAGGAGGGAGTAGTTCACTGATGTCTACTACACAACTTATTCTTGTAGACTCTTGTTGGGCCTCCAAGCCTAGAGTTTTGTAGGACAGTAGCAATTTTCCCTCAAGTGGATGACCTAAGGTTTATCATTCCGTGGGAGGCGTAGGTTGAAGATAATATCTCTCAAACAACCCTACAACCAAATACAAGAAATCTCTTGTGTCCCCAACACACCCAATACAATGGTAAATTGTATAGGTGCACTAGTTCGGCGAAGAGATGGTGATAAAAGTGTAGTATGGATAGTAGATATAGGTTTTTGTAATCTAAAAATATAAAAATAGCAAGGTAGCAAGTAACAAAAGTGAGCACAAACGGTATTGCAATGCTTAGAAACAAGGCCTACGGTTCATACTTTCGCTAGTGCAATCTCTCAACAATGCTAACATAATTGGATCATATAACCATCCCTCAACGTGCGATAAAGAATCCCTCCCAAGTTCCTATTAGCAGAGAACATAAGATAGAAATTGTTTGTAGGGTACGAAACTACCTCAAAGTTATCCTTTCCGATCGATCTATTGAGCTATTCCTATAAGTGTCACAAACAGCCCTAGAGTTCTTACTAAAATAACACCATATGATACACATCAACCAACTCTAATGTCACCTAGATACTCCAATGTCACCACAAGTATCCGTGAGTTGATTATACGATATGCATCCAACAACTTCATAATCATAATATTCAATCCACACCAAGAACTCCAAGGAGCACCCCAAAGTTTCTATCGGAGAAAAGATAATGAAAACGTGCATCAACCCCTATGCATAGATTACCCCAATGTCACCTCGGGAATCCGTGAGTTGAGTGCCAAAACATATATCAAGTGAATCAATATAATACCCCATTGTCACCACGGGTATTCATATGCAAGACATACATCAAGTGTTCTCAAATCTGAAATATTCAATCCGACAATAACGAAACCTCAAAGGGAAACGATTCGATTCATCACAACAAAGATAGAGAGGGAAGAAACACCATATGATCCAACTATATTAACAAAGCTCACGATACATCAAGATTGTGCCAAATCAAGAACGCGCGAGAGAGAGATAAAACACATAGCTACTGGTACAAACCCTCAGCCCTGAGGGTGAACTACTCCCTCCTCGCCATGGAGACCGCCGGGATGATGAAGATGGCCTCCGGTGATGCTTTCCCCCCTCCGGCAGGGTGCGAGAAAAGGGCTGTAGATGAGATCGTGGAGGTACAGAGGCTTGCGGCGGCGTAAAAACTCATCTAGGTTAACTTTCGGGGGTTTCTGAATATATATGATTTTTTGGCGTTGGAATCATGCGAAGAGGGGCCACAGGGGGCCCACGAGGCACCAGGGCGATCGCCTGGGGGGGGTGGCGGGCCCTGGTGGCTCGTGGAGCCCCTGTGGGTCTTCTGGCCTCCTCCCGAAGCTTCTAGTGTCTCTTATGTTCCTGAAAAAATCGTCCAAAAGTTTCGCTGCATTTGGACTTCATTTGATATAGATTTTTGGAAAACCAAAAACAAGCAGAAAACAGCAACTCGCACTGGGCACTAGGTCAATATGTTAGTCCATGAAAATCATATAAAAGTCATATAAAAGTGCACCAAAATCATACAAAACTATAATAAACATGGCATGAATACTTGATAAATTATAGATACGTTGGAGACGTATCAGCATCCCCAAGCTTAATTCCTTCTCGTCCTCGAGTAGGTAAATGATAAAAGAAATAATTTATGAAGTGTGAATGCTAGTATAGTGCATAAGTTTGATCAATGATAATTTCAATCACTTTTTCTAGCATCAATATATATCATAATCAGTAGCTCATCTCATAAAACTTCTCATGGTAAAGTAGCAAGCTATTCACATGTTTAAAGTATAGGCCATAAACTTTCTTGAAAACTAACAAACTATGTTCTCAGTCATCAAACAATTGCAATTCATCTTATTTTCAGGAAGGGTCTATGTAAGAGCTTTGATCTAGCAAATTCCACATACTCAACCATCTTTTAGTCTTCCATGATTGCTGACACTCAAAGCATATTTTTAGAACAATACATTTCAGTCAAACACATAGGAAGATAGGGGCTTAATGTTTCGCCTCCCAACTTATTTATCTCTGGGATAATGTCAACAATAATAACTCATGATCATCTATATTCAACTGGATATATGTGCCTGGATCTTTCCCTACCCCATAATGCTTGCCAACTAAAGAATAAATAGAGCGGAATGGGGATGAACATTAATGACTCTTGCATAAAAGTAAATACAGAAAAGTAAAAGATAGGCCCTTCGCAGAGGGAAGCAGAGGTTGTCATGCGCTTTTTGTTGTTGGATGCACAAGCCCTTAATGTAAAGGAACATCACGTTATATTGCCCCTTGTGATAGCAACCTTTATTATGCAGTCCGTCGCTTTTATTTCTTTACCATCACAAGTTCGTACAACGCTTATTTTCCCTTACAATAAAAGATCATACATATTTTAGGAGCAATTTTTATTGCTTTTTGCACCGATGACAACTTACTTGAAGGATCTTATTCAATCCATAGGTAGATATGGTGGACACTCATGGCAAGAAACTGGGTTTAAGGGTTTTTGGATGCACATGTAGTATCTCTACTTAGTATGAATTTTTGGCTAGCAAAAGATCCTAAGAAAGCACCACATGTTAGAGGATCCATGACAATATAACTTCTATGTGAATATAAACAAACATAACTCATTACGTTGTCTTCCTTGTCCAGCGTCAACTACTTGATCAAGCTTGAAAATAATTAATGGGGGCTCACAATCATAGAAGATGTCCAAGATTGTATATTTATATGTGAAATTTCTCTTCCTTCAAAATTCTTTCATGAATTGTTCAAGTGACCAATGCTATGTTTGTTAACTTTCAATAAATTTTACCACTTATACTTCTTGTATGTGAAGTCACTACTCCCCACATGACAGAGAACTCATGCATGCTTACTGTGTAAAAATTTCAGATTTTTATCATGTTCTGACTATTCAGGAATATTCTGGACATAACAGAAAACTTTCTGTTTTCAAACAGCAACACATAAACTTGCAAACTGAGCATGGTAAAGGCTATAATTGGCATTTTATTAAACTAAAAGATGCAAAACATGATTCTTGATAACATCAAGCAAATATCAACAGAAGAAAATGATGCTCCAAGCAAAACTCATATTATGTGACGAATAAAAATATAGCTCCTAGTAAGGTTACCGATAATGTTGAAGACGAAAGAGGGGATGCCTTCCGGAGCATCCCCAAGCTTAGACGCTTGGGTATTCCTTGAATATTACCTTGGGGTGCCTTGGGCATCCCCAACCTTAGGGTCTTGCCGCTCCTTATTCTCCTCATATCGATGTCTCACCCAAAACTTGAAAACTTCAATCACACAAAACTTAACGAAACTTCGTGAGATAGGTTAGTATGATAAAAATAAATCATCCACTTAGGTACTGTCAATACAAGTTTCATAATTTTTCTCACATAATTCCTACTGTATTCTATCATTTCCAAAATTTATATTACCCAATATAAGCTATGGAAACACTAAAACAAGCAAACTATGCACCGAAAACAGATTCTGTCAAAAACAGAACAGCATGTAGTGAGAGATTTAAAAACCATACTTTTGTACCTCCAAAAATTCTGAAAAATTAGAACAACGTAAAAAATTTGTAAACAAATACTGTGTAAAAATTTCAGAATTTTCTCACGCTCCAGTACAGAATAGAAATTCCGGCACTGGATGCAAAAGTTTCTGTTTTTGCACATAATCAAATCAACAAGCATCCACACTATCCCAAAGGCTTTACTTGGCACATTATTGAAAGAAAACATATAAAACATGATTAACACAGTAGCTTAATCATGTGGACACACAAAAACAGAAGGTATAAGTATTGGGTTGTCTCCCAACAAGCGCTTTTCTTTAATGCCTTTTTAGCTAGGCATGATGATTTCAATGATGCTCACATAAAAGTAAAGAATTGAAACACAAAGAGAGCATCATGAAGCATATGACTAGCACATTGAAGCCTAACCCACTTCCTATGCATAGGGATTTTGTGAGCAAATAACTTATGGGTGCAAGAATTAACTAGCATAGGAAGGCAAAACATGCATGACTTGAAAATTTTCATCACATAGAGAGGAAACTTGATATTATTGCAACACCTACAAGCATATGATCCTATCTCATAATAAGTTTCAGTAGCATCATGAATGAATTCAACAATATATCTATCACATAAAGAATTCTTTTCATGATCCACAAGCATAGAAATTTTACTACTCTCCACATAAGCAATTTTCTTCTCATTCATAATAGTGGGAGCAAACTCAACAAAATAACTATCATGAGATACTTGATTGGCATAATCCATTTGAGCATTAAAATCATGATGACAAATTTCATGGTTATAATTATTCTTTATAGCATACATGTCATCACAATAATCATCATAGATAGGAGGCATGCAATCATCATAATAAATTTTCTCATCAAAACTTGGGGGAGTAAAAATATCATCTTCATAAAACATAGCATCCCCAAGCTTATGGCTTTGCATATCATTAGCATCATGGATATTCAAAGAATTCATACTAGCAACATTGCAATCATGCTCATCATTCAAAGATTTTATGCCAAACATTTTATTGAATTCTTCTTCTATCAATTGAGCACAATTTTCCGCTCCATCATTTTCAAGAAAGACATGATAAAGACGAATAATATGAGGCAACCTCAATTCCATTTTTTTGTAGTTTTCTTGTATAAACCAAACTAGTGATAAAACAAGAAACTAAAAGATTCGATTGCAAGATCTAAAGATATACCTTCAAGCACTCACCTCCCCGGCAACGGTGCCAGAAAAGAGCTTGATGTCTACTACACAACTTATTCTTATAGACTCGTGTTGGGCCTCCAAGCGCAGAGTTTTGTAGGACAGTAGCAATTTTCCCTCAAGTGGATGACCTAAGGTTTATCAATCCGTGGGAGGCGTAGGTTGAAGATGGTATCTCTCAAACAACCCTGCAACCAAATACAAGAAATCTCTTGTGTCCCCAACACACCCAATACAATGGTAAATTGTATAGGTGCACTAGTTCGGCGAAGAGATGGTGATAAAAGTGTAGTATGGATAGTAGATATAGGTTTTTGTAATCTGAAAATATAAAAACAGCAAGGTAGGAAGTAACAAAAGTGAGCACAAACGGTATTGCAATGCTTAGAATGAAGGCCTAGGGTTCATACTTTCGCTAGTGCAATCTCTCAACAATGCTAACATAATTGGATCATATAACCATCCCTCAACGTGCGATAAAGAATCACTCCCAAGTTCCTATTAGCGGAGAACATAAGATAGAAATTGTTTGTAGGGTACGAAACTACCTCAAAGTTATCCTTTCCGATCGATCTATTGAGCTATTCCTATAAGTGTCACAAACAGCCCTAGAGTTCTTACTAAAATAACACCATATGATACACATCAACCAACTCTAATGTCACCTAGATACTCCAATGTCACCACAAGTATCCGTGAGTTGATTATACGATATGCATCCAACAACTTCATAATCATAATATTCAATCCACACCAAGAACTCCAAGGAGCACCCCAAAGTTTCTATCGGAGAAAAGATAATGAAAACGTGCATCAACCCCTATGCATAGATTACCCCAATGTCACCTCGGGAATCCGTGAGTTGAGTGCCAAAACATATATCAAGTGAATCAATATAATACCCCATTGTCACCACGGGTATTCATATGCAAGACATACATCAAGTGTTCTCAAATCTGAAATATTCAATCCGACAATAACGAAACCTCAAAGGGAAACGATTCGATTCATCACAACAAAGATAGAGAGGGAAGAAACACCATATGATCCAACTATATTAACAAAGCTCACGATACATCAAGATCGTGCCAAATCAAGAACGCGCGCGAGAGAGATCAAACACATAGCTACTGGTACAAACCCTCAGCCCCGAGGGTGAACTACTCCCTCCTCGTCATGGAGACCGCCGGGGTGATGAAGATGGCCTCCGGTGATGCTTTCCCCCCTCCGGCAGGGTGCCGGAAAAGGGCTGTAGATGAGATCGTGGAGGTACAGAGGCTTGCGGCGGCGTAAAAACTCATCTAGGTTAACTTTCGGGGGTTTCTGAATATATATGATTTTTTGGCGTTGGAATCACGTCTAAGTAAGAGCTCCACATACTCAATTATCATATATTCTTCTATGATTTCTAGTACTCAAAGCATATTTTTAGAACAAATGGCATCCATCGAACACAGAGAAAGATAGGGGCTTAGTGTTTCGCCTCCCAACTTATTTATCATAGAGATAATTGTCAACAATAATAATTCATGATCAAATATATTCGACTGGCCATATGTGCCTGGATCTTTCCCCACCACATGATGCTTGCCAACTAGAGAATAATTAAGGTTGAAATGAGAATGAATACTTATTGACTCTTGCATAAAAGTAAATGCATAAAAGTAAAAGATAGTCCCTTTGTAGAGGGAAGCAGAGGTTTTCATGCGCTTTTTATTTTTGGATGCACAAGCCCTTAATGCAAAGGAACGTCATGTTATATTGCCCCTTGTGATAGCAACCTTTATTATGCAGTCCGTCGCTTTTATTTCTTTACCATCACAAGTTCGTACAATGCTTAGTACAAATTTTTGGCTAGCAAAAGATCCTAAGCAAGCATCACATGTTGGAGGATCCATAACAATATAAGTTCTATGCAAATATACCCAAACATAACTCATTACGTTGTATTCCTTGTCCAACTTAAACTAATTTGCTCAAGTTTGAAAATAATTAATGGGTATTCACAATCATAAAAGATGTCCAAGATAATATATTTATATGTGAAAATTCTCTTCCTTATACTAATCATTCATGAATTGCTTGTATGACCAATATTGTGATTGTCAAGCTTCAATAGATTTCACTTTCTAACCCAAATGTGAAACTACTACTAGACATGATACAAGCATATGAAGCACATATAATTTCAAATTTATGATATTCAATTCTTTCACAATTTACTCATAGGATATAAGTGAAGCACAAGAGTAAATGACAAACTACTCCAAAAAGATATAAGTGACGATCAAATGAGTAGTTAAGTAAATAGGTAGCTATGTGAGGACTCTCTCTTATTTAAAAATTTCAGATCTTATTATTTTATTCAAACAGCAAGAAAAACAAAGTAAAATGGCATTCCAAGAATAGCACATATCATGTGAAGAAGCAAAAACTTAGGCTCAACCAAAACTGACCGATAAATGTTGATGAAGAAAGGTGGGATGCCTACCGGGGCATCCCCAAGCTTAGATGCTTGATACTTCTTGAAATATTAATTTGGGATGCCTTGGGCATCCCCAATCTTGAGCTCTTGTGTCTCCTTAATTCCTCTCATATCATGGCTTCTCCTAAATCTTTAAAAACTTCATCCACACAAAACTCAACAAGAACTCGTGAGATAAGTTAATATAAATCAACTCAAAACCTTAACATTATATACTGTAGAAAATCATTAAAATTATAATTAAACATTGCATACTAAATGCCTCTGCATATTTAATACTCCTATCCACAAATAGAAATATTGAACAAGCAAACATATGCAAACAATGCAACCATAACAACAATCTGCGAAAACAGAACAGTCTGTAAAGGGGGATTTAAAATTCATAATTCCCTAACTCCAAATATTCTGAAAAATTACCACGTGACAGAGGACTCATGCATTCTTACTGTGTAAAAATTTCAGATTTTTATCATGTTCTGACTATTCAGGAATATTCTGGACATAACAGAAAACTTTCTGTTTTCAAACAGCAACACATGAACTTGCAAACTGAGCATGGTAAAGGCTATAATTAGCATTTTTATTGAACTAGAAGATACAAAACATGATTATTGATAACAGTAAGCAAATATCAATGAAAGAAAATGATGCTCGAAGCAAAACTCATATTATGTGACGAATAAAAATATAGCTCCGAGTGAGGTTACCGATAGTGTTGAAGACGAAAGAGGGGATGCCTTCCGGGGCATCCCCAAGCTTAGACGCTTGAGTCTTCCTTGAGTATTACCTTGGGGTGCCTTGGGAATCCCCAAGCTTAGGGTCTTGCTGCTCCTTATTCTCCTCATATCGATATCTCACCCAAAACTTGAAAACTTCAATCACACAAAACTTAACGGAACTTGTGAGATAGGTTAGTATGATAAAAATAAATCATCCACTTAGGTACTGTCAAGACAAGATTCATAATTGTTATCACATAATGCCTACTGTATTCTATCATTTCCATAATTTATATCTCATAATATAAGCTATGGAAACACTAAAACAAGCAAACTATGCATCGAAAACAGAATCTGTCAAAAACAGAACAGCATGTAGTGGGTGATTTAAAAACCATACTTTTGTAACTCCAAAAATTCTGAACGATTAGGAAAATGGAAACAATTTGTAACCCAATACTGTGTAAAAATTTCAGAATTTTCTCACGCTCCAGTACAGAATAGAAATTCTAGCACTGGACGCAAAAGTTTCTGTTTTTGCACAGAATCAAATCAACAAGCATCCACACTATCCCAAAGGCTTTACTTGGCACATTATTGAAACAAAACATATAAAACATGATTAATACAGTAGCTTAATCATGTGAACACACAAAAACAGTAGGTATAAATATTGGGTTGTCTCCCAACAAGCGCTTTTCTTTAATGCCTTTTTAGCTAGGCATGATGATTTCAATGATGCTCGCATAAAAGTAAAGAATTGAAACACAAAAAGAGCATCATGAATCATATGCTCCTCTCTCATAATAATTTTCAGTAGCATCATGAATGGATTCATCAATATAGCTATCACATAAAGCATTCTTTTCATGATCCACAAGCATAGAATTTTTATTACTCTCCACATAAACAAATTTCTTCTCATTCATAAAAGTGGGAGTATCATATGAAACTTGAATACTATAAATTGTTTCCACATTAAAAGAGTAATGTTCAGAAAAAGGGTAATCATAATTATGACAAGTTTTATAAATATAATCATTACTACTTTTTATAACATAAGTATCATCACAATAATCATCATAAGTAGGAGGCATGCAATCATCATAACAAATTTGATCATTCAAAGTAGGGGGACTAAAAAGATCATCTTCATTAAGCATAGCATCCCCAAGATTAGGGCAAACATTATTTGCAGCAAATAAATTCTCAAACATATCATTCCAATCAAACATAGCATCCCCAAGCTTGTTGGTTTGCATATCATTAGCATTATCACTATTATCATCAATAGTATGAATAGCACCAATAGTATAACAATTATTATCATATTCCTCCAAGTTGGTGCCATAAAGATTTTCAAGATCATAAGAAGTATCGTTATCTTCCCAATCATAATCATCACAACAAGCAATAGGCATAACAAAATCATCATCAAGTGTATCATCTTCCACAATTATTTTTGATTCATTCTCTTGAGGTACAACAATAGTAGGAGCAACATTATTTGGGAGAGATACCTCTTTACCTCTACTTTTCCTTCTTTTCTTTTCCTTTACCACATTATGTGTGGGTTTATTTAATTCTTTCGAGCTTCTTATTGAAGAGATTGGTTGGATAGGAAGCTCCTCCTCGTTACCTGTTTCATCATGAGAGAAAATAGGCGGGAAAGGGGGAATCTTTACCCTTCCATTAGTATTTCTTTTATATTCTATTTGTTTTCCCATTTTTCTATAGTTGGCAATGTAAGCATTATCCTTGCAATTTACCATACAAAATATATAGATTTCCTTTAGATTAGTTTCAATGTCATTCGTGAGAATGAATACTTCAAACCAACTATTTTTATGTGACAATTCCTCACACCCCAAAAATAGATAAAGCTCATTATATAGTTCGAGGGTGGTCAAGTCATTACAATATTTAGCCATGATTCGATCATGAAAAAGTATGCATTGAAAATTAAGGTGACCAACTTTATTGCAAAGTTCACAAGTAATAGGATAAAGAGAACATAATTTTGTAGCAAATTCATCTATCACTTTGAGCAAAAAATTGGTTCTATCATGTTTATGCTTCTTGCAAAATCTATCATCCCTATAAGGCATGTCTTCACAAACTTTATGCACTCCACAAAAATTGACATGCTTATAAGAAACATTTTTGTCATGACTAGTGCAATCATCTTTAGTATTTTGGATATTCATAGAATTCATACTAACAACATTGCAATCATGCTCATCATTCAAAGATTTTATGCCAAACATTTTATTGAATTCTTCTTCTATCAATTGAGCACAATTTTCCGCTCCATCATTTTCAAGAAAAACATTATAAAGACGAATAATATGAGGCAACCTAAATTCCATATTTTTTTGCAGTTTTCTTTTATAAACCAAACTAGTGATAAAACAAGAAACTAAAAGATTCGATTGCAAGATCTAAAGATATACCTTCAAGCACTCACGTCCCCGGCAACGTCGCCAGAAAAGAGCTTGATGTCTACTACACAACTTGTTCTTGTAGACTCGTGTTGGGCCTCCAAGCGCAGAGGTTTGTAGGACAGTAGCAATTTTTCCTCAAGTGGATGACCTAAGGTTTATCAATCCGTGGGTGGCGTAGGATGAAGATAGTCTCTCTCAAACAACCCAGCAACCGAAGAACAAAGAGTCTCTTGTGTCCCCAACACACCCAATACAATGGTAAATTGTATAGGTGCACTAGTTCGGCGAAGAGATGGTGATACAAGTGTAGTATGGATAGTAGACATAGGTTTTTGTAGTGCGAACAATAAAAAACAGCAAGGTAACAAGTAAGAAAAGTGAGCATAAACGGTATTGCAATGCTTAGAAACAAGGCCTAGGGTTCATACTTTCACTAGTGCAATCTCTCAACAATGCTAACTTAATTGGATCATATGATCATCCATGAACGTACGATAAAGAATCACTCCCAAGTTCCTATTAGCGGAGAACATAAGATAGAAATTGTTTGTAGGGTACGAAACCACCTCAAAGTTATCCTTTCCGATCGATCTATTGAGCTATTCCTATAAGTGTCACAAACAGCCCTAGAGTTCGTACTAAAATAACACCATATGATACACATCAACCAACTCTAATGTCACATAGATACTCCAATGTCACCACAAGTATCCGTGAGTTGATTATACGATATGCATCCAACAACTTCATAATCATAATATTCAATCCACAGAAAGAACTCCAAGGAGCACCCCAAAGTTTCTATCGGAGAAAAGATAATGAAAACGTGCATGAACCCCTATGCATAGATTACCCCAATGTCACCTCGGGAATCCGCGAGTTGAGTGCCAAAACATATATCAAGTGAATCGATATAATACCCCATTGTCACCACGGGTATTCATATGCAAGACATACATCAAGTGTTCTCAAATCTAAAATATTCAATCCAACAATAACGAAACCTTAAAGGGAAAATATTCGATTCATCACAACAAGGATAGAGAGGGAAGAAACACCATATGATCCAACTATATTAACAAAGCTCGCGATACATCAAGATCGCGCCAAATCAAGAACACGAGAGAGAGAGAGATCAAACACATAGCTACTGGTACAAACCCTCAGCCCCGTGGGTGAATGATACGTCTCCAGCGTATCTATAGTTTATGAAGTATTCATGCCATGTTTATTATAGTTTTGTATGATTTTGGTGCACTTTTATATGATTTTCATGGACTAACATATTGACCTACTGCCCAGTGCCAGTTGCTGTTTTCTGCTTGTTTTTGGTTTTCCAGAAAATCTAAATCAAATGAAGTCCAAATGCAGCGAAACTTTTTGACAATTTTTTCTGGAACATAAGAGACACTAGAAGCTTCGGGAGGAGGCCAGAAGACCCATAGGGGCTCCACGAGCCACCAGGGCGCGCCACCCCCCCAGGTGTGCCCTGGTGCCTTGTGGGCCCCCTGTGGCCCTTCTTCGTGTGATTCCAACGCCAAAAAATCATATATATTCAGAAACCCCCGAACTTGTGATGGTATAGAAATAAAAGCGACGGACTGCATAATAAAGGTTGCTATCACAAGGGGCAATATAACGTGACGTTCCTTTGCATTAAGGGCTTGTGCATCCAAAAATAAAAAGCGCATGACAACCTCTGCTTCCCTCGGCGAAGGGCCTATCTTTTACTTTTATGCATTTACTTTTATGTATTTACTTTTATGCAAGAGTCAATAAGTATTCATTCTCATTTCAACCTTAATTATTCTCTAGTTGGCAAGCATCATGTGGTGGGGAAAGATCCAGGCACATATGGCCAGTCAAATATATTTGATCATGAATTATTATTGTTGACAATTATCACTATGATAAATAAGTTGGGAGGCGAAACACTAAGCCCCTATCTTTTATGCTTTGAGTACTAGCAATCATAGAAGACTATATGATAATTGAGTATGTGGAGCTCTTACATAGACTTTGTTGAAATTAAGTTGAATTGCAATTGTTTGGTGACTAAGAACATAGGTTGTTAAGTTTCAAGAGATTGCATTGTTTGAACCATAACATGTGAATTGATTGCTACTTTATCATGATGAGTTTTATGAGAAAAAGTTGCTGTTATGATGCTAGAGAAAGTGATTGAAATTGTCATTGATCAAACTTATGCACTATGCTAGCATTCACACTTCATAAATTATTTCTTTTATCATTTACCTACTCGAGGACGAGCAGGAATTAAGCTTGGGGATGCTGATACGTCTCCAACGTATCTATAATTTATGAAGTATTCATGCCATGTTTATTATACTTTTGTATGATTTTGGTGCACTTTTAAATGACTTTTATATGATTTTTATGGACTAACATATTGACCTAGTGCCCAGTGCTAGTTGCTATTTTCTGCTTGTTTTTGATTTTCCAGAAAATCCATATCAAACGAAGTCCAAATGCAGTGAAACTTTTTGACAATTTTTTCTGGAAGGAAACGGACCCAGGAAGCTTCGGGGAAGCAGCAGAAGAGCCACAGGGGCCCCACGAGCCACCTGGGCGTGCCTGCCCCCCAGGCATGCCCTGGTGCCTCGTGGGGCCCCTGTGGCACCTCTTCGCGTGATTCCAACGCCAAAAAATCATATATATTCAGAAACCCCCGAAAGTTAACCTAGATGAGTTTTTACACTGCCGCAAGCCTCTGTACCTCCATGATCTAATCTACAGTCCTTTTTCGGCACCCTGCCGGAGGGTGGAATCATCACCGGAGGCCATCTTCATCACCCCGGCGGTCTCCATGAGGAGGAGGGAGTAGTTCACCCTCGGGGCTGAGGGTTTGTACCAGTAGCTATGTGTTTGATCTCCCTCTCTCTCGTGTTCCTGATTTGGCACGATCTTGATGTATCGCAAGCTTTGTTAATATAGTTGGATCATATGGTGTTTCTTCCCTCTCTATCCTTGTTGTGATGAATCGAATCTTTTCCCTTTGAGGTTTCGTTATTGTTGGATTGAATATTTCAGATTTGAGAACACTTGATGTATGTCTTGCATATGAATACCCGTGGTGACAATGGGGTATTATATTGATTCACTTGATATATGTTTTGGCACTCAAATCGCGGATTCCCGAGGTGACATTGGGGTAATCTATGCATAGGGGTTGATGCACGTTTTCATTATCTTTTCTTCGATAGAAACTTTGGGGTGCTCCTTGAAGTTCTTTGTGTGGATTGAACACTAGTAGAAAACAGGGCATTGGTTTTTGCCAGATCAGAGCAACAGTCCCGGTCTACTTACGAACCAGGACTAATGCGTGCATCAGTCCCGGTTCGAGCGGCCAGGACGCCGGCCCGGCCTCGGCAGGCACCAGTCCCGGTTCGGCTGGGACCTTTAGTCCCGGTTCCAGCCACCAACCAGGACTAAAGGCCCTCGCTCCTGGCGCAACCCCTTTAGTCCCGGTTGGTGTCTGGAACCGGGACTAAAGGTCAGTGTTCAGTCCCGGTTCTAGACACCAACCGGGACTAAAAAGATGCCTATATATATGCTCGCCCCTGCGCGCTCACTCCTCTGTTTTTTGGCCGGCCGGCGTGTGGGAGGTGTGTGCTACTCTGTTCTCACCTCCTATGCACATGAGGTGTTTGATGAAATGCCCAAGCCACACTTAAGCTTTCTCCTCTCTAAGCTCGACCTCCAAGCTACATTTTCCCCAAGATTTGTCTAGGTTTGGCGGTGCACCAACTATCCAAGTGTTCTAAAAGGTTAGCAACTTCATCCTTTCATCTCTCACTGCTAGTTTAGCTCATTTCAAATGCTCTTGAAGTATAGTGGTTTGTGGGTTTTAGTGGAGGTGTGTATGTGGGAGTTCTTTTGATTTAGATGCACAATTTGAGCTCAAATTAACTTCTTAGAGTTTGCACATGTGTAGGGTGCCGTCCCGTCCCCGTCCCCGTCCTCACCGCCATTGATTGCCCGCGTCGATCTCGTCGCCGGCACCACCGTGGTGAGCCTCTTGTTCTTATCTTCTTTTTAAAAGAAAAAATTCTTACTTGTATGATTTAGATAGCTACTTGTATAATTTTCTTACTTGTATTATTGTTTGTTATTATATAGCTAGTGCCATGGTTTTGGTATCCGCCCCCGTCGGCTCTCATCCGGTCTATGATTCGGATGTGGTATATTATCTTTTATAACTATTTGTTTCATTTAGTGTTTATGACAATTATGCCGACCAACGTGACATAGATGTTTTTATCTAGGAGGTATGTGAACCGGAAATTCCAACCAACCCTCTTGTCAAGAGGTTAAATTTAGTTGAAAAAGAAAACAATTATTTAAAAGAAAAATTGAAAAGAATTGAAGAAGAGAAGATGAAATTGGAGTTGCATGTTGCCGATGTCGTCGATCTACACAAGATCCAGATGGATGCAATGCGCTTGAAGATTAGAAAGATTAGAAAATATGCCATTGATAATGAGGCTTGGTATCATTATGCTGTTGGATCAATTGTTACCTTAGTTGCAATTTTGATCGCATTTGTTGTTGCATTTAAATGTTTTACATAGTTGTATGTTAGTTTCAATGTATGTTTTAATTAGATGCTCTAGAGAGCTGTATGTTGTTCTATGAGAACTATGTATGAACTTTATGTATTTATTTTTTCAGTAATAACATTTGATCACTACTGTACTTTGGTTTTAATGTGATGATGAACTTGTATTAATTTGGTCATTTCTCTATTCATGATGTTCTGTAATGGTTTTTGATACACTTAATTATATAATGCACGCAGATGAACTGGCAATAGATGTACGGTGACCGACGCACATCCGAGTACATTATGGGCCTGCATAATTTTCTCGAAGTGGCTGAGGCAAACAAGCAGAATGGTTTTATGTATTGTCCATGTACTGTCTGTGGGAATACGAAGGATTACTCTTCCTCGAAAACCCTTCACTTCCACCGGCTTGAGAAGGGTTTCATGCCACACTATAATGTTTGGACCAAGCACGGAGAAAGAGGGGATATGATGGAAGACATCGAAGAAGAAGAGGATGATGACAACTATCCTATGTTCCCTGAATACGGTGATACTGCAACGGGGGAAGCTGAAGATCAAGAGGCACCATATGTGCCCGATGATGATCTTCGCCGGGTCATTGTTGATGCACAGAGAGGATGCGAAAGTGAAAGGGAGAAGTTGAAGTTCGATCGCATGTTAGAGGATCACAAAAAAGGGTTGTACCCAAATTGCGAAGATGGCAACACAAAGCTCGGTACCGCACTGGAATTGCTGCAATGGAAGGCAGAGAATGGTGTATCTGACAAGGGATTTGGGAAGCTACTAAAAATAGTGAAGAAGAAGCTTCCAAAGGATAACGAATTGCCTGACAGTACGTACGAAGCAAAGATGGTTCTCTGCCCTCTAGGATTAGAGGTGCAGAAGATACATGCATGCCCTAATGACTGCATCCTCTACCGCAGTGAGGAGTACGAGAATTTGAATGCATGCCCGGTATGCGGTGCATTGCGGTATAAGATCAGACGAGATGACCCTGGTGATGTTGAGGGCGAGCGCCCCAGGAAGAGGGTTCCTGCCAAGGTGATGTGGTATGCTCCTATAATATCACGGTTGAAACGTCTGTTCAGAAACAAAGAGCATGCCAAGTTGTTGCGATGGCACAAAGAAGACCGTAAGAAAGACGGGAAGTTGAGAGTACCTGCTGATGGGTCGCAGTGGAGAAAAATCGAGAGAAAGTGGCCGGACTTTGCAGGTGACGCAAGGAACTTATGGTTTGGTTTAAGTGCAGATGGCATTAATCCTTTTGGTGAGCAGAGCAGCAATCATAGCACCTGGCCCGTGACTCTATGTATCTATAACCTTCCTCCTTGGTTGTGCATGAAGAGGAAGTTCATTATGATGCCAGTGCTCATCCAAGGCCCTAAGCAACCCGGCAACGACATTGATGTGTACCTAAGGCCATTAGTTGAAGAACTTTTACAGCTGTGGGACATAAAAGGTGTACGTGTGTGGGGTGAACACAAACAGCAGGAATTTGACCTATGAGCGTTGCTATTTGTAACCATCAATGATTGGCCTGCTCTTAGTAACCTTTCAGGATAGACAAACAAGGGATACAACGCATGCACGCACTGTTTAAATGAGACCGAAAGTATATATTTCGACAAATGCAAGAAGAATGTGTACCTGGGACATCGTCGATTTCTTCCGACCAAGCATGCCTTAAGAAAGAAAGGCAAGCATTTCAAAGGTGAGGCAGATCACCGGAAGAAGTCTGTCCTCCGTACTGGTGATGATATACTTGATATGATCAAGGATTTACAAGTAATCTTTGGAAAGGGTCCTGGCGGACAATCTGTTCCGAATGACGCTAACGGACCCGCATCCATGTGGAAGAAGAAATCTATATTTTGGGACCTACCCTATTGGAAAGACCTAGAGGTCCGCTCTGCAATCGACGTGATGCACGTGATGAAGAATCTTTGCGTGAACCTGCTAGGCTTCTTGGGCGTGTATGGGAAGACCAAAGATACACCGGAGGCACGGGAGACCAGCAACGTATGAATGAAAAAGACGGCATGCATCCAAAGCAGTATCAAGGTCCTGCCAGCTACGCTCTTACCAAAGCAGAGAAGGAAATCTTTTTTGAATGCCTGCTCAGTATCAAGGTCCCGTCTGGCTTCTCGTCGAATATAAAGGGAATAATAAATATGGCAGAGAAAAAATTCCAGAACCTAAAGTCTCATGACTGCCACGTGATTATGATGCAACTGCTTCTGGTTGCATTGAGGGGGCTTCTACCAGAAAATGTTCGATTAGCCATTGTGAAGCTATGTGCATTCCTCAATGCAATTTCTCAGAAGGTAATCGATCCAGAAATCCTACCAAGGTTACAGAATGATTTGGTCCAATGTCTTGTCAGTTTCGAGTTGGTGTTCCCACCATCCTTCTTCAATATTATGACACACGTCCTAGTTCACCTAGTCGACGAGATTGCAATTCTGGGTCCTGTATTTCTACACAATATGTTCCCCTTTGAGAGGTTCATGGGAGTCTTAAAGAAATATGTTCGTAACCGTGCTAGGCCAGAAGGAAGCATCTCCACGGGCCATCAAACAGAGGAGGTCATTGAGTTTTGTGTTGACTTTATTCCTGACCTTAAGCCGATTGGTGTTCCTGAATCGCGGCATGATGGGAGACTGGGTGGAAAAGGCACGCTAGGACCGAACTCAATAATATGTAGGGACGGGCATTCTTGGGCGCAAGCACACTACACAGTTCTACAGAATTCTACCTTGGTGGCCCCGTATATCAATGAACACAAGAATATTCTACCCTCCAAACACCCGGAGCAGTCTGACGACTGGATTACACGTGAACACATGGGGACTTTCGGCGGTTGGTTGCAAACACATCTCATGGCTAACACCACTGTTGGAGATGAGCTGTACTTGTTGGCCAGGACACCATCTTTGACTGTATTGACTTTCCAAGGGTACGAGATAAATGGGAATACATTTTACACGATTGCCCAAGATAAAAAGAGCACCAACCAAAACAGTGGTGTCCGCTTTGATGCAGCAAACACCAATAGGGCAAAGGACACATATTATGGTTACATAGAGGACATATGGGAACTTGACTATGGACGTGATTTTAAGGTCCCTTTGTTTCGGTGCAAATGGGTCAATCTGTCAGGAGGCGTGGTATAGGTAGACCCGCAGTACGGAATGACAACAGTGGATCTCAACAATCTTGGGTACACAGACGAACCATTCGTCCTAGCCAATGATGTGGCGCAGGTTTTCTATGTGAAGGACATGTCTACCAAACCGAGAAAAAGAAAAGATAAGGAAGCGAATACATCATACGATGAGCCAAAGCGCCACATAGTACTTTCAGGGAAAAGAAACATCGTGGGAGTGGAGGACAAGACAGACATGTCAGAAGATTATGAAAAGTTTCATGAAATTTCTCCCTTTAGAGTGAAGACTGACCCAAGCATCCTGTTAAATGATGAAGATTATCCATTGTTACGGCGCAATAAGCAAGGGACACACGCGAAGAAAAAGTTTTATACCCCAAGATCCCACTCTGGGATGTGACCGGCTTCACCGTCATCACTTTCTTCTCTAGTGAGTTTCTGGACTTATCTGGAAAGTGCCACTTCGGACAAACCGGAGGGAATCTTTGTAATTGTTAGGGTATATATGTGTTTTGGCATTTGAAACGCAAAGGAACGCTATTTTTTATGCATTTATTGATTTTTTTGAGCTAAATGACCCTGAAATTGAAAAGCACTACAAATGAACTCTGAAAAGGTTGAAACTTGGCATGGTATCATCATTTCACCCACATAGCATGTGCTAAAAAGTTGAGAGGGTTACGGCAAAAACTGGATGCACTTCGTGTACAAACTGGACAATCTCTTTCGAAGTATCAGGGTTTCGAACGAAAACTCATCTGTTACAAAGGCATTTTATTTTTATAAACTTATTTTAACTCTAGACTTTTTGTGCGTTCAATATGCACCGTTCAAATCCACGTCATCAATTTTCAACCCGTTCTGACTTCATTTGCTATTTTTCATGCATTTATTGATTTTTTTGAGCTAAATGACCCTGAAATTGAAAAGCACTACAAATGAACTCTGAAAAGGTTGAAACTTGGCATGGTATCATCATTTCACCCACATAGCATTTGCTAAAAAGTTGAGAGGGTTACAGCAAAAACTAGATACACTTCGTGTACAAACTGGACAATCTCTTTCGAAGTATCAAGGTTTCGGACGAAAACTCATCTGTTACAAAGGCATTTTATTTTTATAAATTTATTTTAACTCCAGAATTTTTGTGCATTCAATATGCACCATTCAAAGCCACGTCATCAATTTTCAACCCTTTCTGACTTCATTTGCTATTTTTCATGCATTTATTGATTTTTTGAGCTAAATGACCCTGAAATTGAAAAGCACTACAAATGAACTCTAAAAAGGTTGAAACTTGGCATGGTATCATCATTTCATCCACATAGCATGTGCTAAAAAGTTGAGAGGGTTATGACAAAAACTGGATGCACTTCGTGTACAAACTGGACAATCTATTTCGAAGTATCAGGGTTTCGGACGAAAACTCATCTGTTACAAAGGCATTTCATTTTTTTAAACTTATTTTAACTCCAGACTTTTTGTGCATTCAACATGCACCATTCAAAGCCACATCATCAATTTTCAACCCTTTCTGACTTCATTCGCTTTTTTTCATGCATTTAATGATTTTTTTGAGCTATAAAACTAAAAGAGCTAAACAGAATCTGTTTTTGATTAAAACACCTATTTAAAATAACCTAAAAATTACCAAATTGAACATACTGATAAAACACACTAATATTAAACAGCAGGAAAAAGAATCACTCAAAAATCTATTTTTAAAGTAAAGTTATTCACAAACTAGTGATTCACACAAATTTCAAAGAATTCAATTTTAAACTATTCAAATTTGAAAACTACTGGCACTAACATAAAGTTTATAATTTTTGTGACCTAAACCAAAAAGATTCACTCAAAAACTCTAAATATTTGGCTGTAAGTAGAAACAAAAGAAAAAATAAAGCAAAAAACAAAAAAAACTAGAAAAGACCTTTAGTCCCGGTTGGAGCCACCAACCGGGACTAAAAAATTTACATAACATATGCAAAAAATAATAAAACTGCCCACCTACCAGGGCACCACGGCCTGCATACGACTAGAAACCCAACTATATATGGGCCAGGATGCAGGCCCGCAGGGCAAGTAGGCCCACGAGGGCAGAGAGGAGCGTTAGGCATGTACTGCCTGCTTTAGAGAGGAGCTCGGGACGGATATCGCAGCGGGGCTTATAAACAGGTGCGAGTGCCTCTCGCTTGGCGAGGTGGGACTAAACTTCCACCACGCCAGGACGAACCCTTTAGTCCCGGTTGGTGGCTCCAACCGGGACTAAAGGCCCCCCTTTAGTCCCGGTGCGAGCCACCAACCGGGACTAAAGGCCTGGGCTTCCCGCCGCTCGGCCTGGTGAAATTCACCTTTAGTCCCGGTTGGTGGCTCGGACCGGGACTAAAGGGGGGCCTTTAGTCCCGGTTGGAGCCACCAACCGGGACTAAAGGGTTGGGTATATAAGCAGCACTTCAAATTTTTTCTCCCATTCTCTCCCCCGACGCCGAACCACAGCACGACGCCGCCAGGCTGCTGCGCCGGTGATCGCTGTCACCTCCGAGCCGCCCCCCTCGCCGCGCCCTAAACATCACCGTCGCCGTTGCCGAGCCCTGCCCCGATGCCGCCGTTGCCGAGCCCTGCCCCGACGCCATCGCCGACGCCTCCTCGCTGTGAGCGCCGCCCCGATCCCCTCCTCCTCCTCCTATTCCCCCCCCCGCGCTACTGGCCGACCCCGACACCGGCGCCGACCCCGACGCCGCCCGCGCATAGCGCCGTCTCCCTCTCTCTCTGAATCTTCTGCATTTCTCAATTTTTCGACAGGGTGAACAGTGTGCACACCACATGTATGATGAAATGCCAGAGGGTCCTAGGGATTTTAGGAATTCTTGGGAATTTTTGTGGTGAGGTGTTGAAGCATATAAGAGGGTCTGGCAAAGTTTCAGAATTTTTGGAGCAATTAAAAATAGGTTTTGGTCGTGGAGTTTGAATCTGGACCAAATTTGAACTGGATAGAATTTGAAAATTTTGAACTGTGGAACTCAAAGTTTTTGGTGAAATGGGTTGTGGGTACTGCCTAGTTGCTAGGATAATTTTTGTGGGTGCAGAAGAATTATAGAAAATATGGTTCCTTTGTAAATCAAAGAAACTAGGATAAATATAAATTCCAACTTAGTTTCTAAAATAGTTTCTAAAATAGATTCATTAGCTTTTTTTTCAATTTGAGATGTTGTTAAATAGCTATGTGAGATGTGCTCCAAAATTGAGATATGATGAGTGGTTACTAAAACAAATTGAAGAACAATTTTTTTGCATTAGAGTTCATTTTGTCTTTTTTGTATGTTTTAATGCAAGCATCTTTTGGGCAATCTTTGAACATGAAGTAGGAGCATTTTGATGTCATCTTGCTGGTACATTTTACTTCATGCCATGTTAGGACCTGTAGTGAGTGCTACAAGCTTGTAAACTTGCTATCTATTCATTTCTGCCATGGCATGCAAATATCACTAAGTTTGAAAATCTGTTAATACTTGTCAACTTGTCATGATGATTGCCATTGATCTAGGGGTCATTTGAATTAGTTCAGTAAGCATGTTTTGCCATGTGTTACATGTACATTCATGTCATGCCATTTGTTGCCATGTAGAAATTCTGTAGCATGTTCAAATCTTGCTTTCAAATTGGTATCTAGCTATAATGGACAGATTTGTATTGCATATTGCTTTGATCACCATTTGAGTTCCGTGCATCCGTTTGCCATGATATTTATAGGTCCATTTCAACTAAAATCTTCCATTCTATCTAGTGGCATACTTCGGTTTGCCTAATTTATTTTCACTCGGTGGAATTACAGGTTGTGGTGTTGCATCTCCGTGGAGTTGGTCCCTGATCGTCCCTCCGCTGTTCGACAAAAGGTGTCCATTTGTCGTATGTTGAGTTTTGTTCATAGGATGATGGTTGGTTCATTTGTTGAGTTGTGTATTCATCTTGTGTATAAATCTTGTTTTCATCTTGTATTCATTTTGTATTCATCTTGTCTATAAATCTTGTATTCATCTTGTACAAATATCGTCGTAACTTCGACATGAGAGGGGGGGGGGGTCGTTAGAACATAACCCCGATAACTTTGATTTTGAGGCATATGAAAACCTGATTTGCACGTCGGACAGGCATGAGAGAGGCGGTCCACAAAGTTTCCTCTCCCGAAAGATAGGACGACTCATCAGATATGATTCTAGATAATGTCCAATGCCTCATATCGTGAACATATTTATATTGGATAATTGATCTTCATATAAATGAAGCATAAAAGTTTAGCAATCACTTACAAATTTTCATGTTGTTCATTGACTTCGACATGAGAGGGGGGGGGTCGTTAAAACATAACCTCGATAATTTTGGTATAACTTCGAAATGAGGGGGGAGGGGGTCGTTAAAACATAACCCCGATAATCCACTAATCCATTGCTCATATGCATATGATTCCTTGTTGTGATTAGGTCTATGTTTGCCACTAATCCATCTCTCATGGTTGTATATTGCCATGTTGTAATATTTGCAGAAACTATGGAACACGACAGAGACTTAGAAAAAGAAGAGATGTTGGGGGATATAATCCGCGACGGAGGTGATGATAGCCCCTCACAGTTTCGCAACAACTCCGATGGTGAGGGAAGAGAAGATGACGGCTCCGCCAGTGTTGGAGCCTTAACCGTTGCAAAGTCTGGCGAGGTATATATATTAATTAAGCCTCTGCTGACTAGATGCATTAATTGTTTTGTATGTACATATATTAACACTTCTTTCTTCTTTTAGCCCTCCGGATCGAGCCAAACTTCTATAAGGAGACGAGGCCCGAAGAAAAGGTTGGCCAAGAATGAAAGGTTCACGATCGAGGAAGTCGATCCAGATGGCAAACCGACTGTTCCCAAGCGGACCCAAGACCGATTTATACATCAGTGCGGAGTTGTTGTTAGGGACAGAGTCCCGATCAGCATCCAAGAATGGAATAACAAGAAGGACGATGGAGTTTCTTATGTCGACGATAGATGCAAAGATCAGCTTTGGAACTCGCTCATGATAAATTTCAGCCTACCGATCCAAATAACCCAGTTATACAGCGAAAAGTCAAAAAATGGGCTCTTAAGAAGATGATAGAACAATTCAAGAACTGGAATAAAAGATTAAACGAACAGTTTGTCAAGAAAGACGAGACTCCAGAATTCACCGGTTAATATGCGAAGATAAAAGATCACTGGCCCGCATTTGTGGCGTACAAGAAATCGGAGAAAGCTAAGAACATGTCACAGACAAATAAGCTAAATGCTGCAAAGAAGCAATATCACCATGTTACGGGGTCAGGTGGCTACAAGGTTGCCCGGCCTACGTGGGACGAAGCTGAGAACGACCTGCTTGCTAAAGGGATCGAACCAGCGACATCGACCTGGCCCGAACGGGCAAGGACTTGGTTCTTCAGGCATGGGGGAACTTTGGACCCAGAAACAGGGAAGTGTGTTTACATGAAAGAACAACTTGAAACACCCGTCACAAAGATTTAGGAAGCAATCAAGGACGTGCAGGATGGGAGGTTCCATCCCGACAGAGAGAAGGACGTGCTGTCACGCGCCCTCGGGAATCCTAAACACCCTGGACGAACACGAGGCACAGCAAGCTCCGTTCCGTGGGTGCATGGGTTTCCCGACAACACTAGTTATAGAAGCCGAGGGAGAAAGAAGAAAGAGGAAGCAGACCGGATGCAGAATGTAGAACAAAGATTAGCGTTGCAGGAGAAGAAACTAGAGGCACTTACCAGTCAGCGAGCTACCGACCCACCATCTCAACAGCACGAAGATCCTTCATTCGATACTGCCCACGAAGCTACCCCACCATCTCAGCGGAAAAGCAGCGTGGCTTCCACAGAGCTCGTTCAGCCTGATATCACGGCTCCTCGCTACCATGTGGATTATATCACGGAGAGGGAACATTGTGAGCTAATGGCGAAATGCATCAACCTAACCTTGATGGTGGCGGTCGGCTATGTCTTACCTCCTAGACCAGATGCAACTTTCCATTGCAATCCGATTCCAGATGGCTTTGCTATTGTCGGGGTGGATGAAGTTACCAAAGGATTCGAGGGGCTGGAGCTTGAGTACCCTACAGGTGAAGGGGAGACTCATCTGGTAGATGCCGTAAGGACTACCATTCTATGGAGAAAGGAAAACATCGTGCTTCCACAATGGACGCCGCGTCAGCAGACTCAGCCGGAGGAGGCCCCTCAGCAGACTCCTCACAGTCCAGCTCTATCTCCACTGCCTCAGTCGTCTCCGCCGCGTCAGCACACTCCGCCGCCTCAGCTGTCTCCGCCGCATCAGCGGACTCCGCCGGAGGAGGCCCCTCAGCAGAATCCTCCGCCACCTCAGCTGTCTCTGCCGCGTCAGCGGACTCCGCCTCCTCCGCCGCTTTAGCTGACTCCGCCTCCTCTGCCGCCTCAGCAACGGCAGAAGAGACCCGCCGCCGCTCCGGCGGCTAGCAGTACAACAACGAAGAAATCCAGAGCAGGTCCAAGCGTCAAGAAGGCTCCTCCCAAGTTACCATACGACATGACTAAGGAGGAAACCAAAGAGTTCATGGCTGCCGATGTGAAACGCCAGCTTGCACCGAAACGTCCAGATCCAAAGGAGAAAATAGATTTGGTAAAAGCGAAGCGCTGTCTGGATGCCCTTCAGCGACCACCACCTCCTTCGCCGCTCTCACACTATGACCGCTGTATTGTAAAGACATTTCATGAAGCGAAAAGGTCGGGAAGTACTAGCAGTGCTACAAGAAGTGGGAAAACAATTCCCCAGCTCGGTGAACAGGAAAAACAATCGTGCCCCCCGCTCAAGGTGTTTCCCGATATCGCTAATGATCCGGGGGTAGCGGCCGCTCATCCTGGTTACACTCTTCGTGATTACTTAGGCGATGAGGTACAGTTTGAAATGGCTGAGGTCGTAGCCTTTAGATACGAGCACGGGAAGCCTCTCGTCAGACCTGAGCAGCTCCCGCGTCTATCAACGATGATGCGAACATTGCATAACTGGTACTTGAAAGCCTGCAAGGAAGGGACCGACAGTATCTGTGTGGGAATTAAAGATGAGCACTACTTCAATGGAGTCGAGGCGTTGTACATTGAATTTGAAGAATTATTTCAGTTATACAATCAAGACGCCCTCGACAAAACTATCGTCAGTTGCTATTGTCTGTAAGTATTTTTTCTATAATTAAGTCTCTAGCTTAGCTCGTTCATTGCATGTATAATTATCCTCACACTATATTATGCAGATTGAAGATCCGCGAATGCAGAGGAAAAATCTATGACATTGGGTTCATTAACCCAAATACCGTAAATGAATATACGGTACAAAAAAACCCCGATGATACAGAGAATTACTTGCTAAAGGCGTTACTTGGACAACAAAACAAAAGGGAAATACTATTTCCTTCCAACTTCCAGTGAGTGTTACTGTCTTGTGCACATTCTGTTTCACTTACTCGAGGTTAAGTGTAATTGATGAGTTATGCTTGCGTAGGTTCCACTTTGCTAGCCATTCGGCTTGACGCGGGACTAGTAGTTGTCTTGGACTCTAGACATAAAGAGCCTAAGGAGTGGGCGGACATGAGTCAAATGCTCCAAAAGTAAGTTCAATCATTATCGCACCATATCGGCAACTTTCGTTCATTTCCTGATATCAAGTAATCATTTTCTTTGCCGGGCAGGGTTTGGAAAAAGTTCACCAACCAGGTTAGGGGTGAATGGAAAAAGGAGCTGCGATTTCACCACCCCAAAGTAAGTACTACTAGCTAGCTAGTTCCGCGCATCTCTCATTGATTCTAGTTTCAATACCATTATCATGCTTGATTATCATTTTGATTGAACTCTATTCTCGTAAAGTTCTTGTGGCAGGAACCCGGGAATAATTTATGTGGATACTACGTTTGCGAGTACATTCGCCACAGCATCTCTGAGCGGGGCAGATCTTTACAACAATTTGAAGTACGTAAACAATATTCACATTTTTATTTTATTACCATCAATTGTGTTGAGTTTCATTCATATATATATATATATTGACCCCCTTCTTTAAATTAGATCTCGCGGATGCGGGACGAACTCCTACCAACTGATCGCATACGAGCAATTCAAGAGGAATTTGCGGGATTCTTTGTTGACCATGTCATACCTACAGACGGAGAATACCATCGGGATTGGCAATGCGATTTTGGTAATTAGATATTAGGGATCGTAAGGGATGTTATATTGTATATATGCATGAACGTGTACTATATGTAGTAGCGTCGAATAGATATACGAAAACTTGTTGTTCGACCAAGCACGGAGAAAGAGAGGTCACTTCTCTCTATATATTGATCATGACGATGTTGTGTAATGGTTCCTTCATTGCTATATGTAGTAGCTAGCGTCGAGTTGAATGAAAAGCCCTGATGATACAATATGAAAACCCTAAATGTAAAGGAATTGAATGGTAAACACAAAAAGAAAAGGGGAAACACAATATGAAACCCTTAAACCCTCCAAAACCCCTAAACCCCTCCTTTCAAAAAAAATCCCCAGCGCCTGGCAGGTGCTGACGCGTGGCTGCCTTCTAGTCCCGGTTGGTGTTACCAACCGGGACTAAAGGTCCTCCAGCCCCAGCGCACGAGCGCAGCCACGTGGAGGGCATTTAGTCCCGGTTTGTGACCCAACCGGGACTAAAGGGGGAGGCCTTTAGTCCCGATTGCGCTGTCCCGGTTGGAAAACCGGGACTAGAGGCCCTTCCCAACAAGGACTAAAGGCCCGTTTTCTACTAGTGGAATATTATGATTATGAAGTTGTTTGATGCATATCGTATAATCAACTCACGGATACTTGTGGTGACATTGGAGTATCTAGGTGACATTAGAGTTGGTTGATGTATATCATATGGTGTTATTTTAGTACGAACTCTAGGGCTGTTTGTGACACTTATAGGAATAGCTCAATAGATCGATCGGAAAGGATAACTTTGAGGTGGTTTCGTACCCTACGAACAATTTCTATCTTATGTTCTCCGCTAATAGGAACTTGGGAGTGATTCTTTACCGCACGTTGAGGGATGATTATATGATCCAATTATGTTAGCATTGTTGAGAGATTGCACTAGTGAAAGTATGAACCCTAGTCCTTGTTTCTAAGCATTGCAGTACCGTTTATGCTCACTTTTCTTACTTGTTACCTTGCTGTTTTTTATTGTTCGCACTACAAAAACCTATATCTACTATCCATACTACACTTGTATCACCATCTCTTCGCTGAACTAGTGCACCTATACAATTTACCATTGTATTAGGTGTGTTGGGGACACAAGAGACTCTTTGTTATTTGGTTGCAGGGTTATTTGAGAGAGACCATCTTCATCCTACGCCTCCCACGGATTGATAAACCTTAGGTCATCCACTTGAGGGAAAATTGCTACTGTCCTACAAACCTCTGCGCTTGGAGTCCCAACACGAGTCTACAAGAACAAGTTGTGTAGTAGACATCAACGACCGAGCTGGAACCATGCATATATATTACACATCATTTGACCGATAACGATTAAGTGCATACACAAAATAAATACATAGTCATCTTCCCTCATCGGGTTGCCGTACTGGTCGTAGTCTTCCTCGTTGGTGACTCCATCCATTCTGATGATGTTCCTTTTGCCTCTCCTCACGACAACACGGCTGGGATTGCTCGGGTCGGTTATGAAGAAGCATTGTGTCACGTGCTTAGCATGTACCCATGGCTCATTTTTTGCGATGGCGTTCACGGTAGCGCTCTTGGCATCAGGTATAGACATGGTAGTGAAATACCGGTTTTCTCTTTCGACTTTCTTAGCCCATTTGACACGGAACATCGTTGCATCGTGCAGTCCATAGTAGTCAAGCTCCCAGATCTCTTCGACCCTTCCGTAGAATCTTTCAGTTGCGGCGTTGTCGCCGGTCATGCATTCCATCGTCACCCCTGAGTTCTGAAAATCACTGTTTATATCTTTGGCCTCCGTGTAGAACGTGTATCCGTTGATATCGTGTGCCTGATAGGTCGCGAGGTTGGCCGCGGGGCCATGTACTAAGGCGTATATGAGCAATCCGTCCGTAGAGCCCTCTTCCGGGGGATTAGCAAGAACATGCTCTTTGAACCAAGGCAGGAAAGTGGAGCTGTGCTCTCTAATAACTTTGGCGTTCGTCTTGCATAGCCCCCGGTCACGGTACTTCTTTGCGATGGTTTCTTTGTGCAGTGTCGCGAAAGGATCTACCACGTCTAGGTGTTGTAGCACTACTAAATTTGCTCTGTCAAAGTCATTGCGTCGACCCGAGTGGTCCACATGCAGTTCCCTCCGGCCGTTGGTGTGACCTTCTCCTCCGAGCCTCCCAAGGTGCTTGTTAACGGGCAAACCAACAACAGGGTATCTGCCATATAGATAATTCTCGCAGAAAGAGGTGCACTCTTGGGTCAGATAGCCCTGGATGATGCTTCCATCCGGACGGGACATGTTACGAACGAATCCTTTGATGACCCCATTCATCCTCTCGAACGGCATCATGTTGTGCAGGAATGTCGGCCCGAGGTCTATGATGCCGTCCACAATGTGGACACACAGATGCACCATGACGTCAAAGAACGCGGGCGGGAAGTACATCTCAAGCTCATTTAGTATCACAACGATCTCTTCCTGTAGCCTTCGGAGCTGCTTCACACTGATCGACTTTCGAGAGATAACGTCGAAAAAGTTGCAGAGACCAATAAGCGTGTAACGGACGTGCTTGTCCATTATCCCTCTAAAGGCAACAGGAAGTATCTGTGTCATCATCACATGACAGTCATGAGACTTCATCCCACTGAACCTTTTCTTCTTGGTGTCTTGAAATCTACTTATCTTCCCACAGTAACCGGAACTAACTTTGATTCCGGTAAGGCAGTTGAAGAATTGATCGATCTCCTTCGGACTTAACGTAAAGCAAGAAGGGGGGCAATAATTCTCTTCCTTCTTGTTGACTTTTTTGCCCTTGTCTCGCGCCTCCGTCTCCATCTCCGTCTCCTCCGACTTTTTACGGGGCGGCTGATGTCTACTACACAACTTATTCTTGTAGACTCGTGTTGGGCCTTCATGTAGGAGATATGCCCTAGAGGCAATAATAAATGTTATTGATTATCTCCCTGTTCATAATTAGGTTTATGTTCCATGCTATAACTGCTATGGTTCTCGAGTCTGCAATAACCACGAGGCTCGGAGGAAGACTCATATGCACGTGTGGAATAATAAACGGTAAAATGTATTCCTAGTCTGGCCTCTAAGACTAGCTCAAGTGTTGCATGATGGTTCTGTTTTCCTGATCATGGGCATGTCTATGCCGGCAACTTTGAGGGCACTATGTTAGTAGAACACTTGTGTTGAATCGACCCGATTGATGTTATGCTATGAGATTCATTCATCATAAGTTAATGGTTAATAACACAGAGAAGTTAATGTTTGCATAATTCCTTAGACCATGAGAGTGTCGAGTTTCTTCATGCTTGCTTCATGAACTTTGGGGTTTGTTAAACGTCATCCGTAAATGGGTGGCTATTACGGCGGCTTACGGGTTCATGGAAAAGTATGTTAAGTAACTTGATAGCTCAAGATTGGGATTTGCTCCTCCGACGATGGAGAGATATCTCTGGGCCCTCTCGGTGTTACGGTATCCATCATCGTCTGGCCAGACACAAGTGTGATTTGATCACAGGGATACCGGAACACAGAAACGAGAAAAGAGAACAAAAACCGGCAACGAGGTAACTGGCACTATGGACAAGTGTTGATCCACGAGGATGCCGATGTTTCTCACCTCGGGTATTTGTAACATATCGCGAAGCAACAGGAATAGCACACGGCAACTGGAAGTTCACTCGAATATTCATTCGTGTGGGTATAGGGGTCAATATGGGTGTCCACGGCTCCGATGTTGATAATTGATCGGAAAGAGTTCCGGTCATGTCTATACTTCACCGAACCTATAGGGTCACACGCTTAAGGGTCATCTATCTGCTGAATACTAGACGGGGAGTCTGAGAGAAAATCACCGAAAAAGTTTCGGACGAAACGGAAACGTTCCGGAGAGAACACCGGAATAGTTCCGGTGAAACTGAAAAGTTGTTTCAGGGTATTCCATTAAGTCAAATTGGTTCTGGCACACGCCTGGAAATTCTTGGAGGATGCCAGAAGTGTTCTGGAAACTTCTGGGAATTTTCCGGGACAAAAACCGGAAATGTTCCGGAGCAGCCGGAACCGTTTTGGTTGCTTTTCGCTGAAGAAACATTATTCCGAAATTGTTTCGGAATGCGTTCAAAATTGTTTTGGTGGGTGCTAGAATTATTCTAGGCACACAGAAATAATTTGAGTTTTAACGGACGCAGAAAAATGTCTTCGTGAATAGTGAAAAGCACTTTTTGGGCTGATTTGCAAATGGGGTTTTTCTTCTAGAAGAAAACCACTTTTGGTGTGTGAAAGGGAGGTGGAGCTCCCCAAGGGGGCTGCAAATTTCGTCCATGGCATGGGGGGGGGGGCCCTCCTTGAGGTGTCCTTCCACCTCATGGTGGATATCTTCTACACACCCTTATGTGGCATGTGGTGGAAAGATCCTAGGAAGGTCCTTTTGGTCTTTCCTCTACCCCTTGCTCCTCCTATAAATAGAGGTGGAGAGAGCTCTCCAAAATCAGCTCATGCTTGCTCTCATACACATGCCATTGACTTGTCTGGCTTCTCTCTCCCTCCCAGCGAAATAGTTTCGTAGAGCCGAAAGGCTGTCTGGGTTCCGGTGGGAACTACTTCTGGACGGCGAAGCCCTGCCGGATAGATGACACCGTATGTGTGCAACTCTGTAGAGAGATCGTAGTTTCGGTCTTAGTTCGAGAGTGCCTCCCGAAGGGCTGTCCAAGTGATCGTCTTAGTTTCGAGGGTCCTCCCGAAGGGCTGTCCGAGTGACCGTTCGAGTTTCGAAGGTCCTCCCGAAGGGCTGTCCGCGACACCGTCCGAGGGACTGTCCGACCGCCTCCCGGAAGGCTGTCTGAGGGGCAGATGTGGGAGTACATCCTCGCGGTTGGGAGGTTGTAAATCCTAGCTGCGGGGATCTGCACCGCCGATCGTCATCGACTCTACTTCCGCTACGCTACGAGTCGGTAACGAAATAGATCAAACCTTGTATGCAGTCTCCATAGTGATCCTGGGCTGGTGCGTAGGTCGGAAATTTTTGTTTTCTGCTGCGTTACCCTATAGTGGCATCAAGAGCCGTGCTATGCGTAGATGCAGGTTGCGATCTAGAATACATAGAGATGTATGGGTATTGCACAATATAATTAGGTAGTAGATGAGTTCTATTACTGAAAATTATTTGTGCGGGTAGCAGATGAAATCTATTACCCGATGTTCTTGTTGCTTCCCTGGAATTTGCATATTTCTGATCTTGATAACAGTATGGTGGAGTTTCAATGTTCTGGCAATCCGCGATCCTGATTGATCAACGAAGTGCTAACAGTTCATTGAATTCCACCGTAGTTAAAAAGAAAGATGAAATTTCGCAGACGAAAGGGCAATGCAGATATGATCTGCACGAGGGTCACGCGTATGACGAAGTTTAGTATGGGGCTCGAGATTTTATTATCTCGTGTTTCATACACCCCGCAATGTTAATCTAGCGACTTGGATTATCATGCTTGATGATGGACGTTGGTAGCTTCGGTTTGTTTCGAAACCTTAGAAGCCACGTAAAATAAAATTTTGCATGAACCGATTAGAGGCGTCTAACTTGGTTTTGCAGGATGGTTTGCATGTGCATGTGATGTGGTATAGCAGTGCTCATTATAATTTGATTATGTATGAGATGACTATATAATGTAAATTGATTAACATGACCTGCGTGTCATGATTCGGCATGATGGCTGGAGCCATATGATTGTCACTTTAATGACCTGCGTGTCAACCTTCAGTAATGCACTTATTTTATTAGCTATAGAGATAGCAATATTATCTGGTGCATCGACAAGGTGGTGGCAATCTTCGCGAAGGTGAACACCAACGCGAATGCCGAAGACGAAGAAATGAAAGACTTCTCCGTCAGAAAGGGCTATACCATATCATGCTATTATGAATTGCCTGAGATGTTTATCCCTTATGATGCACCCTTCTTGATTGCGCGGTAGTCGCTTTTTATTAGGGTGATCTCTCACAAAAATATCAAGTGGTTAGTGTTCTCCAAAGTGTAGCACCGTCACGGCACCTAACTTCTCGGAGTGCGCCGTGTCACACGGGTACAAACGATTAAGGAAGTGTGAGGCGGGTGAGTTGAGACCTCGCAGCAAGATCACTTGGTTGTCTTGATGTTCAGGCATGACCGTCATGAGCTCGGAACACACGCATCGAAAGATGAACAAGAATCACATAGAGATGTGATTGGCAAGTTGGCCGACCGGTTGAGATTTTCGTCATCAGTGGTGTTACACCAATGGCGAACAATTGAAATGGGGGTCTTGTATCACTCACAATCAATTATGAGAGATATTGATTTGAGTGGGAGCGCACTGTAGAATTAATTTTTTTAATTCTCAGTGCAATTAATTATGAAAACTGTCTAAGTGTTATTTGCATAATAGTTGTAGAATAATGGCTCGCGTTTCCACCTTCCCAATTAAAATTGAATAGCTGTTAAATATCTGGTTAAAACTTTACGGTTGGTAACGTAATGAGAGGATTGTCCTCTAGAGTGCCGAGAAGGACTTGTCCTATCGCATGCTTTCGGTATTCTCCTGCTAATGCTATGGATCATGTGACTCTCGTCCATCGATCCAAAAGCTAGAATTCCGTTTCAGTCAAGTGCAATATGTTTGCTTCCATGAGACCCGAACTTCGAAAGTTTGGATAGTTATGTGATATTCATGGAATCTGAAAATCATTTTCAGAGACAGACAAAGGCTAAAAGATATGAGATATCCAAAGCAATGTTTGTTTGCAAACTATTAGTAAAGGAGTTTACTATGCATTAGACTGATAAGAGAGGGATCCAGAAGAACGCCTGTCATATGATGATGGTGAATAAAACAAACAACTTAAAGAGAAAGGAAGTGTCCGAAGGGTGTTAGTGAAACTTTCATGCCTAGGAAGTCCAGGGCTATCGCCACTCTTAAGTTGGGTGCTTCTTCTGAGAGTAGGAGAAATACTGAAAGTTAAACTGTTAGAAGTATAAAGGCAAAAGGAAAGAAGACTGGAATATCCAGCTCATGTATGAATGTCATACAGGTTTTTGATGTATAGAAGGCTGGTCAAAGATATAGTTCTTGGGAATTATGGTTAAACATGTTAATCACTAATTCTTGGGTATTGCGAGTTAATCACAAAGATACCCGCTCGATTGCATTCTGTTGCAACTCGATGTAAGAACTACTATGGCCTGAAAGACTAGCCAGGAATGAGGTTTAGATAACCGCAGGGAACATAGTAAATGTTACTATGCCTTCCATAGGTGTATTCCCTATGTATTTACTTTCATAAATCATTTTAGAGTTTTACACACTCTAGCCCATTGCATAAAGCATCTTGCAAGAAGGTTGTTCATAAGAGAACTTTTAATGTTCGGAGTTATGAATAACAAAAGGGCCATACTTTCATTATGAATGAGAAGTATGTTATGAATATTGATAATAATACATTACCTCTGTATTTACTTTCATAATTCATTTAGAGTTTCATACACTCTAGCCCTTTGCATAAGGTATCTTGCAAGGAGGTTATTCATAAGAGAACTTTTGATGTTCGGTGTTATGAATAACATGAAGGGCCATGCTTCCATCCAGGATGGGATGTATGTTATGAATATTGATGGTAATATGATACATCCATAACACTGACGCTAAATGTCGCAAGACTAAAAGAATACCACATATGTGTGGCACTGCATTTGGTCACATTGGAGAAACCCGCATGGAAAATTCCATTATGATGGATTTTAAAGTCATTTGATTTTGAATCATCTGACACTTGCAACTTTCCTCCGAAAAGTGAAGTGACTGAAATACCATTCACAGGCCATAAGGAACGAGCAACAAACTTATTGGTGATCATACATTTTGATGTGTGTAGTTCAATAAATGTTGTTGCAAGTAGTGGATTTATCTATCTTCAGAAATGACTCAAGTAGATATATTGATATTTACTTGATGAGATGTAAGTCTGGATCTTTTGAATTCATTCATAAGGTTTTCAAAAATGAAGTAGAAGTTGTTGTAACAAGAAAATTATGTTTCTACAATTTGATTGCAGAAAGGAATATTTGAGTTACAAGTTTAGCGAATGTCTGATGAGTTGTGAAAGGGGTTTCATAACTTGCACCTCCCGGAGCACCACTGCAAGTGGAGAGTCCGTGTAGATGTAATCGAACCATTCATGACATGGTAAGATCAAAGATGACAAAAATAAATTTGCCATTATCCCTTTTAAAGTGATGCTTTAGAGACTGTGGCTTTTACACTGAAAAGAGCTCCATCGGGTCTGTTGAAATGACGCCATGGTATGGTACGCCCAACCATATTATATCTTTTCTTAACATTTGGAATATGGGGCTTGTGTAAAAGGTTACAAACCTATTCCAAATCAGACAAGTGCTACTTTGTAGGTTATCCCAAGTCATTGGGTATTTCGCCACCACAATACCGAGGCAAATAGGTTTGCCACAAAGAACGGTATGTTTTTTTGAAAAAAATGGTTCTTTCAAAAAGGTGAGTGGGAGAACAGTGCAACTCGACGAGATAAACAGTATCATCGTCATCAGATCAAAGGAAAGAGACCTTGGAAGTAATTCCGGAGTTTCCTACTGCGACTGATACGGAAGTCTCTACAATAAAATGTATGGACTTCGGTCGAACTTGCAGCTGAACCACGTAGGCAAAGCTTGTGCAAACCTATTAGGTGCGCAAATGAGATATTGTTGTTAGACAACAGTATACCTACGATTCACAAGGAAGCGTTGATGGGCCCTGACTCTGGAATTGGCTAAATGCCAATACAATCCGAGATAGTTTCCATATAAGTGATTCAAGATTAAGATCTTGATACACCTTTCGGAAGACTTAGAGTCTAACGAATATTTATGGAACTAAAAACTGATACGGATAAAATGTTTTATCCATAAAGCTCGACTTGTTGCAATAACAAGTTCAAGGAGTTGACTACGATGAGATTGTCTCACCGTAGCGATGCTTAAAGTCGGTTCGGGTTGAACTAGCAATTAATACATATTTCAATCATGAGATATGAAACATGGATGACAAAAGGATTTCCATGTGATGGAAATGAAACCTAGGACTTGTATGTGATACAGTCGAAAGTAATTTGTCGATCCAGAGGATGCTAGTAAGTATGCAAACTTCAGAGTTCCAGCAATGGACAGAAGAGAGCAAAGTGGAGTTGGAATCTTCGTTTTTGATGGAATGGTCAAAAGGGTTTTGACTTCATCAAATGGGTATCGAAGATGCTTGTGATTCAAGAAAGTAAGTGGGAGCATAATAATATTTCTAAAAACCTTGTGTACTTGACACATTGTTAATTGGAAATAAATTTCTTGACACGAATTAGGACTTCATTTGAAAATAGTTTTTCCGATGAAGTGTTTGGGCTAAATAGCCTCAATATTAGGCATGATGATCTATGGAGATAGATTTACCTAATGGGGCTAAGCAATGAATACATATTGACAAGATGCTAAAACTTTTTAGCATTTAAAACGCCAAGGAGTGATTCTTGCCGAAGTCACATGGAAAGAGTTTTTGCAAGACTCGGTGTCCCAAAACACTGATGAGTAAAATACATGATGGAGATTCCACACACTCTTGTGTTTGGATTAATCATGTATTCCATGGTATGTAAAACAACCAGATATGTCCGATACTCCAAAAGTTGTTGCGAGTATGGATACCAAAGTGATCAAAGTACTGATCATAGGACAACAGTGAAAGATGTCATTGAGTACTAGAGTAGTAGTGATGACATGTTTTCTCGCAAGCAGAGATTATGAAGTGCTCGTTATAAGTAATTACATCGATACAGTCTTCATCAATGCTCCATGCGATTTTCGATTTAAGTTAAGGGTTTTGTGTAATACACAATATGATGGCACGGTAGTTGGAAATTGTTCCAAACAAGATACTGTGGCGAATTCTATAACAAAGGCTAAGTATGTTGACGCTTAAGAAGCGACAAAGAAGTTGTTGAATCATATAGTTCATTCATGAACTTAGTATGGTTCCAAGATGGCTTTGGTCTATGGGACACTATTGCAGATAGTTGCTCCATAGCTCAGTCTGAGGAATCAGGTTTCGACCAATGATTCACACATATGCAAAGCCAAGTCCACACAAAATATGAATTTTGTGAAAGCGTGAAAACGCGAGGATATGCAAAGTTACACACGGAGCCGAAGTCGTCAGATCCGTTGGACATCAGGCTATACCACATGCGAAGCATTTTTTACACCAGTATGCCATAGGTGTAAAGTGCATTAGCATTGACTAGATTATTGACTCTAGTGCAAGTGGGAGTTTGTAGGAGATATGCCCTAGAGGCAATAATAAATGTTATTGATTATCTCCCTGTTCATAATTAGGTTTATGTTCCATGCTATAACTGCTATGGTTCTCGAGTCTGCAATAACCACGAGGCTCGGAGGAAGACTCATATGCACGTGTGGAATAATAAACGGTAAAATGTATTCCTAGTGTGGCCTCTAAGACTAGCTCAAGTGTTGCATGATGGTTCTGTTTTCCTGATCATGGGCATGTCTATGCCGGCAACTTTGAGGGCACAATGTTAGTAGAACACATGTGTTGAATCGACCCGATTGATGTTATGCTATGAGATTCATTCGTCATAAGTTAATGGTTAATAACACAGAGAAGTTAATGTTTGCATAATTCCTTAGACCATGAGAGTGTCGAGTTTCTTCATGCTTGCTTCATGAACTTTGGGGTTTGTTAAACGTCATCCGTAAATGGGTGGCTATTACGGCGGCTTACGGGTTCATGGAAAAGTATGTTAAGTAACTTGATAGCTCAAGATTGGGATTTGCTCCTCCGACGATGGAGAGATATCTCTGGGCCCTCTCGGTGTTACGGTATCCATCATCGTCTGGCCAGACACAAGTGTGATTTGATCACAGGGATACCGGAACACAGAAATGAGAAAAGAGAACAAAAACCGGCAACGAGGTAACTGGCATTGTGGACAAGTGTTGATCCATGAGGATGCCGATGTTTCTCACCTCGGGTATTTGTAACATATCGCGAAGCAACAGGAATAGCACACGGCAACTGGAAGTTCACTCGAATATTCATTCGTGTGGGTATAGGGGTCAATATGGGTGTCCACGGCTTCGATGTTGATAATTGATCGGAAAGAGTTCCGGTCATGTCTATACTTCACCGAACCTATAGGGTCACACGCTTAAGGGTCATCTATCTGCTGAATACTAGACGGGGAGTCTGAGAGAAAATCACCAAAAAAGTTTCGGACGAAACGGAAACGTTCCGGAGAGAACACCGGAATAGTTCCGGTGAAACTGAAAAGTTGTTTCAGGGTATTCCATTAAGTCAAATAGGTTCTGGCACATGCCTGGAAATTCTTGGAGGATGCCAGAAGCGTTCTGGAAAATTCTGGGAGTTTTCCGGGACAAAAACCGGAAATGTTCCGGAGCAGCCGGAACCGTTTTGGTTGCTTTTCGCTGAAGAAACATTATTCCGAAATTGTTTCGGAATGCGTTCAAAATTGTTTTGGTGGGTGCTAGAATTATTCTAGGCACACAGAAATAATTTGGGTTTTAACGGACGAAGAAAAATGTCTTCGTGAATAGTGAAAATCACTTTTTGGGCTGATTTGCAAATGGGGTTTTTCTTCTAGAAGAAAACCACTTTTGGTGTGTGAAAGGGAGGTGGAGCTCCCCAAGGGGGCTGCAAATTTCGTCCATGGCATGGGGGGGGCCCTCCTTGATGTGTCCTTCCACCTCATGGTGGATATCTTCTACACACCCTTATGTGGCATGTGGTGGAAAGATCCTAGGAAGGTACTTTTGGTCTTTCCTCTACCCCTTGCTCCTCCTATAAATAGAGGTGGAGAGAGCTCTCCAAAATCAGCTCATGCTTGCTCTCATACACATGCCATTGACTTGTCTGGCTTCTCTCTCCCTCCCAGCGAAATAGTTTCATAGAGCCGAAAGGCTGTCTGGGTTCCGGTGGGAACTAGTTCTGGACGGCGAAGCCCTGCCGGATAGATGACACCGTATGTGTGCAACTCTGTAGAGAGATCGTAGTTTCGGTCTTAGTTCGAGAGTGCCTCCCGAAGGGCTGTCCAAGTGATCATCTTAGTTTCGAGGGTCCTCCCGAAGGGCTGTCCGAGTGACCGTTCGAGTTTCGAAGGTCCTCCTGAAGGGCTGTCCGCGACACCGTCCGAGGGACTGTCCGACCGCCTCCCAGAGGGCTGTCTGAGGGGCAGATGTGGGAGTACATCCTCGCGGTTGGGAGGTTGTAAATCCTAGCTGCGGGGATCTGCACCGCCGATCGTCATCGACTCTACTTCCGCTACGCTACGAGTCGGTAACGAAACAGATCAAACCTTGTATGCAGTCTCCATAGTGATCCTGAGCTGGTGCGTAGGTCGGAAATTTTTGTTTTTTGCTGCGTTCCCCTATACTCCAAGCACAGAGTTTGTAGGACAGGAGCAATTTTCCCTCAAGTGGATGACCTAAGGTTTATCAATCCGTGGGAGGCGTAGGATGAAGATGGTCTCTCTCAAACAACCCTGCAATCAAATACAAGAAATCTCTTGTGTCCCCAACACACCCAATACAATGGTAAATTGTATAGGTGCACTAGTTCGGTGAAGAGATGGTGATACAAGTGTAGTATGGATAGTAGATATAAGTTTTTGTAATCTGAAAATATAAAAACAGCAAGGTAGCAAGTGATAAAACGGAGCACAAACGGTATTGCAATGCTTAGAAACAAGGCCTAGGGTTCATACTTTCACTAGTGCAATCTCTCAACAATGCTAACACAATTGGATCATATAACAATCCCTCAACGTGCGATAAAGAATCACTCCAAAGTTCCTATTAGCGGAGAACATAAGATAAAAATTGTTGTAGGGTACGAAACCACCTCAAAGTTATTCTTTCCGATCGATCTATTGAGCCATCCCTATAAGTGTCACAAACAACCCTAGAGTTCGTACTAGAATAACACCATATGATACACATCAACCAACCCTAATGTCACCTAGATACTCCAATGTCACCACAAGTATCCGTGAGTTGATTATACGATATGCATCAAACAACTTCATAATCATAATATTCAATCCACACAAAGAACTTCAAGGAGCACCCCAAAGTTTCTATCGGAAAAAAGATAATGAAAACGTGCATCAACCCCTATGCATAGATTACCCCAATGTCACCGCGGGAATCAGCGAGTTGAGTGCCAAAACATATATCAAGTGAATCAATATAATACCCCATTGTCACCACGGGTATTCATATGCAAGACATACATCAAGTGTTCTCAAATCTGAAATATTCAATTCGACAATAACGAAACCTCAAAGGGAAAAGATTCGATTCATCACAACAAGGATAGAGAGGGAAGAAACACCATTTGAGCCAACTATATTAACAAAGCTCGCGATACATCAAGATCGTGCCAAATCAAGAACACGAGAGAGAGAGAGATCAAACACATAGCTACTAGTACATACCCTCAGCCCCGAGGGTGAACTACTCCCTCCTAATCATGGAGACCATCGGGATGATGAAGATGGCCTCCGGTGATGATTACCCCCTCTGGCAGGGTGCCGGAAAAGGGCTGTAGATGAGATCGTGGAGGTACAGAGGCTTGCGGCGGCGTAAAAACTCATCTAGGTTAACTTTCGGGGGTTTCTGAACATATATGATTTTTCAGCATTGGAATCACGCAAAGAGGTGCCACAGGGGGCCCACGAGGCACCAGGGCGCGCCTAGGGGGGGGGGGGGGCAGGAGCGCCCAGGTGGCTCGTGGGGCCCCTTTGGCTCTTCTGCTGCTCCCCCAAAGCTTCGTGGGTCTGTTTCCTTCCAGAAAAAATCGTCAAAAAGTTTTGCTCATTTGGACTTCCTTTGATATGGATTTTCTAGAAAACCAAAAACAAGCAGAAAACATCAACTGGCACTGGGCACTAGGTCAATATGTTAGTCCATAAAAATCATATAAAAGCCATATAAAAGTGCACCAAAATCATACAAAACTATAATAAATATGGCATGAATACTTCATAAATTATAGATACGTTGGAGACATATCAGCGGCATGTGGAGATCTGCCCTGATGTTCAAATCTTCCAAGTCTCTTCTTGCCTTTGGCCCATCCTTGGTCTTATCCGGCATGTTCATCAGTGTTGCAAGCAAGCTCTCAAGGACATTCTTCGTGATATGCATTTGATCAAGGCAATGAGGCGTGTCGAGTTTGGGCCAGTACTCCAAGTCCCAGAAAACAGACCTCGTTTTCCATACCTTTAGCAGCGGCTCCGGTGCCTTTTTCATCTTTCCCGGCATGGGGCACCGTTCCTAGTTTTTCAACAGCTCATCGATTTCGGTGCCGCTCCTCTTACGTGGAGGTCCTCAATGCTCAGCCTCACCATTGAATAGATCTCCACGGTTTGTCCATGGGTCATTGATACGTCTTCAACGCATCTATAATTTTTGATTGTTCCATGCCGTTATATTATCTATCTTGGATGTTTTTATATGCATTTACAGTAATTATATATCATTTTTGGAGACTAACCTATTAACCTAGTGCCCAGTGCCAGTTGCTGTTTTCTGCCCTGTTTTTGTTTTACAGAAAATCAATACCAAACGAAGTCCAAATGCCACGAAACTTTTTGGAGATTTTTTTTGGACAAGATAAACACTAGAAGCTTCGGGAGGAGGCCAGAAGCCCCAGGGGGTGCCCACGAGGCACCAGGGCGCGCTTGGGGGGGGGGGGCAGGCGCGCCCTGGTACCTCGTGGGGCCCATAGAGCTCCGTTTGACCCAATTCCTCCACTATAAATTCCCAAAAAATCAAAAACCCTTAGGGGAGTCCACGAAATACTTTTTCCGCAGCCGCAAGTTTCTGTTCTCGAGAGATCCCATCTGGAGGCCTTCTCCGGTACTCCGCCGGAGGGGGAATCGATCACGGAGGGGCTCTACATCAACCTTGGTGCCCTTCCGATGATGCGTGAGTAGTTTACCACAGACCTTCGGGTCCATAGTTAGTAGCTAGACGGCTTCTTCTCTCTTTTTGATCTTCAATACAATGTTCTCCTCGATGTTCTTGGAGTTCTATCCGATGTAATCACTTTTTGCGGTGTGTTTGTTGGGATCCGATGGATTGTGAGTTTATGATCAGATTATCCATGAATATTATTTGAGTCTTCTCTGATCTCTTTTATGCATGATTATTATAGTTTCGTATTTCTTCTCCGATCTATTGATTTGGTTTGGCCAACTAGATTGATTTATCTTGCCATGGGAAGAGGTGCTTTGTAATGGGTTCGATCTTGCGGTGCTCAATTCCAGTGACAGAAAGGGACATGACACGTATGTATCATTGCTATTAAGGGTAAAAAGATGGGGTTTATTCATACGTGAGTTTATCTTGTCTACATCATGTCATCGTTCTTAAGGCGTTACTCTGTTCTTTATGGACTTAATACAGTAGATGCATGCTCGATAGCGGTCGATGTGTGGAGTAATAGTAGTAGATGCAGGCAGGAGTTGGTCTACTTGTCTCGGACGTGATGCCTATATACATGATCATTGCCTTGGATATCGTCATAATTATTTGCTTTTCTATCAATTGCCCAACAGTAATTTGTCTACCCACCGTATGCTATTTTCTTGAGAGAAGCCTCTAGTGAAAACTATGGCCCCTGGGTCTATCTAAATCATATTACTAAAACCCTAAAAATATTGCTGCCATTTTCTTTTATTTATTTTATTTTGTATTTTTGTTTCAATCTATCTATCTATCATATACAATTTAATCTTGCTATTGACCACCGAGGGATTGACAACCCCTCGTTTGCGTTGGGTGCAAGGATTTGTTGTTTGTGTGCAGGTACTGCTAACGAGGTGTTGCGTGATTCTCCTACTGGTTCGATAACATTGGTTTCATAACTGAGGGAAATACTTATCTCTACTGTGCTGCATCATCCCTTCCTCTTCGGGGATAATACCAACGCAAGCTACAAGTAGTAGGAAGAATTTCTGGCGTCGTTGCCGGGGAGACATCATCAACATCTATCAAGTACCTTTGCATAAACTCTCATCTCCTTGCATTTACTTTATTTGCCTCTCGTTTTCATCTCCCCCACTTCTAAAAGGTTTTTACAAAAATACAAAAATATTTTTCGTTTGCCTTTTTCTTGTTTGCTTGCTTGTTATCTTGTTAGCGTAGTCACGATGTCTCAAGAAAATACAAAATTGTGTGATTTTTCCAATACTAATAATAATGATTTTATTAGTACTCCGATTGCTCCTCCCGCCGCTAGTGCGGAGACTTGTGATATTAATGCCGCTTTGCTAAATCTTGTCATGAAAGATCAATTTTCCAGTAGTCCTAATGAAGATGCTGCATCCCATCTTAACACTTTCGTAGAATTGTGTGACATGCAAAAGAAAAAAGATGTGGATAATGATATTGTGAAATTAAAATTATTCCCATTGTCATTGCGAGATCGTGCAAAAATTTGGTTTTCATCTTTACCACGAAATAGTATCGATTCTTGGGATAGGTGTAAAGATGCTTTTATTACCAAGTATTTTCCGCCCGCGAAAATTATTTCTCTTAGAAATCAAATTATGAATTTTAAGCAATTTGATCATGAACATGTTGCCCAATCTTGGGAGAGGATGAAATTAATGATAAGAAATTGCCCTACTCATGGTTTAAATTTATGGATGATCATACAAAATTTTTATGTGGAATTGAATTTTGTTTATAGAAATCTATTAGATTCCGCCGCGGGTGGTACTTTTATGGAAATTACTTTGGGAGAAGCTACTAAATTGCTTGATAATATTATGGCAAATTATTCACAATGGCATACTGAAAGAACTTCTGCTAGTAAAAAGGTGAATTCTATTGAAGAAATTAGTACTTTGAGTGATAAAGTTGATGCGCTTATGAAATTGGTTGCTAGTAAAAATGCTCATATTGATCCTAATGATGTGCCTTTGTCCACTTTTATTGAGCAAAATAATGATCCCGTAGATGTGAATTTTGTATCGCGAAACAATTTTAATAATAATGCTTATAGAGGTAATTTCAACGCTAGACCGTTTCCTGGAAATTCCTCTAATAATTATGGCAATTCTTATGGAAATTCTTATAATAATAATAATAGGATGCCCTCTGATCTTGAAAGTAATATTAAAGAATTTATTAATGCTCAAAAAGTTTTCAACACTACGGTAGAAGAAAAATTGAGTAAACTTGATGATATGTCTAGGAGCATTGATAGAATTATTCATGATGTGGAAAATCTTAAGACTAAAATTTTGCCACCCAAAATTGATATTAGTGAATCAATTAAAGCTTTATATGTCTCCATGGATGAGAGTAAGAAAAGAACCGCCATGCTAAAAGCTAAACGAGAATTTTTAGAAAAAGTGATTCCTCCCGGTTTCTATCATAGTAATGATGAGGATATTAAAATGATTGGTGTTTCATCTATTGATTCTTTGTTTAGCAATATAAAACTTGATGAAAAGGGGACTGAATAAGAGTCAACTTTAGCTAGTAGGCGTTACCATAACTCGAAGGATGAAAATCTTAATGAAAAAATTGCTAAAAGTGGGTTTGGAGAGGTAAAAACTTTAAATAGCGATGTTCCCACTCTCTTGGATTACAAAGATTTTAATTATGATAATTGTTCTTTGATTGAGTGCATTTCTTTGTTACAATCCATGTTAAATTCACCCAATGCTTATGAGCAAAACAAGGCTTTTACTAAACACATCGTAGAAGCAATGATGAAAGCGTTAGATGAAAAGCTAGAACTAGAGATTTCAATTCCTAGAAAATTATATGATGAATGGGAACCCACCATTAAAGTTAAAATAAAAAATTATGAGTGCAATTCTTTATGTGATTTGTGTGCTAGCGTTTCCACAATTCCAAAATCTCTATGTGATGTGCTAGGTTTTACCAATACAGATGAATGTTCTCTTAATTTGCATCTTGCGGATTCTACTATTAAAAAACCAATGGGTAGAATTAATGATGTTCTTATTCTTGCAAATAGAAATTATGTGCCCGTTGATTTTATTATTCTTGATATTGAATGCAATTCTTCTTGCCCCATAATACTTGGTAGATCGTTCTTACGAACTATAGGTGCCGTTATTGATATGAAAGAAGGGAATATAAAATTTCAGTTTCCACTAAAAAAGGTATGGAGCATTTCCATAGGAAAATAATTAAAGCACCATATGAATCAATTATGAGGGCCACTTATGGAATCAACTTGAATGATGGCAATACTTGAAACTATGCATTATGCCTAGCTAGGGGCATAAAACAATAGCGCTTGTTGGGAGGCAACCCAATGAATAAAATAAATTTTTACTATTTGTTTCTGTTATTGTGTGTTTTCACAATTATGCTACTGGTATGAGTGTGTTTTTGTGTTCTTAATTAGTGTTTGTGCCAAGTAAAGCCTTTAGGATGATTTGGAAGATAGTGTAATTGATGCTGTTTGGAAAACACAAAGTTCCGCGTCCAGTGCCCGAATTTTGTTTCTGTACTGGAGTGTCAGAAAAATCTGAAATTTTTACACAATATTGGTATATGAATTTCGCACGTTGTCCTAATTGTTCATAATTTTTGGAGTTACAGAAGTATGGCTTTTAAATAGATTTTTACAGACTGTTCTGTTTTTGACAGATTCTGTTTTTGATGCACTACTTGCTTGTTTTGATGAATCTATGGATTGTATCGGAGGGTATAAGCCATGGTGAAGTTAGACTACAGTAGGTATAATGCAAAAATAAAATATGAATGGGTTTGCAACAGTACTTAAAGTAGTGATTTATTTTGTTATACTAACGGATCTCACGAAGGTTTTGTTGAGTTTTGTGTGATTGAACTTTTCAAGTTTTGGGTGAGATCACGATGGATGAAGGAATAAGGAGTAGTAAGAGCCTAAGCTTGGGGATGCCCAAGGCACCCCAAGGTAATATTCTAGGAAGACTCAAGCGTCTAAGCTTGGGGATGCCCCGGAAGGCATCCCCTCTTTCTTCTACCAACCATCGGTAATTTTACTTGGAGCTATATTTTTATTCGTCACATGATATGAGTTTTGCTTGGAGCGTCATGTATTATATGAGTCTTTGCTTTGTTTGCTTTTTAGTTTGTCACAATCATCCTTGCTGAACACACCTATCTTGAGAGAGCCACACGTTTATCATCATTTGTTAGAATACTCTATGTGCTTCACTTAATTTTTTTTGAGCTAGGCAGTTGCTCTAGTGCTTCACTTAAATATTTTTGAGCACGGTGGTGGCTATATTTTGAAGAAATGAACTCTCATGCTTCACTTATATTATTTTGAGAGTTTATTGAAATTTTTGAAGAAATGAATTCTCATGCTTCACTTATATTATTTTGAGAATTGATAAGATTAAAATTTTGAAGAAATATTTGCACACTCATACTTCACTTAAAACTTTTTGAGAGTTGATGATAGTAACGGTAATTTGCACAAGATATGAATTTGGTCCCAAAGTGATGAATATTCAAGAGGGATATAAATAAAAACTTTCATATAGATCATTGGATATGATAAGTGTGATTCCTTGCAATAGTTTTGTGATATGGAAATGATAATATGTGAGTCATGTTAGTGAGTAATTGTGATTTAGTAAGAATATTAGTGTTAAGGTTTGTGATTCCCTATGCATGCACATTAAGTCAATAGTTATGCAACGAAATTATATCCTACTTATGGTGCATTATTCAGTGTTAGTTATGTTCAATGCATGTTTATGACCGTTTTTGTTTTTTGGTTGGTTGCTTCTCAATCTATTTGCTAGCCTTCATTTGTACTAAGCGGAAATACTGCTTGTGCATCCAAAATCCTTAAACCCAAGTTGTGCCAAATGAGTCCACTATACCTACCTATATGCTGTATTTCAATGCCGTTCTAAGTAAATTTGCATGTGCCAACTCTAATTTTCAAAATAATTTTCCCGTTTTGTGTGCCCATACCGCTCATGAAGCGGCAGGGGGTGGCCATTATTTTCCATGCTAGGTGTGTTATTCTCATGATGAGTGTTTATTCACTTGTCATTGCACGAGAGAATGGTTGGTAATAGGGATGCCCAGTCCCAAAATGAATCAAAAATTAATAACAACAAAATTCCTTGGAAAGTGTTGGTTTGGAGGGCACCCGTGGATACGGCTAGCCATGGATTGTGAAAGAATGGTGGAAAGGAAATAAACTTTACTTTCTGTTTGGGAACCGCCTATGATGTGTCTAGCATGGAAAATAATGGGAATTCTCGGTCGTTTTCGTTGACAGGAAAAGCATGCCTCTCAAAATATTATTATCTCTCTAATTTAAGCTTTGAGCTCTGGCACATTTGAAAAATCTCTTCTTCCCTCTACGAAGGGCCTATCTATTTACTTTTATGCAATTTTTATTTTATTTGAGTCTCCATCTTCTCTTACAAAAGCACCAACTAGAGAGCACTATTGTCATACTTGTGCATTGGATGTAGCTAATATTTGAGTGTGTTTCATGAATGGAACAATGATTGAGCATAATGGGCTAGGGATAATTTTCTTTAGCGTTGATATTTTGAAAGACATGGTTGCTTGTTAGCATGCTTGAGTATTTATATCTTCATGTCAAATTATAGACTATTGCTTTGAATCATTCAAGTTCAATGTCCATGCTATAAAAGAAAAGAATATGTGATGAATATGATAGGCAGCATTCCATATCCAAAATTCTATTTTTATCATTTACCTACTCGAGAACGAGCAGGAATTAAGCTTAGGGATGCTGATACGTCTCCAACGTATCTATAATTTTTGATTGTTCCATGCTGTTATATTATCAATCTTGGATGTTTTTATATGCATTTACAGCAATTATATATCATTTTTGGAGAATAACCTATTAACCTAGTGCCCAGTGCCAGTTGCTGTTTTCTGCCCTGTTTTTGTTTTACAGAAAATCAATACCAAACGAAGTCCAAATGCCACGAAACTTTTTGGAGATTTTTTTCTGGACAAGATAAACACTAGAAGCTTCGGGAGGAGGCCAGAAGCCCCAGGGGGTGCCCACGAGGCACGCGCGCCCTGGTACCTCGTGGGGCCCACAGAGCTCCGTTTGACCTAATTCCTCCACTATAAATTCCCAAAAAATCAGAAACCCTCAGGGGAGTCCACGAAATACTTTTTCCGCCGCCGCAAGTTTCTGTTCTCGAGAGATCCCACCTGGAGGCCTTCTCCGGTACTCCGCCGGAGGGGGAATCGATCACGGAGGGGCTCTACATCAACCTTGCTACCCTTCCGATGATGCGTGAGTAGTTTACCACAGACCTTTGGGTCCGTAGTTAGTAGCTAGATGGCTTCTTCTCTCTTTTTGATCTTCAATACAATGTTCTCCTCGATGTTCTTGGAGTTCTATTCGATGTAATCACTTTTTGCGGTGTGTTTGTTGAGATCCGATGAATTGTGAGTTTATGATCAGATTATCCATGAATATTATTTGAGTCTTCTCTGATGTCTTTTATGCATGATTATTATAGCTTCGTATTTCTTCTCCGATCTATTGATTTGGTTTGGCCAACTAGATTGATTTATCTTGCCATGGGAAGAGGTGCTTTGTAATGGGTTCGACCTTGCGGTGCTCAATCCCAGTGACAGAAAGTGACGTGACACGTATGTATCGTTGCTATTAAGGGTAAAAAGATGGGGTTTATTCATACGTGAGTTTATCTTGTCTACATCATGTCATCGTTCTTAAGGCGTTACTCCGTTCTTTATGGACTTAATACACTAGATGCATGCTGGATAGCGGTCGATGTGTGGAGTAATAGTAGTAGATGCAGGCAGGAGTCGGTCTACTTGTCTCGGACGTGATGCCTATATACATGATCATTGCCTTGGATATCGTCATAATTATTTGCTTTTCTATCAATTGCCCAACAGTAATTTGTCTACCCACCGTATGCTATTTTCTTGAGAGAAGCCTCTAGTGAAAACTATGGCCCCCGGGTCACTAGTGGAAAATGGGGCTTTAGTCTCGGTTGGCAACGGCCTTTACTCCCGGGTCACCAACCGGGACAATGAAATTGGGACTCAAGGGCCCCACCCTTTAGTCCCGGTTGGCTACAACCCGAAAATAAAGTCCCTCCACATGGCCGCCAGCGCGCGCTGGGGGCTGGAGGACCTTTAGTCCCGGTTGGTGACACCAACTGGGACTAAGGTCCCTCCACGTGTCTGCGAGCTAGCGCCAGGGGCTAGAGGACCTTTAGTCCCGGTTGGTGACACCAACCGGGACTAAGGATTTTGTGTTGGGGTTTAGGATTTTAGGGTTTAGGGTTTATGGTTTATTTTTCCTTTTCATTTTGTGTTTTCCATTCAATTCTTTTTCATTTCAAACATATTTTATTCTACTACATACTGTACACGTTATGCATATATAATATAATTTCTCGTACGACCATACATATATCATATAATTTCTCGTACGACCATACATACATACATATATATATATATATATATATAATTTGGTATATACAATTTCTCCTACAATTTGGAGATCATTACATGCAGGCATTAGCGGCAATGGTATTCTCCGCTTTCAGATATGACCACCGTAAGCAAAAATCCCACAATTTCCTCTTGAATTGCTCGTATGCGGTTCTCTGGTAGGATCTTCTCCCGCATCTCTTCCACCTTTAAAGAAGGAGATCAATATGAATATATTAGTTGTGTGTATATATATTAGATCATCATAAAAAAATTGTGAATAGTGTTTACGTACCTGAAGTTGTCTTACATCTCTGCGCCATTCGTTCGTCATGCGAATGTTCTCGCAAACGTAGTATGCACATAAATTAGTCCCCTGTTTCTGCCTCATGCACTTTGCGAGAATAGAATTCAATCAGATAATAATCAAGCATGATAATGGTATTGAAACTAGAATTATCGAGATGCGCGGACTTAGCTAGTACTACTTAATTACCTTGGGCCGTCGCCAACGTAGCTTCGGTTTCCATTCACCGACAACATCATTGATGAACCGTTTCCAAACCCTGCCTGGCAAAGAAAATGAATAAAGGAGTTATTAATTACTTGATATCAGGAAATGAACGAAAGAGGCCGATATAGTGCGATAATGCTTGACATTACCTGTCGAGCATCCTAAACACGCTAGTGTATTCTCGAGGGTCTTTACCTAGTAAGTCCAGGGTTTCAACAGTTCCAGCGTCAACTTTAATGATTAGCAGGATCCAGTGGTACCTGCGCACACGTTTATATAAGTAGGCATGCATAACTCATCAACTACACTTAACATCGAGTAAGCAAAATAGAATTTGTAGTACTAGACAGTAACACTCACTAGAAGTTGTAAGGAAATAGTATTTCTGTTCTGGTATTTTGTGCCTTCATAAACCTTAGCAAGTTATCCTCTGAGTCTTTGGGGTGGTCTTGTATCATTTTTTCATTAATGATATATGGGTCAATGAACCCAATGTCATAGATTCCATCTCTTTTGCATTTGAGAATCTTCATTCTGCATAATAGCGTACAAAAGAATATAGTGAGGATAATTACAGGCAATGAACGAGCTGAGCTAGAGACTTAAATTACAAAAAGAAATCACTTACAGACAATAGCAACTGACGATAGATTTGTCGAGTGAGTCTTGATTGTATAACTGAAAATTTTCTGGAAACTCAATGCATATCTCGTTTTCATTGAAGTAATGCTCTTCCTCGACTTTCACCATGAGCATCTCTCGCCCGTTCTTTACTTCTTTCATGTACCACTCATGCAATCTTCGCATTTGTGTTGATAGATGCGGGACCTGCTCATGTCTGACCAGAGTTTTCCCGGGGGCATATTGCCATGCTACATCAGCCACGGGGACTTCCTCGGTGCCTAGGAGTTGATCAACACTGATACCAATGTCTCTAGCAGCGTCGGTAATCACCTTGAGCGGGGGGATCGATTGCATTGCCTGTTCTCCGAGCTGGGGAACTGTTTTCCCGCTTTTATTACTACTTCTACGTCTCGATTGCTGCATTTGTTCATATGACTTTCTAATAGAGCGGTCATAGTCTGATGGCCTATTCTCCACATGTCCCGGTTGTCGCTCAAGAAAGTCCACAAAGTGCTTTACGGTTTTCATAGGTATTATCTCCTTTGGCGGCGGGGGCGGTTTCGGTGCAAAATGAGACTTCACTTCGGAAACCACGACCGTTTTGGTTTCCTCATCAGTCATATTGTAAGCTAACTTCTTTTTGGCAGGAGGCTCGTCGTTGGCTTTCTTCCGCTTTTGGCCCTGCTGGGACATAGGGGGTGGAGTCGGCTGACGCGGCGGAGATCGATATGGACTCGCGCTGGGCTCCCTCTCGAGGTGGGGTGGACTTAGAGGTGTATTGCTACTCGGAGGAGTCGGTGGCCTTGGCGCCGAGTTTGGAAACACGATGCATTCCTTTCTCCATACAATGACACCAAGTATGACTTCTCCCAGTGTCTGGTCCCCTTCACCTCCAGGAATGTCAAGCTCTAGTGAGTCATATCCCGGCAGAACTTCATCCACCCCGACACGAGCATAGCCAGATGGAATCGGATTGCCATGGATGGTTGCTTCAGCTGCATTCGGTAAAGCAACGCCGACCGCCACCTTCATGGATAGGTTCTTCATTTTCTGGTGTAGCTCACAATTTGTCCTCTCTTTGATATCATCCACGGGGTAGCGAGCCAGCAGTGCATCATCGGCCCGGACCCCCGTGGAACCCACGCTGCTTTTCCGCATAGATGGGACGGTACTATCCAATGATGGATCTGCTTGCTCCTGCCGCGGAGATGCCCTTTGCTGCCTAATTGTGTCCAGTTGCTCCTGCTGCCACTTTAACATGCGTTCCAACTCCTCGTTCTTTGTTTCTATCTTCTGAAGCCGGTCTGCATCCTGCTTCTTTTTTCTTTGACGGCTTCTATAAGTGTCGTTCCACTCCGAAAACCCCTGAACCCACGGAACAATGCCTTTGCCTCGTGTTCGTCCTCCGTGTTTAGGATTCTTGAGGGCGCGTGTAAGCTCGTCGTTCTCTCTCTCGGGCTGGAACAACCCCTTTCGAGCATCTTCTGTTGCTTGAAGTAAAGCGTCCGAGGCTGTTTGTTTGCCCTTCGTCATCATTGTTTGTTTGCTCTTCGTCTCTTGGTTCTTGCTCAAGTCCCTCACCGGAGTCGTTCAGAAATTGTGAGCCGTCATCTTGTTCATGCTCTTGGTTTTGGGAGGAGCGTATGATGTCCAATATGTCCTCTTCATGGTATCTGCCGCTATCGTCCATAGCTTAACTAATCTAGAAGAAAGATAAATCAATTTAGTATTTTACCCAAAGTTTTCTACACATAAAGAATCACTTTAAAATCTATTATCAAACTCTAAATATGAAGAAAACAAGATTTCGTACTAAACAAATAACAACAAAATAATAAAATTATTTTTCTTAACAGCAATTAAAACTTCTCATGTTGACTAACAGAAACATAATATAATTTGGCAAAAGAATAACAAGAAAACAGAAACTAAAATAATTAAAACAAAGGAAAAAGGTATAAAACTAAAAGAGCTAAACAGAATCTGTTTTTGATTACAACAACTATTTAAAATATCCTAAAAATTTCCAAATTGAACATACTGATAAAACACACTAATATTAAACGGCAGGAAAAAGAATCACTCAAAAATCTATTTTTAAACTAAAGTTATTCACAAACTAGTGATTCACACAAAATTCAAAGAATTCAAATTTAAACTATTCAAATTTGAAAACTACTGGCACTCACAGAAAGTTTATAATTTTTGTGACCTAAAGCAAAAAGATTCACTCAAAAACTCTAAATATTCTAAGAGTTATTCAAAATCTAAAAACAGAAACTGTTCTGTTTAGAAAAACAAAAAAGAAAAGAAAAAGCTAAACTGGCGAACGGGGGGGGGGGGTACGTGTCAGTTTCTGATAGGTCTAGGTTGTGCGCGCGCGGTGCAAACGAGCGAACGTGCGGGAAATAAAAGAAAATGTGTTTTTCCGGCGATGTCGACGGCGGCGGCGGCTCTGTGGTGGTCGGGGAGGAAGCTCTGGTGGTCCTTGGCGAGCGGCGGGGGCAGCGGCGTGCGGCGGGACAGCACGGCCGTGGCGGGGGTGAGCGGCGGGGCACGACGGGTACAAGGGGAGAGGAGGCCGGGCCTCACCTGCGTTTGAGGGAAGAGGGGCGGCGAGGCTTGAGGGAGCCGTTGGGGAGGAGGCCGGATCGAGACGACGGAGCGGCGAAGGCGGGGCGGTCCGACGACCGGGGGGGGGGGGTCCGGCAGCCTGGCGGCGTCTGTTCCTTCATATTTTTCTGATAATTTTTCATATATAATTTATTTCCATTAGAGTTATAGATTAATTTCTATGATTTTTAGAAGTTTAGGGTTTTTTCTGAAAATAAACAAATCATTTAGGACTTATTTAAAATCCAGAAATCATTACTGCGTCAGCTGACGTCATCAGTTGACTAGTCTACCGGAGGGAAGAGGGGGAAGAAACAGATAAATACACAGCATACAAATGCAATCACAGAGCATGACAAGGCAATATGCAATGCATGGGTGACCTAATGCACCTCTAAACAATTTTAGTTAACTTAGGATTTAAGTTGGAATTATTATCCGGTAGTCCTGCACTATTCATCTGCCAGAAACAGGCTAAAAGTTACAGGTTCTCCTACTTAGAGGGTTCTAACATGAATGCAGATGACATAATCGGATTCGTTAGATTTTTCTGATCATTTTACATATAGAAAACTTTTTCATCCGAGCTACGGTTGAATTTCTACGAATTTCTAAAGTTTTAGCAATATTCTGAAAATCTTGGATTAATTTTAATTTGAAAAAAACCACATAAACTGCTAGGTGCACCAAGTGTTGTGCACCCAGTGTGCACTAGAGGCTGACCAGTGAGGCCCCGTTGACCTGGGTCAACTGCCCAGTTAGCTGGTCAACTGTCCCAGTTGACCAGTCAACTGGGGCCGTGGGGCCCAGTGTCAGTGGCACTGGAGGGGCCACATGGCACGCCACGTCAGCGGTGGCGCCGGAGTAGATCCGGCGACCCGATTTCGCGGCGGAGGTTCGCCGGACTTGGCCGGAAATCGTCTACGGTTAACCAAAATGCGCGCGGGGACTTGCGTTCGAAAGCTGGTGACGTCGCGCACCCAACGGTGGTGGTCGCAGGGGCTGGGGTGGCCGGTAGGGGCGCCGGCGACGAGCCGTGGCGGCGACGAGGTTCGGGCGCGATCGGAAGCACGACTGTGGGTCGATTTCGAGCGCGGAAAGTGGCTAGGCGGCCTCCTGGGCACTCCCAGAACGCGATGGACAGCAAGAGAGGGCTCGAGCGGCTCTGCATCGAGCCGTTCCACGGCCATGGCGCTGCCGAGCTCGGGCCTCTGCGGTGGCGGCATTTGGGCGACCAACAGCATGAGAAAAAGAGGGCGACCGACGCGGGGCTTACCGTGGGGCACAAGATGGCCGGCGAAAAGCTTAGGAGCGCAGGGACGGGGCGGATCGAAGCGGTGCAGTGGCATCGGCCGTCGGAAGAGGGAGAAGACCGGCGATGGCGGTGAAATCTAGCAGCCTGGCGGCGCGTGGTTCTGTTCCTTCTCCCGGGCGGTGGCTGGCACCGGGACACCAGTTATATACCCGCGACCTTTAGTCCCGGCTCCAGCCACGAACCGGGACTAAAGGTCCTTTAGTCCCGGCTCCAGCCACTAACCGGGACTAAAGGCCAACCTTTTCGGCGGCCCAAATTCCGCGCGGGAGCTGAAACCTTTAGCCCCGGCTGGTGGTTGCAACCGGGACTAAAGGTGTCTTTCAATTAATTTTCATTTTGAAGAAATTATTTGACAGATTCAATTTTACAGATTGAAATTAATTCTTGTAAAATGCATAACAATTTGAAAACTAAACCAAATGAGTTGATTCAAATTTCTGTGGATTCATCTTGAAGATTTCTATCAACTAGTATCATTTTGACAGGAAGTTGCATAATTAATTTTGCACTTATTAATTAAATACAGTAATTTAAGACATTATTTTAAACTTTAAAAATTCATATCTTCAGTTCTGTTAAGCCAAATGGAGCAAATAAGATGTCAAATTGTTTGTCTTAACATAACCTACACATTCATATTTTGTTTGGACATAATTGCATTGATTAACTCCTCTGTATAATTAAAATACTAAAAGGACATGAATAATTGAAAATTCATAACTTAATAAATAATTATTCAAAAATCATGTTTCAAATGCCAAAATGCCCTAGCTTTTTGGTTGGATTCCGACGCTCCGGAGTCCATCTAGGAACACCCAAAACACATATATACCCTAACTCTTACAAAGATTCCCTCCGGTTTGTCCGAATTGGGACTTTCCAGCTATAAGTCCGGAAACTCACTAGAGAGAAAGTGATGACGGTGAAGCCGGTCACATCCCAGAGTGGGATCTTGGGGTATAAAACTTTTTCTTCGCATATGTCCCTTGCTTATGATTGCGTCGTAACCATGGAGAATCTTCATCATTTAACAGGATGCTTGGGTCAGTCTTCACTGTGAAGGGAGGAATTTCATGAAACTTATTATAATCTTCTGACATGTCTGTCTTGTCCTCCACTCCCACGATGTTTCTTTTCCCTGAAAGAACTATGTGGCGCTTTGGCTCATCGTATGATGTATTCGATTCCTTATCTTTTCTTTTTCTCGGTTTGGTAGACATGTCCTTCACATAGAAAACCTGAGCCACATCATTGGCTAGGACGAATGGTTCGTCTGTGTACCCAAGATTGTTGAGATCCACTGTTGTCATTCCGTACTGCGGGTTTACCTTTACCCCGCCTCCTGTCAGATTGACCCATTTGCTCCGAAACAAAGGGACCTTAAAAGAAGGTCCATAGTCAAGTTCCCATATCTCCTCTATGTGACCATAATATGTGTCCTTTTTCCTATTGTTGTTTGTTGCATCAAAGCGGACACCACTGTTTTGGTTGGTGCTCTTTCTATCTTGGGTGATCGTGTAAAATGTATTCCCATTTATCTCGTACCCTTTGAAAGTGAATATAGTCGAAGATGGTGACTTGGCCAACAAGTATAGCTCATCTCCAACAGTGGTGTTATTCATGAGATGTGTTTGCAACCAACCGCCGAAAGTCGCCATGTGTGTACGTTTAATCCAGGAGTCAGACTGCTCCGGGTTCTTAGAGCATACAATATCCATGTGTTCCTCGATATACGGAGCCACCAAGGTGGAATTTTGTAGAACTGTGTAGTGTGCTTGAGTGAAAGAATGCCCATCCATACTTATTACTGCTTTCTTTCCTAGCGTGCCTTTTCCACTTAGTCTCCCCTCATGTCGCAATTGAGGAACACCAATCGGCTTAAGGTCAGGAATAAAGTCAACACAAAACTCAATAACCTCCTCTGTTCCATAGCCCTTGGAGATGCTTCCTTCTGGCCTAGCACGGTTATGAACATATTTCGTTTAGACTCCCATGAACCTCTCAAAGGGGAACATATTGTGTAGAAATACAGGACCCAGAATGGTAATCTCTTCGACTAGGTGAACTAGGTCATGCGTCATAATATTGAAGAAGGATGGTGGGAACACCAACTCGAAACTGACAAGACATTGGACCAAATCATTCTGTAACCTTAGTAGGATTTCTGGATTGATTACCTTCTGAGAAATTGCATTGAGGAATGCACATAGCTTCACAATGGCTAATCGAACATTTTCCGGTAGAAGCCCCCTCAATGCAACCGGAAGTAATTGTGTCTTAATCACGTGGCAGTCATGAGACTTTAGGTTTTGGAATTTTTTCTCTGCCATATTTATTATTCCCTTTATATTCGACGAGAAACCAGACGGGACCTTCATACTGCTCAGGCATTCAAAAAAGATTTCCTTCTCTTCTTTGGTAAGAGCGTAGCTGGCAGGACCTTGATACTCCTTTGGATGCATCCCATCTTTTTCGTTCATACTTTTCTGGTCCTCCCGTGCCTCCGGTGTATCTTTTGTCTTCCCATACATGCCCAAGAAGCCTAGCAGGTTCACGCAAAGATTCTTCGTCATGTGCATCACGTCGATTGCAGAGCGGACCTCTAGGAATTTCCAATAGGGTAGCTCCCAAAATATAGATTTCTTCTTCCACATGGGTGCGTGTCCGTTAGCATCATTCGGAACAGATTGTCCGCCAGGACCCTTTCCAAAGATTACTTTTAAATCCTTGACCATATCAAATATATCATCACCAGTACGGTGGCCAGGCTTCTTCCGGTGATCTGCCTCACCTTTGAAATGCTTGCCTTTCTTTCTTAAGAGATGCCTGATCGGAAGAAATCGACGATGTCCCGGGTACACATTCTTCTTACATTTATCCAAATATATACTTTCAGTCTCATCTAAATAGTGCGTGCATGCATTGTATCCCTTGTTTGTCTGTCCTGAAAGGTTACTAAGAGCAGGCCAATCATTGATGGTTACAAATAGCAACGCTCGTAGGTCAAATTCCTCCTATTTGTGCTCATCCCACACACGTACACCTTTTATATCCCACAACTGTAAAAGTTCTTCAACTAATGGCCTTAGGTACACATCAATGTCGTTGCCGGGTTGCTTAGGGCCTTGGATGAGCACTGGCATCATAATGAACTTCCGCTTCATGCACAACCAAGAAGGAAGGTTATAGATACATAGAGTCACAGGCCAGGTGCTATGACTGCAGCTCTGCTCCCCAAAAGGATTCATGCCATCTGTACTTAGACCAAACCATAAGTTCCTTGCGTCATCTGCCAAGTTCGGCCACTTTCTCTCGATTTTTCTCCACTGTGACCCATCAACGGGTACTCTCAACATCGCGTCTTTCTTACGGTCTTCTTTGTGCCATCGCAACAACTTGGCATGCTCTTTGTTTTGGAACAAACGTTTCAACCGTGGTATTATAGGAGCATACCACATCACCTTGGCAGGAACCCTCTTCCTGGGGCACTCGCCCTCAACATCACCAGGATCATTGCGGCTGATCTTATAGCGCAATGCACCGCATACAGGGCATGCATTCAAATTCTCAAACTCCTCACCGCGGTAGAGGATGCAGTCATTAGGGAATGCATGTATCTTCTGCACCTCTAATCCTAGAGGGCAGACAACCTTCTTTGCTTCGTACATACTGTCGGGCAATTCATTATCCTTTGGAAGCGTCTTCTTTATCATTTTCAGCAACTTTTCAAATCCCTTGTAAGATACACCATTCTCTGTCTTCCATTGCAGCAATTCCAGTGTGGTACCCAGCTTTTTCTAGTCATCTTCGCAATTTGGGTACAACAATTTTATGTGATCCTCTAACATGCGCTCCAACTTCAACCTCTCCTTTTCACTTTCGCAGTTTCTCTTTGCATCAACATCCTCTTCTTCAGCTTACCCCATTGTAGTACCATCATATTCAGGGAACCTAGGATAGTTGTCATCATCCTCTTCTTCTTCATTGTCTTCCATTATAACCCCTCTTTCTCCGTGCTTGGTCCAACAGTTATAGCTGGACATGAAACCGGACTAAAGCAGGTGGCTATGAAGGATTTTTGAGGAAGAGTAATCCTTATTATTCTTACAGACACCACATGGACAACACATAAAACCATTCCGCTTGTTTGCTTCAGCCACACGCATAAAATTATGCAGGCCATTAATGAACTCGGGAGAGCGTCGGTCATCATACATCCATTGCCGGCTCATCTTCATTACACAACATCGAAGTGACCAAATTAATACAAGTTCATCACATTAAAACCAAAGTAGAGTAGTGACCAAATGTTATTACTGCAAAAATATATACATAAAGTTCATACATACTTCTCATAAAACAACATACAACTATCTAAAGAATTTAAATGCAACAACAAATGCGATCAAAATCGCAACTAAGGTAATAATTGATCCAACAACATAATAATACCAAGCCTCTTTATTAATGGCATATTTTCTAATCTTTCTAATCTTCAAGCGCATTGCATACATCTTGATCTTGTGATCATCGATGACATTGGCAACATACAACTCCATTTTCATCTTCTCTTCTTCAATTCTTTTCAATTTTTCTTTCAAATAATCATTTTCTTTTTCAACTAAATTTAACTTCTCGACAAGAGGGTCGGTTGCAATTTCCGGTTCACATACCTCCTAGATAAAAATATCTATGTCAACTTGATGCGCATAATTGTCATAAACACGAAATGAAACAAATAGTTATAAAACATAATATACCACATCCGAATCATAAACCGGACGAGGGCCGACGGGGCCGGATATCAAAACCATGGCAATATATATAACAAACAATCATACACGTAAGAAAATTATGCAAGTAACTATCTAAATCATACAAATAAGATTTTTTTTTTACAAAAAGGATAAGAACAAGAGGCTCACCAAGGTGGTGCCGGCGACGGGACGGCGCGGGCGATCGACGGTGGTGAGGACGGGGACGGGAAGGCACTAAGTAAACCACACCTACACATATGCAAACTAAGAAGTTAATTTGAGCTCAAATTGTATATAAATCAAATAAACTCCCACATAATTACTCCCAAACTAAAACCCACAAATCACTATACTTATAGAGCATGAAACGAGCTAAACTAGCAATGAGAGATGAAAGGATGAAGTTGCTAAGCTTATAGAACCCTTGGATAGATGGGGTGCCTCCAATCTTGACAAATCTTGGCAAAAATGGAGGATGAACTCGAGCTTGGGGAAGGAAACATAGAGGAGAGAAAGCTTGGACTCGGGCTGGACGAAGCAGCTTTATATAGGGAAGACTTTAGTCCTGGTTGGTGATACCAACCGGGACTAAAGGTCTATCTTTAGTCCCGGTGGGTGATACCAACCGGGACTAAAGGGGCTCGCAGGGGCCCCAGCCTGCCGCAACCCCTTTAGTCCCGGTTGGTATCACCAACCGGGACTAGAGGTCCCATTTGAACCGGGACTAATCCTGGCTGTGCCTCCGTCCGCTCCTAGCCGTTGGAACCGGGACTAATGCTCACATTAGTCCCGGGTCCAAACCAGGCCGGGACTAGTGCTCCGGATGAAAGGTCGGTTTTCTACTAGTGGGTCTATCTAAATCATATTACTAAAACCCTAAAAATATTGCTGCTATTTTCTTTTATTTATTTTATTTTGTATTTTTGTTTCAATCTTTCTATCTATCATATACAATTTAATCTTGCAATTGACCGCCGAGGGATTGACAACCCCTCGTTTGCGTTGGGTGCAAGGATTTGTTGTTTGTGTGCAGGTACTGCTTATGAGGTGTTGCGTGATTCTCCTACTGGTTCGATAACCTTGGTTTCATAACTGAGGGAAATACTTATCTCTATTGTGCTGCATCATCCCTTCCTCTTCGGGGATAATACCAACGCAAGCTACAAGTAGCAGTTGTCCTTCGCGAGCCATCTTCGATGCCCCATGTACACGATTTTCCCAGACCCGTCATCTTTCGTTAGCTGCTGAGACATTGTATCATCCATGCACTGCGTGCATCCGCAATATCCGTGGCACACCTGGCCTGCGACATATTCATAACCGAGATAGTCGTGCACCGTCGTCATCAGCGCGGCTCTCATATAGAATTACTCGCCTTTGCTGGCGTCCCGTGTCTTGGCCGGTGTTTTCCATAACGTGTCTAACTCCTCTTGAAGTAGCCCCAGATACAGATTAATATTATTTCCCGGTTGTTTCGGCCCTTGAATCAGCATGCTCATGTGTATGTACTTTGACTTCATGCACAACCAGGGGGGAGGTTGTACATCCATACAAACACGGGCCATGTGCTATGATTGGTGTTCTGGTTGCCAAACGGATTCATGCCATCGGTACTCACACCAAGCACGATGTTCCTTGCATCACCTGCGAAATATTGATAGTCGGCGTTGAACGCTCTCCACTGGCTTGCATCCGCGAGGTGTCTCAGCTTCGGATCATCTCCATCATCGGGCTTCACCCTCTCCGCGTACCAGCGCATGAGCTTTGCTTCCTTAGGATCTACGAAATAATGTTGCAGACGGGGAGTGATCGGTAGGTACCATACAACTTTCTGGGGAGATTCCTTTCCGGCCTTCTTGTATCGAGAAGCATTGCACACCGGACAGTTGGTTTTTTCCGCGTGCTCCTTCCGATAAATGAAGCAATCGTTGATGCATGCATGGTATCTAATGTGCGGCAGATCAAGAGGGCACACGATCTTCTTGGCCTCATCGACACTAGTAGGACACAGGTTCCCCGCGGGAAGAACCTTCTTTAGATACTTGAGAAGCTCATCGAGGCTTCTGTCGGTCCATTTGTTTTTAGCCTTCGTCTTTAGAAGTTCGAGCGTGAAACTCAAGTGGGTCACCTTGGGATCGCAACCATCATACAATGGAATCTTCGAGTCTACCTCCAGTTGCTTCAGCTTGGCCTCCTCTCTAGAAGCAGCTCTGTCACTACTCATCTTCTTGCGAAGGAGGTCTCGAACATGAGGGTCCCGCACGATTGAACTTAGTAGCGACGAAGGCTGCGGCGTGTCCGCGTCAACTCCGGCGCCATTTCCGGCCTCTTCTCCGCCGCCACCATGTCCGGCCCCTTCTCCGCCACCATGTCCGGCCTCTTCTCCGCTGCCATTATCGGTCATCTCTTCGTCTGGCCCCATGTCGTCATTGGCTGCCCCGTCGGCGTCCTCATCCTCATCATCTTCACTTATCCACCGAGTATAGCCATCCATGAAAGCAGTCATGAGCAGGTGCGCCTTCAAATGACCATCCTTATAGGGGTCGAAACAAACTCCTCCTTTGCATCTTCGACACGGACATAAAATCTCTGTCCGGTTATTTTCATACATGTCCTGCACCGCCGATCGCAACCACCTTTCCACCATCGTTCCACTCACCACCATGATCGCTTGCACGGTAATAATAAGCAAAATGATTATCAAAACGCATGCATGCATCAAAGTCATACGAAAATTCGGCATGACCTTCCCTAAAAATAGGACATATAGAGTTTGCCCGAAATTCGCCGAAACGGAAATAAATTGACATTTCGGAAAAACATAAGCAACTCACGCACAATTAAATGGATAGATCTAGTTGGGGAGGTAGAAAGGTCACTTCATTAAATGGGTAGATCTACATAGCTAGTTGGGAAGGAGATGGCTCTAACTAGTGGAGGGGGTGGAAAAGTGAGGAAAAGAGAAAGGGGTTGCATTAATGGAGGTGTGGTGTAGTTAGGGGCATTAAAGAGAGAGAAAGAGGGCACTAGTAGAAAACAGGGCTTTGGTCCAGGCCTAAAATCCCATTAATCCCGGTTCACTCACGAACCGGGACCCATGGGGGCATCGGTCCCGGTTCTTGAGGCCAGGGCGCCAGCCGGGCCTCGTGGGCCATTGGTCCCGGTTCGTCTGACCCCTTTGGTCCCGGTTCCAGACACAAACCGGGACCAATGCGCCTCGCTCCTGGCCCACAACCATTGGTCCCGGTTTGTGGATGGAACCGGGACCAAATGGTGTCCTTTAGTCCCGGTTCGAGCCACAAACCGGGACCAATGGTTGGCCTATATATACCTCCCTACCCGCGAGCAGAGCAGTGCACTGCTCTGTTTTTTTGGCCGGCCGTGGGAGAGCTTTGCGGTGCTCTAGCTCACCTCCTATGCACATAAGGTGTTCGATGAAATGCCCGAGCCACACTTAAGCTTTCTCCTCTCGAAGCTCCTTGTCCAAGCTCCATTTTCCTCAAGATTTGTCTTGGTTTGGCGGTCCGTCCTGTCCTGTCCCCGTCCTCACCGCCGTCGATCGCCCGCGCCCATCTCGGCGCCGGCACCACCGTGGTTAGCCTCTTCTTCTTATCTTCTTTCTAAAAGAAAAAAGTTCTTACTTGTATGATTTAGATAGATACTTGTGTAATTTTCTTACTTTTATTATTGTTTGTTATTATATAGTGCGATGGTTTTGGTATCCGCCTCCGTCGGCCCTCGTCCTGTCTATGATTTGGATGTGGTATATATTATCTTTTAAAACTATTTGTTTTATTTAGTGTTTATGACAATTATGCCGACCAACGTGACATAGATTTTTTAATCTAGGAGGTATGTGAACCAGAAATTCCAACCGACATAGAAATTCTTGTCGAGAAGTTAAATTTGTTTGAAAAAGAAAACAATTACTTGAAAGAAAAATTATAAAGAGTTGAAGAGGAGAAGATGAAGTTGGAGTTGCATGTTGCCGATGTCATCGACGATCACAAGATCAAGATGGATGCAATGCGCTTGAAGATTAGAAAGATTAGAAAATATGCCATTCATACTGAGGCTTGGTATCATTCTGCCGTTGAATCAATTGGTACCTTAGTTGCGGTTATGATCGCATTTGTTGTTGCATTTAATTTTTTTACATAGTTTCAATGTATGTTTTAATTAGATGCTCTAGAGAGCTATATGTTGTTCAATAATGAGAACTATATAACGCACGCAGATGAACTGGCAATGGATGTACGGTGACCGACGCACCTCCGAGTATATTAAGGGCCTGCATAATTTTCTCGAAGCAGCTGAGGCAAACAAGCAGAATGGTTTTATGCATTGTCCATATACTATCTGTGAGAATACGAAGGCTTTCTCCAACTCTAAAACCCTTCACTTCCACCTGCTTGAGAAGGGTTTTATGCCACACTATAATGTTTGGACCAAGCACGGAGAAAGAGGGGTTATGATGGAAGACAACGAAGAAGAAGAGGATGATGACAACTACCCGCCCCCTGAATACGGTGATGCTGCAATGGGGGAAGTTGAAGATCAAGAGGAACCAGACGATGTGCCTGATGATGATCTTCGCCGGGTCATTGTTGATGCACAGAGAGAATGCGAAAGTGAAAGGGAGAAGTTGAAGTTCGATCGCATGTTAGAGGATCACAAAAAAGGGTTGTACCCAAATTGCGAAGATGACAATAGAAAGCTCGGTACCACACTGGAATTGCTGCAATGGAAGGCAGACAATGGTGTATCTGACAAGGGATTTAGTTCGCTACTGAAAATAATGAAGAAGAAGCTTCCAAAGGATAACGAATTTCCCGGCAGTACGTACGAAGCAAAGAAGGTTCTATGCCCTCTAGGATTGGAGGTGCAGAAGATACATGCATGCCCTAATGACTGCATCCTCTACCGCGGTGCGTACGAGGATTTGAACGCATGCCTGGTATGCGTTGCATTGCGGTATAAGATCAGAAGAGATGACCCTGGTGATGTTGAGGGCCAGCTCACCGGGAAGAGGGTTCCTGCCAAGGTGATGTCGTATGCTCCTATAATACCACGGTTGAAACGTCTGTTCAGAAACAAAAAGCATGCCGAGTTGATGCAATGGCACATAAAAGACCGTAAGAAAGACGGGAAGTTGAGAGCACTCGCTGACGAGTCGCAGTGGAGAAAGATCGAGAGAAAGTGGAGCGACTTTACAGATGACCCAAGGAACGTATGGTTTGGTTTAAGTGCAGATGGCGTTAATCCTTTTGGGGATCAGAGCAGCAAGCATAGCACATGGCCTGTGACTCTATGTATGTATAACCTTCCTCCTTGGTTGTGCATGAAGCAGAAATTCATTATGATGCCAGTGCTCATCCAAGGCCCTAAGCAACCCGGCAATGACATTGATGTGTACCTAAGGCCATTAGTTGATGAACTTTTACAGCTATGGAATGGAAGAGGTGTACGTGTGTGGGATGAGAACGAACAGGAGGAATTTGACCTACATGCGTTGCTGTTTGTAACCATCAATGATTGGCCTGCTCTCAGTAACCTTTCAGGACAGACAAACAAGGGATACCACGCATGCACACACTGTTTAGATGACACCGACAGTATATATTTGGATAAATGCAGGAAGAATGTGTACCTGGGGCATCGTCGATTTCTTCCGACCAACCATCAATGTCGAAAGAAAGGAAAGCATTTCAAAGGTGAGGCAGATCACCGGAAGAAGCCCGCCCTCCATACTGGTGATCACATACTTGATATGGTCAATGATTTACAAGTAATCTTTGGAAAGGGTCCTGGCGGACTATCTGTTCCGACTGACGATGCGGGACGCGCACCCATGTGGAAGAAGAAATCTATATTTTGGGACCTACCCTATTGGAAAGACCTAGAGATCCGCTCTGCAATCGACGTGATGCACGTGACGAAGAATCTTTGCGTGAACCTGCTAGGCTTCTTGGGAGTGTATGGGAAGACAAAAGATACACCGGAGGCACGGGAGGAACAGCAACGTGTGCATGAAAAAGACGGCATGCATCCAAAGCAGTATGAAGGTCCTGCCAGCTACGCTCTTACCAAAGAAGAGAAGGAAATCTTCTTTGAATGCCTGCTCAGTATGAAGGTCCCGTCTGGCTTCTCGTCGAATATAAAGGGAATAATAAATATGGCAGAGAAAAAGTTCTAGAACCTAAAGTCTCATGACTGCCACGTGATTATGACGCAACTGCTTCCGGTTGCATTGAGGGGGCTTCTAACGGAAAACGTTCGATTAGCCATTGTGAAGCTATGTGCATTCCTCAACGCAATCTCTCAGAAGGTGATCGAGCCAGAAATCCTGCCAAGGTTAAGGAGTGATTTAGTGCAATGTCTTGTTAGTTTCGAGCTGGTGTTCCCACCATCCTTCTTCAATATCATGACGCACGTCCTAGTTCATCTAGTCGACGAGATTGTCGTTCTGGGCCCTGTATTTCTACACAATATGTTCCCCTTTGAGAGGTTCATGGGAGTCTTAAAGAAATATGTTCGTAACCGCGCTAGGCCAGAAGGAAGCATCTCCATGGGCTATCAAACAGAGGATGTCATTGGGTTTTGTGTTGACTTCATTCCTAACCTTAAGAAGATTGGTCTCCCTCAATCGCGGTATGAGGGGAGACTGACTGGAAAAGGCACGCTAGGAGCGGACTCAATAATATGTAGGGACGGGCATTCTTGGTCTCAAGCACACTACACAGTTCTACAGAATTCTACCTTGGTGACCCCGTATGTCGATGAACACAAGAATATTCTGCGCTCCAAACACCCGGAGCAGTGTGACGACTGGATTACATATGAACACATCAGGACTTTCGGCAGTTGGTTGCAAACACGTCTCATGGGTGACAACACTGTTTCTGATGAGCTGTACTCGTTGGCCAGGGGACCATCTTCGACTGTATTGACTTACAAAGGGTACGAGATAAATGGGAATACATTTTACACGATCGCCTAATATCAAAAGAGCACCAACCAAAATAGCGGTGTCCGCTTTGATGCAGCAACCAAGAGGGGAAAGGACACATATTATGGTTACATAGTGGACATATGGGAACTTGACTATGGACATGATTTCAAGGTCCCTTTGTTTCAGTGCAAATGGGTCAATCTGTCAGGAGGCGGGGTACAGGTATACCCACAGTACGGAATGACAACAGTGGATCTGAACAATCTTGGGTACACAGACGAACCATTCGTCCTAGCCAATGATGTGGCGCAGGCTTTCTATGTGAAGGACATGTCTACCAAACCGAGAAAAAGAAAAGATAAGGAAGCGAATACATCATACGATGAGCCAAAGCGCCACATAGTTCTTTCAGGAAAAAGAGACATCGTGGGATTGGAGGGAAAGATAGACATGTCTGAAGATTATGAAAAGTTTCATGAAATTCCTCCCTTCAAAGTCAAGGCTGACCCAAGCACCCTGTTGAACGATGAAGATTATCCATGGTTACGGCGCAATAAGCAAAGGACGCAAGCGAAGAAAAAGTGAAGACTTTCTCTCCACAACTAGTATGATGACCAAGTCTGGAGTTCAAATAAGTTCAAAAAAATGAAATACCTTTGTAACAGATGAGTTTTCATCCGAAACCATGATACTTCGAAAGAGATTGTCCGTTTTGTGCACGAAGTGCATCCAGTTTTTGTCGTAATAACCCTCTCAACTTTTTATAACATGCTATGTGGGTGAAATGATGATACCATGCCAACTTTCAACCTTTTCAAAGTTCATTTGTAGTGCTTTTCAATTTCAGGGTCATTTAGCTTAAAAAAATCAGTAAATGCATGAAAAATACCAGATGAAGTCAAAAAGGGTTGAAAATTGATGATGTGGCTTTGAATGGTTCATTTTGAACACACAAAAAGTCTGGAGTTCAAATAAGTTCAAAAAAATGAAATACCTTTGTAACAGATGAGTTTTCGTCCGAAACCCTGATACTTCGAAAGAGATTGTCCGTTTTGTACACGAAGTGCATCCAGTTTTTGCCGTAACCCTCTCAACTTTTTCGCACATGCTATGTGGGTGAAATGATGATACCATGCCAACTTTCAACCTTTTCAGAGTTCATTTGTAGTGCTTTTCAATTTCATGGTCATTTAGCTCAAACAAATCAGTAAATGCATGAAAAATACCAGATGAAGTCAGAAAGGGTTGAAAGTTGATGATGTGGCTTTGAACGGTTCATTTTGAACACACAAAAAGTCTAGAGTTCAAATAAGTTCAAAAAAATGAAATCCCTTTGTAACAGATGAGTTTTAGTCCGAAACCCTGATACTTCGAAAGAGATTGTCCATTTTGTACACGAAGTGCATCCAGTTTTTGCCGTAACCCTCTCAACTGTTTAGCACATGCTATGTGGGTGAAATGATGATACCATGCCAACTTTCAACCTTTTCAGAGTTCATTTGTAGTGCTTTTCAATTTCAGGGTCATTTAGCTCAAAGAATGAACTAATAGCAAAAAGAATGAACTAGAAAACTTTTATGAAACTCTAATAGCAACAAGAATGAAATAAAAATAATCAATTAAAATATTCTGTTATGATCAACTAAAACAAAACTATAATATTCTTCAATAGCAAAAAGAATCAACTAAAAAGCTTTTATAAAACTCTAATAGCAAAAGGAATAAACTAAAAAGCTTTTATAAACCTCTAATATTTTTGAAACTAAAATTATATAAAATTTATGCAACTAAAATTATCAAAGTATTTTTTGTTCAAAACATTAATAGCAAAAAGAATTTTCATAAAGAAATTTTTTGTTAAAAACTTTAATAGCAAAAAGAATATTCATAAAGTATTTTTTGTTAAAAAATTTAACAGCAAAAATTTTCATAAAGTATTTTTTGTTAAGAACTTTTAATATGCAAAAAAATAAACCTCTAATATTTTTGAAACTAAAATTATATAAAATTTATGCAACTAAAATTATCAAAGTATTTTTTGTTCAAAACATTAATAGCAAAAAGAATTTTCATAAAGAAATTTTTTGGTAAAAACTTTAATAGCAAAAAGAATATTCATAAAGTATTTTTTGTTAAAAAATTTAATAGCAAAAGTTTTCATAAAGTATTTTTTTGTTAAGAATTTTCATAAAGTATTTTTTGTCAAGTAGGGCCAACAGCGCAGAGACAGTTAGGCATGCAATGCCTGTGGTAGAGAGGAGCTCGAGACGGTAGGTGCAGGTGTGCTTATAAACCAGTACGACCGCTCCTCGCTCGGCGAGGTGGGACTAAACTCCCACCGTACCAGGAACAGGGCTTTAGTCCCGAATGGTGCCACCAACCGGGACCAATGCCACCCTTTCGTCCCGGTTGGTGCCACCAACCAGGACCAAAGGTCCCTGTTTCCCGCCCTTTGGGCTGCTGAAAATAGACCTTTGGTCCCGGTTGGTGGCACCAACCGGGACCAAAAGGGTGGCATTGGTCCCGGTTGGTGGCACCAACCGGGACCAATGCTCTGTGTATATAAGCCCACACTTAGCAGTTTCTCCAAATCACTTGTTCTTCTCCGCCCGACGCCCCCAGGCTGCTCCTCGTCGCCGTCGCCCCCGAGCCCTGCCCCGACGCCGTCAGGCTGCTCCACCTCGCCGTCGTTGCCGTCACCGAGCTGCCCCGACGCCGTCCCCGTTCCCCTCCTCTCCTCCCCCCCCGCGCCCCGACGCCGCCGCCCGCCGCGCTCCGGCCACCCGCGCTCTGCTTGCCGCGCCGCCGCCCGCCGCGCTCCGGCCACCCGCGCTCTGCTTGCCGGACCGCCGCCGCCACCCCGGTCGCGCTCTGCTTGCCGAGCCGCCGCCGCCGCCTCTGCCTTTTTTTGTTCATATGCAGATATATGGATGATTTTTGGATATGTATGCATTGATGTATATGTATGCAGATGTGTATGGATGATCCATGGATATGTATGCATTGATGTATAATTTTTTTGTTCATATAACTTTTTTTTGTTCATAGAACTTTTTTTTGTTCATAGAAAGTTTTTATATATGATCCATGGATATATGAGCAATGATGATCCATGGATGTATGCATTGATATATGAACAATGATGATCCATGGATGTATGCATTGATATATGAGCAATGATGTTCATCCCCTTCCCGATAATTTCGACATGAGGGGGGACGTCGGACATGCATGAGAGAGAGAGGCGGTCCGCTCGCCCGACCAACTATCGAGGCCACCCAAACCCTAGAAGAAAGAGTGTCGTTGTCGATCTACCCCGGCCCTCCCCGATAACTTTGACATGAGGGGGGACGTCGGGCATGACATGAGGGGTGAGCGTCGTTGTCGTCTACCCCCTCCCCGGTAACTTCGACATGAGGGGGGACGTTGGACATGACATGAGGGGTGAGCGTTGTTGTTGTCTATCCCCTCCCCGATAACTTCGACATGAGGGGGGACGTCGGACATGACATGAGGGGTGAGCGTCGTTGTCGTCTACCCCCTCCTCGATAACTTCGACATGAGGGGGGACGTCGGACATGACATGAGGGGGGACGTCGGACGTCGGACATGAGGGGTGAGCGTCGTTGTCGTCTACCCCCTCCCCGATAACTTCGACATGAGGGGGGACGTCGGACATGTCATGTGGAATTTTTTTTTGTTCATATATAAAACTCCGGTAACTTAGATTTATCAAGAATGCCCCCATTATGGATGTGCACAAGTTGATCCAATTTTTTTCTGATCTCATCTATATATATATTCCTCTATATGTCACGTTGTCTGTCAAAGTATTGAAGAAATCCATGGCTTCATCATTAGCCGGAACTAACAGGCGTATGATGCTACGAAGCTCTTCAAAGTTGTTTTGGAACGGAGTTCCGGATAGAATAATTCGCTTTCTGGTATGAAATTCAGCAAAGGCCTTCCAAATAGCGATATTCGGAAGGCTCTTGCTGAACTTCGTACCAAAAAGCTAATTAATTATCCTATCCGGGACTCCGTTCCAAAACAATTCTGGAGAGCTTCGTACCATTATGCGCCTGTTACTTCCGGCTAATGATGAAGCCTTTGTTTTCTTGAATCCTTTGACACTAGACAACGTGAAATATAGAAGGGTAGACGAGATCAGGAAAAATATGGACCATTTTCTGCACATCCAGAATGGCGCCATATTGTTAAATCCCTTAAAGGTTAAGAGAATCCCTTGTTTGACATTCATGAGAGAGGCGGTCCGGACGTCGGACATTCATGAGAGAGGCGGTCCGGACGTCGGACATTCATGTTTGTATATTAATTGCCATGTGGTAATATTTGCAGAAACTATGGATCAAAGAGACTTGGAACAAGAACAGTTGTTGGGGGACATAATCCTCCAAGGACGTGATGTCTTGTCGTTTCTCAACGACACCGATGGTCTGGAAGGAGAGGATGACGGCTCCGGTGGTCGAACAATGGAGGAGGAAGGACATGATCATGATGGCTCCGGTGACTGAATGCCGGAGGAAGAAGGAGACCATGATGAGGGCTCCGGTGACCGAACGGAGGAGGGAGCTGTTGCAAAGTCCGGCGAGGTATATATATTAATTAAGCCTGTGCTGACTAGCTAATTGATGCATTAATTGTTTTGGTATGTACATATATTAACTCTTCTTTCTTCTTTCATAGCCCTCCGGATCGAGACAAACTTCGGTAACGAGACGAGGCCCGAAGAAAAGGTTGCGCAAGGATGAAAGGTTCACGATCACAGCACTCGCGGACGATGGCCTACCGATTGAACCCAAGCGGACGAAGGACGCATTTTCTGCTCAGTGCGGAGCTATTGTTAGGGACAACATCCCGATCAGCATCAAGCAATGGAATAAGCCTAAGGACGACGACGTCCCTGAAGGTGATTATGTCACCGATAGACAGAAAGATGATCTTTGGACCGCGCTGAAGGCAAATTTCACCCTACCGCCAGAGGCGGATCCGAATAAGCCAGTTATAGAGCCACTGGTCAAGGCGTGTGCTCTTAAGAAGATGGCAGATCTATTCAGGAGGTGGAAGAATGAGTTGAAATCAAAGTTTGTCGACAAAGGGAAGACTCCAGAATTCATCGGCCGATTTGAGAAGATAAGAGATCACTAGCCCACATTTGTGGCCTACAAGACATCGGACAAGAGTAAGAAAATGTCAGAGACAAACAAGAACAATGCTGCAAAGAAGCAGTATCACCATCACACGGGGTCAGGTGGCTACCTCAAAGCCCGACCGTTGTGGGACAAAGCTGAGAATGACCTGATTGCTAAAGGGGTCGAACCACAGACATTGAACTGGCCAGACCGTTCAAGGACTTGGTTCTTCGGGGTTGGGGGAACTTTGGACCCTGAAACAGGGAAGTGCCGTTGGACGGACGAGCAACTTGCAATACCCGTCAAGAAGCTTTAGAAGTATATCACCGCAGCGCAGGAAGGGACGTTCATTCCCGACAGAGAGAAGGACGAGCTGACTGAGGCCCTAGGGAATGCTGAGCACCCTGGACGAACACGAGGCACACCAGGCTCTGTTCCGTGGAAGGTTGGGTTTCCCGACGCAGGCGGTTACAGAAGCCGGGAGAGAAAGAGGAAAGCGGAGCTGAGCGACATGCAGAAGATCAATGCAAGACTACAAAAGCTAGAGGAACTTGAGAGCCAGCGAGCTGCCGGCCAACCATCTCAGCGGCACGAAGCTACCCCAGAAGCTACCCCGCCATCTCAGCGGAGAAGCAGCGTGGCTTCCACGGAGCCCGTTCAGCCTGACTTCACGGCTCCTAGCTACCCCGTGGGTACTATCACGGAGGCTCAACATTGGGAGCTTATGACGAAATGCCGGAACCTCACTTTCAAGGCGGCTATCGTCTCTGTTGCACCTCCTCAACCCAACGGAACTTTTCACTGCCTTCCGATTCCACATGGCTATGCTGTTGTGAGGGTGGATGAAGTAATGGAGGGATTTGAGGAGCTCGAGCTTGACCACTCTACAGGTGAAGGGGAGAATCAGCTGGTTCGTGCTCTGAGGAGTACATGTCTATGGCAGAAGGAGTACATCAAGCTTCCAAACTGGACGCCTCCGCCTCCTCCTCCTCCTCCGATGAGTCAGTGCACTCCGCCTCCTCCTCCTCCTCCTCCGGCGAGTGATCAGGACACTCCGCCTCCTTCTACGGCTCCTCCAGCACGTGAGGGCACTCCGCCTCCTCCTTCGCCTACTCCGGCGCGTCGGAGCAGTCCGCCTCCTCCGGTGCGTGAGGCCACTCCGCCTCCTCCGACGCGTCAGGGAACTCCGCCTCCTCCTACGGCGCGTCAGCAACGGCGGAAGAGAGTCGCCGTCGCCGCTCCGGCGGCTAGCAGTACAATAGGCGGGAAGAAATTCAAATTTGGTCCAAACCTCAAGCCTCTTCCAAAGTTACCATATCAGAGGAGTGAAGAGGAACGCGAGGAAATCTGTGCAGCCGAATTGAAGGCCCATTTTGCACGGAAAGATCCACCTCCGAAGGAAACGGTAGATCCGGTGAAAGTGAAGCGCACTTTGGATGCCCTGAAGCGACCATCACCGCCTCCGCTGCCATCAAACTATGACCGCTGTATTATAAAGACATATAATGAAGCGCAGCGGTTGGGAAGTACTTCTAGTGCTGCAAGAGTCAAAGAACGAAGAAGTGGGAAAACAATTCCCCAGCTCGGCGAACAGGAGAAGCAATCGTGCCCCCCGCTCAAGGTGTCTAGCGATATTGCTAATCATCCGGTGCTACTGCCAGGTACCAAACTTAGTGATTACTTGGGGGATGATGTCATTTTTGAAACGGCTGAGGTAACAAAAGAAGAATATAAATACGTGCACGGGAAGCCTCTCGTCAAACGTGATCATCCTCCTCTAACAACGATGATGTACAAATTGCATGAGTGGTACATGAAAACCTACAGGGAGTCTGGGAGAGACACTATGTATGTGGCAGTGAAACCAGAGCACGAATTCATTGGACTTCCCGTGATGCCTATTGAATTTGTGGAGTTATTTCAGTTATACAATCAACTGGCCCTCGACAAACAACTCATGACTTCCTACTGTCTGTAAGTATTACTTCTATAGTTAAGTCTCTAGCTCAGCTCGTTCATTGCATGTATATATAATTATCCTCACTATATTATGCAGATTGAAGATCGTCGAATGCAAAAAAGCAGGAATCTTCGACGTTGGGTTCATTAGCCCAGATGCCGTAAATGAATGGACGGTACGAAATGAAACCAAAGATACCGAGGAGAACTTGCTAAAGTCGTTCCTTAGACATCAAAACAAAAGGGAAATACTCTTTCCTTACAACTTCAAGTGAGTGTTGCTGTCTTCTCTGTATACTCGGTTTCGCTTAGTCGAGGTTAAGTAATGTAATTGATGAGTTATACATGCGTGCACAGTTTCCACTTTATTCTGCTATCCATTAAGCTTGACGGGGCATTAGTAACTGTCTTAGACTCGAGACGTAAAGATCCCGAGAATTATGCGGACATGACTGCAATGCTCAAGAAGTAAGTTCAGTCAATACCGGGACCATATCGGCATGCAACTTTCGTTAATTTCCTGATATCAAGTAATCATTTTCTTTGCCTAGCAGGGTTTGGAAGAAGTTCACCCGAAAGGTTCCCGGTCTAAACAAAGAGTTGCGATTTACGCACCCCAAAGTAAGTAGTACTAGCTAGTTCCGCGCATCTCTAATTGATTCAAATTTTCATCAATATATCATTACCATGCTTGCTTATCAGTTTGATTGAACTCTATTCTCGTAAAGTGCTTGTACCAGAAAGAAGGGACTATTTTATGTGTATACTACGTATGCGAGTTCATTCGCCACTCGACCTCTGAGCGGGGCTTCTCTGACAAACAATTTGAAGTACGTAAATAATATTCACAATTTTATTTTATATATTATCATCAATTGTGTTGAGTTTTATTCATATATATATATGCATGTATTGACCCCCTTCTTTAAATTAGATCTGGCAGATGCGGGATGAACTCCTACCACATGATCGCATACGAGCAATTCAAGAGGAATTGGCGGGATTCTTTCTTGGCCACGTCATAACTAAAGACGGAGAATACCATGTGGATTTGTGATTGGATCTTAGGTAGATGATGTTAGGGATTGTAAAAGATGTTATATTGTATATATGTAGTAGCGTCGGATAGATATACGAAAACTTATTGTTCGACCAAGCACGGAGAAAGAGATGTCACTTCTCTCTATATATGTTCAGCATGACGATCTTGTGTAATTAATGGTTTCCTTCATTTTCTTATTAGCTAGCGTCGAGTTCTCTCTATATGTATAGTAGCTAGCGTCGACCAAGCACGGAGAAAGAGAGGAGACTTCTCTCTATTAGCTAGCTATAACACAATATGAAACCCCTAAATTAACCCTCCAAAACCCTCCCACCCCCCCCTTCCAAAAAAACAACAAAAACCCCAGCTCCTGCCAGATGCTGACGCGTGGATGCCCTTTGGTCCCGGTTGGTGTGACCAACCGGGACTAAAGGTCCTCCTGCCTGGGCTCCCCACAGCGGCCACGTGGAGCCCCTTTGGTCCCGGTTCGTAAGCGAACCGAGACTAAAGGTTTTGGGCTTTAGTCTCGACCCTTTAGTCCCGGTTCCAGAACCGGGACAAATGGGCCTCTGGAACCGGGACAAATGGACCTTTTTCTACTAGTGGGGGTAGGAGAAGAAAGAGAGTAATGGGGGGAGAAGCAAGGTGAGGAAGAAACAAAGTGAGGGAGAGAGGAGGGGGGAGGGCAAAGTGAAGGGAGAGAGGAAGGGGGAGGGGGAGAGGGTTCAAAAGGTGGCTGCTGCGCCTTAGCAGCAGCGTGGGCCAGCGAACGGGGGTACTGGTAAAACGTTAGCAGTAGCGCGGTCCTGCAGGCCGCGCTGCTGCTAAGCGGGGCCCACCATGTGGCACAGTACAACATTAGTTGCAGCGGTGGGTCTGCAACACGCGCTACTGCTAAAGTTTTAGCAGTAGCGTGCTTCAGGCGGGCCGCGCTGCTACTATACATAGCCTGGTGACTAAGGGGGGGCTCACATAGCAGTAGCGCCTTTCGTCTGGGCCGTGCTACTGCTAAATGGATAGCAGTAGCGCCTGAGCAGTAGCCGCGCTACTGTAAATTAGCAGTAGCGCCTTCCACAAAGCCGCGCTACTGATAAGCCTCCACCTATAAGGTTTTCCCTAGTAGTGAGGGTAGGTGGTTTGCCTTCGCTTTTGCAGTCGGCACCCTGGAAAGCAGCGCCGTCTTTGACTTGAGGACACGACAGTTGACGGTGGGAGGAATTGCTTCCCCGCCCTTCTGTGTTGACTTTTGGCTGGAAGAAGAGAAGAAAAAAAATATTGGCGTGCATGTTGCCGGTTACGTGCAGATCGGATCGGGCGCCTCAGGAGCAGTTTGTATCCGGTGCGTGATAGTCATTCGATTTGGGACGTGTCAGCCCCACTGTTTACAATATGATCCATGTGCTCGCGCTGCAAACACTTCTCGATCGTTGCTCAACTTGGTCGGTCCTCAACACAGCCTGCGTAGCGCTCGACTGTCTTGCAACACATCCCAAGTTGCAAAGCATGTGTGGTGTGGGGGGTTGCTGCGCGCTGCACGATAAAAGGTTGATCGGACGGTTGCAGTTGATGCGCCCCCAATTATCAACTGATTGAGCACAAGCGTTTTCCAAAAATGTTTCAACTATTGTATACGCCTTTAAGACTATCATTGGTTTGAATAGGTGTGGTATGAAATCCGATGGACCAAAATCTGAACCGAAACCAACACTGAATTGACTTAGTTTTTTGGCCATTTTGATAGCACATCACGCGTATGACTGATGAGTGTGTGTGGTGTTGTGCCTCGCCGCAGATGGGCTATAGCGATGGTGTGTGGCGCGCTATTTGTGTATTGGTATTCGAACTAACATGGTTAAAGATTCGTAAAACTACTCGTAGAGAAGGATTGGTAAGACAAACGCACATGGCATAGTTAGACCTTGTACGATGCAAGGTGCTTATGGGAGGTGCTTTTTTTTTTTTTTTTTTTTTTTTTAAGAAAAGGTGGAAGACCCCCGGCCTCTGCATCTGGGCGATGCATGCAGCCACTTTATTAACTATTCACAAAGACCTTACAAAGTGATACATCAGTAAGTCTGAAGCCACCGTCTTAGCAACATCTGTCGCTACTCCTATCCAGTTGATGAAGGGATGCTGATAGTCCGAGCCTAATACCAAACAGACCTCGCAGCAAAGCCTAACATCTAAGACCGGAGGCCCCAACCAAGCCACTTGCCGGGTATGGGGCACACACCGGTCCGGCGCACTCTCAGAGGCCGCCGCCGCCAACGGCCCCCGATCCATCTTCTGAGCTGTACTGACGCATCGAGCTTGCCTGGCCTAGCTGCCGTCGACGCCACCACGACGCCAGACAATGCCACCATCCTGCGCTCGTCCATCATCACACGCCCAGCGGCGAGACCCCGCTGCTCCATGCCGCCGAGACCCGCCGTTGTCGACGTGCCAGATGCCACGCCGCTCCTCGTTCGCGAACACCACCTGCTGTCACTAGTCCCATCCCCTCCGCCTGCAGTTCCTCTGCACTCCCAACCGAGCCCCAAGGCCCCTGACAACGCCTCCAGGAAGGTCACGACGCGAACTGCGCCGCCGCCGCCAGATCCGAAGAGGATTGAAGGTTTTCACCCGGGCAGGGGATCGGGATGGGTAGTTTGGGACCTCAGCTGCGCCTCCATGAAGGAAAGCGGCGCCCTTGGGCGTCGCCGCCGCCGGGCCGGCCAGATCGGCCAAGGTTTCCCTCGGACCCCAAGTACATCACTAGGGCTCACCACCACCGGAGCCAGCAGACGCAAGCCACCGGGACGTCGAGAGAGGCAGCAGGACAGAGGGGAACCTCCAGATCTGACGCAATAGAGCACCGCGCCGTAGCCGGACTCCACCAGGGACCCGCCGCCCGCGCGGCCGAGCACACTGGCCAGCGTCTCCTGCGGACGTCGCCAGCCGCCGGACGACGCCGCCTCGCCGGCAGGGCCGCCGCCCTAGGAACCGCAGGCCTCCGATGCGATCTGGTCCGCAGGCCGTCGAGATCGATCCGAGCGCCGAGATCCCCGCCGCCACCTTCCCCGGCGCCCGCGCGGGCTTTCCCGGCGGCCGTCTCCGGTGGCGGCGAGGAGGGAAGGGAGGCTGAAGGGGTGGCGGCGCGGCGGATCCCTAATCTCCCCTGAGTCACCCGAGGGGCGACGCGAGGGCCGAGAGTCTATTTTTCAGGATCGCCTCTCTCTTAGGGGAGGTGCTTAGAAAATAAACTAGTGTTTCTTTAACCATCGGTGCTTTTTTATAGAGAGTAGATGGTTAATTAGTCACCCCTCCTATAGAAATAGGCACTAGTGCTTCAGAAAAATCGATTTATTTTTCGGCACTAGTGTTTCAGAAAAACCGATTTATTTTTCTAAGCACCTCTCTAAACATCTAGCATTGTACAAGGCCTTAAAGAGAAGAAAAATGGCTTCAAGGCAAGCACATGACAATGGCATGGCTTGGCTATAAAACCCCGACCTGGTATAACTGCATGTTGTCGAGTGCTAGTGACCAAGTGCTCTCGTTAGTGTTGCTCAAAAAAGAAGTGCTCTCGTTAGTACACGCCGACTCGGTACTAACGACACATAGGTAGTCTGTGGAAGATTAGCGAAAGTACTAATGTGAGCCCGAGCTCACAGGATCCCGGAATCTGTACCGCACGGCTATATCGAGATGCTCAGCGGCGGCAGTCGCTCCTTTTTTGGTCTCTGGATTTTTAATATGGCCCTTGGCCCACAGGCCGGGAAGCGTTATGGTTACGCCATCAGCAAACCTCGGCGCGGATCAGAAATACGCTCACGAATTGAGCCGGTTCGGCCGCGATTCTGGACTAACACCGCCAACTACTTCATTCAATGTACCCAGCCGTTGGAGCTACCAATCTTCTTCGACACGCTCCTCCTCTTCATAATCCCCTCCATCCAGCCGGCCGCTCACCCAGATCTGCAGGTCCACCAGAACTCACTCCAGCCATTGCCAGCAGCTCCACGCTCCCTAGCCATGTCTGCATCTTCCTCGTCGGTAGGCCATGATGAGATTTGTAAGCAGGCAGGACTAAGTTCAGATTTACCTCTAACGCCGGCAAGCCACCCAGCGAACACTCCTTGGAGCTGGTGACACCTGATCTAGCGAGGAGGAAACCATGTCGATCCATACGCCCACCTCCTTCAGAATTGGTCCTGCTGATAATTCAGCTCTACCCAGACCCACCCACGCCTCCCATCCCTTTATGTACACCACCATTCACGGTATCCCGTCCTTGTGATTTAAATTTTGAATACACTTGGCGCTGGTTGCGTCACAGCCGTGGTGCTGCATTAACTTCAACATGCAGAGCAGCCATCAACGGTACACGAAACAGCTGTCGATTATGCATCCATAATCTGGAGACAAACCAATGCTCATCACTTCATTCAGTAACACTGTCAGCTTATATCTTGAACACATGAAGTTCCTCCCAGAAAGCACTCATACTTTTCCACACACAAATTCATATTATTTCGCAATATTCAGATTTGTACCGTCCATGCTTACAGGGACCAGCTTACATTTTCAGTGTACATAGCACAAGCACACAACCAGATATTACATCATTTATCCATCCTAAGTTGCCCTGCTTTGTGGCAGTTGTTTCGCCTATGGCCTTCGATGCCGCAATTTTTGCATCTTGCTGGCTTCCGTGGTTGCTTTGGCATGTCCCCGCGATCAGGGCATTTTGTCCGCTTGTGTCCCTGCCGACGACAGATCGTGCAGAATCTTGTTCTCTTACTCAGCCCTTCGTACGGCGCCTTCTCTCGGCTTGTTGTAGGCCTTCCCATTTCCTTCCTCTTCGCAGGAGGCAATAAGCCAGCCAGCATATTACCTGATTCATTTGCTGAACATCATCGTTCAAACCAACTGTGGTCCTTTTGAACCCCCCCCCCCCCCCCCCCCCCCCCCCGGCCTGATCACCTCCGGCTAAATCTTGGTTCACACACCCACACCAGTTTCAGCTATCCTGTCTTCCAGCCCAAGGCCATCTCTAATCTCTGCAAATGGCTTCGTTTCTTTTGCACAGTCCTTGAACAGTTTCATCAGATGTTCGTAGGCCTGAACACTAGCGTCCCCCATTCGCACAAGCTCCATTGCATGCATGTACATCTTAAAATGCCGATAACTAAATGGGTTATTCTTGTCAGCATTTTCTTTCTGGTACTGGCTAAGATGTGGAGGCAGGACGTCCCTTGCGTCTCTTGTCCACCTCTTCACTATGTGCTTCTTTGGAATTTCTGTTATACAGATGAAGTCTAGAACCTACACCCACCAAATATTTCATCATCCTAGTCACCAACATACTTCAGGCTCAACACCAACATAATTTTATTTGCTCTACCCTTGAACAGATAACTGTAACATACCTTGAGAACATGGCTGCATAGCAGCCCCATGTGAGAAAACTGGCCACATTCACAGTCAAACTCATCACCACCGTCCATCACTGTCACCTTGTATGAAAGTCTGCACCACATCTCTCTGCGAGCTGCATCCGTATGTATTGCAACATATGTTTTCCCTTTCTCAATCTCTTCAACCTGGTATGCACCACACTCGTATAGGATATGTCCAAACTGTTCGAACATCGCTCTCGTGTAAATCTGTCCAGCATGCCTTTCCGTAGCCAAGTTTGCTCGTAGAAGAGGCCTGCCCTGAAAGAAACAAATTCATATTAGCTACTTTACTGCAAAGCAGTATGCCAAGCAATCAGTTTATACCACAAACTTCATTTTTCTTTCTTACAATTCTCGTTCGCTTCTCCTCATAATTTTCTTCAGCTTCTCTGTCAAACTGCAGCATCATGTACTTCCTCACAAACATATGCATAGGGCAACCCGGGGGAACATAGTTCTTCAACATGTGATTCACGCTTTCACTGCGCTGAGTACTTGTCATTTTAGCACAGAACACTCCTTTGAAGTATGGCTTCGCCCATTTGTGACGGATCTCATAAAGATTTGTCATGTAATTATGGGTCTTCAGGTTATACTTCTCGATGAGGATCTTCCAGGCTTCCTCAAACTCGTTAATTGTTAACATGTGATTCACAACCTTGTGGAACTCTGCTTGGAAATCACTCTTCTTTGAGTACAGTGGACCCAACGACTCCTTCGCCTTCTTCAGCACGTGCCACTTGCACAGCAGTGTACTGTGTTTGGCAACACATTCTCTATGGCAACTTCCATTGCGTGATTTTGGTCTGCAAATGGAAAGTAGGCTTTTTATCATATGCAAGTGTGACCAGCACAGAGTTCTACTTCCGCAAATGTTCACCATGTCTGAAAAGTGGAAGAAGTTACCTGTCAGAATTGTTCGGGGTGGAGTGCTGCCCATCATTCTCACAAATTCTGAGAAAACCCACTCAAATATCTCCAGCCTCTCATCCCTGACCAGCACACCTGCTAGTATGATGCTTTGGAAATGGTTGTTCACCCCGACAAATAGCCCAAATGGCATATCATACAGATTAGTTTTGTATGTTGTATCGAAGGTCACCACATCCCCGAAGAAGGTGTACTAAAGTCGGCTGTTTCCATTCACCCACATCAGACTACTTATCCTACCCTCTTTGTCAGCCTGTACTCTGTATGTGAACTGTTGATCCTTAGCACCAATTTCCTGAAACACCTCCATTGTATTCCTAACGTCGTCCTCTGCCTGGTCACGACTGATTTTGCCACACAAGCTCTGCAATGCTCTCTTCGTGAAAGGTACATTTTCCATCTTCCCAAAGAAACTACCTATGATGCTGTACACTTTTGCTAGGTTCACATTGTTCTCTCGCAACTGCTTCACCAGATCCCTGCTGTAGACGTCGATATGTTTATGTGATGGCCAGTGCAATGTCTGACCATATGTGCTCGACAATACATGATTGTGCTGCTCCGCTATGTACCACCCATTGTCTTTCGAACGCAGCAATCGGATAAGGGCAGGACATTCACACCAGCAGGATCGAGTATTCTCCACTATTGGTTTTCCCTGCAACATTTTCATACTACCAACTTTGAGCTAAACAAGTGCAGAAATCTAAAAACAGATATGCATATTGTAAAACGTTTCAACAAACGGAAGCATACCGCGCAGCCACAAACTATATCCTGCATGCATTTCGTCCGATTGACATTTAGCCTGCTCTTTCCATATCGAATTCCGAATCCTTTCTCCCATGAATACAGATTGTAGAAATCGTAGGCCTCGCCTAGTGTATCAAAACTGACCCCTAATTTCGGTACAATGACATTCTCCCCAGGGGCCTCGGCAAAGACGTGGACTGATTTCTCCAATGCTGTCATCCTATCTGGGCATGGGGCACGACCTGGCGCAGCAGCTCCGATCCTTACTCTGAAATACAAACACACAAATTATGGTCGAAAGCTACCAGTCATCCTGTATCCCACACAAATATTCAGATGATCATTCTAATGTTCTCAACTTTCTGTCACCGATTACCCCTACTACACTAGCGCACAATGCAATCATGGCAACCACAGCTATTTTTTCCCACAATTTTATCAATTTTACTCCTGTGCTCAACGTAGAACAAACGACAGAGATTCGTTCTGAGGTAGGTTTCCTTATGTTCCTAAATCTTTTCTGTGCCTGAAGATAATACCTTCGTGTCCACGCAGGCGTCTTTGGATCAATCTGCTCTATGGAGTTTTCTAAAGCCTCTGGCTTATCTCCACTCCCTGCTTGTCCTACCGCCTACGCCGGACAGATCTGCGCCCCGCCACTTGAAGCACTCGCAGCCACCACTTCAGCGCGGGGTGGCGACGGAACAGGGTGATGCAGCGGCTCCATTGGCAGCTCGCTGTCAGTCACCTCTTCAATCAGAGTTCTACTACACACACACAACCACCGCTTTTGCAAACCCAAATCGCAGACCAGAAAGAGCACACATGGACAGATTTCTGACCTGTTGAACGGCTGCATCAAGAACTCCATTTGCGCTGGAGCAGAGATTCTCGAACCCTAAAAGCGCTGCTGGTGTCGCCGCCGAGCCGCCCCGATAGAACCCGACCGACAGGTGCGCGAGGAAGGAGCCAGCAATATCCACCTACCCATTTCTTCATTTACTCCTGCCCATTGACGTCGTTAATGGACACTGATCCACGGATCAGGAAATCGATGATGAATCGAGCTACGGCTCTGACGCCAATTCGCCACGGCCTGGAATGGAAATCCCGTTCTGCCCCCCCCCCCCTCCCCCCCCTCCCCCCCCCCCTCCCCCGTCCAGAAGAATTCCCCCATTTTTTTATGTCTGACACGTCCTCAGCTTGGCCCAGCCGCGGTCACGTGTGTCTGCTAACCCGAATCGTGACGACGTATCGAGCGGGACAGATTCCGAGATCCTGTGTGCTCGTGATCAATTGCTCCACGTCCGAAGATTAGCTCTTCGTTTCCCAACAAGTTGGGTGTATGCACGATGTTGGTATCTACTCCGTAGTTGGGATTGTGAGGCATTGGGTGTTAACGTGTTAGGCTTTCTACCAGAAACCGTGTGGATCGACATGGATGCCTCACGGACTGACTGATTCACGGATGAACAAGTAGATGACATTACAACTGAGGTTGGTATTAACAAACAGGGTGTTCAAGGGTCTCTACTCTTCAGGTTGTTCTTGCTACTGGGTCTTGCACCAGTAGAAAACCCCCCTATAGGATTTTCCTATCAGCAGCGTTTCTGAAATACAGGACGCCGCGGCTATTTTGGCTAATTACCAGCTGTGTTTGACAGAAAATGAAACGCTGCTACTGTTGAAGTACTTGCAGCGTTCAACGCCCGCAAACGCTGCTAGTGTCGTGTGCCCAGAAGATTTCACGGCCGAAAGTGCTGCCTGCGGGCGCAAGTAGACGTCACAGCTATTCTATTTATTAGCAGCGTTTGTGGGTATGACGAACGTCGCTACTGATCAAACAAAGGTACGGCTGTCGGTCCATAAATTTAGCAGTGTTTATAAGTCGTGCATGCTGCCAAATAGTTAACTTGTAGCCGCGTCCATTATTACCGAACGCGCCTCTAATATATAAGATCTCTCCCTAAACCTTTATTTGGATTTATGAATTATGTTCATGAAACAAAAGCAAAATGGACAGCGACATAATTTGGTAGCATGAGATTAGGAACACACAAATTTTTTTTTGTGCTTGTCATACCAAAACCCTAAAACAATAATAGCAGCATTTTAGTTGCGCCTTGTCAATTTCGTACTTTGAAAATCGTGCTAGTGTTAATTTTTCTTTTGCGGACCAACACGGACCGTCCGCCTACATTCCTACCCTTCTAACAACCGAAGTATGCCAATGGTAATGTTTTGTACGAAATTGACAAGGACAATTAGCTTGCTATCTATCCGTTCATATAAGTAGTATTTCCTTTTGTAAAATTTTCAAATTTGAAGTTACCGTTTTTATGTTCTGTTATAGTTATTGATATTCAGTATATTTTTTCTTGCTACTCTTGATGTTCTTCCTTCACCATCTTGGAGGTCTTCTTATTAGGAACTCGGAGCTGTATATTGAGTAGCATTTCGGATCCATGTGCATGGGAGACCTTTAGTGTATTACCCTGTCGGCCACATGGTCTCCTCAAAAAATTTGTGTGTCCATAAAAGCTAGCAAAAAGAGAGCAAATTGACGTATGGCCCCGTAGGTAGGAGGTTTCGGAAATCAAACTCTGCTTCAGCTACAAGGTTGCTTCATAGCCATATAACTGAACATGACTTCCTGGTAGTAACTTTGGACGATCAACCATCAAATATAATTTTCTATTATTATTTTTGCGGGAAAAATATATTTTTTTCTATTAATTTTCTGTTAATTTGATAGTTGGACATACTCGATTTAGCATGCATTTTGTACTCAGGTTGTTGTCAGATATATATATGCTATGCTACGTTTCTTAGATAACATAGAAGGGATGTCTCTCTAAGTATATGTACACCACTACTATTACTGTGCCAACCAACCGTCAAGAAACAATAGCTACAGGAGCCAACTCATATATAATGCACCCACACGTATCATGTGCCAGGAAGAATGCTAGTGAACGCGTCTTTCATAGATTGAAGACTAGCTTCCTCTCATCCATAGCATGACATCCATTTGCACGACCATCTCCCAACATATATAGGTTGTAAGATAGGATTGCAAGGCACCAGGAATTTTCATGCTATTGAGGCTATCTATTGGACACCTTGATGCGTTGTTCGTCTAGTTTCTGGTTAACTTGTGTTTTAGCTCTAACCCGGACAGATGTAGACAATGATGCTCCGGTGTTGCAAGAGATGAGTGTTTCTCAGCTCCAGTGAGCAACATGATTAATTGTGTGGCCAAGTAACTATGTACTCAGCTACCGGTCTAGTATTGACATGCGCCTGAGAGATCGAGATCCTTAATCTACGAAAATGTAAACCTCTCAGTGTTAAAGTGAAACCATGGCATCATATATATGTCAATATCAGTTCTGAGAAAACTGTCTTGTGACATCACTAAGCAAGTAATGATAGGTGTTATGCTCTCCTCTTGCTAACTAGTATACACTTTTCTTTATTTTAGCTTACAATTTCCAGTTGCAATTAATCAAGTCACTAGACCTCTGTGCGACAACAAATGACGTGGTTGGAGCGAGGTTGGGGAAGAAGGAAGAATTAAGGAGAAGAGAGGCGAAGGGTGAGGAGGACGTGCATATATAGTGTGTTCAAGCTCCAATGAGTGTTTATCAAAAAAAAAAAGGTCCAATGAGTGGCATGATTATTGTTTGTCTGGAAAAGAAACTACACGCTCAAGGCCACGCTTCGCAGCCACCTCACAGAAATGAGTTTTTTTTTCCTTTTCAGATGATATATACATGCTTAGTCTAGAGAAAAAACAATTAAACTTCATGATTCATGTCAGACTGAAATATATGGTTCACATAAACGCCCGAAGAAAATTCTCCTGAACATTACTAACAAAATGATTGTAAGTGGTGCACTCTCGTCTTTCTCTAAATTACAACCTCTTTCTACTTCTAATTTTCTTTGTCGTCATCACCTATCTGTAATGACGTATGATCGATGTTTACCTTTAAACAGGATACGCCGGACTGTGTTAACGTACATACATGCTAGTAACCATGGACGATGATATCCATACATGTTAATTTGGCCGATCCATCATACTTCAGATAGTTAACATATGTGCTTTGTGACCCCTATCCATCTCTAAATTTTACCTTCTGTCAGAAAAAAGTAGAGGAATGGAAATTTTGTTTGCTGGAGATTGTATATGACCAGGGGCTGAAGAGGGTGCCTTGCTTATAATGAAGAGTAATGAACGGCCACCAAAGCTCTAATGCTGGCCAAGAGCACAACTACACGAAGGGAGCATATAGTCCACATGCGGGGAAAGGTAAGGTAAGCACGTGATCATTATAGTCTTGGCAAATAAAGAGAGATATGTACATTATCATGACACACATGGTTCCATACCTAGCTCTATAAATGAGCTGGGCATTGGCTACCACGAGAATGGATGCTAGTAGTGAAGCTCATCACAATCTATAAACCCATGCGTGTTCTTCCATGACAATGCATGCATTTCGAAACCTAGGTGTTAGGGTTGTATGCAGTGATATAAGTTCTAGGATTGTGTGGTATTGGGAATGTATGTGCTACAGTAACTTTCTTGGATTGTATAGGTCAACATGAATGCCTCACAAACTAGTGTGATCCTGCTGTACATGCTGAATTCCTGGATATATATTGCGCCTGGCAGCATTGAGCCCTGCATTGAACTTTCTCGGGTTGCCGTTGTGGCTCCACGTGAGAAATGATGGATGATTGTTATTGTGCAAATGCCACATTCATAATCAAATCTGGTCTACCAAGTCCTAGAAATCACTGAAAGTTGTATCCAAGCACATATTTAATGTGTGTATGATATGGCACAATATACAATATGTTTGGATTGCCCAAAGAGATTTGTTTGCTAGTTTTTGGTGCATAAAAGGACACGTACATAAGAGTTGCAATCAAGTTGTACCGCAATGCGACTATCGAACGATCGGTCATCAAGACGATGACTGGAACACCGCTTCATCTCCGAAGTGAAAACTCTCGTCCCGCCATTTATTGGTTGGGCTCAGCAACGATGTTCAAGGCATTATCTATTTTTTGTTGTGATAATCTTCATTGACGGGTCTCGGCAACAAGGAAATCCTTATCCAGGTCGTCTCGGGCCGAACATGGCGACGGTGGCACGAGGAGGTTTATCCCTTCTTAAACATGTTGTTGCCGAAGAAGTAGACTTTGTTATATACTTTGTTGAATAATTAATAAGTGCATCACAATGATGCAGAGGCCACCGGTTTCAACCCCCTTTTCAAAAAATAGGACACATTATAGCTTGATTGCAACTCTTAACATCTCGAGTTTTGTCCAATAGTGATAATTTCAAAATTTCTAGAGATCATTGTAGATTTTGATGTTAAAACTTAATATGGATACATAGACCGTTAATTGAAACATAATAAACAGATAAATCTTCCTAGTTTCAAAAAGAGACAAGTGTACATTTCTCCCACCTGACTTACTGGGTCATGTCAGTTTGGTACCTCATTTTTTGGGGTGTAATTTTCACCCTTTACTTCCAATACCGGGTATTTTTAGTCCATCGATCAGTTTTCCTTGGTCAAACTTGTGCTCGGACCAAGGTGAGATTGTGGTTCCGGGGATCACTGCTCTTGCCTAGGACACCGACATTGTCGAAGAGCCAGAGGCACACGACACCAATGTTCCATTACCAGCGCTGCCAAATCCTTTGAACTCATTGATGTAGACAAGAAGATACCAGCGATCATGATCTGCTTAGTAAATCGCCGCCACAGAGAAGAAAATATTAGAGAGGACTTGTGTAATACCCTAGGCCAGGCTAGACAGAATCAGGAAACACAAATAAAGCTCCCTAATATGGCCGAAGTTGGCTAACCTTCGTAAGTGAGAACTGGAAATGGAGGACCAAGACACACCGCTTAACGGGTTATGGCCGAAACACCTGATCCTAAAATTCCGGGTCGCCCCGATCCCACATGGCACGGTGGCGAGCCCCCTCACACTTGGCGCTCATGCCCTCTTCCTTCCGTGCTCCGGCTCCCCTTGCATACCTCCTCCACTGCTTGCTGGCCAAGCCAAGGTACGGGAGCAACCTCAGGTGCAGGAGGCATCGAGGTCTACATCCATGGCGAAGTCAGCTCTTCCTTTAGCTAGCCATTGAATGACCGAGCGCAAGACCAGCAAGGCACAGGGTCTCCTCCGCAGCTAGTTTGGCACGGTCCCGTCTCACTGGCACCGGTGTTGGCTGTGAAATCGCATCTACTGTCCCAGTCGACATCGACGATTGTGGTGGTGGTGGCAGCTCACCCGCTGCTCCTCGAACACACGGAGGCATGGATCAGGCGATCCAGATGTGGTGACGGGGCGATCCGGGTGGATGCACGAATCTGGCACCCCAATGGCTAGTCGTTCCTGCTCAGGGAGTTACCGTATCGGCCGTTCCTTTTGTGCGCGGAGGCGCAAATCCGCCAACCTGGAGGTGGATTGCCTATGCAGGCATGGCCAGCTCCCTACATGGACGACACTCAGGGAAGGTGCAGAGTGGATCTACATGGAGCCGTTAGGTCAGGATTGACCTCGACATTCGGCCCCTCGGCGTCTCCGGGTGAAATCCTAGTACCATCGGCGGGCGTCCCGCCTGTGTGATGGCTTGCGCGTGGACGCACGACGGTGCGGGCAGGCGCAACTCCAGGTCAGCGAGCTTTGCCAGATTGGGAGGATCGGGTATGATGCACCAGGCATTGACTGAGTTTCGTTGGAGGCTGTGCGAGGCACGGTCTCCTTGGCCTCACTGCTACCGGCGAAATTGGTTCTATCTTGATCTCATCTGGCTGTGCTAGGCGCGGTCGTGGCTCTTACGACAACCATCGGCAGGACGGCAGCGTAGAAGTGCTCGGAAGTCACGTGACAACGTCTTATCTTTCGATGACTTTCTCCTTTGGCAAATTAGTTCTGTCCGAGCAGACCTATAGAGTTGTGGATGACGACGGCAAACAACGCAGTGTATTTTCTCTGGGTGAAAACCCATGCTCTTGCCTTCTGGCTTGATTAGGCAGCACCGATGTCCGCGCATCGTTACCTTGTTGAAGGTGTTGGTTCAAATATTTACTTCGGGTGATGGCCGTTCGTCTGGCCTCTAGTTGGACCAACCAACGTCGACGCGTGAGCAGCGATTAAATCTTGAAGGTGTTGTCTTGGAGCATTATGCCCTTTATCTGCTAATATGTTGTACGGTTTGAGGATGTTGTGGCGAGGGTTGTCCAATGTGGATAGCCTTTTTTTTTATTTTCCTTTTTGTAAGTTGATTTGTTCGGCATTATCAGTAATTAGTAATATACGGTTCTATGGTCGACTCGATGCAGATGCCTAGGGTCTTTCCCTCTTTCTGAGAAAAAAGGAAGCACAAGCACATCATCTGCTACGCAGGACAGCGCCACCGAGACAAACCTGCAGAACGAAAACCCAGCCTAGAGAATCAGATCTAGGGACACAACACCCTCCACACACCTTCCAACGATACCAAGAAGCACCATCACAATGAGGAAGAGATGGGAGAGACTCATTTCATCCCGATGGCGGCACCGCCGCCTCACCACCGATGACTATGGACCCGAATTTAAACTAATAACCTCACCCTGCCACCACCAGTGCGGAACAACGGGGTTCCTGCCCCATCTCGTCGCTGAAGAGGCAGAAGGAGGGAGAGGGGGTCTGTGATCTCGCCAAGGAGGAGGTAGATCAGCGCCGCTGGCCTAGCTCCTAGGGTTACGCGCACTACTAGGAAATACCTTATAGGTAGAGGCTTAGCAGCAGCGTTGGGCAATTGGTCGGCGCTACTGGTACTTAGCAGCAGCGTGGGTCTGAGCCCCGCGCTACAGCTAATCGTATAGCAGTAGCGCGGGCCCACCATCCCACGCTGCTGCTAAGTGGTCCTCACTGTATCCCCCGGGGCTATCTGTAGTAGCAGCGATGCGTATAGGCCCCGCACTACTGCTACCATCTTAGCAATGGCGCGTGTCTTGTTCCCGCCGCGGCAACTAAAGAAACAAGGGCCAGCTGGTGCTACCATCATTGATAGGCATTGTGCCTTCATTTCACACTTGTGCCGATCCCAACATCATATCGTCCTACTTTAATCTAATTCGTAGGCGTATAAAAATTTGATAGGCATTGCTACTGTATAAAAAATTGTACAATGGTGTATAAATACAGTATAAATATAAAAAAAATTAAAGATGCACGAATAGTAGTAGTGTGGGGCAGGGACTGGCGCTGCTGCTATTTAGCAGTAGCGCCGGGCCATACAAACGCTACTCCTAAGAAAGTTAGCAGTAGCGCGGGGTGGTACCGGCGCTACTGCTAAAAGTTAGCTGTAGCGAGCTAGCAGTAGCGCGCCCCCAGTGCTACCGCTAGCCCTAAACCTCGCGCTACTACTAGGGTTTTCCCTAGTAGTGGCGGGAGGGAGAGGGGAAAGAAAGCGCTTCGTGAAACATTCTTCATTTCGAACATAGCTTACAAACTAAAATGCCCTGCATTTCACTAAAATTGCTCATCTTCAAAGAGTGCGATTTTAGTTTAAAAGTTTAGGTAATTAACATCTACATAAGTGACATTAGGCCGTTGAGACTTAGTAAAAGCGATGTGTTTACGTGCTTACATATATAGAATCCACTCAACTCAATTTTTAAGGACCCCCGCGACCCCCGCGTCGCCTCCCTGGCGGCTCGGGGGAAAAAACCCTAGCCGCCGCGGTTCATCCCCCTCCCCTTCTAGTCTCGCCGCCGCCGGAGGGGGCTTCCTGGCAAAGGCCGGGCCGGCCCCGAGGAGGGTGGCGGCGGGGCACTTGGCCCTATGGTGGCGCGGGGCACTCGGCGCGGCAGCTTCGAGCTGCGGGCGGCGGCGGCCACCGCCGCGGGATGGGCGCGGCGGCGCTCCGGATCGTGGCGCGTGACGCCGGCTGCGGCCTGGGCGTTATCCCAGCTCGGCGGCCTTGGCTCAGTCTCCTGGATCTGGGGATCCCTTCTCCGATCTTTGGCCCTGGGTCGGGCTTCCAGGTCAGGTGCGGCCAGGAGGGCGGTGCAGAGGCGGCGGTCGCCCAGGCTGCGCGTTCGCGTGGTCATGGCGGCCGGCCAGGAGGTGGCGGCGGGTCTGTTCTCAGATCTGTCCGGTGGCGAGTTCGGAGCGACAAGACAACCGGTGAAGACCGAGCCTCGACTATGGTCATGGCGGATGATGGCGGCGTCCCTTGGCGTCGTTACCTTGTTGAAGGCATTGTCATAGCATGTCGCGTCGCTCCTTTCGGCCTGCTCCGGGGGAAACCCTAGATCTGTTATCGGATCGGACGATGGCGACGTCTCGCGCCGCGCTCCTTGCTGGAGGCATCATTGTGGAGCAGGTGCCGACTCGAGTGCACAGGTGGTGGAGCGGTGCTTCATCCTACACATTGAGGGTGGCGGATCTCGGCAGCGTGGCGCAGTGGAGACTCGGTGTCCGATGTGTGGCAATGAACTCGCGCACGAGGACGACGTTGTCTGGCGTCATGGTGGCGTCGATGGCAGAGAGGCCTGGCAAGGTCGATGTGTTGGTATCTACTCTGAGGATGGATCGATGGAAGACGGAGGTGACGGCCCTTGCAGCGAGCGCATGTGGTGCCCACTGAGAGTGCGCCGGACCGTGTGTGCCCCAGTCCAGGTATTGTGGCTTGGTTGGGACATCTGGCTTTAGATGTTAGGCTTTGGTGCGATGTCTGTTTGGTATTAGGCTCGGACATTCGGCACCCCTTCATCAAGGGGATAGGAGTAGCGACAGGTGTTGCCAAGATGGTGGCTTCAGGCTTACTGATGTATTACCTTGTAAGGTCCTTGTGAATAATTAATAAAATGGCTGCATGCATCGCCCAGATGCAAAGGCCCGGGATACATCCTCCTTTTCTAAAAAAAAAAACTGAAATTCTTAGAAATATAATCTCTGCACTTGCACACATCTAGTTGTTTCGATCATGGCAATGCAAACATGGAGATTAATCAGGACCCTATTTTTCCTTCTTGCAAAAAATCTGGCCCATAATTAACATGGGTCCCATACACAGGTATGATACAGGATTGCGTGGTATTGGGAATAACCTACATACAGCAGCAGTCAGACTTACTTGTTAACTGTTGGTCAAGGATGTTAGACTTAATCACGACTAGGCCTGCTTGTCCGGTACGGATTCTTAGCCATGGCTGAGCCGATCTTGTACTAGGTAGGATACTCCCTACCTGTACTATGGCTGCCCCTGTAATCAACTGAAAACAGATCAATACAAAGTTTCCGGCCGCTGGTGGTTTCCTATACCTGCATAGCTAGCTAGCTAGCCTCCGTCAAAAGCATCCACCTGCCTGTGTGCTTGGTTGTTAGACTTGTACGTGCGTGTCTCCCCGAAGAATTGATGAGCTACCGAGTTAGCTTTTGTCTATGTACGTGTGTTCCTGTGGCCAAAATTACAGGCCGAAGATCTCGTCGAGACAGTACTTCGACGAGTAGCATCGACGCGCAGGGACTGTGCCAACAAAGGACCTAAAATGCCATGATGGGAACTCCTCCGGTAAATACCATATGCTAGTTTCCATGGACGGCAGTGTCCTTATGGGGAATATAGTACTTCCCATAAAAGCAAAGCGGCAAAATCATCATGTACGCAGCGTCACTAGTTTGAGGAAGAAATTAAGGTGAACAAAGTGTTATTTTCTTGTTGGTGAGTATTCTCTCGTTGGCATGGGCGGATTGATTGCCGCTAGCTTAGCTCTAAATATCAACATGGCGGACTAAATTTTCAACTAAGCATTTGGACACAACACTAACCATCACCATCTCCAACTCATTCTGCATATAACTTACAAACTAAAACGTGCCATATTTCACTGAAGTTGCACATCTTCAAAGACTGCAACTTTAGGTAATTAAGATCTAGTACAAAAGAGGCAGTTGAGGCTTAGTAAAAGCAATATGTTTATGTGCTTGTGTATTAATCAGAATGGGTATGCATATACTTGGCTTGTCGGAATAGGACAGTTTTGTACATGCAACATAGAAGTATAAATAGCAAAAGTTCACCCAGCAGAGACTACAGCCAGATGATTGGGATGAGTTCCAATTAACCCGGGAAAAAGGAGGTAAGCAAACACAAAGTCGTTTTGCGCGGGAACGGTATGTACCGGCAAACATCTCATCGTCCGTGTGTACATCAAGATTCGTGTCACTGTCAAATTTTTATTCTCATTTTCCTGCTATATTGAACATATACATCATCAAATACAGCTAGTGGCCCTCACCATTGTCCTTGTTATGGCAGATATGGTAGCATGTGACAACCCCTCTCTCTCTTCTCTCAACATAAATCCACCCTTTTATTTCACCTTAGCTAAATTAAATCGTCCACATCATTTAATCTATAAGTTCGTTTTGAAAATAATTTATATATTAGAACTCTTGGCGCCAAGACCTTTATAACTCGACCAATCTTGGATACATTTCAAACATGTTTAAATTTTAACATTTCACATTCCACATGTGAAACAAACCTATTTCACTAGAAAAATGTAAAAAAGAAAACTATTTCAACAGAAATATGTGAAACCAAATCTATTTCACTTGAAACCTTTTTAACCCAAATATGAAACCGAAATGTCAACTTGTGAAACTGATTATTTGGAAATGTGTAAAAGTTTTTTCAAAAGAGTGAAATATGTTATTTAAAAAATGTGCAGTTGAAATAGATGTGATTTTGGTGAAGCAAGCCATTGTAAAGTGAAATGTAGGATTTGAAAGTGCAAAATAAAATGAAATTGAAATGCCAACTTATGAAACGGATTATATGGAAATGTGTACCAGTTTATTTCAAAAGAGTGAAATATGTATTTAAAAAATGTGCAATCGAAATATATGTGATTTTTGTGAAACAAGCCAGTGGAAAGTGAAATGTATGTTCTGAAAGTGAAAAACAATATGAAACTGAAAAATCCAACTTGTGAACCTTATTATTTGGATATGTGAAATAGTTCATTTTAAGAGAGTCAAATATGTTATTCGAAAAATGTGCAATTGAAATAGATGTATTTTTTTGTGAAACAAGCTGGTGACAAGTGAAATGTAGGTTCTGAATTATGAAATAGTAGCTACAAAAAGTGAAATTGTAATGTATCATTATGAAACTGATTATTTAAAATTGTGAAATATACGTTTAAATTTAAACGTGGTTGAAAAATATCCAAAATTGATCTCATTTTAAATGTTTGGACGCAAGGAGTTCAAATATAAAAAAAAAATCAAAAATGAATATATGGTTTAAAAGATATAGATGTTTTAAATTAGGCAAGGTGAAAGAAATGGTTGGATTTATTGTGAGGGAGAAGAGAGAGAGTGGTTCTGCCATATTACTATCATGCATGCATGTGAAGTACAATTGTAGGGTCAACTGCTGAAGTGTGTGAGAGAGAGAGAGAGCAGAAATACAAAGATAGGAAATCAAGAAAAATATATGTAATACAAAGATACTTGGCCAACGGAGTGCTAGTTGGCTGCTTCCTATTGGTGCCAGCCTTGCCGGTACCTAGCGTTACCGCGCAATTTTCCGCTTCGGGTAAGCAATCACATGGCCGTGGCATGGCTCGGTGCCTACCTGGCTCTATAAATCACCCATAGCACCAGGAAGGAAAGAAGGAACAAAGAAAGACTATGGCCAACTCAAGCTCTTGGAAATAATCTTTGCACGTACACACATCTAGTTTTTTCGATCTGGCATTGCATGCAAGCAGATTAATCTGTTCGCTAAGAATGCATATTGGGTAGGGTTCAAAATAAAATAAAAATACAATGCATATTGGGTACGGTACAGGATTGTGAGGTATTGGGAACAATCTAAATGCTGCACGATATTGTTCGCTAACAATCTCAAACGCCATGACGGCGACTCCTTCGTTTCTAACTCTCGGTCAAGACAATGCACACTCAAACTCGCAGCAGCTATACCAGCAATTCAGTCGCAACATGTACATACTAAACCTGAAACTCTCGTACTAACTGAGTGTATCAAATAAAATAAAAAGGGAAAGTGAGCCACCCATGCAAGGCCGACATAGAGGGTGCGGGTACATACGTCCTCTAAAAAACCACTCTCTAAAAAGATACGAGACGAAGTATGCAGCGTCACCTGGTAGCCGTGGATCTGAGTCCGAGGCCAGCGAGTGTGGGGAGCGAGCAGGGGCGTGGCGGCTCGGGCGTCGGCGGGGAGCGGAAAGCGGGGGGCGCTGCGGCGATCAAAGAGGGGAACTATAACGGGGGTAGGTAGGTTTGCTTTGCTTTTGCGGTGAGCACCCTCGAAAGCAGAGCTGTCTTTGAGTTGAGGACACGGCAGTTGACGCTGGGAGGGAGGGATTGCTTCCCCACGAAGGTCCCTGCCTTGCACGTTGACTTTTCACTTGAACAAGAGGAGAAGAAAAAATGTTTCAACCATTGTATACACGTCCCTAAGACTAGCATGTTTTTTTTTTGGCTAAATCTTCGGTTTCATTTCTGTTTTCGATTGTTTGCATTGGTTCGAATAGGGGTGACATGAAATCCGATGGGCCAAAAACAGAAATGAAACCGACAACAAAGTAACCTAGTTTTCTGCGATTTTGATAGCACATTGCACACACGACTAATGATTAAATGTGTGTGCGTGTGTGTGTGATGTTGTGCCTCATCGCATATGGGGTAGCGACAATGCAGCGATGTGTTACTGGGTATTAGTGTCGGAACAAATATGGTTACAAAATATTGGTAAGGCAAGCTCACATGGGATAGTTATTAGAGGAAATAAAAAGTACTTCAAGCTAAGCCAAGCACGTGACGATGACATGGCATAGTTCCTTCATGGCTTTATAAACCGCCGACATCCCTATGCACCACATAACCGCATGATGTCGAGTGCTAGCGACCATGAATTCTCAGTACTAGTACAGGCCTACTCGGCTACTCAGTATTCATGGCTGACCGGCAATGCATTTAGGATAAACTAGGATCGTGAGGCATTAGAAATCTACATGCTACGTTTTTTTGCCATGACTCTGAGTCAGCAAGGATTCATAGCGGGGTGATAGTTTCATGGCTCAACATGCTGAAAAGAGGGAAACTAGGGTTGGTATTGGCAAGCGGGATGCTGATCTCACCCAACTCTCCCCACTTTTACCAATACAAGGCCACGTGGTTTGTGTCAAGCGTAAACACAAACATATTCTATTTAGCATACATGCGCGGCTTGTTAGGTAATAAGCCATGGCGGCCACGTCGATTGCGTGTGCGTGCGCGCGCCGGGCGTGTCGGGTGCGGTCCGGGCCGCGTCGGGTCCGTGGCGAGCGTGCGTGGGTAGTGTTTGGGTGCGCGTGTGCATGTACACGTGACACACCGTAGCAGTAGGAGGCCATTGGCGAACTGGTCCGGGTGTTCGAGGCGATATGTTGCGGGCTCGCCGCGAGCTGTGCGCGTACGTGCGCATGGTGGCCGCGGCCAAAGCGGGCCAGATCGTGGACTCGGGTGGGTGGAGGCGTGTGGGTCATGCCCAGCGCCGGCCCAGGGTATAAAACCCGTGTGGGGTTCATTGTAACAGCCGTGGGTTGAGTTCGAGCTCAAGGAAATTACCGTTGTGGCGGCGGGCGTTCATGCGTAGGAAATCACCATGTCCAGCCCCTTCTTCTTCCTTTCTTCTTCTTCGGTTCGAGCCGGAGGGAGAGAGCGACCAGAGAGAGAGAGAGCTGAGGGCGAACTGGGTCTAGAGCTAAACCCAACATTTGGCATCAAAGCCATGCGGTGGGGGTGATCGCCGGCGATGTCCATTGTCCCGTACGGTGCTGGCGGCGGAGGCGCGATGTCGTTGCCCGTCCCGCCGCTGACGCCCATGAACTACACCTCCTGGGCGATCAAGGTGGATGCTATCCTTGATGCCCAGGGGCTGTGGGGGGTGGTGGCTCCGGCGGACGGCGCGGCGATCGACGCCAAGAAGAGCAAGACGGCGCGGGCGTTGCTGCTGGGCGCGCTATCGGAGGACGTGCTGATGCAGGTGGCGACGAAGCCGACGGCGAAGGAAGTCTGGGACAGCCTCAAGGTCCGCTTCGTCGGCTCCGATCGGGTGAGGGCGGCACGGCTCGCAACCCTCTGATACGTCTTCAACGTATCTATAATCTATGAAGTATTCATGCTATGTTTATTATAGTTTTGTATGTTTTTGGTGCATTTTTATATGGCTTTTATATGATTTTTATGGACTAACATATTGAACTAGTGCCTAGTGCCAGTTGCTATATTCTTCTTGTTTTTGATTTTTCAGAAAATCCATATCAAATGAAGTCCAAATGCAGCGAAACTTTTTAACGATTTTTTCTGAAAGGAAACAGACACAGGAAGCTTCGGGGGAGCAGCAGAAGACCCACAGGGGCCCCACAAGCCACATGGGCGCGCCCACCCCCTGGGCGCGCCCTGGTGCCTCGTAGGCCCCCTGTGGCCCCTCTTCGCGTGATTCCAACGCCAAAAATTCCTATATATTCAGAAACCTTCCAGAAATAACCCAAAAAACTTCGACTCCGCCGCCGCAAGCCTCTGTACCTCCACGATCTCATCTACAGCCCTTTTCCGGCACCATGCCGGAGGAGGGAATCATCACCGGAGGCCATCTTCATCATCCCGGCGGTCTCCATGACGAGGAGGGAGTAGTTCACCCTCGAGGCTAGGGGTATGTACAAGTAGCTATGTGTTTGATCTCTCTCTCTCGTGTTCTTGATTTGGCACGATCTTGATGTACCGCGAGCTTTGTTAATATAGTTGGATCATATGGTGTTTCTCCCTCTCTATCTTGTTGTGATGAATTGAATTTTTACCTTTGAGGTTTCACTATAATCAGATTGAATACTTTTATGGATTTGAGAACACTTGATGTATGTCTTGCATATGAATACCCGTGGTGACAATGGGGTATTATATTGATTCACTTGGTGTACGTTTTGGCACTTAACTCGCGGATTTCCGAGGTGACATTGGGGTAATCTATGCATAGGGGTTGATGCACGTTTTCGTCCTACTTTCTCCGGTAGAAATCTTGGGACACTCTTTGAAGTTCTTTGTGTTAGATTGAATATTATTCTGAAGTTGTTTGATGCATATCGAATAATCAACTCATGGATACTAGTGGTGACATTGGAGTATTTATGTGATATTAGAGTTGGTTGATGCGTATCATATGGTGTTATTTTAGTACGAACTCTAGGGTCGTTTGTGACACTTATAGGGATGGCTCATTAGATTGATCGGAAAGATAACTTTGAGATGGTTTCCTACCCTACAAGAATTTCATCTCATGTTCTCCGCTAGATAAGAACTTTGAAGTGATTCTTTGTCGCACGTTGAGGGATTGCTATATGATTCAATTATGTTAGCACTGTTGAGAGATTGCACTAGTGAAAGTATGAACCCAAGGCCTTGTTTCGAAGCATTGAAATACCGTTTGTGCTCCGTTTTATCACTTGCTACCTTGCTGTTTTTATATTTTGGGATTACAAAAACCTATATCTACTATACATACTACACTTGTATCACCATCTCTTCGCCGAACTAGTGCACCTATACAATTTGCCATTGTATTGGGTGTGTTGGGGACACAAGAGATTTCTTGTATTTGATTGCAGGGTTGTTTGAGAGAGACCATCTTCATACTACGCCTCCCATGGATTGATAAATCTTAGGTCATCCACTTGAGGGAAATTTGCTACTGTCCTACAAAACTCTGCACTTGGAGGCCCAACAACGTCTACAAAAATAAAGTTGCGTAGTAGACATCACCCTCCGAGGCGAGTTCGATCGCCTGCGGATGGAGGACGGCGACGAGCTGGATGTGTACGCCGGGAAGGTCAGCAGCATGGCGGCGAGGTATGCGGCTCTCGGGGCAACGCTCGATGACTCGGCCATGGTGAAGAAGCTGCTCGATACCGTACCGGACCGGCTGTACGCTGCGGTGGTCAGGATCGAGCAGTTTTGTGACGTCGATGAGATGCCGTTCGAGGAGGCTCTCGAGCGTCTGAAGGACAGTTCCCAGGACGGCGGTGGATGTGACGGCGACCAACTCCTACTGACAGCGGCGCAGTGGGCGGCACGGCGGCGATAGCAAGGCGGCGGCTTCGACCACGACGACGACGACGGTGGCAGCACGGCATCAGGCGGCGGAGGAAGGCGGCGCGGTCGCTGCTACAATTGCGGCCAGCGCGGGCACTTCCGGCGCGAATGCCCGAAGCCGCGGAAGGCGGAGGCGGCAGTGCAGGCTCTTCTCGCCGACGTCGACGTCGAGGGGCCGACACTCCTCTAGGCCGTGGCTTAGGGGGTGATTGTTAGGTAATAAGCCACGGCGGCCGTGTCGGGAGCATGTGCGTGCGCGCGCCGGGCGTGTCGGTTGCGGTCCGGGCCGCGTCGGGTCCGTGGCGAGCGTGCGTGTGTGCGTGCATGGGTAGTGTTTGGGTGCGTGTGTGCATGTACACCTGACACACCGTAGCAGTAGGAGGCCGTTGGCGAACTGGTCCGGGTGTTCGAGGCGATCTGTTGCGGGCTCGCCGCGAGCTGTGCGTGTACGTGCGCGTGGTGGCCGCGGCCAGAGCGGGCTAGGTCGTGGACTCGGGTGGGTGGAGGCATGCGGTCGTGCCCAGCGCCGGCCCAGGGTATAAAACCCGTGTGGGGTTCGTTGTAACAGCCGTGGGTTGAGTTTGAGCTCAAGGAAATTGCCGTTGTGGCGGCGGGTGTTCGTGCGCTGGAAATCACCGTGTCCAGCCCCTTCTTCTTCCTTTTTTCTTCTTCGGTTTGAGCAGGGAGAGAGCGACCAGAGAGAGAGAGCTGAGGGCGAACTAGGGCTAGAGCTAAACCCAACACGGCTATATTGCCTGCACTAGCAAATTCTGGTACTATGACTTGTGTGGGGACTGTCCTTTTCGGGTCCATGACATGATATTCTGGAATGGGTCGTGATATATATGGCGGTGACTGATCTAGCTTGTTCGTCTGGTTCAGCTGAAAAAAGACTATGAATTAGTTTGTGGGCGACTATTTGGGGTACCAATAATATGGCTCTGCCTCGACGGATTGCTACACGGGGTCCCTCGTCATCTGGATGGACAAGTTCTGGTCATTGTTATGAAAACATGTCGTTGGCATGCTTCACTGCCGGATTGAAAATCAATATAGGAATACAATAAATTAGACCATACAGATGTACAAGTTTGCCTGGTACTTTGACCTAATACATGTAAATATATGTTCTAACACAGATCATCCCATTGTCAGTATATGTCTTTTTGTCTAGTTTAGTTGATTTGTCTTCCCAAGACAACATTGGCTAAAAGGGTGCATGTACAAGTACAACAAACTAAAGACTTAAAAACAACACACATAAGCCGAAGAGAGTTGAATAATGATGAACTATAAAGTAACCAATCACATGTTTTTTTTCATGAGTGCGGATCTCGTGCCCATCGTGCGTGGTGCCACCCCCATCGGGTGCCGTTGAATCCAGATCCTGTGGATTGAGTTTTGCGATGCTAATCAACATGGGACATTAGGCTTACTCTGTAACCATCTGACAAACGTGTTGTTGTGGCAAGGCGAAAGGACAAATACAATAGTAGTTAGATATCGGGTTGTTCTAGTACCTAGGATGTACATGGTGCGCTTTTTTTTTTTTGCAAAGTTCAGTTTGTATTGCAAATTTCAATATTTTTTTGAAATTCAGCCAAGAATCCCCTTGAAAAAAACTAGTTTTTCTTGCAAATTTTTCAGTATTTTAGCAACATTGATGCAATTTTTCTTGCAATGTTCAGTTTTTTCATGGAAATTTGAGCTAACATTCCCCTTGAAATTTTAGTTGGCTCCTTGGGTATGGGTCCTTGGCTCGTAAGAGAGTTGTACATGCAACAACCGAAGTATAAATAGCAAAGGTTTGCTCCGAGAGCACAACCAATGTGGTAAATGTCAATTAACATGGGGAAGAAGGTCACATCCATGGCATGGATCTGTGCCTACCTAGCTCTGTAAATCATCCAGAGCACTGGCCAACACGTCCAACTAATACACAAGGAAGGAAGGAACTAAGAAAAAATCCGCCCAAAACTGAAGCTCTTGGAAATAATCTCTACACATACATAATAGTTGTTTCGATCGCGGCGATGCATCATGCAGTACATTAATCTGTTTCATAACTATGGGTTTCATGCACGTGTACGTTACATGATTGTGAGGTATTGGGAATGATATACATGCTGCAGCAGTCATCATCACTTGTAAATATCATGTTGAGTTATGTCAATATGTGCTGTTGTAAACTTGTAATTATTGAATTATGAAGGGACTAAAGTAGAAGAAGACCAACTATTTTAGGATACAGGAAAGGGAGCGACAAGTGTATGAGCTTCTGGAACAATTCTCCATTATGTTCCACCATACTCTTCTTCCATTTTATGAGCCCTAACGCACGGATTCCTAGTATAACCTCCCATATTTATTAGTGAATGACAACATATCAACATGGGAAGTTGTTGGCAAAGCTACTGGAATGTGGCAATGCATTGTCGGCCAAGGACCTAAAATGCCATGACAGGGACTCCTTGGCCATGTAATACTACACACAGGTTTGCCACTAGCACCCAGTTCCATGAACGGCAGTGTCCTCGTGTGGAATATAGTCTACTTCCCATAAAAGCAAAGCAGCAGAATCATCATGTACGCGGTACCACTAGCTTGACGAAAAATCAAGGTGATCCAATCCTCGTTTTCTTGTCAGCGAGTATTCTCGAAGACAATGTACTTGGATTTGCTGGCATGGTGGAGTCTAATCAAACTCTACCTTGATTGCCGCTGGCTTAGCTGCAGTCTAAATTTTCAACTAAATGGCATTAAGTTTTATGGTCACCATGTTGTTCTGCAGCATCCAGGTGAAGAATTATGATTTGAATTCATGAAAAGCATGTGAGCGTACTGATGGTATAAATTTGATCAATGCATTGTTAAGGTGTGTGGACATATGATTCAACCAATCCACTGATAACAATATAGCAAATTTCATGTTCATTATTGAGAATTTGTATGCTACCTTCAGTGCGAGCATGGACATTTACTTATTGCATCAACCAGCAGTAGACACACACATTGCTCTGGTTCCAGCTCAATAAATCGTGCAGGGAAGACACGCCACCATATGCCATGAAGAATTAAAGTTGGCTGGTGGAGTTCTCTTGATATATAGCCTAGAAACTTGGGCTGCGCTCACCCATGGCATCCAGGTGTGCATGATCCAATTCCCAATTTATGCGTAGGTTCAGGGGTTCAACGCATGGCATAGTTAGGATTGTGAGGCATTGGGAGTCTTGGTGATACAAAAGTTGTCTTGGGCACACGGTGCATCCTTCATTTGCACATTTTCAATATGAGTTGCACCTGAAGTGATATCTTGATCTCAGGCTGAAGTGAAGATCGGTGTACCTGCTGATGTTGTAACAGTGCATGCGCTTCCTAGCTCCATTGAGAGGCATTATTATTTGTTTGGCCAGGTAACCACATAGACCAGGGCCATGGTTCAAAGGCATCCGAAAGGATGCTTAATCTAATGGAAATTAAAAGTTTCTTATTTACACCCTCTATCGAAAAGTTTACAAATGACGATGCAAATCAATTGCGAACGCTAAAATCCACCCTTTAATTGGAAAGGGTAGTATGGTCATCTCACTTGGTGAAAATATGGACACTTTTCATGGCCAAGATAGCGAGATTAGTTATGTGAGAACTCGTTCAATTTCGATCTACTTTTTTGCGACTCAGATCAAGCGGCCTTGAAAAAACACAAAATGCTACTGATAGCCAAGTCGCTTGCGGAGGAATGGGGCTAAAATGGAACCTAAGGAAGTAGGTCGATCAAACGGAAAACAACGCTTAGTCTACACACTACTAGGGAAAACCCTAGCAGTAGCGCGGGGTTTTGTAATATCAGTAGCGCGGGTGGGCGCGCTACTGCTACGGCGCTACAGCTAACTATTAGCAGTAGCGTTGTTCCACCCGCGCTACTGCTACCAGAGTTTATCAGTAGCGCGTTTAGGTGTACCTCGCTACTGCTAAAAGCTGCAGCGTGCCTATTCAACACGCGCTACTGCTAAGGAAGCGCTACTGCTACACACATACCCCGTGCTACTGTTACTATTGTCTGTAAATTTTTTTCTGCAGCGTTTTTTCTCTGTTTTTTAATAGGTTTATACAATAGCCTGTCATATCATACACACAATAGTCTCATCATATCATACTCATGCAAATATTCTCATCAAATCATGCCATCATCATCCAACACAAATGATGTCTCTCATCATCATCGATCTCGAAATTGCGATACAAGTTATGATATGTCTCGAATACATGCAACTACATCGTCATCCCATACACATGTTTCATCATCCATCTAAAACGATGATATAGAAGAGAAGAGCTATCACTATGAGTAAGAGCGGAATTATGCAGTACATGAGGCGCCGGTTGTGATTCCTCTCTCGCGCTAGCGTGAACCTCGAGTAACAAGCTTCTGCTTCTTGTCTGCTATCAAACCCTTTATGGCTGCCGCCCGAGAACCGTGACACTTGGGCCTGACACTCGGGCCACTCATCGTACACTCCCGGAACCCTCCCTATGTACACGGCATAGCACTTCTTCGCCATCAAGGAACTATGTACCTGTTAGAGATGCAACATAATATATTTGAGCAACACGAAAAGAAAGAGTTAGCTAAATAGATGCAACATATAGTGAACATAATTAATCAACGCAGGTTCACCGTACCCAAACTAATTAACTAGATGTACGCAGGTCATCGTACCCAAACTAACAAACTAGCGTTACGCAAGTTCAGCAGGACCGTTGACATCACAAAGTTTCATCGCTACAGAAACTACAAGTTCAACCGACACATCATCATCGGCATCGTCAATCATTGGAAGTTCCATCCATCCATATCCGGGAGGATGCACCCTAGCTTCGTGAACGGCGTCAGGTCTTGACGTTGCATGCCTATGCGAGTTCTGACGTCAGCTCGCGATATAGGGCCGTGGTGGAACATCCCCTTCTCTTCGACAACTTCTTTCATGATGATCGTTGCAATGTCCTTCTGCATGCGAAAGAAGTCATCTCTGACTCTATAATCCAGTTCATGTCCTAAGGATTCTGCCCATTTGCGGATATGTTTATCGTTTCTTGTTGTCATGCGAAGATGTTGGTGATCCCTTCTGTACTCCATCATGAGATGGAGGAGGTAGAATCCATCGTTCTTGCCTGTTGTCGGTTGATGGATGGAGCAGAAGGTAGTTTTATGCGAGAAACCCGGCTTGTTCTTCCTTTGTTTCCTGATCTCCATGTAGCCACCCCTCATGCTGAAGCCGTGGAGAGCATCATCCAGAATATCCATTATGTGGGTGTAGTCTTTCTTCTCGAAGTTTCTGGACGAGTCGAAATACATGGCGTGGGAGACTCGCGAGAAAAGAACGATAAGGACGGCACGCCCGTTGCTGCGGAAAATAAAGACACCTCAAATTAGTCTCCATATGAGCGAAGGAATGATTGAAACGTACGAAAGGGTTGTCCGGCAATGACTTACATTGGATGATAAGGCAGGAGAATCGTTTCCTTATCCTTATTCGTTACCATGAAGTTTTCGATGTAGTCCCTAGCAGCTTTACGTTCAAACTCGCCGAGACTCAAGAAGGACTCATGCATGTAGTATGGATCCGCCACCGAGATTTGCGAGATTTGTTCTCTCCTGATGACAGAGTTCATATGTAGCGCAAAAAGGCGGACGATCGTAAAATCGAGCCGCCACATGAGAAACATCTCAAAGATGTGATCAAACCGCAGGAAGAGCACCTCCGCGGGCAGTGTGTCGACGTAGCACTTGGCCTGAGGCACACGAACCGCGGAAAGCGGATATCCTGGATCCTCCGAGGCGAGAAGGCTTTTCTCAGTCGACAGCACATGGTCGTGCAGTCTCCTGAGATCCCCTGATATGGCCTCTAGCGGTTTCGGCGGTAGGATCGGCTCGCCCGCGACATGGTACATCGCCGCACCTTTGACCGGTACACGGTCTGCAAAATCGGTCGGCTGGCTGCTAGAAGCTTTGGCAGCTTTGGCGGCAGCAGTGCCTCTCTTCGGCGGTCTCTTCCTCTCCTTTTTCTTGGGTTCACCATCCAGACCCTTCCTTACCCCCACCACCAGTGTCGTTGGGCTAAGCACTTTACGACCCTCGGCTAGATGACCCTGCGTTGAGGCGGCATCTGGAGGCGTGTCCTGTGAGGATTGCATGAAGAGAGACTTCTTGCAATCAACCCTAGGACGTTCCTGCCCGGGCGCATCATCCATCTCCTCATCCGCATGCTCATAGCCCGAGTCATATGGCTGACTCATCATTTGTCCGTCGTCATAGGCGGCACCAGTATTGAGGAACCGGAGAGGGTCCTCCTCCTCCATCTCATCATCAATTCCCTGTTCCACGGGGCCGACTACATCATCCACTATTGGACCCCCTTCCTCGCGTCGTCCGCCGCTCTCACCCGGCACGAGAGGCGCTGGTAATTGCGTAGGCGGGGTGGTGGTGTTCATACCTTGGTGATGTGTGGTCATTGGTGTGCTCTCGGCCGCCTCCAGACGAAGAAGATTCTTCGGCCACAACAGCATCCAACCCTTGCCTTCTCCAAGCCGCATCGGGGTCTCGTCCTCCTCTCCCCCGAGCCGTACTGGAGGAGTCAAATCCTCGTGGCCCGCTTTCACACTCGACAAGGTAACCCTGAAGGTGCCAACAAGGATCGGTTGGCCGTGGAACGTGAGTTCCAAGGGCTTCGTTATCACTGCCTTTCCCACGTCCACCTTCCGGCCGTTGATCATGTAGAGTACGGTGCACGGGGTTTCGTCGGCCTGCGAAGACATGTCTGCGGCGTAAGACATCCGAAAGGCGACGAAAAACGGAAGATTATGTATATGTTGGTGCGACTTGTAATTACCGTGAGGGCGTCGAGGTCAGCCAAAGACGAAGGCCCGCCTAGCAGGCCAGAGACAGAGGACGGGCTGCTATGAGCGGGTGCGGGAGCAGGACCTTGTGCTGTAGCGGCAGCAGGTGGTGGTGGTGCGATGTTCACCGAGCTGGGCATGGGAAAATCCTGTGCCGTCTTGTCTGGATTTTGCTTCGTCCAGTCGATAATAGCCGGAATCAAGTTAGTAGTGAAACCATTTCTGCAGGCAGCTACAGCTGCATTGACTGCCTGCTGGACCAACTCATTTTTGTTCGCTTCTGCGGCCTCAGTTGCTTTTTTCTCGGCCTCAGCTGCTTTTTTCTCGAGCGCAAGCTTCACCTTCTCGTCGATGTTCAACTGACTGAACTTCTTTTTCTTCTTTTTGGCCTCCAGGCCCTCGTTGTAGTAGTACTTCCACGTGGCGCCGTCTCCGACGTCGTGCACACGTCCATATTGCGGCCGCTGGTCCAAAGGGAGTCCCTTCAGTTGGTTCAAGGCCCGGTTGAGAGGGGTGTCCCACTTGGGCCTCATCGACGACTGAGACAACGAGTCGCTTTGGCCCGCAAGCCTGTGTTGTTCCTTCTGCAAAAGGAACGTGAACCGTTTACGAATGTTACTACAACGTGTAGTCCACTTGATCAGAAGCTAAATGTAAGGTGGTAAAAGAATAATTACCAGTAATCTAATCAATTTCCTCGTGATCGGGTCCGTGTACCAAACCTTCTTTTCCTTGTCCCACTTGTACCGGGCCCTGATGAAGTCACGCTCCTGCGGGTCGGTGAACTCCGCGTAGGGGTCTGGGATCCCCGCGGCTTCACGTTCCGCGTCCTCCTTATCCCATATGGGCCTCTTGCCAATGTACCCACGGCTTCCGAGGCGTTGGTTCCCCGTGTTCCTTTGCTGCATTGACTTGTATTTCTCAGACTTAATCTTGGCTGCCTCGGTAGCGGAAGTGTCCTTGAACTTTTCGAACTCCTCTGCCGTCAGTGTCGGATTGTCTGCCAAAATCTTTGACAGGGGTTCGTTAGCATCAATCGCTCGTTTCACCCTCCCTTTCCAGGCGGCCAAATCGTTGTTGAATGTGGGCGGGAAGTACATCTCACGCTCATTTAGTATCACAACGATCTCTTCCTGTAGCCTTCGGAGCTGCTTCACACTGATCGACTTTCGAGAGATAACGTCGAAAAAGTTGCAGAGACTAATAAGCGTGTCACGGACGTGCTTGTCCATTATCCCCTGTAAGGGCAACAGCAAGTATCTGCGTCATCATCACATGACAGTCATGAGACTTCATCCCGCTGAACCTTTTCTTCTTGGTGTCTAGAAATCTGCTTATCTTCCCACAGTAACCGGAACTAACTTTGATTCCGGTAAGGCGGGTTGAAGAATTGATCGATCTCCTTCGGACTTAAGGTAAAGCAAGAAGGGGGGGCAATAATTCTCTTCCTTCTTGTTGACTTTTTTGCCCTGGTCCCGCGCCTCCGTCACCGACTCCGTCTCCTCCGACTTTTTATGGGGCGGCATGTGGAGATCTGCCTTGATGTTCAAATCTTCCAAGTCTCTTCTTGCCTTCGACCCATCCTTGGTCTTATCCGGCATGTTCATCAGTGTTGCAAGCAAGCTCTCAAGGACATTCTTCGTGATATGCATTTGATCAAGTCAATGAGGCGTGTCGAGTTTGGGCCAGTACTCCAAGTCCCAGAAAACAGACCTCGTTTTCCATACCTTCAGCAGCGGCTCCGACACCTTTTTCATCTTTCTCGGCGCGGGGCACTGTTCCCAGTTTTTCAACAGCTCATCGATTTCGGCGCCACTCCTCTTACGTGGAGGTCCTCGATGCTCAGCCTCACCATTGAATAGATCTCCACGGTTTCTCCACGGGTCGTCCTTCGTGAGCCATCTTCGATGCCCCATGTACACGATTTTCCCAGACCCGCCATCTTTCGTTAGCTGCTGAGACGTTGTATCATTCATGCACCGCGTGCATCCGCAATATCCGTGGCACACCTGGCCTGCGACATATCCGTAACCGAGATAGTCGTGCACCGTCGTCATCAGCGCGGCTCTCATATAGAAATACTCGCCTTTACGTGTCTAACTCCTCTTGAAGTAGCCCTAGATACAGATTAATATTATTTCCCGGTTGTTTCGGCCCTTGAATCAGCATACTCATGTGTATGTACTTTGTCTTCATGCACTTCTAGGGGGGAAGGTTGTACAGCCATACAAACACCGGCCATGTGCTATGGTTGGTGTTCTGGTTGCCAAACGGATTCATGCCATCGGTACTCGCGCCAAGCACGATGTTCCTTGGATCACCTGCGAAAAATCGATATTCGGCGTTGAACGCTCTCCACTGGCTTGCATCCGCGAGGGGTCTCAGCTTCGGATCATCTCCATCGTCGGGCTTCACCCTCTCCGCGTGCCAGCGCATGAGCTTTGCTTCCTTAGGATCTACGAAATAACGCTGCAGACGGGGAGTGATCGGTAGGTACCATACAACTTTCTGGGGAGATTTCTTTCCGGCCTTCTTGTATCGAGAAGCATTGCACACCGGGCAGTTGTTTTTTTCCGCGTGCTCCTTCCGATAAATGATGCAATTGTTGATGCATGCATGGTATCTAATGTGCGGCAGATCAAGAGGGCACACGATCTTCTTGGCCTCATCAACACTAGTAGGACACTGGTTCCCCGCGGGAAGAACCTTCTTTAGATACTTGAGAAGCTCATCGCGGCTTCTGTCGGTCCATTTGTTTTTAGCCTTTGTCTTTAGAAGTTCGAGCGTGAAACTCAAGCGGGTCACCTCGGGATCGCAACCATCATACGATGGAGTATGAGAGTCTACCTCCAGTTGCTCCAGTTTGGCCTCCTCTCTACAAGCAGCTCTGTCGTTAGTCGTCTTCTTGCGAAGCAGGTCTCGAACATGAGGGTCCCGCATGACTAAACTTAGTGGCGATGAATGCTCCGGTGTGTCCGCGTCTTCTCTGTCATGTCCGTCCACTTCTCCGCCCCCATGTCCGGCCTCTTCTCCGCCCCCATGTCCGGCCTCTTCTCCGCCACCATTATCGGTCATCTCTTTGTCTGGTCCAATGTCGTCATTGGCTGCCCCATCGACGTCATCATCTTCACTTATCCACCGAGTATAGCCATCCATGAAACCAGTCATGAGCAGGTGCGCTTTCAAACGGCCTTCCTTAAAGGGGTCGAGCAAGACTCCTCCTTTGCATCTTCGACATGGACAGAAAATCTCCTTCCGGTTATTTTCATACATGTCGTGCACCGCGGATCGCAACCATCTTTCCACCATCGTTCCACTGACCTTCATGATCGCCTGCGTGGTATAATTAATAAGCAAAAGGATTATAAACGCATCCATGCATGCATGCATCAAAGTCATACAAAAATTCGACATGACCTTCCCTAAAAAAAGGACATATAGAGTTTGCCCGAAATTCGCCGAAACGGAAATAAATCGACATTTCGGCAAAACATAAGCAACTCAAGCACAATTCGGCGGCAACTCATGCCACACACACAATTTCCATCATATCGCCCGATTATGTCATATCGCACACATACACATATTTCTATTCTTGCAAAAGAACAAATTTTTAATCACCTATCTCGAGATCGAGCACGGTGATGATGATGTCGATTGGTGTCGCCACACACCTAGGGAATGATCAAAAGTGGACAAAGCTTACTTCTTGACATGGCTAGATCTAGTTAGGGAGGTACATAGGTCACTTCATTAAATGGGTAGATCTACCTAGCTAGTTGGGGAAGGAGATGACTCTAACTAGTGGAGGGGGAGGAAAAAGAGAAAGGAGTTGCATTAATGGAGGTGGTGTAGTTAGCTAGGAGCAATAAAGAGAGAGAAAGAGAGGTAGAAGAAAGAGAGTAATGGGGGGGGGGAGAAGTAGTGAGGAAGAAGCAAAGTGAGGGAGAGAGAAGGTGGGAGCTAGGGGAAAGTGAAAGCAAGAGAGGATGGGGGAGGGGGAGGGGAGGAAAAGGTGGCTACGCTTTAGCAGTAGCGTGGGATGGGAAAACGCGCTGCTGCTAAAAAAGTAGCAGTAGCGCGTTCCTGGATGACGCGCTACTGCTAAGTGGGGTCCGCCATGTGGCCAAGTTCAAACTTAGCAGTAGCGCCCTACGCTAAAAACGCGCTACTACTATTTTCTTAGCAGTAGCGCGGTTTGTAGAAGGGCGCTACTACTATACCTAGCCTGTCGGCAACGGTGTGGCAATTATAGTAGTAGCGCGTTTTCTTGTAGCCGCGCTACTGCTATTTGGATAGCAGTAGCGCCCTTGGTGACAACGGGCTACTGCTAATTAGCAGTAGCGCCTCCTTTTAACCAGCGCTACTGATAAGCTTCTGTGTATAAGGTTTTCCCTAGTAGTGACAAGGCGGGTGGGCTATTCAACATTGGCTGCCAGCCGTGGATGCATGCATATTTTCTAGTATATGACACATATGGAAGATCTAATACATGTCTAATTACCTGCCTAATTTATATAACAACTGAAGTACGAATCTACCCCTTATAACAACTAAAGTATGCCAATGGTAATATTTTGTACGAAATTGACAAGGACAATTAGTTTGTTTTCTATCCATTCATACAAGTAGTATTTCATTTTGAAAAAAATTTCCATCTTAAATCTAGCGTTCTTATAAACAGGTTCATATGTACCTATGTGTAGAACAATAGTTTTGTTATAGCTAATTGATATTCAGTATCTTTGTTCTTCGTTCACATCGCATCTTGGAGGTCTTCTTATTAGGAACTTGGAGCTGTATATTGAGTAGCATTTCAGATGCGTGCGCATGGGAGACCTTGAGTTTATTACCCTGTGGGCCACATAGTCTCTTCATAATTAAATTTTATGCGTCCATAAAAGGTGGCAAATATAGAGCAAATTAACGTAGATGCTAACTAATGTGCATCAATTCATATTGAAAGTGGCACATGGACGTAGGTTGAGGAGGTCTCGGGAAATGATACTCTGCTTCAGCTACAAAGTTGCTCCATAGCCTTATAACTGAACATGACTTCCTCGTAGTAACTTTAGAGAGACAATCAACAATCAAATATAAATTTTTATTGATTTTCTGTTACTTTGAGAGTTGGAAATACTCGATTTAGCATGTATGTTGTACCCAGGTTGTTGTCAGGTATATATATGCTACATTTCTTAGATAACACAGAAGAGATGTCCCTCTAAGTATGTACACCACTATTATGACTGTGCCAACCAACCGTCAAAACACAATGGCTACACGAGCCAACTCATATATAATTCACCCACGCGTATCATGTTCCAGGAAGAGTGCAAGTGAACGCGTCTTCATAGAGTGCAGACTAGCATCCTTTCATCCTTGGCATGGCATGCATTTGCACGACCAGCTCCCAACTTATATGGGTTGTAAGATAGGATTGCGAGGCACCAGGAATTTTCATGCTACTGAGATTATCTCTGCTGGACACCTTAATGCTTTTTTCCTCTAGTATCCGGTCTGTGTTTTAGCTTCAACCCAGACAGATGTACACAATGATGCTCTGGTGTCGCAGGAGGAGCATTTCTCAACTCCGGCGAGCAGCATGATTAATTGTGTGGCCGAGTAACTATATACTCAGCAACCGATCTAGTATTGGCATGCGCCTTGCAGATCGAGATGCTTAATCTAGGAAAATGTAAGCCTCTCAGTTTGGTAGGTTTCTAGCTTTGGGCCCGTGGTGTATGCTCTGCTGTAAACGACTCAGCATTGTTCTTCTATGATCCTGATACGTCAATCTTTGATGTATCCTTGAAAAAAAGCCTTTTAGTGTTGATGTGAAACAACGGCATCATATATATGTCAATATCAATTCCGAGAAAACTGTCTTGTCACATCACCAAGCAAGTAATAATGATCGGTGCTATGTCTCCTCTCACAAACTAGTATACAGTCTTCCTTATTTTGACTTACAGTTACAATTTTCATTTGCAGTTAATCAAGTCGCTAGTCCTCTGTATGCTACAAGAAATGACGTGGCTGAGCGAGGCTGGGGAAGAAGGAAGAATTAAGGAGAAGGGTGGTGAATGACGAAGAAGACTGCCCATATATAGCGTATGGAAGCTCCAATGAGTGTCACGATTGTTTGTCTGGAAATGAAACTACAGCGCTCAAGGCCGCGCTTCGCATCCACCTCACAGAAATGAATTTTTTTCCTTCTCAGATATACGCCAAGCTACAACCATTTTGCTAGTAATGTTCAGGACAATTTTCTACGGACATGTATATGAACCATTTATTTTAGTCTGACATGCATGAATCCATGAAGCTTAATTGTGATTGTAAGTAGTGCGCTCTCGTCTATCTCTAAACTACAACCTCTTTCTACTTCTAAGTTTATTTGTCGTCATCACCTATCTGTGATGACATATGATTGATGTTTACCTTTAAACAGGATACACCGGACTGTGTTAACATGCATACATGCTAGTAACCATGGACGATGATATCCATACATGTTAATTTGGCCGATCCATCATACTTCAGATAGTTAACAGATGTGCTTTGTGACCCCTATCACTACTAGGGAAAACCCTAGCAGTACCGCGGGGTTTTGTCATAGCAGTAGCGTGGGTGGGCGCGCTACTGCTACGGCGCTACAGCTAACTCTTACCAGAGTTTAGCAGTAGCGCGTTTAGGGGAACCTCGCTACTGCTAAAAGCTGCAGCGCGCCTGTTTACCACGCGCTACTGCTAAGGCAGCGCTGCTGCTACACACATACCCCGCGCTACTGTTACTATTTTCTGTAAAAAAAAATCTGCAGCGTTTTTACTCTGTTTTTAATAGGTTTTATTCAATAGCCTCTGTCATATATATCATACACACAATAGTCTCATCATATTATACACATGCAAATAGTCTCATCAAATCATGTCGTCATCATCCAACACAAATGATGTCTCTCATCATCATCGTTCTCGAAATTGCGATACAAGTTATGATATGTCTCGAATAAATGCAACTACATCGTCATCCCATGCACATGTTTCATCATCCATCTAAACGATGATATAAAAGAGAAGAGCGATCACTATGAGTAAGAGCGGAATAATGCAATACATGAGACGCCGGTTCTGATTCCTCTCTCGCGCTAGCGTGAACCTCAAATAATTAGATTCTGCTTCTTGTCTGCTATCGAACCCTTTATGGCTGACGCCCGAGAACCGTGACACTTGGGCCTGACACTCGGGCCACTCGTCGTACACACCCAGAACCCTCCCTATATACACGGCATAGCACTTCTTCGCCATCAAGGACCTATGTACCTGTTAGAGATGCGTCTTCATCAAGCGAATTCAACAATAATATGCAACATATTATATTTGAGCAACACGAAAAGAAAGAGTTAGCTAATAGATGCAACATATAGTAAACCTAATTAATCAACGCAGGTTCATCGTGCCCAAACTAATTAACTAGATGTACGCAGGTCATAGTACCCAAACTAACAAACTAGCGTTACGCAAGTTCAGCAGGACCGTTGACATCACAAAGTTTCATCGCTACAGAAAGTACAAGTTCAACCGACACATCATCATCGGCATCGTCAATCACTGGAAGTTCCATCCATCCATATCCGGGAGGATGCACCCTAGCTTCGTGAACGGCGTTAGGTCCTAACGTTGCATGCCTATGCGAGTTCTGACGTCAGCTCGCGATATAGGGCCGTGGTGGAACATCCCATTCTCTTCGACGACTTCTTTCCTGATGATCGTTGCACTATCCTTCTGCATGCGAAAGAAGTCATCTCTGAGTTTATAATCCGGTTCGTCTCCTAAGGATTCTGCCCATTTGCGGATATGTTCATCATTTCTTGTTGTCATGCGAAGCTGTTGGTGATCCCTTCTGAACTCCATCATGAGATGGAGAAGGTAGAATCCATCGTTCTTGCTTGCCGTCGGTTGATGGATGGAGCAGAAGGTAGTTTTATGCGAGAAACCCGGCTTGTTCTTCCTTTGTTTCCTGATCTCGATGTGGCCACCCCTCATGCTGAAGCCGTGGAGAGCACCATCCAGAATATCCATTATGTGGGTGTAGTCCTTCTACTCGTAGTTTCTGGACGAGTCGAAATACACAGCGTGGGAGACTCGCGGGAAAAGAACGATAAGGACGGCGCGCCCGTTGCTACGGGAAAAATAACACCTCAAATTAGTCTCCATATGAGCGAAGGAATGATTGAAACGTACGAAAGGGTTGTCCGACAATGACTTACATTGGATGATAAGGCAGGAGAATCGTTTCCTTGTGCTTATTCGTTATCATGAAGTATTCAATTTAGTCCCTAGCAGCTTTACGTTCAAAGTCGCCGAGACTCAAGAAGGACTCATGCATGTAGTATGGATCCGCCACCGAGATTTGCGAGATTTGTTCTCTCCTGATGACGAAGTTCATATGTAGCGCAAAAAGGCGAACGATCGTAAAATCGAGCCGCCTCGTGAGAAACATCTCAAAGATGTGATGAAACCGCAAGAAGAACACCTCCGCGGGCAGTGTGTCGACGTAGCACTTGGCCTGAGGCACACGAACCGCGTAAAGCGGATTTCCTGGATCCTCCGAGGCGAGAAGGCTTTTCTCAGTCGACAGCACATGGTCGTGCAGTCTCCTGAGATCCCCTGATATGCCCTCTAGCGGTTTCGGCGGTAGGATCGGCTCGCCCGCGACATGGTACATCGCCGCACCTTTGACCGGTACATGGTCTGCAAAATCGGTCGGCTGGCTGCTAGAAGCTTTGGCGGCAGCAGAGCCTCTCCTCGGCGGTCTCTTCCTCTCCTTTTTCTTGGGTTGACCGTCCAGACCCTTCCTTACCACCGCCACCAGTGTTGTCGGGCTAAGCACTTTATGACCCTCGGCTAGTTGACCCTGCGCTGAGGCGGCATCTGGAGGCGTGTCCGGTGACGATTGCATGAAGAGAGACTTCTTGCAATCAACCCTAGGACGTTCCTGCCAGGGCACATCATCCATCTCCTCATCCGCATGCTCATAGCCTGAGTCATATGGCTGACTCATCATTTGTCCGTCGTCATAGACGCCGGTATTGAGGAACCAGAGAGGGTCCTCCTCCTCCATCTCATCATCCATTCCTTGTTCCACAGGGGCGACTACATCATCCACTATTGGACCCCCTTCCTCGTGTCGTCCGCCGCTCTCACCCGGCACGAGAGGCGCTGGTAATTGCGTAGGCGGGGTGGTGGTGTTCATACCTTGGTGATGTGTGGTCATTGGTGTGCTCTCGGCCGCCTCCAGACAAAGAAGATTCTTCGACCACAGCAGCATCCAACCCTTGCATTCTCCAAGCCGCATCGGGGTCTCATCCTCCTCTCCCCCGAGACGTACTGGAGGAGTCAAATCCTCGTGGCCCGCTTTCACACTCGACAAGGTAACCCTAAAGGTGCCAACGGGGATCGACTGGCCATGGAACGTGAGTTCCAAGGGCTTCGTTATCACTGCGTTTCCCACGTCCACCTTCTGGCCGTTGATCATGTAGAGTACGGTGCACGGGGTTTCGTCGGCCTGCGAAGACATGTCTGCGGCGTAAGACTTCCGAAAGGCAACGAAAAACGGAAGATTATAGATATGTTGGTGCAACGTGTAATTACCGTGAGGGCGTCGAGGTCAGCCAAAGACGAAGGCCCACCTAGCACGCCAGAGACAGAGGACGGGCTGCTATGAGCGGGTGCGCGAGTAGGCGCGGGTGCGAGACCTTGTGCGGTAGCGGCAGCAGGTGGTGGTGGTGCGATGTTCACCGAGTTGCTCCCGACGAAGCTGGGCATGGGAAAATCCTGTGCCGTCTTGTCTGGATTTTGCTTCGTCCAGTTGATAATAGCCGGAATCAAGTTAGTAGCGAAATCATTTCTGCAGGCAGCTAAAGCTGCATTGACTCCCTGCTGGACCAACTCATTTCTGGTCGCTTCTACTGCCTCAGCTGCTTTTTTCTCGGCCTCAGCTGCTTTTTTCTCGACCGCAAGCTTCACCTTCTCGTCGATGTTCAACTGACTGAACTTCTTTTTCTTGTTTTTGGCCTCCGGGCCCTCGTCGTAGTAGTACTTCCACGTGGCGCCGTCTCCGACGCCGTGCACACGTCCATATTGCGGCCGCTGGTCCAAAGGGAGTCCCTTCAGTTGGTTCAAGGCCCGGTTGAACGGGGTGTCCCACTTGGGCCTCATCGACGACTGAGACGACGAGTCGCTTTCAGCCGCAAGCCTGTGTTGCTTCTTCTGCAAAAGGAACGTGAACCATTATACGAATGTTACTACAACGTGTAGTCGACTTGATCAAAAGCTAAATGTAAGGTGGTAAAAGAATAATTACTAGTAATCTAATCAATTTCCTCGTGATCGGGTCCGTGTATCAAACCTTCTTTTCCTTGTCCCACTTGTACCGGGCCCTGATGAAGTCACGCTCCTGCGGGTCGGTGAACTCCGCGTAGGGGTCTGGGATCCCCGTGGCTTCACGTTCCGCGTCCTCCTTATCCCATATGGGCCTCTTGCCAATGTAGCCACGGCTTCCGAGGCGTTGGTTCCCCGTGTTCTTTTGCTGAAGCCCCTTGTATTTCTCAGACTTAAGCTTGGCTGCCTCGGTAGCGGAAGTGTCCTTGAACTTTTCGAACTCCTCTTCCGTAAGTGTCGGATTGTCCGCCAAAATCTTGGACAGGGGTTCGTTAGCATCAATCGCTCGTTTCACCCTCCCTTTCCAGGCGGCCAAATCGTTGCTGAACATGCCCATGGCATGCTTATTGATATTTTTCATGGCAGCATCATCCCACGGGTGTTCTATGCGGTCATCCCGGCCGGGGAACTGGAATCTCTTGTGCAGCTTCGTTAGCAGCAAGTGCTCCATATTTGGTTTCTTCCTTAAGTCATTGTCGTTGATGCTCGCGGTTTCCTGTAGGATGCATCCAACTTGGTTGTCGTAGCACTTGCGAGCTTCATCCGACGCTATTGGCTCAAATTTGCCAGGGTGCATCTCTGTGACCAGGATTCTTCCGATGCCGAGTTTGTTAGGGCGTCTTGTCCTATGCTTCTTCTGCTTCTTCTTTTCGTTACCGGCTTCGGCGCCGGTACCTTCCACGCCGGTCTCGGCGGCAGTACAATCGTCCGCTATGACGAGGGCACCCTGCAAACCTTGTGTTTGCTGACTAGACAAAAAGTCGAGGAAATCATGTTCACAGTCATATTGTATGTCGTCGGCAGCGTGGTCAGAAGCCCCGGTTTCGTCGTTGTTCGACATGTTTCCTACGATTAAGTCTGCTCGTTTAATTCTTAAACTATAATAAAATGAGTAATGACATAAAAAAAAGGCCTATGGTTTGCCGGAATGACGTTTCGTTCCTGTCACAGCAAATCCCGAGCACTTGATATGCCTACTTTCTAGCACAAGTCATGCCGAAATTCACGGGAAATTTCGGCATGACCTTTGCTAAAAAGTGGACATATCGAGCGCCTGAAATTCGCCAGAACGGAAATGAATCAACATTCCGGCAAAACATAGGCCACTCGGATCATTTTCCCTGCAAAGATATACTAGAAAGATACATCTGTATCACCACATACACATCAAACCACTTGCTTTGACATCCCACACATGATACCAATGGCACTGAATTTATAAAACAGAATAACATCAACCTATGGCACTGAATTTATAAAACAGAAAAGAGAGAAAATTTGATACGAATCAAAATTCCTAGAATAAAATTTCTGTCCTAATTTGAAACCTAGCTAAATTTCTATCCTATTTTATGTCCTAATTTGATACCTAGCTAAATACCAATAAAAATTCCTAGAATAAAATTTCTATCCTAATTTGAAACCTAGCTAAATTTCTGTCCTAATTTATGTCCTAATTTGATACCTAGCTAAATACCAATAAAAATTCCTAGAATAAAATTTATGTCCAAATTTGATACCTAGCTAAATTCCTAGAATAAAATTTCTATACACTTAGGGTTCCTAGAAGCAAAAATCCTAGAATAAAATTTCTGTCCTAATTTGATACCTAGCTAAATACCAATAAAAATTCCTAGAATAAAATTTCTGTCCTAATTTGATACCTAGCTAAATTCCTAGAATAAAATTTCTATACACTTAGGGTTCCTAGAATAAAATTTCTGTCCTAATTTGATACCTAGCTAAATACCAATCAAACTCTTAGTGTTAATTCTAGGGTTCATACCAAAACCTAGCTACCTAGGGTTCATACTAAAACCGAGGGTTCATAGTAAATCCTAGGGTTCAAACTAAAACCTAGGGTTCATACGAAAACCTAGGGCAGACGGAGAGGAGAGGAGAGAGGAGGGGCGGGGGACTTACGCGCGGGGGGGGGGGGGGGGGGTTGTCGGGGGAGACGCCTGCGGTGAGGTGGAGGTCGGGGGAGACGGGCGCGGGTGGAGGAGGGGGCGCCGATGATGTGGACGGCGACGGATGGCGCGCGGAGGGCGACAGACGGGCCGGCAACGGAGGGCGAGCGGTGGAGGGCGAAGGAGGGCGCGCGGCCAAGGACGACGGACGGCGACGGAGGGCGCGCGGAGGGTGATAGACGGAGACGGAGGAGGAGAGGGAATGGGGGAATGGGGATGGATAATTGAGGGAGGCCCGCGCGCGGGATGTTAAGTCAAATTTAGCAGTAGCGCGGGTCTGGACACACGCTATAGCTAACTTAGCTGTAGCGCGGGCAACGCATACCCCGCGCTACTGCTAAGTTAGCTATAGCGCGTGTCCGGACCCGCGCTACTGCTATTCCTTTCATTTTTCTTCTCATTTTATTTTTCTTTTCCTTTTCATTTTAATTTTCTTTTTTCCTTTCTCCTTTTTCTTTTTCTTTTCATTTTCTTTTCTATTCCTTGTATTTTTCTTTTCATTTTTTTTTCATTTTCATTTTCTTTTTTCCTTTCTCCTTTTTCTTTTTCTTTTCATTTTCTTTTCTATTCCTTGTATTTTTCTTTTCATTTTTTTTTCTTTTCATTTTCATTTTCTTTTTTCCTTTCTCCTTTTTCTTTTTATTTTCATTTTCTTTTCTATTCCTTGTATTTTTCTTCTCATTTTATTTTTCTTTTCATTTTCATTTTATTTTGTCCTTTCTCCTTTTTCTTTTTCTTTTCATTTTCTTTTCTATTCCTTATATTTTTTCTTCTCATTTTATTTTTCTTTTCATTTTCATTTTATTTTTTCCTTTCTCCTTTCTCCTTTTTCTTTTTCTTTTCATTTTCTTTTCTATTCCTTGTATTTTCCTTTTCATTTTCTTTTTCTTTTCATTTTCTTCTTTCCTTTCTCATTTTTCTTTTTCTTTTCTTTTCCGACAAACGACCGAGCTGGAACCATGCATATATATTACACATCATTTGACCGATAACGATTAAGTGCGTACACAAAATAAATACATATATATAAATGATGGTTTCTCAGCGTCGACGTTTTCGTTTCTGAGTGAGCTTCTTTCCCTTCTTGTTCGCTGTCGAATAATTGAGCCCCTCGTTGTGACTTTTCCTTTTCCATGGAGTACGATCTTTCTTAGGTAATGTAGTATTGATTCTTCTTTTGACGTATGCTTCATCGTCATCATCATCTTCCCTCATCGGGTTGCCGTACTGGTCGTAGTCTTCCTCGTTGGCGACTCCATCCATTCCGATGATGTTCCTTTTGCCTCTCCTCACGACAACACGGCTGGGATTGCTCGGGTCGGTTATGAAGAAGCATTGTGTCACGTGCTTAGCGTGTACCCATGGCTCGTTTTTTGCGATGGCGTTCACGGTAGCGCTCTTGGCGTCGGGTATAGATATGGTAGTGAAATACCGGTTTTCTCTTTCGACGATCTTAGCACATCTGACACGGAACATCGTTGCATCATGCAGTCCAGAGTAGTCAAGCTCCTAGATCTCTTCGACTCTTCCGTAGAATCTTGCAGTTGCGGCGTTGTCGCCGGTCATGCATTCCATCGTCACCCCTGAGTTTTGAAAATCACTGTTTATATCTTTGGCCTCCGTGTAGAACGTGTATCCGTTGATATCGTATACCTGATAGGTCGCGAGGTTGGCCGCGGGGCCATGTGCTAAGGCGTATATGACCAATCCATCCGTAGAGCCCTCTTCCGGGGGATTAGCAAGAACATGCTCTTTGAACCAAGGCAGGAAAGTGGAGTTGTGCTCTCTAATAACTTCGGCGTTCGTCTTGCATAGCCCCCGGTCACGGTACTTCTTTGCGATGGTTTCTTTGTGCAGTGTCGCGAAAGGATCTACCACGTCTAGGTGTTGTAGCACTACTAAGTTTGCTCTGTCAAAGTCATTGCGTCGACCCGAGTGGTCCACATGCAGTTCCCTCCGGCCGTTGGTATGACCTTCTCCTCCGAGCCTCCCAAGGTGCTTGTTAACGGGCAAACGAACAACAAGGTATCCGCCATATAGATAATTCTCGCAGAAAGAGGTGCACTCTTGGGTCAGATAGCCCTGGATGATGCTTCCATCCGGACGGGACATGTTATGAACGAATCCTTTGATGACCCCATTCATCCTCTCGAACGGCATCATGTTCTGCAGGAATGTCGGCCCGAGGTCTATGATGTCGTCCACAATGTGGACACACAGATGCAGCATGACGTCAAAGAACGCGGGCGGGAAGTACATCTCAAGATCATTTAGTATCACAACGATCTCTTCCTGTAGGCTTCGGAGCTGCTTCACACTGATCGACTTTCGAGAGATAACGTCGAAAAAGTTGCAGAGACCAATAAGCGTGTAACGGACGTGCTTGTCCATTATCCCTCTAAGGGCAACAGGAAGTATCTGTGTCATCATCACATGACAGTCATGAGACTTCATCCCACTGAACCTTTTCTTCTTGGTGTCTTGAAATCTACTTATCTTCCCACAGTAACCGGAACTAACTTTGATTCCGGTAAGGCAGTTGAAGAATTGATCGATCTCCTTCGGACTTAACGTAAAGCAAGAAGGGGGGCAATAATTCTCTTCTTCTTGATGACTTTTTTGCTCTTGTCCCGCGCCTCCGTCTCCGTCTCCTCCGACTTTTTACGGGGCGGCATGTGGAGATCTGCCCAGATGTTCAAATCTTCCAAGTCTCTTCTTGCCTTTGGCCCATCCTTGGTCTTATCCGGTATGTTCATCAGTGTTGCAAGCAAGCTCTTAAGGACATTCTTCGTGATATGCATTTGATCAAGGCAATGAGGCGTGTCGAATTTGGGCAAGTACTCCAAGTCCGAGAAAACAGACCTCGTTTTCCATACCTTTAGCAGCGGCTCCGGCGCCTTTTTCATCTTTCCCGGCGCGGGGCACTGTTCTCAGTTTTTCAACAGCTCATCGATTTCGGCTCCGCTCCTCTTACGTGGAGGTCCTCGATGCTCAGCCTCACCATTGAATAGATCTCCACGGTTTCTCCACGGGTCGTCCTTCGCGAGCCATCTTTGATGCCCCATGTACAAGATTTTCCTAGACCCGCCATCTTTCGTTAGCTGCTGAGACGTTGTATCATTCATGCACCGCGTGCATCCGCAATATACGTGGCACACCTGGCCTGCGACATATCCGTAACCGAGATAGTCGTGCACCGTCGTCATCAGCGCGGCTCTCATATAGAAATACTCGCCTTTACGTGTCTAACTCCTCTTGAAGTAGCCCCAGATACAGATTAATATTATTTCCCGGTTGTTTCGGCCCTTGAATCAGCATACTCATGTGTATGTACTTTGACTTCATGCACAACCAGGGAGGGAGGTTGTACATACATACAAACACGGGCCATGTGCTATGGTTGGTGTTCTGGTTGCCAAACGGATTCATGCCATCGGTACTCGCGCCAAGTACGATGTTCCTTGCATCACCTGCGAAATATCGATATTTGGCATTGAATGCTCTCCACTGGCTTGCATCCGCGAGGTGTCTTATCTTCGGATCATCTCCATCGTCGGGCTTCACCCTCTCCGCATGCCAGCGCATCTGCTTTGCTTCCTTAGGATCTACGAAATAACGCTGCAGACGGGGAGTGATCGGTAGGTACCAAACAACTTTCTGGGGAGAATTATTTCCGGCCTTCTTGTATCGAGAAGCATTGCACACCGGACAGTTGGTTTTTTCCGCGTGCTCCTTCCGATAAATGATGCAATCGTTGATGCATGCATGGTATCTAATATGCGGGAGATCAAGAGGGCACACGATCTTCTTGGCCTCATCGACACTAGTAGGACACAGGTTCCCCGCGGGAAGAACCTTCTTTAGATACTTGAGAAGCTCATCGAGACTTCTGTCGGTCCATTTGTTTTTAGCCTTCGTATTTAGAAGTTCGAGCGTGAAACTCAAGCAGGTCACCTCGGGATCGCAACCATCATACAATGAAGTCTTCGAGTCTACCTCCAGTTGCTCCAGCTTGGCCTCCTCTCTAGAAGCAGCTCTGTCGCTACTCGTCTTCTTGCGAAGCAGGTCTCGAACATGAAGGTCCCGCACGATTGAATTTAGTAGCGACGAAGGCTGCGGCGTGTCCGCGTCTTCTCTGGCGCCATTTCCGGCCTCTTCTCCACCGCCATTTCCGGCCTCTTCTCCGCCACCACCATGTCCGGCCCCTTCTCCGCCGCCATGTCCGGCCTCTTCTCCGCCGCCATTATCGGTCATCTCTTCGTCTGGCCCCATGTCATCATTGGCTGCCCCGTCGGCGTCCTCATCCTCATCATCTTCACCTATCCACCGAGTATAGCCATCCATGAAACCAGTCATGAGCAGGTGCGCCTTCAAACGACCATCCTTATAGGGGTCGAGCCAAACTCCTCCTTTGCATCTTCGACACGGACATAAAATCTCTGTCCGGTTATTTTCATACATGTCCTGCACCGCCGATCGCAACCACCTTCCCACCATCGTTCCACTCACCATCATGATCGCCTGCGCGGTAATAATAAGCAAAATGATTATAAAAACGCATGCATGCATCAAAGTCATACAAAAATTAGGCACGACCTTCCCTAAAATTAGGACATATAGAGTTTGCCCGAAATTTGCCGAAACGGAAATAAATCGACATTTCGGCAAAACATAGGAAGCTCACGCACAATTAAATGGATAGATCTAGTTGGGGAGGTAGAAAGGTCACTTCATTAAATGGGTAGATCTACATAGCTAGTTGGGGAAGGAGATGGCTCTAACTAGTGGAGGGGGTGGAAAAGTGAGGAAAAGAGAAAGGGGTTGCATTAATGGAGGTGTGGTGTAGTTAGGGGCATTAAAGAGAGAGAAAGAGAGGTAGGAGAAGAAAGAGAGTAATGGGGAGAGAAGCAAGGTGAGGAAGAAGCAAAGTGAGGGAGAGAGGAGGGGGGAGGGCAAAGTGAAGGGAGAGAGGAAGGGGGAGGAGGAGAGGGTTGAAAAAGGTGGCTGCTGCGCCTTAGCAGCAGCACGGGCAAGAAAACGGTGCTACTGCTAAAACGTTAGCACTAGCGCGGTCCTTAAGGCCGCGCTGCTGCTAAGCGGGGCCCACCATGTGGCACAGTACAACATTAGTTGCAGCGGTGGGTCTGCAACACGCGCTACTGCTAAAGTTTTAGCAGTAGCGCGCTTCAGGCGGGCCGCGCTACTACTATACATAGCCTGGTGGCTAAGGGGGGGCTCACATAGCAGTAGCGCCTTTCGTCTGGGCCGCGCTACTGATAAATGGATAGCAGTAGTGCGTTCCACAAAGCCGCGCTACTGATAAGCCTCGACCTATAAGGTTTTCCCTAGTAGTGTATCCATCTCTAAATTTCATCTTATGTCAGAAAAAAAGTAAAGGAATGGGATTTTTTTTTTGCTAGAGTACTGTATATGATCAGGTGCTGAAGAGGGAGCCTTGCTTATAATGAACGGCCACCAGAGCTCTAACGCTTTTCAAGAGCACAACTACACGAAGAGAGCATAGTCCACATGCGGGGAAAGGTAAGGTAAGCACGTGAGCATATATAGTTTCAGAAAATAAAGAGATATAGGTACATTATCATGAGTCATGACACACATGGTTCCATACCTAGCTCTATAAATGAGCCAGGGCATTGGCCACCACGAGAAACGAGGCTAGTAGTGAAGCTCATCACAATCTATAAACCCACGCGTGTTCTTCCGTGACAATGCATGCATTTCGAAACCTAGGTGTTAGGGCTGTATGCAGTGATATAAGTTGTAGGATTGTGTGGTACTGGGAACGTATGTGCTACAGTAACTTCCTTGGATTGTATAGGTCAACATGGATGCCTCTCAAACTGGTGTGGTCCTGATGTACATGCTGAATTCCTAGCTATATATATATTGCGCTTGGCAGCATCAAGCCCTGCATTGAACTTTCTCGGGTTGCCTTTGTGGCTCCACGTGAGAAATGATGGATGATCGTTATTGTGCAAATGCCACATTCATAATCAAATCTTGTTTACCATGTGCTAGAGCCTGTACCAGTGTGGTTGACACGTAATAGAAATAACACTAAGGTACAAGCTGGTACCTTAGTCACTGAAAGTTGTATCTAAGCAGATATTTAAGTGTGTATGATATGGCACAATATACAATATGTTTGGATTGCCCGATTGCCCCAAGTGATTTGTTTGCTAGTTTTTGGTGCATGGCAGGACACTGTACATAAGAGTTGCAATGAAGTTGTACCGTGATGTGACTATCGAACAATCGGTCATCAAGACGATGACTGGAACATCGCTTCATCTCCGGAGTGAAAACTCTTGTTCTGACATTTATTGGTCTGGGCGGAGCAGCGGCGAACATGCATCATTACCTTGTGTGGGGAATTTTCTATTTGTTTTTGTGCTAATCTTCATTCACAGGTCAGCAACAAGGATGAAAATCCTTATCCAGGTCGTCTCGGTCCGAATTTGGCGACGGTGACACGAGGACGTTTATCCCTTCTAAACGCATTGTTGCGGAAGAAGTAGACTTAGTCTTAGGTGTTAATTCCGTATCTTATAATGGTTTACGCGTGGGTACATTTGTTATATACTTTGTTCAATAATTAATAAGTGCACCACAATGATACAGAGGCCGTCGGTTTCAACCCCCTTTTCGAAAAATAGGACATAGTATAGCTTGATTGCAACTCTTAACATCTCGAGTTTTGTCCAACATTGAGAATTTACAAATTTCTAGTATGGACCGTTAATTGAAACATAATAAAAAAAATACATCTTCCTAGTTTCAAAACTAGACAAGTGTACATTTTTCCCTTCTGACTTATTGCGTCGTGTCAGCTTGGCACCTCATTTTTTGGGGTGTAATTTTCACCCGTAACCGCCAATGCCATGTATTTTTAGTCCATCAAACAGTTTTGCTTGGTCAAACATGTGCTCGCGCCGAGGTGAGATTATGGTTCTGGGATCACCGCTCTTGCCTAGGACACACGAACATTGTTGAAGAGCGAGAGGCACACCACACCAATGTTACTTTACCAGCGCCGCCAAATCCTTTGAGAAGAACATGATCTGCTTAGCAAATCGCCGTCACAGAGAAGAACATGTTAGCGAGGACTTGTATAACGTCCTAGGTTGGGCTAGACAGAATCAGGAAGCACAAATCACACATGCTCCCTGACATGGCCGAAGTTGGCTAACCTTCGTCAGTCAGAACTAGAAATGGAGGACCTAGACACACCGCTTAATGGGGGATGGAGAAAACGCCTGATCCAAAAACCTCCAGGTCGCCCTGATCCCACATGGCACGGTGGCGAGCCCCCTTGCTCCTTGCGCTCATGCCCTCTTCCTTCTGTACTCCTCAGGGACGGTGCCAGCTATCTGGCAAGCCTTGGCGGCTGCCATACCTAAAAACCCGTAAACCTACTAGTTTTTTTGGAACTAGTGCTTAGTACGTGTACATCTTAATTAGAATCAGTATGATTCTGTGTGTGTTGGGGCTGAGTGATTGCTGACTTGCTTGTGGGCTGATGCTCGGCAAGCGGGCTTGTGAGTTGCAACCCACGGATGAATCCAAACATCAATACACGATCTACTCGTCCGTTCGTCAGTTGCAAATTCCTGCAAAGTGGAAATCCACGTGAATTCTTTTTTTCAGGGAAAATCCATGTGACTTCCTAATAGGTCACCAAGACGGCATCCAGCAGGGCACGGATGACAGCGGCCAACACGAGCAGAGAGTGGCCACTTCTAGCCACTCAGTTGGGCCAAGTGACGACGCAAGGGCAACTGGTCACAAAATGACGCAGAAGAATAAGAGCAAGTAAATAAGGAAAGTTAATTTAGAACTGAAATTGAACTTCGAATTTAGAAGCAAATTCTGTTGTCGTTGGCTGAAAATAGCTCCAATATTCTAGGGACCTCATTATTGAAAATAATTAATTAGTTTTGGATTTCTGTTGTTCTTGTTAAACACAAAGTATATATCTACTGTTCTAGTGAGTTGTTTCATAATTGCATTATACATACATGGTTTTCTTCTTCATAAATATCACCACACCGAAAAATTATATGTGCCTCCGCCATTGCTGCTCCCCTTGCATACCTCCTCCACTGCTTGCTGGCCAAGCCAAGGTACGGGAGCAACCTCATGTGCAGGAGGCATCGAGGTCGACACTCGACATCCATGTGAAGCCAGCTCTTGCTTTAGCTAGCCACCGGACGGCCGGGCGCGGGACCAGCTGGGCACATGGTCTCCTCCGCAGCTAGTCTGGCACTTGCACCAGTGTCGGCTGCGAACTCGCATATACTGGTCCCGTTGATACGGACGATTGCGGTGGTGGCAGCTCAGCCGCTGCTCCTCGGACACGAGGAGGCATGGATCAGGCAATCCCAATGTGGTGACGTGGTGATCTGGGGGGAGGCACGAATCCGCCAGCCTGGAGGTGGATTGCCTATGCAGGCATGACCAGCTCCCTATGTGGACGACACTTGGGGAAGGTGCAGAGTGGACCTGCATATGGAGCATCAGGATCGACCTCAGCATTTGGCCCCTCGGCGTCTCCGGGTGAAATCCTAGTACCATCGGCGGGCATTTCGCCAGTGTGATGGCTTGCGCACGGATGTGCGGCGGTGCGGGTAGGCGCAACTTGATGGTGGTGAGCTTTGCCAGATTGGGAGGATCGGGCATGATGCACCAGGCGTTGACTCAGTCTCGTTGGAGGCTGTGTGTGGCACGACTCTCCTTGGTATCACTGCTACCGGCGAAATTGGTTCTATCTCGACCGCATCTGGCTGTGCTAGGCGTGGTCCTGGCGCGAACGAAAACCAACGGCAGGACGGCGGTGCGGAAGTGCTCGGAAGTCACGTGATGACGTCTTATCTCAACGACTTTCTCTTTTGGCCAATCAGTTCTGTCCGAGCAGATCAGTAGAGTGGTGGACAACAACGGCAAAAAAAACGAGGTGTATTCTCTCCGGGTGAAAGCTCATGCTCTTGCCTTCAAGCTTGGTTGGGCAGCGTCGACATCGGTGCATCGTTACATTGTTGATGGTGGTTGTTCAAAGATTTGCTTCGGGTGATAGCCGTTGGTCTGGCATCTAGTTGGACCAACCAACATCGGCGTGTGAGCAGCGATTTCATCTTGAAAGTGTTGTCATGGAGCATTGCGCCCTTTATCTGCTAATATGTCATCATAGGTTTGATGGTACGGTTTGAGGATGTAGTGGCGAGGCTTGTCCTATGTGGATTGCCTCATTTTTTTCCTTTTCCTTTTTGTAAGTCGATTTGTTCAACATTATCAGTAATTAGTAATATACGGATGTGTGGTCGACTCGATGCTAATGCCTAGGGTCTTTCCCTATTTTGGAGAAAAAAGGAAGCATAACCACGTCATTTGCTACGCAGGACAGCACCACCGAGACAAACCTGCAGAAGAAAAATCCCAACCCAGAGAACTAAATCTGAGGACACAGCACCCTCCACACGCCTTTCAACGATACAAAGAAGCACCATCACAACGAGGATGAGACGAGAAGGACTCATTTCATCCCGATGGCGGCACTGTCGCCTCACCACCGACGACTGGGGACCCGAATTTAAACTAATAACCTCACCCTGCTACCACCACTCCACCAGTGCGGAACAATGGGGTCCCGGTCCCCTCTCATCGCTGAAACGGCAGAAGGAGGGAGAGGGTGTCTGTGATCTCGCCAAGGTGGAGGTAGATCAGCGCGCTGGCCTAGCTCCTAGGGTTTCGCGGGAGGGAGAGGGGAGGAAGAAAACGCTTCGTGAATCATTCTCCTGCTCATTTTGAACATAGCTTACAAACTAAAACGCCCTGTATTTCACTGAAATTGCTCATCTTTAAAGAGTGTAATTTTAGTTTAAAATTGTAGGTAATTAAGTTCTACAGAAGTGACATGTAGGCCGTTGAGACTTAGTAAAAGCGATGTGTTTATGTGCATACATACAAGTCAGAATGGGTATGCCTAATTGGCTTGTAGGACAGGTGTATATACATTCGCCGGTACAAGTATAAATAACCAAAACGAAAGCTGTACATGGCTACTTGCCTACCTAGTTGGCTAGCTCTATAAATCGTCCATAGCACTAGGAAGGATGGAAGAAACTAAGAAAGAATCCACTCAACTGAAGTTCATAGAAATATATTATCTCTGCACTTACCCACATCTAGTTGTTTTGATAATGGCAATGCACACATGGATCCCCTATTTTTCTTTTTGCGAAAAATCTGGCCCATAATTAACATGGGTCATATACACATGTACCATATAGGATTGCGAGATATTGGGAATAACCTACATACGACAGCGGCCGTTCTCCCTTGTTAATATCAACATTTTGGTGCGCTGGCCCTTTGGGGCCTTAGCACGACTACTTCCTGACTGTATACTACAATAAGATTTGCCCAGCTCCGGTGAGGGAGGGGTGATAACGGCGGCACGCCTTCAGCTCGCTCCAGTGCTTATAGTTGTCGTTAGGTGGTCTACAGGCATGGATGTAATTTTTGTTACTTCTCATGTTCTTTGTACTTTCATGATGTTTGATGAATAGATCAGAAGTTTTTTCCACGAAAAAAATATCAAAATGTGATCAACAATGTTCGTCGGAATTGTTACCAGACCATGAGGCTGTAACAACCATACATGCCTCCCAAAGTCTAAAGAAACATAATATTTAGCTAAACTATCAGCCTCAAAGTTTGTCCGTCTTGATCAAAGTTTTAAATAGCGCGCTACGCCTCTTAGCGGCGGACCTCTTCTAAATGCTATAGCGATGCTATAGCGCGCTATTTAAAATGTTTGCTCATGTGTTTGGACAAGCATGGAGATTATCTTTGCGTGCAATGAGTTCTCTGATTACCGTCACATTTTGACCCCGGGCACCTTCAGCAATATCTTTGATGACAGTAGGGCTATCTGATGCTATGAGAATCCTCTGAATATTCAAATCAGATGCTAGTGCTTGAGCTTCTCTACACGCTAAAGCTTCAAGGGTTGGAACTTCACTCATATGATTCAAAGTGATCGAGGAGGAGCCGAGGTAGAGTCCCTCCCAGTTTCTGCATACTGCCGCCACAGCAGCACAACCCCCCTATCTAGCTACAACTGCATCCACATTGAACTTGTCGAAACCCACTCACGGCAGCGTCGAAGGGAGCAAACCCGTATTCTGCATGTTTGTCTGGACAACCTTCTTCGAGATTGCATGCAGTTCCCCAATGAAGTTATCCACAAAAATATGAGTCGACATCGGTGGCTGAAACTTGTTTTCATAAATCGCTTTTCTTCGAGCAGCCCAAACCGCCCAGAGAGTCACAATTACCATGATAAAATCATCATGCGACAGGGAATTTTTCATCACGAATAGCCACTGTTTTGCACTTCCATCATTTATCGCGATCATTTATTCCAAAACTTCGGGCCTAGCCAAGGCCCAAACACTCCTGGACATAGAGCAATCAAGTAGGGGGTGGCGCCATGAATCTTCCCTTCCACATAACGTACAACAAGGAGAGGTAGCCCTTGCCCTCCCTTGCAGCTGTTGAGTAATCAGCCAAAACTTCGGGCCCCACACAACGTACTTTGTTCGAACCATCATACGATAAGCTGAACGAACAGTGAATATGCCCCTTTTTTCACGTGCCCAAGACCAGAAATGGTCAATGTTTCTAGTGCATAACAGATCCCAAGAATCGCCGAGGCATCCATAGGCAAGAAAATATCAGGCACCATGTCCTCCCTCCATGATGCCGAGGTAGACTCAATCCCTCTCGCGGGAGCCAATTTTGGCTCCAAATTTCAGTTGTCATCTGATCACCTATTTTCCTGATTAGGCCCTGAACGAGAATATCCCGATCTTCAATAATCGATCACCAGTTTTGTGAGGGATGCGACCAAAGGTTATCTTCCAAAATCGATGAATCTGGAAAATAAACTGCTTTAAGAATTCTGGCACTTAGAGAATTTGAGTCTTGAAGGATCCTCCACGCATGTCTGGCCAGCAGGGATAAGTTAAAAAGATCCAGGTCTCTGAAATCCAAGCCTCCTATGGACTTAGGTCGGACCATGACATCCAAAGACACCCATGCCACCTTTTGTTCACCAGGTTTGCTCCCGCACTAGAATTTTATGATCATCTTATTTAGGTGTTCACAAAGACCATGAGGCAATTTAAAGAACCCCATAGAGTATACATGGATATCCTGCACCACAGACTTAATCTAGACATCCTTACCTCCAATAGATAAAAGCTTTTCTAGCCACCCCTGAATTTTGTTCCAAATTCTGTCCTTCGGATACTTGAAAGTTCCATTTTTTATTTTCTAACATGAGATGGCAAACCCAGGTATTTATCACTTAAAGACTCATTCTGCACATTTAGCTTGTCTTTAACCACGTCCCTAATAATCTGAGGACAACCTTTGCTGAAAAGACTAATGATTTTTCTAAGTTAATTTTCTGACGTGATGCCTTACAATAAGTTTTCAATAGGTTTGATGCTTCTTCCGCCCCTTCTCTAATTGCTTTAAAAAACAGCAGGTTCTCATCAGCAAAAAGAAGGTGCTTCACCAGGGGTGCCGACTTAGCCACTTTGATAGCACTAAGGTGCGATGAGTCATAAGTTTTAAGGAGGCACGAAAGACCCTCTGCAGCCAGCAAAAAGAGGTAAGGTGAAAGAGGATCTCCCTGCCGGATACTTCTGGTAGATTTAAGTTCATTCAACTTTTTCTCATTAAAAATCACTAAAAAATAAAGAAAGCTCAGCGTGTTCATAACTATTGAGGTCCAGTGCTGAGAAAACCCCAGTTTAATCATTATTGCTTTGAGGTAAGCCCATTCAACTATGTTGTAAGCCTTCATCATATCAAGTTTCAGAGCACAAGACCAGTGCATTTGTGCTTTGTTCCTCTCCATAAAGTGTAAACATTCTTATGCTGAAATAATATTATCCGTAATCAAACGCCTAGGGACAAAGGATGATAGTTCTGTAGAGATAATCTCAGGGAAGATATTCTTTAATTGGTTAGTCAAGAACTTCGAGGCAATCTTATACAAGACACGGCACTGGCTAATAGGACGAATTGACGAAGACCGGAGGGATCACATACCTTTGGGATTAACACCAAGATAGTGTTATTAGTAGATTCAGCACTGTCAGTACCCACCACTACCCACAACACTGCCTGAGTAACCGCCAAACCGTACACATCCCAATGGTGCTGAATTTTTTTTGTTGGGAAACATCTGGGCTAAGCGCTTTGAGAGGGGACATCTGGAACAAGGCATAGTTAATCTCCTCTTGAGTATAAGGCGCAGAGAGGAGTGCGTTCATTTCCGGTGACACTTTGCGTGGGACGGTGTCTAGCACCTTCTGCATATTTGATGCACCCTATGAAGTAAATAAGTTGGTGTAAAACTTTGTCGTCATGGCCTCCATTAAAGACGGGTCATCAATTAATTCTCCTGCTGCATTCATAAGTCTCTTAATCCTATTTCTCCATCTCGTGTTAGCTCACTAATGAAAAAAATAGTGTCTTACCTCCCGCGGAGAGCCATTGGACCCGAGACCTTTGCTTCCACATCAATTCCTCCCTATGATACAACTGAACAAGATTTTCGGTATTTTTTAGCTCCAAATGATCCGGTCCAACTCAGGCCGGTTGGTTACGAAGACGCTCAAGCTCAGCCTTGAGCTCTTTGATCCTTGTGCGAACATTACCAAAAGAGTTCTTCTCCCATCTGCCGAGATCCCCGACCAAACTTATAGGTTTTTCTCTAACATCATTAACAGATTCACCATGTCCCCTAAAGTTCCATGCATCAGCCACAACTTTAACAAATTCAACATGGGACTCCCACATTGATTCATAATGAAACGGATGAAGAGTAAAAGATCTTCTATCGTTCTCATACAAGCAGAGCTGGAGCATGGAGTGGTCTGAACAGGCCGAAACACGATGGATCATGGCTGAGTTCGGGAAAAGCATGGTCCATGCTGTCGGTAGGCCCTGTCCAGGCAGACACGGGTGTAGGTGCCCCCGACAACCTTCTTTTCAAATGTCCAAAAATTGCCTCTATATCCCAGGTCCTCTAAAGCAGAAACATGAATTTTTGGGAAATTGAAAAGTTCTCGAACTGTCACGGCATTGCCCACACCTTAACAGTTCGAACCAAGAATATTCATTGTGCCCAGCGGCACACCTCGAGGGAGCCCGACGATCTTGCGTCATTTGTTTTTGTTTGATGTCCATTCTTCTTGCCATTCTTCTTCTCAACATTGTTATCCATCTTGGTGTGCTTCTGGTCTCTAATCTGAGAGGGACTTGCTGCCAGCGGTGAAACTGGAAGCAAAAAAAAGAAACCCCGCCCGCCCCAAGAACACATGAACCTGGTGGTGCACCCGCTGCAGCAGGGTCGAGAGCCTCTACACCACATCTCGGACCTACCCTTGTCACCGATATGAATCCCGAAAGCAAACCCCAAGGCGCCCATACATCTGGTGGATCCTCGTCCCCAATATCAGGAACTTCCTCCAAGAGAATTAGCTCCTTCATCCACGCCTCCAGACCAAACTGTACAACGGTACTGCAAATCGATCCATAGATTCCAGCCGACCAAACTTCTGCCCTATCCCTGAAATCAATCAAGGAAAAAATTTTGCGTAACTCCAGTTGCCGGATCACCTCCAGGGAGAGGGTGAAGAGAAGGGAAAATGGCAACGCCATGAAAGTCTGTGAGGGTAAATAAACCCTAACACGAGGGGATTCCCCCGCCTTAAAAAATGATCTTACATGTGAGCTTGTTGGTTTTTTTTTTCTTTGAGGGGTGTGAGCTTGTTGGTTAGGTTGGACATACCGAGCGGGCCAAAAAGCTCGCTCGTGGACCAGCCTGGATCGGACAAAAATTGGGAGGCCCGAGAAAAAAAGAGCAGCCGGTGAGGTGTGTAAAGATAGGCCCAAAAACTAGTCCGGTCCGGTTCTGTTTTTGGTCCAGTCCACGGGACTTGGTCCCCAGCGCTTATAGCGCCGCTTTTGCTCCCTGACGCCCACGCGACCGACTACGTGTTGGTCAGCCCAACAACAGGCCGAAGAGCTCGCTCACAACGTGCGGCTTGTTTCCTGGTCCCTCGGTTCACCTTTGACCATTGATTTGTTTTAAACTTCAAAATTTTCGGAAAAATAGGAATTCAAAAACAAATGCTCATGGATTTAAAAAAAGTTTGCGAACTCGAAAAAGTTCAAGAGTTCAAAAAAGGTTCACGGGATTTGAAAAAAAATCACAAACTCGAAAAACCTCCTGTGGTTTGAAAATAAAAGTTCGCGGATTTGAAAAAGGTTCGCAAATTTGAAAAAAATTCACACAATTAAAAACTTGGATTTGCAAAAAAATATCATGCATTTGAGAAACTTCACGGATTTGAAAAAGGCTTGTGCATTTGGAAAAGTTCACCGATTTAAAAAAGTTCACTAATTTAGAAAAAATTTAAAAATTATAAATTAGTTGAAGAATTTGAAAAAGGAAAAAACAAAACAAAAAAAAAGGAAAAAACTTCAGAGAAAAAACCAAAAAAATGATAAACAAAAATCATATAAAAAGGAACGAAGCTGTTGTTCAAAAATGCTTAATAGGTGGCCCAAAAAAATCAACGCGAAGGAGTGTGTGTGCGCCAGTTGCGAAAACGTCTGTAACTGGCGCTACAGGCGCCAAATAGGGTTGGGGGCGGTCCACTCGGTCTGACCGAAACTCTTTTTTGCATTATCTGAATTACAGAAAAGTATAACCCCCCCCCCCCCCCCCCCACCCCCACCTCCACCCCTAATGTGGTAAATCGGATCAAATACCCCCCAAGGTCCAAATTCGGTTATTTAAGCCCCTCAAATCTGCAAAACCGGATAAATCTCCCCCTAGGTTGGTTTTGGACATGATTTGAGGTGGTATTGTCTTTAACTGTGCTGACTGGGCAGGTGACTGCATTCATGACTGGCCATTTGTCGTGCAGGAGGAAAAGACCTCGTCGGGGCGTGGGCCCACTCCATGGTGATGCTCGAGGACGTCGCTGCCGGCCGCCGCCGTAGCACGTGGAGACAGGCCGTTGGCTGTCACTGCTGTTGGCAGCCATGATACGGCAGGCAGCACCAGAAGATACCATTGCATCGGGCAGCTCGCTGGGGCGGAAGCTTCATGGCGCCGCGCTCCTCCAGCGACAGTCACATGTGTGCGCTGTCACGAGTTATCAAGTTATCACACACGAGTTTCCCTTAGAAAAATGTGTGTGGAAATCCGTACACAGTGAGCATACTCTATTACGTAATGTGTGCGATGCTCCCCTGTTAGGATAATCATGACTTGATTAGTTCAAAGTTAGTTAGTTGTGTGTTGGCCGTGTCATGTGGCCGAGCTGCGTGCGGGTTGCATGCATGGCGGCGTTTGAGCGCTGGGTGCGTGCGTGCTGAACAAACCATGCATGTAGCTAATAGTTAGTCCTGGGATTTAGTACGTGGTGGCACAAAACTAGGCTGGGTTGTTTGCCCGACGGTGTGCCTGCGTGTCTACTCTGTACTACTTAAAGGTGCGAGAGTCATAGTTATAGGTGAGGCAGCGTGAGAGCCAGAGATGAGGAACATGTAGTCTCCGTCGGGACCGTGGTATGCGCCGGCCGGCAGGAGAGCTGCTCTGGGTAGTACTGCGTGTGTGCGTGTGTACCTCCATGTATGTGTTCGAGTCATTGTGAGAAATAAAGTCAAGATAGTGCCGCGGCGTTCGTCACCGGGAAAATTGTGGTGTCTCCTTTGTCTACCTCTATACGGCGTTTCTGTTGCCGGGAGGTCGCTCGGCGTGTGTCGTCGCGGAGGGTTAGTTTGCCCCAACATCCCCATCATCGCACATGAGTCTTTTTTATCCCACTCGGTTTCCATGTAGCACACACCATTTGAGAAAAATAATCGTGTGCGTTATTACGAGTTATCGCACACGAGTTTCTTTTACAAATCATGTGCGATATGATGGGCCAGCCATCGCACACGTTTTCATTTTCAGGCACATGGTTTTATTTTTGTAATGTATGTGATACCTTCAGCGTACACAGTTTGACGCTAGGTTGTATGATAGGTGGGGCCTAATAGCACCATTCGACACTAGTGTGTGGGCATCCAAGTGCTCATAAACAAAGAATTGTACCATTGACTCTGGGTTGTTGAGAGTTGTACAAGCCAGGACATTCAAGTTTGTACCCGCACGCTACATATTATTTAGCTAGGTCTGCACATGCCCATTACAAACCCAGATCCCTCTCTATATATATTCCCCAGGATACAACATCTCTTGCAATGCATGCAACAATAGTACCCTAGCCACCACACGGTATGGTTTGCATGACTGCATCCTCCTTTGCTCTTCTCATGTGGCATATCTATTCAAGATGTATTACCCACGTGAGGTGAGTGGGACTCAGAATAGGAGTCATTGGGAAAAATATAGCTAGCTTCAGCAGCGGACCGTGTGAAAAATGAAAGCAAAATGCTGCTAGCGGTGGGAACAAGCCTAGCCGAGCAGGCTCATGACTTGGCTCGTCTAGGATCGTGAAAGCTCACGAAAATGGGATTGGACTCATCTTGCTGGTCAACAATTGAGTTCGACGTGGGCTGTATGCGAGCCCAAAAACTCGCTGTGCTCGTTTCTTCACAGGTGCGCGAGCTCTCCTCCGGTTACCGACCCCCGTACGGGATGCGCCGCATGCTAGATCACCACCCGCTGTCTCCACTCCACCGTTCGCCCTCACCCTGTCCATCGTCTCCTCCGCCAGCCACCACCACGACGTTAACCACTGCCAATCCCCTGCTTGCCGCCACTGCATAGTTCGTAGACACTTCACCGCCGCCGCCTGCAGTTCTTGCCATCATCGCTGAACGTTTCTCCGCTTTCTTTGTATGGTCGGGTCGTGGCAACAACTGAACAACCATGTTAATCAAACAGATGAATACAACCATCTGGAAGTTGTACTCGCCATACCATAATTGCTCTATGCTTAATCAATTGATATTTTAGTGGATGCAAAAAAGGAAAGGTTTATGTTTAGTACTGGTAGTCATTTCATTCTCATCCACGCCTTTGTTACTCTGAAGTATGTAGTAAAATAATGAAGAGTAAAGGATGAGATGACTATGGTCTAGGGCAGCAATTTTGTTTTATTAAGTGCGTGTAAAGGGTTGCACTCTTGCAGTGCATGCCAAGATCAGGAAAAGGCGCTATGAACAATGTTTGCTAGTACTAATCAAGGTGCATAAAGTTACCTAACTTCCTTTTCATCTTATAAAGTAGCTTTCTTTTTCTCAACGAGAATTTATTCTTACTTACTTAAATTAATTACACTGTTATTACTACTGTGGAGATATCAATGGAGACAGAGGTAGAGACTAAAAAGGGTGTTCTAGAGATAGTGTTTTCTTTTCTACAGGAGAAATATATACTCAGAGGGTTGTTTCTTCAGTGGATAAATCTGTACATGCGTGAAATAAGTGTTGTTTCTTCAGTTTCCATGCGTGATTTACTGCCCAAAGCAAACCGCTTCACGCGCATGCAGCCTCAGGCTCATTTAATTCCCCTGACGCTTTGGAACCAGGAGCTAGCTCGCGCGCGCTCAGTGACGTCCCGCCCTGCCTGCAACCTGAGATGCATGACACTAAGTTTGCTACAACCATTATGCTTGACATATTCAAATAGGTACTTTAAAAAGCAGCTACTTCCTTTAAGCAGTGGCACATTGACAGCAATGTGTTAGCAAGCAATGTGTTAGCAGTACGAAGTTGCCGTTTAATTAGTCATTAACTCATGATACAGAACAAGACTTATTCAAATGTAATCACAGTCATCTCACAAATTCCATGTGAAGATTGAACATCAGTTACACAGGAAGCAGTATCATGAGTTAAATTCATTCCCTCAACACAAATGAAATGAAAACAATCAAACACTAAGCCAGTTAGTGACGATGCCTTCACACGTGACTACAATTACCACAGTAATCGAACAAAGACTTGCAATGAACACTCCAAAAAGCCAGCAATGTCAACAAAGTCAGTTGTGAACCAAAAGGTTCTACACATGAAGAACAGTTTAATCAGCTCTTCTACTACATGTCTAGCGCATCAAACATCTCAACTCCTAACGCATGCAGGAAAAAAAAACAGCGGGTATCAGTCACTTTGTAAAACATCAAACAAAGTTAGCGCCATCCTCATTCACTATAAAGCTTTGAAGATTGTCATCTTTGTATTGTTGCTGCCCTAGAGGAGCGGCCATTTCAGCAGTTTTCTTGACACTTCATGGGGTGCAGCCGGGCAGCACGCCAGCAATACCCCCACTGTCTTGGTAGCACTTGAGCAGATGACATAGAGAAGAGTAAAACAACCGGTATAGGTCACTTGTCAATAAAGTTGGTTCTTCTAGAAATTCCTAAGCTCAAACAACGGGAAGGAGCATGTCCGAGCCTTCTTGCCACGGATGTCCCACTGGTGGAAGTTGGGATCTCTTCTTCCCTCTGGGCGTAATCTTGTGCCAGCCTCACTCCTCTCTGCATTTATCCTAGTGGTGCTTAGGATTGGCCTGTGTACATCAATCTCTCACGGCTGCCCCGAAGAATTGGCTGATGAAGCGCAGGTGCAAGATTTCACCCATGGTTGCCTGATTCACCACTTGGATTCTTGTCGGCAGCTCGACACCAGGTCATGTTCTTGTCTGTGCAGGCACCGACACGTATCAACCAGTCTCTTGATCCCAGACAGCAGAGGCTCTCAGGTCTCAACAGGTTGCCTTGAGTTTTAGTTATGTTGCGGGAGTTTGATTACAAAGTACACCTACGTTAGTGCAGGCTTACCCGTTGGTTAAGTTGCCATACTAGTTTAGGACTTGTCCAGGAGTTTACCACCAGTTTGTTCTCGATCGACTAGTATTGGGTGGTGTTTTGGTTCGCATATTGGTCGTGTGATCAGGTTATGAGTCCAAAGATGCCGCGGCGCATGCGCTTGCTCGCGCGAGTTACAGAAGGAAGCTATCCGAGGAGTGGCGAGATAAACCTCCTGAGTTTCTTATTCATTCACTTGTAACAGACAAGATCCTAGTTTAACAAAGGTTGTTAAAGTTCAAAAAAAAGGTTATGAGTTCAAAGAAACAATTAAAATTAGAGAGGCACGGGACATTGTTTTTCTTTTGGAAAAATTTCCGACCTATTCATCGAACATCATGGCTGTAAAAGAACATCAGAAATAATAAAAATTACATCCAAGTCCATAAACCTCCTAGAGACGACTACACGCACTGGACCGAGCCGAAGGCGCGCCGCCAACATTGCCCCTCCGTCACAGGAGCTGGGAAAACTTATTGTAGTAGATAGTCGAGAAGTTATTGTGCTAAGAGCAACTTCGACAGTTCCCGTAAATCTCAAATAGCTACCATTTACGGGAAGTTGAGGCAAAAAAGTCTATCCAACAAATCCCGTAAACCCAAAACAAATACGGGATCCTGTAAAAACACCCCCAGCACCCCACAAGTATACGGGAAGATAGCCCTTCCCACTAATTTTGGGCGGACTGAAACTTTAGCAACTGCCATGCAACACCCGCCGCGGCCACCCTGCAGCTGCCCCTCCGCCGGTCCGCCACGCCATCAGGAAGCCGCGCCACCGCTGCAAGCCGCCCTGCCCCGATCCCCTCTCTTCCCGTTCGAGCGCTGCCAGGAGGCAGAGACGTGCACATGTATCCGCCTAGTACAGCGCTGCCGGCAAGGGCCATGGCGTTGAGCTCATCTTTCGCCGCCACCTCCCTTCCTCCTCTCTCACCCGCGCAGCCACGCACCCATGGCATCACCGCGGAAGGCCTTGACCGCCGCCGGTTCCAGCCCGAGTCCGGCCAGCCTACACCGTCTTGCGCTGCCCAGTCGCCGGATCTCGCCTTTGCACTTCACTGCGGCCAGCCTCTCGCGTTGGGACATAGCAATGGAGGCCAAGCCCACAACCACCTGCTCACCTCCTACTACCTCCCCTGCGGCGCCACGCTCCGACCACCGCACAACGGGATATGGCCGGAGGCGAGCACATGTTCGTCGCATGTGAGCCTCTGCACAACATGCCTGCGTCACCATAGAGAAGGAACTTTACGGGAACTAAGAAAGTTGCCCCCAGACAACTTCCCTTAAAATTTACGGTCATCAGTTTTACTGGAAGATTTCTAGAGAAACTGTTGGAGTTGCTTAGCCCCCAAAGGACCAGTGTACCAGAACAACAACCGTCGCTGATGAAGAGAAAAGTAGATGGGAAGGATCCAATCCGTAGACACAAGAATGCTGACGAACGAAGGCAGGATCCATGTGGATCCCTCGAAGACAAACACCGACCGAACTCGTTAGATCCACCGAAGACACACCTCCAGACGCCCACCAACAACGCGAGACGCACCGCCGGGACGGGGTCTAGACGGGGAGGACCTTATTCCATCTTCAGGAAGTCGCCACTGCCTTGCCTTCTTAAGCAGTACACAAACACTAAACACACCTAAAAACAAAGGAGAAGCCCTCCCACCGGCAAGGTCTGGGATCCACCACGCCTCCAAGACCCTAAGGACATAGAAGGCGAAGCATATCGACGGCGGCACCGGCGGGAGGCGGGGAAACTCTAGATGTGCGGAGTATCTCGTGGGAAGGAGGAAAGAGGGGGCATTGTTTATCCTAAGTTATTTCACCCATGTGTGTTCATGTGATTTTTCGTGTGATGGACTTGAGCTTCTGGTGCAGCTTTCAGCACATCGTTTATTTCTAGCTTTGCAAGGCTCCGAGCAATAATCTTGATGAAACAATGTCTTCATAATATATTGGTATAAGTATAACTACCATACTCCTTTTTTATTTATATAATCATATTACTCGTTTAATAAAGCAACGGATAGTGCATCAAACAAGCATCATCTATTGATATTTGTTTTGAGATGGCTAACTACGCTTGTCGCGCAGTTTTAAGAAAGCTTGCTCAGCGTGTGTTGCATCCCTTTTTTGTGAGGGCATCCCAATGCTCATAAACAAACCAATCGTATCATTGACTAGAGGTGGTTGAGTTCTCTACAAGCTGGACATTCAGGTTTGTACCTGTAGGGTACATACAGTTTAGCTAGCGCAAGGTCATTACATGCCTAGCTCCCTCTTTATATATATCTCCCATGATACATCATCTCTTGCAATGCATGCAACAACTAGCGCCCAGGGCACCACGGTATGATGTACATCATCCTTCGTTTTTCTCCCATGACATAGAGATTCAAGATCTGTCTCCCACTTGAGTTGAATGGCAATCGGATTGCGAGGTATCGGGAAAGATGTAGCTACCGTCACTCGGCTGTTAGGTTGATCTCCTCCCAATCGAGCCCAACGGTTCGACGGGCCCTTGACTCGCGCCCTGATCGGGGGCGCCCAACCGAACTCTGGTTGGTGGGCCCCTGTCGCCGCGCTACATAAAGAGGTGGGGAGGCCGGACGCACACGGTACGAGGTTAACCGTGCGCCGCAGCTCCCCACCGACACCCCTACCGATCTAGGGATAGCGTAGGCCGACAGGAAGCACCGCCACCGCTACTGCCTCCTCACCGGCGCCGTTCACTCGCCACCATGGCCGGCACCAGGAGCTCGTCGACCCAAGGAGAAGGTATCTCCTACTCCTCCTTCCATCTACCCTTAATGATCTAGCCTAGACAACCCTACAGAACCTATCAATGGTATCAGATGCAAACTAGGCTAAGATTTCGGGGAGAAAGAAAATCAAAAGCAAATCAAGAGAAATCACAGAAAATTTCCCCTCCCGAAGAACCCTAATCATAGGGCAAAGAAATCCTCACCGGGGAAGGGCGTTGGGCTCGCCGGAAAAGTAGCGCCGCCACTGTGCCGCGCCGTTCTTCTCGATCTAGATGCGCATCGACAAGCGAGGCATCTAGAAGAAGAACCGGACCCTCAGAAGGGGACAGGGCTACCCCCCTGAGCCGCTTGACGGCGGCGCGCTCACCGTCGGGTGTTCGCGCACGCCGGCAAGAGGGCCAGGGAGGCCGCCGTCGCGCTGTAAGAGGGGCAGACGAGGGCGCAACTGAGTTCGCTCCCTCTCTGTCACAGCAAAGGTGGAATAGAGAAAGGGAAAGGTGAGAAAGAGGCTGGCGCGGCATCCGCCGCCGTCGCCGGGCAGCCGGGGCGCAGCCCCTTGCTTCCGCCATCGACGGGAGAGAGACAGGAGGGGCGAGGCGAAGACGAGAAAGAATGGGGCTAGGTTTCGGTCGGAGGGGTCTCGCTCCCAGGTTTTCTTCAAGCGAAAAAAGAGGTAGACCGCACGATCAGATTGAACGGCACAGATCGAAACCCTAGAGCGACTGCGGGCTTTTGGGTCGAAAGCTTGATGGGCCGTTGGCCGGCGGACCAGGCCAGAGAGGCGTGCGCCCGCGCCGGGCCTTTTGGGCCAAAAGGAGAGGAGGCACAGCCGCGGTGGCACAGCGCGCGCGGCTGTTTCCTTTTTTGTTTTCTTCGTTTTATTAGTTTTTTGTCCAGGTTTTTGGGCAAACTTTATACAGTTTTCTCTATTCAAAATTATCCAACGAAAATTTTGTTTAGAAAATAGAAAAGTGAAAAAGTTCTGAAAAGTATAAAGTTCATGAATATTTTTTCATGTTTTTCCGCTGCAAATAAATAAAAGTGCTCTTTTAAAAAGTAAATAGAACAATAGTGCAATTAAAATTTAAAAGAGCATGTTAAAGTAATTATTGAAACAATTATGATCCTGTTATTTTTATGACCAAAATTGTTAATAACATGATCATGATTTGTCATTGTTATAAAAGGTGCATTTATTTCTACTTTTGCCCAACGGTGATATAGATTTAATTGCATAAACAGTTGTATGTTTTAACTTTGACCAACGTTGGATTAATGCATGCAATTGTTGTTATGATCTCACCTCATTGTGGTTTCAGGAGGTTTCCATTTGATGAGTTGCTTCAAAGATGTTCCAACCCTCAGAGGTGATAACTACACTGAATGGAGAAAGAAAGTTGACTTGGCTTTTGTGTGTGCTGAGGTGGACTGGGTTGTGGACACCCCACAGCCGGTCAAACCACCAGAGCCAGTCAGAGGTGCAAAAGATGATGATGCTGCTTGGGCGAAAAGGCAGAGGGAACATGCTCTAGTGGAGACCAAAAGTGGCTCACCGCCAATAAAAAGTGCATGGCTTTCATAAAGAACACAATTGAGAACGCTATTGTGATCTCAATTGCAGAGTGTACTTCCGTAGGGGAGTTTCCTGAAAAGATAAAGAACCAGTTCACTGGTTCTTCAAAGATATATGCTACCCAGTTGTTAAAGCAGCTGGTGACAGAAAAGTACATAGGCGGTGGCATAAGAGAGAACATCCTCAGGATGAGCAACATGGTAGCTAAGCTTAAACCTATGGATGCGGATTTGGAACTCAAGCCTGCACTCCTCGTTCACCTGGTTATGGCTTCACTGCCAAAAGAGTTTGACACCTTTGTTGTCAACTACAACATGTCGCCTGAAAAATGGGACATTGAAAAGACTATAGCCATGTGTGTGCAAGAAGAGGAAAGACTTAAAACCTCACATGGTGGTTCTCTGAACTATGTGACGGATAATAAGAAAAGGAACTACAATCAGAATGACAAAGGTTCCCCTTCAAAGCCACATGGAAAAGCTCAATATCAGCCACTGTTCAAAAAATCTTCCGATTCAGCGATTTATCGTCTGATTTATCGCTACTCCTGGGGTGACCGATAAGATTATGCCTTATCTTCACCGTTTATCGTTTGGGCCGATTTATCGCTCTGACAAGCTATTTATCGAGAATCTACTGATAAATCGAGCCTATTCCTAGCACTATTTTTGCAAAAACTATGTTTATTTGTGTTTTGTGGACCATGTTAAGCAATATGTACTATTGTCCTATTTTGTTTGTCATTATATGAGGATTCAGAGGCTAGGAATCAAAGTAACACTTATGTTCAATATTTTTTTGGTGTTGAATATAGCATATTTTAATGTTGGGAACTTGAGATTTGCAAAAAATGACCGATTAATAGTCAACCGATAAAATCGATTAATCGGCCGATTTCCGATTAATCTCTAATCCTGGGCTGACCGAGACGCTAACGATAAGCGATATCCTCAACATTGATATCAGCATCAGCAAAAGTCTTTCCCAGTGAACAAAGATACATGTCTCCATTGTAAGCAGACTGGGCACTACAAGAAAGATTTCCCTGTTTGGCTAAAGTCAATAATGGCAAAGAGAGGTAACAACGTTGTTTCCTTTGTAAATGAATCCTTGTATACACAGTTTTCAAAATCCACTTGGTTGATTGACTCAGGAGCAACTGTTCATGTTGCAAATTCATTACAGGGATTTCATTCGACGCGGACTACGCAAAGAAGCGAAAGATGCATTGAAGTTGCAAATGGAGTTGAAGCAGAAGTTGAAGCTGTCGGCGACATCTCTCTGGAGTTAGCTGATGGATTCACGCTTCTGCTTACAGATGTTTTATATGTTCCTTCATTACACAGAAACTTGATTAGTGTTTCATGTTTGGATAAAGATCATTATGAATGTCATTTTGGACATGGCAAGTGTGCCATATGGTTTAATAATACTCATGTGGGTGTTGCTTTCCTGCACAACGAGTTTTATTTTTTATCACTACGTGAAAAAGCGTATTCTGTGTGTAATGTGAATGAGCATGTTTTCGCGTCGGATAAAGAACAAAAGAAAAGAAAGAGAACTCATGACTCATCGAAATTATGGCACTGTCGCTTGGGCCATATTTCGAGGGGGAGAATAGAAAGACTAGTTAAAAATGAAATTCTTCCTCCATTAGAGTTCTCAGACATAGAGCAATGCATAGATTGCATTAAAGGAAAGTATGTAAAACAAATCAAAAAGGGTGCAAACCGTAGCACAGGAACACTAGAAATCATTCACACTGACATTTGTGGACCATTTCCTGTGAAAAGTGTGGATGGCTATGACTCGTTCATAACATTCACAGAAGATTACTCCCGATATGGTTATATTTATCCAATCAAAGAAAGATCTGAAGCGTTGGATAAATTTAAGATATTCAAAGCTGAAGTTGAAAATCAGCATGATAAAAGAATAAAGATATTAAGATCTGACCGTGGGGGAGAGTACTACGGTCGGCACACTCCATATGTCCAAGTCCCTGGACCTTTTGCAAAGTTCTTACAAGAGACTGGCATAGTAGTCCAGTATTCAATGCCGGGCGAGCCTCAGCAAAATGGAGTAGCTGAAAGGCATAACCGTACTCTTATGGATATGGTGCGCAGCATGATGAGTTACTCCACCTTGCCATTAGGATTATGGATGGAGGCGCTTAAAACCGCCATTCACATTCTCAATAGAGTACCAAGCAAGTCGGTGCCCAAAACACCGTACGAGTTGTGGACAGGAAGAGTGCCCTCCCTAAACACTTAAGGGTGTGGGGGAGCCCAGCTGAGGCCAAAGTGATTAATCCAAATATTGCAAAGTTAGATTCCAAAACAGTCAGTTGCCACTTCATTGGCTATCCTGATAGATCAAAAGGTTTTCGTTTCTACTGTCCAGAGAGATACACAAAGTTTGTAGAAACAAGACATGCAGTCTTCTTAGAGGACGAAATGATGAGGGGGAGCATGGTAGCTCGGAAAATTGATCTTGAAGAGAAGAGGGTGCATGCACCTAATCCGATGATTCAGGAGCCATTTTTCTCACTACCTGTTGTACCTGCACCGACAATCCCTGAGGTTGCGGTGCAAGCACCTGTTGTAACTCCACCCATGACAACTTTGGGAGAAGATTCGGAACCTGTCCATCAGGAGCCGACTGAACACGTTGTTGAGCATGAAGGGGAGGAGCTGCAGCCACTTTTAGAAGATGTACCGGAAGGTGAGGCACAGAATGAGCCTAGGAGTGAGGCCCTTAGAAGGTCTACAAGACCCAAAAAGTCAGCTATTTCTACTGATTATAAAGTTTATAGCACAGAAATAGTTCATATGGAAGGTGACCCCACTTCATATGAAGAAGCCATGAGAAGCCCTCACTCATCAAAGTGGCTGGAGGCAATGGAAGACGAGATGAAATCGATGAGTTCCAAAGTTGTATGGGACTTAGAGAATATTCCTAAAGAAGCCAAAACAGTAGGCTGTAAATGGGTCTACAAAACTAAGTATGACTCTAATGGGAATGTAGAAAAGTATAAAGCACGACTTGTGGCAAAAGGATTTACACAAAGAGAAGAGATAGATTACAATGAGACATTTTCCCCAGTCTCATGTAAGGATTCCTTCAGAATCATAATGGCATTAGTTGCACATTTTGATTTAGAGTTACATCAAATGAATGTAAAGACGGCATTTCTGAACGGAGATTTAAAGAAAAAAGTTTACATGAAACAACCCAAGGGTTTTATCATGGAAGGCAAGGAAGATATGGGATGCCGCCTGAAGAAATCTATTTATGGATTAAGGCAAGCCTCTAGACAGTGGTATCTAAAGTTTAATGAGATAATTAAAAGATTTGGATTTAAAGAAAATATTGGGGATAACTGCATTTATGCAAAGTTTAAAAATGGGAAATATATTTTCCTAATCTTGTATGTGGATGATATCTTGCTTGCTAGCAGTGATGTTAGTCTGCTGCAAGAAAGAAAGAAGTTCTTGTCCTCAAATTTTGATATAACGGATCTTGGTGAAGCATCATATGTTTTGGGCATAGAAATTCACCGAGATAGGAAAAATGAAGTTTTAGAACTATCGCAGAAGTCATATTTAGAAAAGGTTCTTAAAAGTATAATATGCATGCGAGTAAAGCCACACCTGCTCCTATAGTCAAGGGCGACAGTTTTGGGAAATTCCAATGTCCCAAGAACCAGTACGAGATCGATCAAATGAAAGCAGTACCATATGCTTCGGCTGTTGGAAGTTTACAGTATGCACAAGTGTGCACTCGCCCTGACTTAGCTTTTTTCACCGGGGTACTCTGTAGATATCAAGAGAATCCAGGCACGGAGCACTGGAAGATGGTAAAGAAAGCATTGCGTTATGCGCAAGGTACGAAGGACCACATGCTAACATACAGGAGATCTGATTCCCTAGAGATAAGAGGGTATTCAGACGCAGATTTTGTGGGAGACAGAGATGATAGAAAATCCACGTCAGGATGCGTGTTCACTCTCGCTGGAGGGGCTATTTCGTGGAGAATCTCCAAACAGTCAATAGTTGCATCGTCCACGATGTATGCAGAATTTATAGCATGTTATGAGGCCACCGGGCAGGCGACATGGTTAAAGAAATTTATACCCGACTTGAAAGTGGTAGATTGTATTGACAAACCACTAAAGATGTACTGTGACAACCAGCCCGCAGTATTCTATGCTCACAACAACAAGTCGAGTAATGCTGCCAAAACAATAGAGATAAAGTATTATGTTGTGAAAGATAAAATCCAGGATCACACTATAAGTCTCGAGCATATAAGGACAAAGGATATGCTTGCGGATCCGCTTACGAAAGGCTTACCACCCAATGTGTTCAAGGAACACTTAGCCGGCATGGGTTTAAGGGAAAGCCTATGATTCCTGGATCATGACAGGCCCAAAAGGAACAGAATTTGTTTCAAAACAGAGAGGTATGTGGTAGCTGTCTGATTCTATCGGCAATTGAGCTGTGACGATGAAACATGTTCTATGTATTGATCTGTGATGAAACGAGTAAAGTATAAAGTATAAAGTTAAAAGGAAAGTTGAGATCAAGGGGGAGAATGTTAGGTTGATCTCCTCCCAATCGAGCCCAACGGTTCGACGGGCCCTTGACTCGTGCCCTGATCGGGGGCGCCCAACCGAACTCTGGTTGGTGGGCCCCTGTCGCCGCGCTACATAAAGAGGTGGGGAGGCCGGACGCACACGGTACGAGGTTAACCATGCGCCGCAGCTCCCCACCGACACCCCTACCGATCTAGGGATAGCGTAGGCCGACGGGAAGCACCGCCACCGCTACTGCCTCCTCACCGGCGCCGTTCACTCGCCACCATGGCCGGCACCGGGAGCTCGTCGACCCAAGGAGAAGGTATCTCCTACTCCTCCTTCCATCTACCCTTAATGATCTAGCCTAGACGACCCTACAGAACCTATCATCGGCTACTCTGCACATTACAGGAATCAGCTAGTTTGCCGTCTGGCGAGTACAGACGGCAAAGAGCAAAATACAGACGACAAAGAGTTTGCCGTCAGCCGGCTGCCGGAAAAGATAGACGGCAAAGAGGATGCCGGCAAAGGCTGCATTGCCGTCAGCTTTTCATCGGGCAGACGGCAAAGTCTTTGCTGTCCGCCAAACCATCTTTGCCGTCAAGCTGTATAACAACAGATGGCAAAGAAAAGTACCTTTGCCGTCCGCCAGAATCCATCTTTGCCGTCAGCCTCAAACATCACAAACGGCAAAGAAATTTTTTTATTTAAAAAAAAAACTGAACAAATAGTCCAATTGCAGACAACAAACACCACAGTATCCATCAACACCTACTGTTCCAAGAATCAACGACGAAGGAATGGATTTCACAAGCCAAAACTACTCTATTTAAATAGTATCGTTCATCACTCGCTGATCTAAAACAAAACTACTCTATTCCACTAAACGAACGGAATACACACGAACGTATTACACTACAGTACACTACAGGAGTTCGATCTGGACACCAGCGCCTCACTGCAACCATCCCCTGTGCCCGTGCTCGCCGGAGCAGCAACAACCAGCAGCCGCTCCCCTCTCCCTTCTCCTTCCTTTCTTCATGGACAGGAGCACACCGACGCCACCATGGACGCCCGAGGAGCTCAAGCCATCCGCCACCGCGCCGGAGCTCACCACCCTCATCCGTGCTTGGTCTACGTAGATAGCCTCGTTTTTTTCTTCCCTTTTCCTTTTTGTAAGTCAATTTGTTTGGTATTATCAGTAATTAGTAATATATGGCTGTGTGGCCGACTCGATGCAGAGGCCGAGGGCTTTCCCTCTTTTTGAGACAAAAGAAGCACAACCACGTGATCTTCTATGCGGGACAGCGCCACCGAGACAAACCTGCAGAAGAAAACCCCAACCCAGAGAACTAAATCTGGGTAGACACCACCCTTCACACGCCTTCCAAGGATACCAAGAAGCACCATCACAACAAGGATGAGATGGGAAGGAGTTGATTCATCCCAATGGCGGCACCTCAGCACCGACGACTAGGGACCAGAATTTAAACTAATAACCTCACCCTGCCACCACCATTGCGGAATAACGGGTTCCCGTCCCTTCTCGTCGCTTTAGTGGAAGAAGGAGGGAGAGTAGGTCTGTGATCTCACTAGAGAGGAGGTAGATCGGCGACGCTGGCCTAGCTCCTAGGTTTCAGGGGAGGGAGAAGGGAGGAGGAAAACACATCGTGAAGCATTCTCCTACACATTTCAAACATAGCTTACCAACTAAAACACCTTGTACTTCCCTAAATTTCTCATCTTCAAAGAGTGCAATTTTACTTTAAATGTTAGATAATTGGCTTCTACAGAAGTGACTCGTAGGCCATCAGTAAAAGCGATGTGTTTATGTGTAGAAGCCAGAATGGGTATGCCTTCTTGGCTTGTAGGATAGGTGTATGTGCGCCAGCAGAAGTATAAATAGCCAAAGTTGGCCCCGAGTTTCAATTTACAGGAGAAAGGAGGTAAGGCAATCACATGCGAAAGCTGTACATGGCTCCGTGCCTACCTAGCTCTATAAATCTTCCATAGCATTGGCCAACACGTCCAATATAGAAAAGAAGGAAGAAAGTAAGAAAGAATCCACTCAACTCAATTTTTAAGGACCCCCGCGACCCCCGCGTCGCCTCCCTGGCGGCTCGGGGGAAAAAACCCTAGCCGCCGCGGTTCATCCCCCTCCCCTTCTAGTCTCGCCGCCGCCGGAGGGGACTTCCTGGCAAAGGCCGGGCCGGCCCCGAGGAGGGTGGCGGCGGGGCACTTGGCCCTATGGTGGCGCGGGGCACTCGGCGCGGCAGCTTCGAGCTGCGGGCGACGGCGGCCACCACCGCGGGATGGGCGCGGCGGCGCTCCGAATCCTGGCGCGTGACGCCGGCTGCGGCCTGGGCGTTATCCCAGCTCGGCGGCCTTGTCTCAGTCTCCTGGATCTGGGGATCCCTTCTCCGATCTTTGGCCCTGGGTCGGGCTTCCAGGTCAGGTGCGGCCAGGAGGGCGGTGCAGAGGCGGCGGTCGCCCAGGCTGCGCGTTCGCGTGGTCATGGCGGCCGGCCAGGAGGTGGCGGCGGGTCTGTTCTCAGATCTGTCCGGTGGCGAGTTCAGAGCGACAAGACAACCGGTGAAGACCGAGCCTCGACTATGGTCATGGCGGATGATGGCGGCGTCCCTTGGCGTCGTTACCTTGTTGAAGGCATCGTCATAGCATGTCGCGTCGCTCCTTTCGGCCTGCTCCGGGGGAAACCCTAGATCTGTTATCGGATCGGACGATGGCGACGTCTCGCGCCGCGCTCCTTGCTGGAGGCATCATTGTGGAGCAGGTGCACAGGTGGTGGAGCGGTGCTTCATCCTACACATTGAGGGTGGCGGATCTCGGCAGCGTGTCGCAGTGGAGACTCGGTGTCCGATGTGTGGCAATGAACTCGCGCAGGAGGACGACGTTGTCTGGCGTCGTGGTGGCGTCGATGGCAGAGAGGCCTGGCAAGGTCGATGTGTTGGTATCTACTCTGAGGATGGATCGATGGAAGACGGAGGTGACGGCCCTTGCAGCGAGCGCATGTGGTGCCCACTGAGAGTGCGCCGGACCGTGTGTGCCCCAGTCCAGGTATTGTGGCTTGGTTGGGACATCCGGCTTTAGATGTTAGGCTTTGGTGCGATGTCTGTTTGGTATTAGGCTCGGACATTCGGCACCCCTTCATCAAGGGGATAGGAGTAGCGACAGGTGTTGCCAAGATGGTGGCTTCAGGCTTACTGATGTATTACCTTGTAAGGTCCTTGTGAATAATTAATAAAATGGCTGCATGCATCGCCCAGATGCAGAGGCCCGGGGTACATCCTCCTTTTCTAAAAACAAAAACTGAAATTCTTAGAAATATAATCTCTGCACTTACACACATCTAGTTGTTTCGATCATGGCAATGCAAACATGGAGATTAATCAGGACCCTATTTTTCCTTCTTGCAAAAAATCTGGCCCATAATTAACATGGGTCCCATACACAGGTATGATACAGGATTGCGTGGTATTGGGAATAACCTACATACAGCAGCAGTCAGACTTACTTGTTAACTGTTGGTCAAGGATGTTAGACTTAATCACGACTAGGCCTGCTTGTCCGGTACGGATTCTTAGCCATGGCTGAGCCGATCTTGTACTAGGTAGGATACTCCCTACCTGTACTATGGCTGCCCCTGTAATCAACTGAAAACAGATCAATACAAAGTTTCCGGCCGCTGGTGGTTTCCTATACCTGCATAGCTAGCTAGCTAGCCTCCGTCAAAAGCATCCACCTGCCTGTGTGCTTGGTTGTTAGACTTGTACGTGCGTGTCTCCCCGAAGAATTGATGAGCTACCGAGTTAGCTTTTGTCTATGTACGTGTGTTCCTGTGGCCAAAATTACAGGCCGAAGATCTCGTCGAGACAGTACTTCGACGAGTAGCATCGACGCGCAGGGACTGTGCCAACAAAGGACCTAAAATGCCATGATGGGAACTCCTCCGGTAAATACCATATGCTAGTTTCCATGGACGGCAGTGTCCTTATGGGGAATATAGTACTTCCCATAAAAGCAAAGCGGCAAAATCATCATGTACGCAGCGTCACTAGTTTGAGGAAGAAATTAAGGTGAACAAAGTGTTATTTTCTTGTTGGTGAGTATTCTCTCGTTGGCATGGGCGGATTGATTGCCGCTAGCTTAGCTCTAAATATCAACATGGCGGACTAAATTTTCAACTAAGCATTTGGACACAACACTAACCATCACCATCTCCAACTCATTCTGCATATAACTTACAAACTAAAACGTGCCATATTTCACTGAAGTTGCACATCTTCAAAGACTGCAACTTTAGGTAATTAAGATCTAGTACAAAAGAGGCAGTTGAGGCTTAGTAAAAGCAATATGTTTATGTGCTTGTGTATTAATCAGAATGGGTATGCATATACTTGGCTTGTCGGAATAGGACAGTTTTGTACATGCAACATAGAAGTATAAATAGCAAAAGTTCACCCAGCAGAGACTACAGCCAGATGATTGGGATGAGTTCCAATTAACCCGGGAAAAAGGAGGTAAGCAAACACAAAGTCGTTTTGCGCGGGAACGGTATGTACCGGCAAACATCTCATCGTCCGTGTGTACATCAAGATTCGTGTCACTGTCAAATTTTTATTCTCATTTTCCTGCTATATTGAACATATACATCATCAAATACAGCTAGTGGCCCTCACCATTGTCCTTGTTATGGCAGATATGGTAGCATGGGACAACCCCTCTCTCTCTTCTCTCAACATAAATCCACCCTTTTATTTCACCTTAGCTAAATTAAATCGTCCACATCATTTAATCTATAAGTTCGTTTTGAAAATAATTTATATATTAGAACTCTTGGCGCCAAGACCTTTATAACTCGACCAATCTTGGATACATTTCAAACATGTTTAAATTTTAACATTTCACATTCCACATGTGAAACAAACCTATTTCACTAGAAAAATGTAAAAAAGAAAACTATTTCAACAGAAATATGTGAAACCAAATCTATTTCACTTGAAACCTTTTTAACCCAAATATGAAACCGAAATGTCAACTTGTGAAACTGATTATTTGGAAATGTGTAAAAGTTTTTTCAAAAGAGTGAAATATGTTATTTAAAAAATGTGCAGTTGAAATAGATGTGATTTTGGTGAAGCAAGCCATTGTAAAGTGAAATGTAGGATTTGAAAGTGCAAAATAAAATGAAATTGAAATGCCAACTTATGAAACGGATTATATGGAAATGTGTACCAGTTTATTTCAAAAGAGTGAAATATGTATTTAAAAAATGTGCAATCGAAATATATGTGATTTTTGTGAAACAAGCCAGTGGAAAGTGAAATGTATGTTCTGAAAGTGAAAAACAATATGAAACTGAAAAATCCAACTTGTGAACCTTATTATTTGGATATGTGAAATAGTTCATTTTAAGAGAGTCAAATATGTTATTCGAAAAATGTGCAATTGAAATAGATGTATTTTTTTGTGAAACAAGCTGGTGACAAGTGAAATGTAGGTTCTGAATTATGAAATAGTAGCTACAAAAAGTGAAATTGTAATGTATCATTATGAATCTGATTATTTAAAATTCTGAAATATACGTTTAAATTTAAACGTGGTTGAAAAATATCCAAAATTGATCTCATTTTAAATGTTTGGACGCAAGGAGTTCAAATATAAAAAAAAGTTTCAAAAATGAATATATGGTTTAAAAGATATAGATGTTTTAAATTAGGCAAGGTGAAAGAAATGGTTGGATTTATTGTGAGGGAGAAGAGAGAGAGTGGTTCTGCCATATTACTATCATGCATGCATGTGAAGTACAATTGTAGGGTCAACTGCTGAAGTGTGAGAGAGAGAGAGAGCAGAAATACAAAGATAGGAAATCAAGAAAAATATATGTAATACAAAGATACTTGGCCAACGGAGTGCTAGTTGGCTGCTTCCTATTGGTGCCAGCCTTGCCGGTACCTAGCGTTACCGCGCAATTTTCCGCTTCGGGTAAGCAATCACATGGCCGTGGCATGGCTCGGTGCCTACCTGGCTCTATAAATCACCCATAGCACCAGGAAAGAAAGAAGGAACAAAGAAAGACTATGGCCAACTCAAGCTCTTGGAAATAATCTTTGCACGTACACACATCTAGTTTTTTCGATCTGGCATTGCATGCAAAGAAATAATCTTTGCACGTACACACATCTAGATTTGGAAATAATCTTTGAACAAAGAAAGACTATGGCCAACTCAAGCTCTTGCTGGAGGCATCATTGTGTAGCAGGTGCACAGGTGGTGGAGCGGTGCTTCATCCTACACATTGAGGGTGGCGGATCTCGGCAGCGTGGCGCAGTGGAGACTCGGTGTCCGATGTGTGGCAATGAACTCGCGCAGGAGGACGACGTTGTCTGGCGTCGTGGTGGCGTCGATGGCAGAGAGGCCTGGCAAGGTCGATGTGTTGGTATCTACTCTGAGGATGGATCGATGGAAGACGGAGGTGACGGCCCTTGCAGCGAGCGCATGTGGTGCCCACTGAGAGTGCGCCGGACCGTGTGTGCCCCAGTCCAGGTATTGTGGCTTGGTTGGGACGTCCGGCTTTAGATGTTAGGCTTTGGTGCGATGTCTGTTTGGTATTAGGCTCGGACATTCGGCACCCCTTCATCAAGGGGATAGGAGTAGCGACAGGTGTTGCCAAGATGGTGGCTTCAGGCTTACTGATGTATTACCTTGTAAGGTCCTTGTGAATAATTAATAAAATGGCTGCATGCATCGCCCAGATGCAGAGGCCCGGGGTACATCCTCCTTTTCTAAAAAAAAAACTGAAATTCTTAGAAATATAATCTCTGCACTTACACACATCTAGTTGTTTCGATCATGGCAATGCAAACATGGAGATTAATCAGGACCCTATTTTTCCTTCTTGCAAAAAATCTGGCCCGTAATTAACATGGGTCCCATACACAGGTATGATACAGGATTGCGTGGTATTGGGAATAACCTACATACAGCAGCAGTCAGACTTACTTGTTAACTGTTGGTCAAGGATGTTAGACTTAATCACGACTAGGCCTGCTTGTCCGGTACGGATTCTTAGCCATGGCTGAGCCGATCTTGTACTAGGTAGGATACTCCCTACCTGTACTATGGCTGCCCCTGTAATCAACTGAAAACAGATCAATACAAAGTTTCCGGCCGCTGGTGGTTTCCTATACCTGCATAGCTAGCTAGCTAGCCTCCGTCAAAAGCATCCACCTGCCTGTGTGCTTGGTTGTTAGACTTGTACGTGCGTGTCTCCCCGAAGAATTGATGAGCTACCGAGTTAGCTTTTGTCTATGTACGTGTGTTCCTGTGGCCAAAATTACAGGCCGAAGATCTCGTCGAGACAGTACTTCGACGAGTAGCATCGACGCGCAGGGACTGTGCCAACAAAGGACCTAAAATGCCATGATGGGAACTCCTCCGGTAAATACCATATATGCTAGTTCCCATGTACGGCAGTGTCTTTGTCCGGAATGTAGTACTTCCCATAAAAGCGAAGCAGCAAAATCATCGTGTATGCAGTACCACTAGCTTGAGGAAGAAATATTCCATACAGAAAAAAAGCTTAAGGATGAAATCAAGGTGAACAACATGGCAGTGCTTTCTCAAAGACAGAGTGCTTGGATTCGCTGGCATGGATGGATTGATTGCCGCTACCTTAGCTCTAAATAACAACATGACAGTCTAAAATTCCGACTAAACAGAGTATTCAATTCTGTCGTCACCATACAGTTCTGCAGCATCCAATTGAAGAAATTAAGATTTGACTTCACAAAAAGCCTGAGGCGTACTGATGGTATAAACTTGATGAATGCCGTGTTAAAGGTGCACTGTGGACATATGATTCAACCAATCCACTAATAACATTATAGTAAACTTCCTGTTCATTGGAGAGGATGTGTATGCTACATTCAGTGCAAGTAGGGACAATTGCTTACTGCATCAATGAGCAGTAGACACACACACTGCTCTCTTTCCAGCTCAATAAATCGGCCAGTAATGAATAATTTGATTAGGATTAGCATTACCATACGTTTCCTATCATTAATCAAAGCTTGTAAAGTTATCCGACGTCTGTTATTCACAAACTAGATTCTTTCTCTCCAAAAGTATCTTTTTTTTGAAATTTATCTTAACTAATGTATGGCGCATGAAGATATTCCATGAATTTTACATCGGGACTCTTGACATGGCGCGCCTGAACTTTGGTGTCATCACCCTGATCCCAAAATAGTTGGGGCGGCGGATATTCGACAATTTAGGTCCATCACGATTAATGTGCTTGCGCGAATTTTTGCGAAGGCGTGTGTGATGCGCCTAGCACCTATTGCAGAGCGCCTCGCACACCTCTTTCAATCTGCGTTCCTGAAGGGCTGCCGCATCCACGATGGGATCTTGGCCCGTCATGAAATTGTCCACGAGGTTAGCAGGCTTCATCATAAGGACGTCTTTCTTAAACTAGACTTTCAGAAGGCGTATAATCGCCTCGATTAGTCCTTCCTGCGCTTGCTGCTTGAGCGAAGGGGGTTTGATGATCGATGGTGCACTCGGGTCATGCAGCTTGTCCGGACCATGAGCACGGCCATCAACATTAATGGGGTGGGCGATTCCTTCTTCCGTTCCTCAAGGTGGGTTAGGCAAGGGGATCCTATTTCTCCCCTCCTTTTCAACTTCGCGGTGGACGCCCTTGCGACCATCCTCGATAAGGCTTGGATGGCCGGTCACCCAGCGCGGGGGGGAGGGGGGGGGGGGGGTAGGTCACCTTATCCCTAGCGATGGGGTCATGTCTGGGCTCTGAGCTGGACATCGTCAGACTGAAGTTCTTCCTCCTTTGCTTCGAAGCCATGTCTGGGCTTAAGGTAAATTTCGACAAGAGCGAAATGGTAGTGTTGGGATATTCTGAGGCCGAGCAACAGTGGATCGCGAATAACCTGAATTGCAGGTTGGCCGTCTTCCCTATAGATTATTTGAGGATGCCACTTTTTCTGACTCGAGGGATCTTCTGAGCGAGTTTGACCCTCTTATGTAGAAGGTCACCACGCGGGCCGAACCATGGTGTGGACGGTTTACTTCCAAGAGAAGTAAGACAGTCCTGATTGATTCTAATCTCTCTAGCCTCCCAGTTTATATGATGAGGTTGTATATTCTACCAGAGGGAGTGCATAGTTCGTTCGATAAATACCTCTCCCGTTTCTTCTGACAAGCGATGAATGGCCGACAGAAATACCACATGGTGAAGTGGGCTGACATCTCCTTGCCCCAGGACTTGGGAGGGTTGGGCATCCTTGCCTCCCATCATATGAACGTGGCCCTCATGCTTAGGTGGGTCTGGCGAATGATCTAAGGGGAGGGGGGCCTTTGGTTGCAGCTTATTCAGGCAAAGTACCTTCAGGCCGTGCCGCTTCTTGCTTGCGCACGAGCAGAGGGTTCCAAGTTTTGGAAGTCGTCTAGAAGAGATCAAGCTTGAGATTCGCCTTGGGCTGTCCTTTGCTATTGGCAATCGCGCAGGGGCCATGTTTTGGTTAGACCACTGTGTTGAGCCCCGTTATGCATGGGGTTTCCAAAACTATTTGCCATTTTGCGTAGATCCGTTGCTCTTGGTTTTCACGGCGGTTCAAAATGGGCAATGGAACATCTTGTTCTGTCGTTCATTTGGACCAGTGAAGGTGTTGGAGTGGTCCAATTTGCAGGTGACACTCCATCCCATGATCGCGGACTACGCGGACTTCGCGTCCTGGAGCCTAACTCCTCGGGAGATTTCTTGGTGGTATCAGCCTACCACGCGTTGTGTTGTAGACCGATTATTACTTGGGTCGCGCCCCTTTGGAAGGCGCCGCTCCCCTTAGATAAAAAAAATTGTGTGGCAATTGCCGAGGGATCGCTTCACATCGGGGACGGAGGTGCTCAAGCGGCATAGCCCGGGTTTTGGGTTATGCCCCCTTTGTGGGGTTCTGGGAACAGGGACCCACATCCTCTTCGCTTGCACGGCGGCTCGCGCGCTTTGGAGCTTTGTTCGGGAGGCACTCGGGCCGGATTGGGAGGCTCGGGACCTAGTCGGCTTCCTCCTGGCCAGAGCTGTTCAGACCGGGAGCAAGAGGCGACTCTTCTGGCTAGTTTTTGCGGCATCAGCTTGGACGCTTTGTTGGACAACGCGTAATAAGATGGTGATCGAGCGGATCTTCCTTCAACAGGCCTCTCACTCCTTCAAATTTCTTGCATCCTTGTAGCACTGGCACCCACTGGCTAGTCAGCGGGACCGCGACCGGCTGGGTCAGATGTTGGATGCGCTATATGACACGGAGTGACGCCTCGCTTCACCGGCGACCCCATGATGTTGTGGCCACTTGGTGGTCGTTTTTCCGATTTCTTCTTTTGTTTTCTTTGGGTGTGCTTGTACTGAGGCCCCAGCAGACCTTCTATTTCCGTACTTTGCTATTCATTGTATGGACTGGTTGGTTGCATTATTTATAAAACAGGGCAAAAGCCTGTTTCGAGAACTAAAAATTGCATAAATTCATTGACACAATTATTTTGACAGTGGTGCAATAATGGAGTTAAAGAAGATTAAAAAAGGTTGTTTTCTAGAGGTAGAGATTTTGTAAGGGGGAGGCTTTCATTAGCACAAGGGTCGTGGATTCTATAAGGAAGCTCATCTATTGTTTTTTTTTATGCGGGTGAAGCTCATCTATTGTTGACTACTGTTTTGAGATGGCTAACTATGCTTGTCGTGGGGTTCTAAGTAAGGAATCATCGACTCGCCCCCGCATCCGAGAAAAAACAGATCAGCGCGCCCACGTCGTCCCGTGGGGCGACTCGGGTGGCTTCGCTGCCAACACCGCTCCAGGCTCCCACCATGCCTTCCTCCCCTCTCTGCCGCCGGCCGGTGCCGCCCGGGCAAAGCCCCGGCCGGTGGTTTGTGGGGGCGCGTTCTTCTGCACGGCCTCCGTGCTCCCATTCTGATCTGCCCCTACGTGGATCTCACCTCACCGTGCCGGGTGTGCGCTGTCGCCGGCTTGGCGTGCCTCCCCAGCCATGGGCCATCCGACGCAAATCCTCCCTCCGACACTATGGTCTACTGGGCCAACCGGATTGGGCAGGGCTCTCGTTGGTGAGGTGGTGATGGTGTGCTCCGTCATCGGTGTTGATTACTCCAGCCTGCGGCGGCGGCTTCGCCGCGGATTGCGGTGACCACCGAAAGATCTTCGCGAGGATTTTTTTTCTCTGAACGACGACTTGACGCAAGGGTATGTGTGTGCAGTGGCGGCGGGGACACATCGCATGTTGCTGTTGGGATTAAGGAAAAGTGGTGGAGAACACATGAGTGACTTCGATGATGGTGCTTCTTGAGCACCCTGTCTCGAGCTTCGGTGTGAAAACCTAGGTCTGGCCGAGATGGTTATACCTGACAATGGTGATGTTGTTGCATCATTACCTTGTTGAAGGCATTGTTCGGATATGCTCAGATTGGTTCTTCAGGGTGAAAACCTAGAACCTGGCCTTTGGTGGCTCGGTCCGGTGACGAAGGCGCTTGTGCGTCGCTCTCTTCAACGTCGTCGTCCGTGTGGGGTCATGAGATAGTTGGTGCGGATAAGGTCATCGTTATAGTTTGCCGATCAGAGATTTGATCGCCTTGGGTATTTTCTTTTTCCCTGCTTAGGTATAGTTTTGGTCTTATATGACTTTGCTATTTGTCGGCTATTTTTTGTGTGTGTGTGCGTTAGTGTTGTCCATGTGCATCCTAGCTATGCAGAGTCCGGGTGTGTGCTCTTTGTGTTTGTATCCTCTTGATGCTTCATATTGAGTCAATAAAATCCACCCTTTATCGAAAAAAGTAATGAAGCACCCTCAGTGTGTATTGCATCTTAGAATTTTATTCTTTTTATTTTGGAGTTTTTTTTTCTTGTGTGAGGGTATCCCAATTATTGTAAGCGAGCCAATTGTATCATTAATTGAGGCGCTTGAGGGCTCTAAAAGCCAGGATATTTAGGTTTGTGACTGGAGGGTACATAATTGTTGGCTAGCACTTGACCCGGCCTAGCTCTCTCTATATAATCCTCAAGATACAACATCTATTGCAATGCATGTTACCATTCGCATCCTAGCCACCGTGGTATGATCAACATCCTCCTTTGTTCTTCTCCTATGGCATATGGGTTCAAGATATGTTACCCAAATGAGGTCAATGGCAATCAGATTGAGAGGCGTTGGGAAAAATGTAGCTAGTGTAGCTCCTATACTATGTAAAAAAATGAAAGCTAAACACTTGCTGGGGAAACAAGCCTAGCCGACCCGGCTCGTGGCATGGGTCCTCCAGGCTCCTCAAAGCTCACAATACTTGGCTTGGTCAAAGCTTGAGTTCGGCTGAGACGAATGGCAAGCTCAGCAACTCCCTCCTGTGCGCGTCTCGTCTCTCTGTCTTGCACTATTGCTTGTGGTCCCGTCCCGAGCTCGACACCAGCAAGCGATGCGCCGCATGCTAGAGCCGCTGTCGGTTTTCGGCACTCCACCACCCGCGGTCCACCGCAAACCCATTCATCTGCTCCTCCGCCGACTGTTGCCTCTGTGCTGACTGCCGCCACACCTTCCGCCTCAGCCACTTCCAATCGGCCAGCCGCCACCACTCCGTTGTGGCCTATAGCTAGTATGTCTATTGACTATAGCTTATTAATTTTTCGAATGCTTCAGTTGATGTCCAGGCTACGTATTATATGCCCAAGAACTCTTTAGTCTTGGAGGACTGTGAGGTTCTACTCACCATATCATAAATTGTCTATGCTTAATCAAATGATTTTTTTTTATGGATGCAAAAAGGTAAGGTTTCTGTTTAGTTTCTATAGTAGCCATTTCTTGCATCAACACCTTGTTAGACGAGATAAATCATCTATTGTAATCTCAATCTTTTCCCTCTCTCTCGTAGCTATCTCTTCCTCTGTAAGCACCGAATCAGATCGATCTCTATTGACGTGTAAGCCACGGCAGGAGCTGTTCCTGCCCTCAATCAATATAAACCCGTGGCTCATCTACGGAGGAGTAGAAACACTTCCATCTGACATGGTATACAGAGCCATCCTCTTCCCATCTACCTAGCCAGAAGCTTTCTCCCATCGATCGCCGGAAAACCTTTCCCATCGATCTCTATGTCTTCCACCTGGGCCACCTCCCTAGCTCTCTCTATATATATCCCCCATGATACACCATTTCTTGCAATGCATACAACAGACACCATGGCCACCACTTTATACAAAACAAGGTGGCCACCATAGTATGATCTACATTCTCCTTTGTTCTTCTCCTATGGCATATGAATTCAAGATTTGTCTCCCATGTGAGGTGAATGGTAATCGGATTGTGAGATATTTGGAAAAATATTGCTTCCATCAAGGTGTCTCTCAGTAAAGAAAAGAGAATTAAAACACTGGCTTCTTGTCTAAAGGTTGTTGCAACCAGCCTGAGGGGGCAACAGATGATGCTTCCTTACAACATCCACAGCCTATGGATGCATGAAACTATGTTCAACTTCTGCTACTACCATATTCTTGACAAGTTCAAATAGGTAGTTTAAAAGCAGCTACTTCCTCAAAGCAGGGCATGTTGACAGCAATGTGTTAGCCCTAATGAAGCCACAGTTTAATTAATCATTAACTCATGGTACAGAACAAGAATTGTTCAAATGTAATCATAGCCGTCTCACTAATTCAATTTGACAAATGAACAACAGTTACCCAGCAAGCAGTATCATCTGAGTTAAACTCATTCCCTCAAAATAGGTGAAAGAAAACAATCAAACACTCAGATAGTTGGAGATGATGCCTTCACACGTCAACTACAATTACCACAGTAATAGATCATAGTCTTGCAACGAACACTCCTAAGCCTGCAATGTGGAGAAAGGCAGCTGCAAATCAACAGGTTTACACACTGGAAAAGTTTAATCAGGTCCTCTACGACCTATCAAGCGCATCAAACATCTGAACTTCTAACACATGTGAAAGAAAAACCACCATTTCAGTTAGTTCATAAACATCAAACAAAGTTAGCGCCATCCTCGCTCACTATAAAGCTCTGAAGATCATCTTCTTCCTTGTATTCTTTCTACCTGATAGGAGCAACCATTTCAGTAGTTCCCTGGCTCTGCACGGGGTGCAGTACATCAACATCACCCCCCACCGTCATGGTGGCACTTGAGCAGACGGCATACAGAAGAGTAAAACAGCCGGTGAAAGTTGTGGGCTTCACCCCTGTCTCCTGGCAACGCATGGAAGTCACCTAGTAGTTTCCTTAGCTGTGTAGGAAACTTGACCTGAGGTTGACTAGAGCTGTCCATGCAAGTATGTACTAATTTCCTAGTACCAAATAGGAAATTACCCGGCAGGTGAGCAGCACTTGCTTGCCTTACTAGTTAAGGAATAGATAGCGCAAGTGTGTAGTAGTTTCTTAGCCAGCTACACGTCCGGTGCCAGCCGGCTCAAATCTCCTATAAAAGGAGTTGTATCCCGCATTGTAAAATCCATTCCATGCCGATCCAAATCAAGTGCAATAGAAATCAGTTCGTTGCTCTCTAGTAGTACTACAACCAGCTAGCTACGTGAGTGTATGCTTGACTAGTGTGTACGTCGGCTGCTTGCAAGTGTATGAGAGTGCATACAGTTCGTTCTCTTCCTCGCAAGGGCACACACACTTCCTACTTCTCTGATTCATCAATTAGAGTAAGTTTGTAAGCAAGCTGGCTAGTAGTTTGGGCTAACAAAAGTCACTTGCCAACAAAGCAGGTTCTTCTGGAAATTCCTAGGCTCAAACAATGGGAAGGGGCTGTCCGAGCCTTCTCGCCACGGATGTCCCACTGGTGGGAGTTGGGATCTCTGCTTCCCTCAGGGCGCACTCTTGTGTCAGCCTCATTCCTTTCTGCATTTATGCCGGTGGTGCTTAGGATTGGCCCACCAAAGAATATTGATTGGCCTGTGTACATCAATCTCTCAGACGGCTGGCCCGAAAGAATCGCTGATGTTAGAGATATATTCGGGTTACATGTATTTGGTAGTTTATGATTTTTAATCCATCTCCTACCTTATCTTTAGGAGAGGCGTCTTGCCCTTCAAGTCTTGTACTCAATATATACTCGTCCTCTAGGCTCAATAATACATCCATCGCATTACACCAATCCTAACATGGTATCAGCCTAACCGATCCAAAACCCTAGCCGCCGCCGTCGCTTCCGCACCGCGCCACCCCCGGGGCGGTCGATCTCCATGATTGCCACCGGGGACCGTGCCGCCCGTAACTAGGGTTCGTCCGCCGGTCTCGTTGACCGGCTGCCCTAGAGAGTCTTTTTTTCCCGATCCTTTAATCCGGGTTTTCTCTCTCTCGCTGGTTGCATTGATCGACGCTTTCTTTTTGGTTTTCTGATCTAAAATCGATTTGCGTCGCCCGCCGTCGTTCGTCATCTACACGTGCCTCTGTTTCGACCTTGGCAGACTACACCGGCCATCTTCGACTGTACGGTCGCTCGCGCCTCCGCCAACTCCTGCGTCCATCTGGATTGGCCTGTCATCCATGGCCGCTCGCGTCGTCCTGGGTTGGCCTGTCGTCCCGCACCGGCTGGCCCGAGACTACTCCCGCGCCGCGCGGGGCCGAGGTTGTAGGTTGCTCCCGCGCCTGCATCGGTTTGGTTCCGCGTGGCCCGCGTTGCTTGGGAGCTCTACGCATGTGTTGGCTGCTCACGCATGATGTATCCGGCTGCGTGCGTTGCATGCATCCGTGTGTACGGATCTGCCTGCCTACACAACGCGTGTCCGGAGCGACCTAGTGACCTGGTTGCGCGCTCCTGCCATGGCCGGCCGCATGACGCACATCGTGGATACCTCGTGGTCTCCGTCTGCATCTTCTTATCTGGTTCGCCGCGCCTTCGGTCTGATCAGCCGTCCGGGCGTGGCTTTCGTAGTTTTCAATGAAGATCGTCACCGAGTATATGCACCTCTTCACCGATCAAGCAACGGGCTGCCGCTGCATCGCCCCAAAGGGACGCAGCGTCGCCGTCCCGTGGTTCTCCCCGCGGCTGCACCGACCCACGTGCCACCGCTGCGTTGCCCCTTTGAGCCACGCGGTCCACGCCGCCTCCCCGAGGCCGTCCCCGCGGTTGCACCGACCCGCGCACTGCCGCTACATCGCCCCTTCGGGCCGTAGTGTCGCAGCACGCGGTCCACGCCACCGCCCCGAGGTCTTCCCCGCCGTCACCTCGACCGGCGTGCTGCCGCTGCATCGCCTTTTCGAGCCGTAGCGACGCGGCGCGCGGTCCATTCCGCCGTCCCCGCGCGTCGACTTGTACGTGGTACGTGTCGCGCCGTCTTCCTAGGCGCGGGAATGCCATCGTCCACGCTGATCTTCGTCACATTGTTGGGTTCTTCCTCGCCTACTTCGAGCACCGCCGCCGCCGCCGCTCTTCTTCCGCGGCGCCGCTGCCGCTCGCTCACCCGAGCCGCGCCGCCTGTCCACCCCTTCGTCTTCGTCCAGCACCAGCTCATCGCCATCGTCGCCGTCATCTTCCCCGACCACTTCATCTACTCCGACAACCGCGGTCGACATCGGCACCTTCTACCCTGTCGTGGTTTTGACATGGCAGATGCCCTTGTGAAAGGACTTGGAGATGAGGCCATCGCATAAGGGTGGAAGCTTAACGGGGTTGATCGGGAACGAGAAGACACGGGATTACTCAGGTTCGGCCCCTCACGCTCGAGATAAAAGCCTACGTCCTGCTTGATTATATTGCTGTGGATCTCGATTACAAGGATGCGGATTCGCTAACCTAGCCTTCGAGGGATTGCAACTTAGTCTTTTCCGCCTAGGTGCTCCCCTTTATATATACAGGTGGAACCCTAGATTTACATGAGAGTCTGGGTCATAATCCTGACCCGTCTCCTACTCTTTCCTACTTATTCTCCAAGACAACTTTGAAGCCGTTCGTCTTCTTCTTGAGCCGGCCTGCAGCCTGAGCCGGCCTTTCTTACCGGGCCTCCATCAAGCCGGCCCATCGAGTCATCTTCCTGCCGGGTCATCATCCTGCCGGGTCTACACACCGAGAAATATCCCCAATATTAGCCCTCAGTTTGATTTGGATTTATCCATGTTAAACTCCAACCTGAAAAACATACTAAATGAAGAATTACCCGATAAACCATAACCTGAAATTGCTTCGTTCAGCCGCCCTTTTCTGCACATGCCACATTCAGGTAGAACCTCCGGCTTAACAGCTTGCCGGGTCATTCCTCACTCATACACTTGGTATTCTTCCGTCGTCTTATTTCATGACATCACGCTCCATCTCCGCAAAATCCGGGATGACATCACAAGGAATCTTGAATAGATTTGTATTGCCTCGTTAGGTGCAAAAATCGAGGAGCCTTTTGCGCATGCCGTTTCAGGGTCCACCTTGCTTATAAATAGACCGGCGCCTCCCCCACTTGCTTCTTTACTACTCCTCGTCTTCTTCCTCTAACTCTCTGACGCCACTGCGCCCGTTCGAGCTCGCCGCCGCCGCCCGTTCAACGCCGCCCGAGCCTTTGCCTCATCGCCGAAACTCCTCTGGTGCTGTCAGTGCGGCCGCCGCCGCCATACTCGAGGACTGCAAGACTCCTCATCTAAATCTGTAAGGATCTTCTTCTCCATTGCCGCTGTTCTTGGGCTGCTCTTCCCAGTTCCTCTTTCTAGCGGTACATAGATCCAAGAACACTTGCGGGTTTCTGTTTTACGGTTTGTAGAATCGGACCGCCATATTTCCTTGCCTCGTAGATCCATTATTCTGCTCCGGACAGATCCCATTGCGGTTCACCTTACTGTACGGAGAACATACCTAGGTTTTACTCTTCTATTTTAGGCCATTTTTTAGATCTACTGAATCAGTCAGCTCATGCGAAACCTGTCTACCAACTCATCACCCAGACTATGCTCAATACTTGTAAAAAATCCTCATTGTGACATTCCCGGCTTATTTTACGCATGAAGTTTTGACCCGGAATTTAATCATACTGCTTCCTGTGACCCGGGAAATGCTCCAATCGCCAGCTCATATTTTTGTTTTGCAATAACCCGGAGAATCTTTGTATTGCCGGCATATGATATTCTTCTCTTTTCATGGCAGCTGAATCAATGGCTCCCAAGCCTAAGATCGTTAACTGGGCCAAGTCTAGCATGTCACAACTCAGCCGGCAAGCCCTGGTGGACTCCGGGCTGCTGCCGGCTCAAGACACGATCGAATGGCGAGCCCCTGAGGAAGAAATCTACCCTCAGCAGGGACAGAATGAGGTCGTCATATTCGCTGAGCATGTCTCCTGGGGCTTCTGTCCCCCCGGCTCTAAGTTCTTCCGAGACGTGCTACACTTCTTCAACATCAGGCCTCAAGACTTGGTCCCGAACTCCATCTTCAATTTATGCCAGTTCCAGGTATTCTGTGAAGTTTATCTGCAACTCGAGCCGTCCATCAGCTTATTCCGGGAGTTCTTCCACTTGAACCGCCAAACGGAGTATAAGGATGGCCCAAGTGTTGAACTTGGTGGAATCTCCATCCAACGGAGGAATAACACGGTTTTCCTTGACGCCAAGCCGGCCAGCCACCCCAAAGGATGGCACAGGACTTGGTTCTACTGCAAGGATACCTCCCCCGACGGGCAGCACCCCCTGCCGGGTTACAGAGCAAACCGGCTTGCCGCCAATGCAGCCTTCCCGGGTCTCGCTTCCAGGGAAGAGAGAGAAAATCTGGAGCCCCCGTATCCAAAAATGAACGCATTGATTGCCCATGGCCTCACCGGCGTTGACCTGACCCGGACTTGGGTTGAGTGGAGAATTCAGCCACTCAGTTTTAGGACCCAGCTTATGCATACCTACACCGGCCATCCAGAAGATTCACTCCGATTTAGCCGGGTTAACCTCAAGGAGAAAGACGTCCTAAAATTTGCCAAGAAACTTCTTGGTGAAACAAAGGATGATATTAAGCTCGTGGGGGTTGCCCCCTTCTACTCAAAGAACCCGGCTCCTGAGGTAAGCCGTCTTCTTGTTGTCTTTCATTTTGCCAGTATCTTTGACCCTTGCTGTAATTCCATCCACCCACCATGATACAGGAGAACGACGACTGGTGGCGGGTTGAGGTTCAAGACCCTACTCCTCGGGAAAATGAGAAGAGGATCCAGACAACGATGAGGATAATGAGGTAGAACTTGACTCTCTTGGCCGTATTTTTAATCAGATTGCTGATACTCACTCCTCACAGGAAGAAGCTGAAATTAGCCACACCATCGAGCCAAGAGGTAATCTTGATCTCTTCAGACTCTGACTCCCCAAAACCTGTTTGAAAGAAATTCCTAGCTGTAGTCTGCAAAGTCCGAAGAAAACCTCGGGTTACCATCCGTAAAGTCCCTTTTTCACATCAAGATGCTCACTTGGATCCCCAATTTCTTTTGAAGAAAACACAGCACGCCGGAACATCTAAAAGGAAGGCCCGGAGCAGTGAAGGAGAGTTGAGTGGCGGGCTACCATATGAGCCGCCAGCACGTAAAGCGCGGACAGAGGTGCCTCTTAGTCCAACTCCCTCTCTTCCTCTAGCTGGCTGTTTCAAAGAGCCCTTACATTTTAATGACTCGGCATATCAGACGTCCCCCTCTTCGGACGAATCCAGCGCTACTCAGGCGCCGGCCTTCAACATTAACCCGGGGTAAGCACTTTGATCATTCATGTGTCGCATAACAGTCTTGCCCTTTACCCTTTAATTGAATAACTATCTGTTCCTCGTCCAGCACTAAGGCCATTAAGAAGAAGACCGCCGCCGGGTCATCTAACCCGGTCACACTAGTAGAAAACTGACCTTTCATCCGGAGCACTAGTCCCGGCCGGGTTTGGGCCTGGGACTAATGTGAGCATTAGTCCCGGTTCCAACGGCTAGGAGCGGACGGGGGCACGGCCAGGATTAGTCCTGGTTCAAATGGGACCTCGAGTCCCGGTTGGTGATACCAACCGGGACTAAAGGGGTTGCGGCAGGCTGGGGCCCCTGCGAGCCCCTTTAGTCCCGGTTGGTATCACCCACCGGGACAAAAGATAGACCTTTAGTCCCGGTTGGTATCACCAACCGGGACTAAAGTCTTCCCTATATAAAGTTGCTTCGTCCAACCCGAGTCCAAGCTTTCTCTCGTCTCTGTTTCCTTCCCCAAGCTCGAGTTCATCCTCCATTTTTGCCAAGATTTGTCAAGATTGGAGGCACCCCATCTATCCAAGGGTTCTAAAAGGTTAGCAACTTCATCTTTTCATCTCTCATTGCTAGTTTAGCTCGTTTCATGCTCTATAAGTATAGTGATTTGTGGGTTTTAGTTTGGGAGTTATTATGTGGGAGTTTATTTGATTTATATGCAATTTGAGCTCAAATTAACCTCTTAGTTTGCATATGTGTAGTTGTGGTTTACTTAGTGCCTTCCCGTCCCCATCCTCAACGCCGTCGATCACCCGCGCCGTCCCGTCGCCGGCACCACCTTGGTGACTGGTGAGCCTCTTGTTCTTATCTTTTTTGTAAAAAAAATCTTATTTGTATGATTTAGATAGTTACTTGTATAATTTTCTTACTTGTATGATTGTTTGTTATATATAGTGTCATGGTTTTGATATCCATCCCTGTCGGCCCTCGTCCGGTTTATGATTCGGATGTGGTATATTATCTTTTATAACTATTTGTTTCATTTCATGTTTATGAAAATTATGCCCATCAAGTTGACATAGATATTTTTATCTAGGAGTTATGTGAACCGGAAATTCCAACCGATCCTCTTGTCGAGAAGTTAAATTTAGTTGGAAAAAAATGATTATTTGAAAGAAAAATTGAAAAGAATTGAAGAAGAGAAGATGAAATTGGAGTTGTATGTTGCCGATGTCGTCGATGATCACAAGATCAAGAAGGATGCAATGCGCTTGAAGATTAGAAAGATTAGAAAATATGCCATTAATAAAGAGGCTTGGTATCATTATGCTGTTGGATCAATTATTACCTTAGTTGCGATTTTGATCGCATTTTTTTTTGCATTTAAATGCTTTATGTAGTTGTATGTTGTTTTATGAGAAGTATGTATGAACTTTATGTATATATTTTTGCAGTAATAACATTTGGTCACTACTCTACTTTGGTTTTAATGTGATGAACTTGTATTAATTTGGTCACTTCGATGTTGTGTAATGAAGATGAGCCGGCAATGGATGTACGATGACCGACGCTCTCCCGAGTTCATTAATGGCCTGCCTAATTTTATGCGTGTGGCTGAGGCAAACAAGCGGAATGGTTTTATGTGTTGTCCATGTGGTGTCTGTAAGAATAATAAGGATTACTCTACCTCAAAAATCCTTCACAGCCACCTGCTTCAGTTCGGTTTCATGTCCGGCTATAACTGTTGGACCAAGCACGGAGAAAGAGGGGTTATAATGGAAGACAGTGAAGCAGAAGAGGATGATGACAACTATCCTAGGTTCCCTGAATACGTTGGTACTACAATGGGGGAAGCTGAAGAAGAAGCATCAGATGAGCCCGCTGATGATCTTGGTCGGGCCATTGTTGATGCAAAGAGAAACTGCGAAAGTGAAAAGGAGAGGTTGAAGTTGGAGCGCATGTTAGAGGATCACAAAAAAATGTTTTACCCAAATTGCGAAGATGACAAGAAAAATCTGGGTACCACACTGGAATTGCTGCAATGGAAGGCAGAGAATGATGTATCTGACAAGGGATTTGAAAAGTTGCTGAAAATGATAAAGAAGACGCTTCCAAAGGATAACGAATTGCCCGACAGTACGTACGAAGCAAAGAAGGTTGTCTGCCCTCTAGGATTAGAGGTGCAGAAGATACATGCATGCCCTAATGACTGCATCCTCTACCGCGGTGAGGAGTACGAGAATTTGAATGCATGCCCGGTATGCGGTGCATTGCGCTATAAGATCAGCCGCGATGACCCTGGTGATGTTGAGGGCGAGCGCCCCAGGAAGAGGGTTCCTGCCAAGGTGATGTGGTATGCTCCTATAATACCACGGTTGAAACGTTTGTTCCAAAACAAAGAGCATGCCAAGTTGTTGCGATTGCACAAAGAAGACCGTAAGAAAGACGCGATGTTGAGAGTACCCGCTGATGGGTCGACGTGGAGAAAAATCGAGAGAAAGTGGCCGAACTTTGCAGATTACGCAAGGAACTTATGGTTTGGTCTAAGTACAGATGGCATGAATCCTTTTGGGGAGCAGAGCTGCAGTCATAGCAACTGGCCTGTGACTCTATGTATCTATAACCTTCCTCCTTGGTTGTGCATGAAGCGGAAGTTCATTATGATGCCAGTGCTCATCCAAGGCCCTAAGCAACCCGGCAACGACATTGATGTGTACCTAAGGCCATTAGTTGAAGAACTTTTACAGTTGTGGGATATAAAAGGTGTACGTGTGTGGGATGAGCACAAACAGCAGGAATTTGACCTACGAGCGTTGCTGTTTGTAACCATCAATGATTGGCCTGCTCTTAGTAACCTTTCAGGACAGACAAACAAGGGATACAATGCATGCACGCACTATTTAGATGAGACTGAAAGTATATATTTGGATAAATGTAAGAAGAATGTGTACCCGGGACATCGTCGATTTCTTCCGATTAGGCATCTCTTAAGAAAGAAAGGCAAGCATTTCAAAGGTGAGGCATATCACCGGAAGAAGCCTGGCCACCGTACTGGTGATGATATATTTGATATGGTCAAGGATTTAAAAGTAATCTTTGGAAAGGGTCCTAGCGAACAATCTGTTCCGAATGACGCTAACGGATACACACCCATGTGGAAGAAGAAATCTATATTTTGGGAGCTACCCTATTGGAAAGTCCTAGAGGTCCGCTCTGCAATCGACGTGATGCACGTGACGAAGAATCTTTGTGTGAACCTGCTAGGCTTCTTGGGCGTGTATGGGAAGACAAAAGATACACCGGAGGCACGGGAGGACCAGCAACGTATGAACGAAGAAGACGGCATGCATCCAAAGCAGTATCAAGGTCCTTCCAGCTACGCTCTTACCAAAGAAGAGAAGGAAATCTTTTTTGAATGCCCGAGCAGTATCAAGGTCCTGCCAGCTACGCTCTTACCAATGTCTTGTCAGTCTCGAGTTAGTGTACCTACCATCCTTGTTCAATATTATGACGCACGTCCTAGTTTACCTAGTCAAAGAGATTACCATTCTGGGTCCTGTATTTTTACACAATATGTTCTCCTTTGAGAGGTCATGTGAGTCTTAAAGAAATATGTTCATAATCATGCTAGGCCAGAAGGAAGCATCTCCAAGGGCTATGGAACAAAGAAGGTTATTGAGTTTTGTGTTGACTTTATTCCTGACATTAAGCCGATTGGTGTTCCTCAATCGCGGCATGTGGGGAGTCTGAGTGGAAAAGGCACGCTAGAAAAGAAAGCAGTAATAAGTATGGACGGGCATTCTTTCACTCAAGCACACTACACAGTTCTACAAAATTCCACCTTGGTGGCTCCGTATATCGAGGAACACATGGATATTGTACGCTCCAAGAACCCGGAGCAGTCTGACTCCTGGATTAAACGTACACACATGGCGACTATCGGCGGTTGGTTGCAAACACATCTCATGAATAACACCGCTGTTGGAGATGAGCTGTACTTGTTGGCCAAGTCACCATCTTCGACTATATTCACTTTCAAAGGGTACAAGATAAATGGGAATACATTTTACACGATCGCCCAAGATAAAAAGAGCACCAACCAAAACAGTGGTGTCCGCTTTGATGCAACAAACAACAATAAGAAAAAGGACACATATTATGGTTACATAGAGGAGATATGGGAACTTGACTATGGACCTTCTTTTAAGGTCCCTTTGTTTCGGTGCAAATGGGTCAATCTGACAGGAGGCGGGGTAAAGGTAGACCCGCAGTACGTAATGACAACAGTGGATCTCAACAATCTTGGATACACAGACGAACCATTCGTTCTAGCCAATGATGTGGCTCAGGTTTTCTATGTGAAGGACATGTCTACCAAACCGAGAAAAAGAAAAGATAAGGAAGCGAATACATCATACGATGAGCCAAAGCGCCACATAGTTCTTTCAGGGAAAAGAAACATCGTGGGAGTGGAGAACAAGACAGACATGTCAGAAGATTATAATAAGTTTGATGAAATTCCTCCCTTCACAGTGAAGACTGACCCAAGCATCCTATTAAATGATGAAGATTCCCCATGGTTACGACGCAATCATAAGCAAGGGACATACGCGAAGAAAAAGTTTTATACCCCAAGATCCCACTCTGGGATGTGACCGGCTTCACCGTCATCACTTTCTCTCTAGTGAGTTTCCGGACTTATAGCTGGAAAGTCCCACTTCGGACAAACCGGAGGGAATCTTTGTAAGTTATTTATTAAGTTATGAATTTTCAATTATTCCTGTCCTTTTAGTATTTTAATTATACAGAGGAGTTAATCAATGCAATTATGTCCAAACAAAATATGTATGTGTAGGTTATGTTAAGACAAACAATTTGACATCTTATTTGCTCCATTTGGCTTAACAGAACTGAAGATATGAATTTTTAAAGTTTAAAATAATGTCTTCAATTACTGTATTTAATTAATCAGTGCAAAATTAATTATGCAACTTCCTGTCAAAATGATACTAGTTGATAGAAATCTTCAAGATGAATCCACAGAAATTTGAATCAACTCATTTGGTTTAGTTTTCAAATTGTTATTCATTTTACAAGAATTAATTTCAATCTGCAAAATTGAATCTGTCAAATAATTTCTTCAAAATGCAAATTAATTGAAGGACACCTTTAGTCCCGGTTGAAACCACCAGCCGGGACTAAAGGTTTCAGCTCCCGAGCGGAATTTTGGCCGCCGAAAAGGTTGGCCTTTAGTCCCGGTTCGTGGCTGGAGCCGGGACTAAAGGTCGCGGGTATATAACTGGTGTCCCGATGCTAGCCACCACCCGGGAGAAGGAACAGAACCACGCGCCGCCAGGCTGCCGGATTTCACCGCCATCGCCGGTCTTCTCCCTCTTCCGACGGCCGACGCCACTGCACCGCCTCGATCCGCCCCGTCCCTGCTCTCCTAAGCTTTTCGCCGGCCATCTTGTGCCCCACGGTGAGCCCCGCATCGCTCGCCCTCTTTTTCTCATGCTGTTGGTCGCCCAAATGCTGCCACCACAGAGGCCCGAGCTCGGTAGCGCCATGGCCGTGGAACGGCTCGATGCAGAGCCGCTCGAGCCCTCTCTTGCTATCCATCGCGTTCTGGGAGCGCCCAGGAGGCCGCCCAGCCACTTTGCGCGCTCGAAATCGACCCGCAGCCGTGCTTCCGATCGCGCCCGAACCTCGCCGCCGCCACGGCTCGTCACCGGCGCGCCTACCGGCCACCCCAGCCCCTGCGACCGCCACCGTTGGGTGCGCGACGTCACCAGCTTTCGAATGCAACTCCCCGCGCGCATTTTGGTTAACCGTAGACGATTTCCGGCCAAGTCCGGCGAAGCTCCGTCGCGAAATCGGGTCGCCGGATCTACTCCGGCGCCGCCCGCTGATGTGGCGTGCCACGTGGCCCCTCCAGTGCCACTGACACTGGGCCCCACGGCCCCAGTTGACTGGTCAACTGTCCCAGTTGACTAGCTGACTGGGCAGTTGACCCAGGTCAACGGGGCCCCACTGGTCAGCCTCTGGTGCACACTAGGTGCACTACACCGGGTGCACCTAGCAGTTTATGTGGTTTTTTTTCAAATTAAAATTAATCCAAGATTTTCAGAATATTGCTAAAACTTTAGAAATTCGTAAAAATTCAACCGTAGCTCGGATGAAAAAGTTTTCTACATGTAAAATGATCAGAAAAATCTAACAAATCCGATTATGTCATCTGACCGGAAAAACACGCTTTCTTTTATTTCCCACACGTTCGCTCGTTTGCACCGCGCGCGCACAACCTAGGCCTATCAGAAACTGACACGTAGCCCCCCCCCCCCCCCCCGTTCGCCAGTTTAGCTTTTTCTTTTCTGTTTTGTTTTTCTAAACAGAACAGTTTCTGTTTTTAGATTTTGAATAACTCTTAGAATATTTAGAGTTTTTGAGTGAATCTTTTTGCTTTAGGTCACAAAAATTATAAACTTTCTGTTAGTGCCAGTAGTTTTCAAATTTGAATAGAATTTGAATTCTTTGAAATTTGTGTGAATCACTAGTTTGTGAATAACTTTAGTTTGAAAATAGATTTTTGAGTGATTCTTCTTCCTGCTGTTTAATATTAGTATGTTTTATCAGTATGTTCAATTTGGGAATTTTTAGGATATTTTAAATAGGTGTTTTAATCAAAAATAGATTATGTTTAGCTCTTTTAGTTTTATACCTTTTTCCTTTGTTTTAATTATTTTAGTTTATGTTTTCTTGTTATTCTTTTGCCAAATTATATTATGTTTCTGTTAGTCAACATGAGGAGTTTTAATTGCTGTTAAGAAAAATAATTTTATTATTTTCTTGTTATTTGTTTAGTAGGAAATCTTGTTTTCTTCATATTTAGAGTTTGATAATAGATTTTAAAGTGATTCTTTTTGTGTAGAAAACTTTAGGTAAAATACTAAATTGTTTTATCTTTCTTCTGGATTAGTTAAGCTATGGACGATAGCGGCAGATACCATGAAGAAGACATATTCGACATCATACGCTCTTCCTGAAACCTAGAGCATGAACAAGATGGCGGCTCATAATTTCTAAACGACTCCGGTGAGGGACTTGAGCAAGAACCAAGAGACGAAGGGCAAACAAACAATGATGGCGAAGAAAATGTTAGACAATTAACAAAGTCCGGCGAGGTATATATATATTAAGCCTCTGGTGATCATTAGATGTATTAATTGATTTGTATATATATATTAACAAATCTTTCTTCTTTTAGCCCTCCGGATCAAGCCAATCTCGTAGAAGGGTACGAGGCTGGGCCAAAAAGTTGGGCGATGACATAAAGTTCAACATCGATGAAGTCGCAGAAGATGGCGAACCGATTGCTCCTGAACAGAATGCCCGTAAATTTACAAATCAATGCGGAGTTATTGTTTGGGACAACATCCCGATCACCATTCGAGAATGGAATAAGCCAAAGGTAGATCAAGGAGTTAGTTATGTCGACGAAAGATCAAAAAAATTTCTTTGGGATACACTCATGTCACATTTCAACCTACCAAAGGGTCTCATAGATGGCCAACAGTTGAAAGTCAAGCAGTTTGCTCTTAAGAAGATGGCCACACAATTCCAGAGCTGGAAGAAAAGATTATACGGCGACTACATCATGGCAAAAAAGAAGACTCCAGAATTCACTAGAGCACTAGAGAAGATAAAAGATCACTGGGACGCATTTGTGGAGTACAAGGAATCGGATGAAGCTTTGGAAAGGTCGAGAAAAAATAAGATAAATGCTGAGAAAAAAGAGTATCACCATGTCCTGGGGACAGGTGGCTACAAGAGAGCCGTGCCTAAGTGGAAAGCAGCTGAGGCCAAGATGCTTGCTGAAGGGGTCATTCCAACTACAGCGGATTAGCCCCAGAGGTACAAGCATTGGTTTTATGCGCATGGGGGACAGTTGGACCCAGCGACAGGGCAGATTATTGAAAAGGCAGATCTTAAAACAGCCTCGGACGCATTACTTCAAGCAATAGAAGATGCTCGAAAGGGGTTGTTCCAGCCCGAGAGAGAGAACGACGAGCTTACACGAGCCCTCAAGAATCCTGAACACGGAGGACGAACATGAGGCAAAGGCGTTGTTCCGTGGGCTCAGGGGTTTTCGGAGTGGAACGACACTTATAGAAGCCGTCAGAGAAAAAACAAGCAGGATGCAGACCGGTTTCAGAAGATAGAAACAAAGAAGGAGGAGTTGGAACGCATGTTAAAGCGGCAGCAGGAGCAACTGGACACAATTAGCCAGCAAAGGGCATCTCCGTGGCAGGAGCAAGCAGATCCAGCATTGGATAGTACCGTCCCATCTATGCAGAAAAGCAGCGTGGGTTCCACGGGTGTCCGGGCCGATGATGCACTGCTGGCTCGCTACCCCATGGATGATATCAAAGAGAGGACAAATTGTGAGCTACACCAGAAAATTAAGAACATATCCATGAAGGTGGTGGTCGGCGTTGCTTTACCGAATGCACCTGAAGCAACCATCCATGGCAATCCGATTCCAGCTGGCTATGCTCGTGTTGGGGTGGATGAATTTCTGCCGGGATATGACTCACTAGAGCTTGACATTCCTGGAGGTGAAGGGGAGCAGACACTGGGAGAAGTCATACATGGTGTCATTGTATGGAGAAAGGAATGCATCGTGTTTCCAAAATCGGCACCAAGGCCACCGACTCCTCCGAGTAGCAATACACCTCTAAGTCCACCCCACCTCGAGAGGGAGCCCAGCGCGAGTCCATATCGATCTCCGTCGTGTCAGCCGACTCCACCACCTATGTCCCAGCAGGGCCAAAAGCGAAAGAAAGCTAAGAAGAAAGCCAACGACGAGCCTCCTGCCAAAAAGAAGTTAGCTTACGATATGACTGATGAGGAAACCAAAACGGTCGTGGCTTCCGAAGTGAAGTCCCATTTTGCACCGAAACCGCCCCCGCCGCCAAAGGAGATAATACCTACGAAAACCGTAAAGCACTTTGTGGACTTTCTTGAGCGACAACCGGGACATGTGGAGAATAGGCCATCAGACTATGACCGCTCTATTAGGAAGTCATATGAACAAATGCAGCAGTCGAGACGTAGAAGTAGTAATAAAAGTGGGAAAACAGTTCCCCATCTCGGAGAACAGGAAATGGAATAGATCCCCCCGCTCAAGGTGATTACCGACGCTGCTAGAGATATTGGTATCAGTGTTGATCAACTCCTAGGCACCGAGGAAGTCCCCGTGGCTGATCTAGCATGGCAATATGCCCCCGGGAAAACTCTGGTCAGACCTGAGCAGGTCCCGCATCTATCAACACAAATGCGAAGATTGCATGAGTGGTACATGAAATAAGTAAAGAACGGGCGAGAGATGCTCATGGTGAAAGTCAAGGAAGAGCATTACTTCTATGAAAACAAGCTATGCATTGAGTTTCCAGAAATTTTTCAGTTATACAATCAAGACTCACTCGACAAATCTATCGTCAGATGCTATTGTCTGTAAGTGATTTCTTTCTGTAATTTAAGTCTCTAGCTCAGCTCATTCATTGCCTGTAATTATCCTCACTATATTCTTTTGTACGCTATTATGCAGAATGAAGATTCTTGAATGCAAAAGAGATGGAATCTTTGACATTGGGTTCGTTGACCCATATATCGTTAATGAAAAAATGATACAAGACCACCCCAAAGACTCAGAGGTTAACTTGCTAAGGTTTATGAAGGCACAAAATACCAGAACAGAAATACTATTTCCTTACAACTTCAAGTGAGTGTTACTGTCTTGTACTACAAATTCTATTTTGCTTACTCGATGTTAAGTGTAGTTGATGAGTTATGCATGCCTGCTTATATAAACGTGTGCGCAGGTACCACTGGATCCTGCTAACCAGCGTGTATAGGATGCTCGACAGGTAATGTCAATCATTATCGCACTATATCGGCCTCTTTCGTTCATTTCCTGATATCAAGTAATTAATAACTCCTTTATTCATTTTCTTTTCCGGGCAGGGTTTGGAAACGGTTCATCAATGATGTTGTCGATGAATGGAAACCGGAGCTGCGTTGGCGACGGCCCAAGGTAATTAAGTAGTACTAGCTAGGTCCGCGCATCTCGATAATTCTAGTTTCAATACCATTATCATGCTTGATTATTATCTGATTGAATTCTATTCTCGCAAAGTGCATGAGGCAGAAACAGGGGACTAATTTATGTGCATACTACGTTTGCGAGAACATTCCCATGACGACCGAATGGTGTAGAGATGTAAGACAACTTCAGGTACGTAAACACTATTCACAATTTTTTTATGATGATCTAATATATATACACACAACTAATATATTCATATTGATCTCCTTCTTTAAAGATGGAAGAGATGCGGGAGAAGCTCCTACCAGAGAACCGCATACGAGCAATTCAAGAGGAAATTGCGGGATTTTTGCTTACGGAGGTCATATCTGAAAGCGGAGAATACCATTGCCGCTAATGCCTGCATGTAATGATCTCCAAATTGTAGGAGAAATTGTATATACCAAATTGTATATATATATGTATGCTCGTACGAGAAATTATATGATATATGTATGGTCGTACGAGAAATTATATTATATATGCATAACGTGTACAGTATGTAGTAGCGTAAAATATGTTTGAAATGAAAAAGAATTGAATGGAAAACACAAAATGAAAAGGAAAAATAAAACATAAACCCTAAACCCTAAACCATAAAATCCTAAACCCCAACACAAAATCCTTAGTCCCGGTTGGTGTCACCAACCGGGACTAAAGGTCCTCCAGCCCCCGGCGCTAGCTCGCGGCCACGTGGAGGGACCTTAGTCCCGGTTGGTGTCACCAACCGGGACTAAAGGTCCTCCAGCCCCCAACGCGCGCTCGCGGCCACGTGGAGGGACTTTAGTCCCGGGTTGTGGCCAACCGGGACTAAAGGATGGGGGCCTTTACTCCCAATTTCGTTGTCCCGGTTGGTGACCCGGGACTAAAGGCCGTTGCCAACCGGGACTAAAGCCCCGTTTTCCACTAGTATCATTCCAGCAGGTTCTTCCCAGGAGGAGACAGCAGCTACCTTGGACACCCAGGATGAGCCGGCGTTTCAGAACAGCCCGTTGCCCCAAGACACTACTGTGAGCCCGGCTCATGCCTCCTCTGCTGTTACTCAGGAGAAGGAAAATGTAACTGAAGATCAGCCCGCGGCACCAGCTCAAGATGAAGTAGTGGTGACCGGTGAACAGCAAAATGCTCCACCGGAAACCTCTACTGTTCTAACAAAGATTCCTTCCAAGGCTGAGCCGGCCCTTAAGATCAAGGGGAAGACGGCCCTTGATTTCCCTACTTTTGAAGAACAAGACGGCAACACACTGCACCAAGCTATATTGACCCGGCTGTCTGAAAGCCGTGACACAGAAATTGCAATGGTAACTTCATTGAAGCAGAAATACGAGGTAACTTTTATCCTCTGTCATGATACATATATATATGTAGCCCCCAAGGGCCGGGTCATTATCAGATGATGACCCGGGACTTCAAACACTTTTTTTGCATGCATAACCTCAAACGGTGGCCCCCAAAGGCCGGCTCGTCATACTATGATTGGCGGGTCTCCATATGTAGTAACATATATCGAATTAGGCATTAGCCCCCAAGTGCCATGTGGAATGCCTGCATCTGCATGGAACTTGCTATTTTTGGCAAAGCGCTGAAACATGTAGCCCCCATGTGCCGGGTCGACCGGAAGGGCGGCTCGGGATAGGCTTATATGACGTATAACTGAAGCTACCTTGCAGGACATGCTGAATCAAGTGGAGACACAGGTATCCTTCTTCCGGAAAGAAGCAAGGAAGGAGAAAAAACTTCATGAAAAAACTGAAGAAGCTTTGTCAGAGGCCAACAAGTCTCTGCTCCTTTTGAGAAGCACCTTGAAGGAAACCGAGGCAGAAAGAGCCGCCCTAGCTAAACGTGCTGAGGAGGCCGAGGCAAAACTTGAACCGGTTACCCAAGAGTTGTCCGTCTTGAAGGAACATATCACCGCCATGTGCAAGGCCATTTTCGGTAAGTAAAAAGATTTCAGCATTAGTCAATTGTACCCGTCCATCATGCTAAGCCGGCCTTACTAACGTCGCATGCTTTTATCCTTGAAGGCCGTAGGAACCAAACCCTTGTTCAGCAGCCACTGGTGAAATTGAAGGCAGTTTATACCTTTGTACATCAGCTGTACATAGGTGTCTCCTGTTGCATAATGGCCGCGAAAAATACTAAGACGCCGCCACAGTTGATCGCTGACATGTTGAAGGAACTGTCAGTTGTGCCCAAGTGGCTTGAAGAATGGAATAAGGCGGCTTGTCGCGCTGGAGCTCGGACAGTTTTCGCTCGTGCCAAAGCCTATGTGCCAGAACTGGATCTGGCTCAGATTGTGGGCGGGTATCGTGAGTTCAATGTAGATGACACCCCATTTACTGAGAAGGACTTCAGACGCTGCCTAAAGGAAACCCGAGTTGCCGCCACTGCCATTGCCGAAGAGGTGAATTTGTCCAAGTATCAAGCCGGATATACGGAAGATAATGAGCGGATTGAGCCGCCAAACCCTCAACCGGTGGCTCTTACTTGTGCGCGTAAGCAATCTTCTGCTCCTGAAGTTGATCCCTCGTCAGTGATTACCGCCGATGCAATGTTTGAAGCCTTGCGCTCCATCCAGTGGTCGACCGGCGAATCCATGAGCCAAGAAGGGGCAGAGGATGATGACAATCGCGAAGAGCCGGGACAAAGCGCCCCTTGATCCTCCAGCGCCTTTAATTTGGCAAACACCGGCTCTTCGTTGTTTGCAGTAGGATTTGGATGAATACTATTTAAGTCTGCAGCCCGATGGGCGACTTGTAATAACTTAGCGTCCAAAACTGTTGCTGATGCCAGTGCCATCGTGCACTGTGCTGCTGTTGCTTGTACAAACATTTTTGTGGCACCCCGGCTCAGAGAGACCGGAACACCCCGTATTCCAGCCCAGAGATCAAGTCTTCTGGAATACGGCACTGCTTGGCATAGAACAAATCAGCTCTTTATTACGAATAACACAGGTACAAGGGTCCGATATAACAAAGGTTACAGGGGCACGGCGACACTTCGCCTGCTCAGATAGCTCTATGCTAGCAGCGAGACATCTCGAAGTGGAATAAATCCTAACAGCTGAACAACGACGACGGTGATGAACTCCACTCCGCAGGGACGCTGGCTGGGACGTATCCTAGAGCGCAACCTCGGGATCCTTGACAAACAAGCAATCATGGCATCACCTGCATTCTGGCATGACACGACAGGTGAGTACTTTGAATGTACTCGCAAGCTCACAGCAACCAAAGCAATCAAGACACACAACAGCATGGCATTTACAGGTTAATCATCAAAGATGAACACGATACTGCTAGAACAACATGAGCATGGCAACAACATGAGCATGGCATGTACATATAATTCATGATATGAACAGGATGATACTAGCACTAGTATGCAAGGGGGTCGACGTTTAAGGTCTCATGGACCAACTTACTCTGCTCGTAGGTTAGCTTGTAACCACCATAGGTATCAATCTTTCTTACCGTCGTGATCGTCACACGATCACCTCATGATCAACCATCATCAAGAATACCATCGTGATCACCTCGTGACCACGTAAAGATCAACCAACTTCTCTTTTCATCGAACCGGGGTTGCTATTATTCAGGTTATTATTTCTGTTGACCCATAGTGTGACCTACTACGAACTGTGTCCATGACCGAGGACGCGGCTATCGATAGATTATACACTCTGCAGAGGTTAGTACACTGTACCCACACCATGGAAATCATGGCCTCGTGCTCCCTTTCGGGTGGACCAACGACATTCCGACAAAACCAATCTATTGCATGACACTCTCCCGGCCACTCCAACAAACTCCCCTTTGGGCTATGTCCTGGGTTACCCCGATGCCAACTCGTGACATCCGCCACCTATGTGGCTGCCACCGTCGTGGCCAAACAAAACATCGTCCCAAACGGGGACCTCGGATCCATACAACTCGGGTACTCAAGGCTTATGGCCGCCTACCTGATCAGGGTAGCGCGCGCACATGACCTTCCCTAGTAGGAGGCACCGGCGAGTGGCATGACAATAGACCGCATTAGGGCCTCCCCATCCAGGCAAGTGTGGTTGCACTGGTGAGCTCGATTCGGTGGCACCATGACTCAGCCAACAGATTTGTTCAAGTTCGATTAATGTCAGGTTCAACTCGAATGGTGATGAGCTGAGTCATAACAAAATAACATGATGAGATGCCAATGCATATGAACATGATACCAGTGTAACCATGGATGGGCAACATCAACATAACATCAACAATGATGAATCATTTATTCTACGGGATGCAAATGAACATAGCATAACGGTGATCATGAATATCACAAGTATTTTCATATCAATCCATAACTACTCATGTGAGCATATCATTATTACTAGCATCGGAAAAGATTACAAGAGTAAAATATGATAAGAATATCCTTAGCAATTAATCATATCACTTACTAGATGAAAATGAACATGGCATAAGCAATGAATATGGATTCACAAGCATATCAGTAACATTCAAAATAATTATATAAATAAATAATTATTCAAACATTCAAGTGAAAACCACGGCTACTGCAATGCCATCATGCAAGTGGCTGTTGTTGTTTGCCTGGGGATGAAGGATTCACCGAGGAGAAGTGCGGAGACAATCGCGGAAAAATCGCCGGAAAAGTTTCCCTCCCGGCGGAGCTGTTTTAAGGGCAAGGGCAAAATGGTCATTTTCACAGTGTGAGAACCTCATGAAAATGATACCATCGGACTGGGTTCGACGAACTGAGATCGTGGGCTTTGGAATCACCTGAATCGGAGTCACGGTTGTCGAGTTACGGCCGTTCGTTCGTTAGGCAGAAAAGAATAAAAATCTGTCCACTTCTGCCCTTAACGGACGAACGTCCGCAAATTAGTAGTTTCGGCCGGCTGGGTTAAAACAGAACGCGTATTTTTTAAAATACGTCTTCGCTTCTAGAAAGCGCATTCCTGGCCGAAGGAGAACTAGAATACGCTTTCAATAACCGAAAACGTATTTTTGGAAAACCGTCTTCACTTAAAACACGCGGGCCCGGCCTCTGGGTGGCTTACAGCTGGGCCCCACTGCTGACTTCTCTCTCTCCTCCCGCTCCCTTTCTTCCACCTCGTGCGTGCCCGCGGTGCCAGAGGAGAGGCGCGACGCCGGCGCTCGCACGGGCGGCTCCGGCCACCTCCGGCGGCGCTGGAGACACCGGCGAGCTCAGCAAGGAGCGGTGCACATGTCCCCGCACCGCACGGACGCCGGGAGGCTACAGAACCGCGGCGGCTTGGCTCGCGGCGGACGGCGGCTCGGCCATGATCGGGCACGGCGCCATGGGTCACGGGAGGAAAAGAGGAAGGGCGGAGAAGCTCTAGAGGGCTCGGGTGGGTTCTCTGGTGGTGAGGAGAAGGAGGGAGGGGCTCTACATTGTGCCAATTTAAGCATGGCCGAACGGCAGCCATGGCGGCTATGGCAGCCGAGGAGGGCGGCTCGAGCTCGAATGAGTGGATGGGGGAGTTGCTAGGAGAGAGGTAGCGCTGCTGGTGAGCTCGGAGGGCTCGGGGAAGGGCTTAAATAGCCAAGGCGGCGATGCCCTCGCCGGAAGCCGCCGCGGACGTGCGGACGATACCTCTGGCGCGACCGCATGCGCACGCGCACGCGCGGAGAGGGAGAGAGGTCCAGGGGAGGTTCATTCAGTGCTAATAGGCTGCGGGGAGGAAGAGGACAAGGGCAAGGCGACGACGGCCACGGGCATCCCGGGGTGGCGTGCTAGCCAGAAAGGAAAGAGGAGAGGGGGAGGGGTCCAGAGAGGTGGCGTGGACGCAGGAGAGTGGGGGAAACTCAGAGGACAAGGTGCGGTGGCGGGAGCTCTGCGTTTGGGCGGCGACAGAGGGACCCGATGTCCATAGCGCGCTTTCGGCGTGCTAGACCGCGTGGTCACCGCGTGCACAGGTGCACGCGGTGCGTTCTAGCCAACCACAAGCTGTCTACCGTGTAGTCCATCCAGAGTAGGGCCTCTATGAGTTGATGGATCGAAGAGATACACTTTGGGATGATGGGAATAATCAGAGAAAGTTTGCTGTTGCAAACTTAGGCATGAAATAGTGATGAAATGAGAGGGGATAAGAGTTAACCAGGATGTCAAAGAGGTTTAGAGTAGGAAGGACTACAATCCTGTGAAAAATTAAATGATTTGGACCAGTATTTAATATATTTGCTTCACAACCACATATTCTGGTCCAGAAACTAGATCAGGAAGTAGCACTCACATGGATGCTTGCATTGGGCTTAAAATTGGTGGAGTATGATCATTTGGGCATATAAAGGTACCATAAAAATTTCATCCCATTTGGATAAGTATAAATGGTACTTGCTTCACAATGCTTCACACTGGACAGAAACTTGGGGGAGTTTTGTGGAGCAAATGGCTTGGCCAAATAATGTGTATTTTTGCATGCTCAAAGGATATAGGCATATTGACGTCCTGGATTAATTTCAGAATTTTTGAAGCAATATAAAATATAGTTGCTTCGCAAACTGAAATTGAGACCAGAAACCAAGATTTGAAGGTGTGCTCACATACATTGTTGGATGGAGGTTAAATTTGGTGGAGAGTCATGATTTCATCATATAAATGATCTACCAAAATTTCAACTCATTTGGATTAGCCTAGCTAGTACTTCCTTCACAAAGCTTCTCTCTGGACAGAAACTTTGGGAATTTGCTGAGGAAGTTTTACTAGGCAAATGAAGCTGAATTATGGCATGTGGCAATGATTTGGATATGAGAGAGTGCCCAAAAAGTTTGAGGGCAATCAAGAAAATATAAATAGCACTTCCTTCACAAAGTGCCCTGCTGGACAGAATAGAAAATGAATATTCCTGAATTATTTTTGAACTAGGCAAGGATGGATTTTGACATATGGGTGGAATATATGATCCAAAGAATTTATGAGTATTTTGTCGGAATTTTAGGAATGGCAGAAATATAGGTTGCTTCACAACCTAAAGCAAACAGGGTTATTCCTTTAATAGAAAAAGGAATATTCCCAAGAAATAAATATTGGGGTTGGGCTAAGATGGAAATAACATGGCATTGGGATAGATTTGAGAATGACAAGCCACTTGGAAGTGGCAGGGGAGAAGATCTTCCCAGGTTTCAAGACCACATAGCCACGGAAAAAAGAAATTCCAAATAAAAATTCGAAGAAATCCAAAAGAAAAAGAAAGGGCCAAAAATCGGGGTGTTACAATTTTTGTGGGTGCCCTGCCTGTGTACTTATACAGGCTGTAACACCCTGGATTTTTTTCCTTTTCTTTTATTTGGATTTATTGAATATTTGACTTGGCATTTTGGTTTTTCAGTCAATTCTTTTGGACTTACCACTTAGAATTATTTTTGATTTTCTTCCAAGTGGGTTCTATCATCCATAAACGCTCCCTAGACCTCATCCCTCTCACTATAATGCCATTGGATAATTTTATTTAATGGCATTATATTCTTTTTCTTCCTGAAAATAGCTGTTTTCTCTTTGAGCTATGAAGCAACCCTCCTTTTTATTGCTCCAAAAGTTCCAAGAAAATTCCCAAATATTCTTTGGATCATGCCCCACCTCCCCATGCAAAAATATCCCATGGTCATTTGGAAATTTTCAGCTAAGAAAAATATTTTTGCTTCTGGACAGGATTGGCACTTTGTGAAGCAAGTATATTTTTCCTTGATCTTTTGGAGCTGAAATTTTTACCACATGACTACCCTCCTAAGATATGCTTAACCCCAAAAATTAAAACTTTAATTCCTAGCCGTTTGTCCCCATTATTTGTCCCAAGTTTCTGTCCAGAAACTTTGCAACATGCTCATGTCATATCCATTAAGCCAGATGGCAAATCTAGCGCATCTCTAGGCACCGCGTTGAAGGGACTTCACCTTTGACACGGTCTGGCATCACCTAAAGCACCGCGTGTGCCAGTGCACGCGGTGACTACGTGGGTGCACGGGGTTTGGCATGCACTCGCCGCGCTCTGTGCACCGGGCCCCTCTGCCGCCGTCCGTTCGCTCTCCTCTCGCCACCGAAGCATGCCCCCGCCGCTCAGCAGCCTCGCACGCGCCACCTAGCCTCTCCCTATTCCTCCCCGACACCGGCAAGCAGCTCGCCGTATGCAGCCGAGGCGCTAGCGGGCGGAACAGTGCACGCACGTGCTCCGGCTGCCCCGCGTAGTGCGCCGCACTGTGCCCGCGTGCATCCACCGCGTAGCTGTGCTCCACTACCCCTCCTCCACGTCACACCCGAGCTCCTCCCTCCCTCATTTCTTCTGCAGCTCGTCGCCGGTGGAGTCCCGAGCATGGTCACTTAGCCATCTATAAATAGAGCCATTCCCGAGCCCTTCTAGTCATCCCTCTTGCCTCCACTGGCGACAAATCACTCCCCAGCAAGCGAGGCAAGGCCGGGAGGGCCTGCTGCTGCCGATCATCGCCGGAGTCCGCCACGGATCCACCTGGATCGTGCACTCGCTCCAGTCGTCCCTAGCCTCGCTCTCTGCTTCCATCGAGCTCGTGGTGATCTCCTGAGCTCAACGGTACCACTGGTTCGCCGGATCATCGCCGGAATCGCCGTATCCGACGAGCTCCGCCGCCGCCGTCTCTGGAGAGGAACGGTCCGACGCCGTCCGGCAACCCCCACCATCACTTCGGGTACATACATGTTCGACGTGACGTGCTGAGTCCATCCCGACCATCGCTGACGACCGACATGGTCTCCTCGCCGCAGAATCACTGGCGACAGTGCCGCTCCCCTGTTTCCCTCTCTCTCTCCCTTTTAACCCTGACAGGGGGACCCACCTGTCGGCCTCTCTCTCTCTCTCCCCTGAACCGTTTTAAGTGGAGACGTATTCGCAGATTTTGACTCTAACCCTGACGGTGGGAATTTCTGTAAATTCATTTAAATCCAGATTTTGACTCTAACTTTGACCAGCTCTAATTTCTATTCTATAAGTCCAAATGAGTTGATTCTTTTTGCTACTAGTTTGTATTGAGCTAAAGTTTCTGCATGCCAAATTTCTTAATTTTCCTTTATGTTTGGAATTTTTGGTGAAATAAAATGCTTTATGTGACATTTTCGTTTTGCATTTAAAATATTTTCAGAAGCTCCTAGTTGTGTTGGAGAAGACCAGGAGTATTGTGACACTCCTCTGAACCAAGGCAAGCCACAACATTCATATGCAAGGATGGCATTGGAATGACAATGGTTTATTTGAATGAAATTCATCATATATTCCACTATTAAAATAATGTGCTATATAAAACTTATTGCATTGTATTTGTTCCATGTCATTTTGATGCTATGCAGTAGAGAATAGGTTTTCTTGCTAAAGTGTGCAATAGAGATCATGTCATATACTCTCATGGTAACATGATGCATTCGTTACTCATGATCAGGACCCATGCATTCATTCACACACTATGGCTCGAATCATTCTATTTCAAGTTAAAATTTATGATAATTCAATTGGAACAAGCTGTTGATCGAGTCATGGTACCACCGAATTGAGCTCACCAGTGCAACCACACCTGCCTGGATGGGGAGGCCCAAATTCGGTCTATTGTCATGCCTCTCGCCGGTGCCTCCTACTAGGGAAGGTTGTGGACTTGCGCTACCCTGGCTCGGTAGGCAGTCATAACCTTGTGTGCCCGAGTTTTACGGTACCGAGGTCCCCGTTTGGGACGATGATTTTGTTTGGCCACGGATGTCACGAGTTGACATCGGGGCCACCCACGACATAGCCCAAAGGGGATTTTGTCGGAGTGGCCGGGAGAGTGTCATGCAATAGATTGGTTTTGTCGGAATGTCGTTGGTCCACCCGAATGGGAGCACGAGGCCATGAGTTCCGTAGTGTGGGTACAGTGTACTAACCTCTGCAGAGTGTATAATCTATCGATAGCCGCGTCCTCAGATATGGACATAGTTCATAGTAGGTCACACCGTGGGTCAACAGATATAATTAACCTGCACACTAAGATTCACAAGATGGTTTGGTGATCGTGTGAGGATCACTATGAACGGTATTGCTGTGATCAAGTGAGGATCACGTTGGTAAGTTATGGACGGTGGTTACGTGGTGACCCCGAAATGGTAAGTTGGTCCCAGGGACCACGGCAACATTTCATGCACACCTCATGTCTGGTAGTATCATGCTCATGCATTAAACTTGTTAAATTCCTTGTTACTGTTTGTCGTATTTGCTTTGGTTTGCTGTGAGCTTGCGAGTACATTCAAATTACTCACCTGGCCTATCATGCCAGATGCAGGAGAAGCCATTCATGGTGTTGATGTCGAGCAGTATGTCGCGCTCTAGGCCGTGTCCCAGCAGTGTCCTTGTGGAGTGGAGTTCCGCTACCTCGTCGTTCCACTGCCGCGTAGTAGTTCCCTTTATCAGCGAGGCCCCAGAGATGTCTACTAAATAATGTACATAGGTGCAGCCACACCGTGGGTGCCGCTTGGCCTCGCTTATCCTGTAATATTTGAACCTATGTATCCACTAGAGATCAATAAAGCGGTTATTTTCTGTACCAAGTTGTTGTGTATTGCCAGAAGACTTGATCTCTGGGCTGGCAATGCAAGGTAAACCGGTTGCTCTGAGCCGGGGTGCCACAACGCTTGGTATCAGAGCCGCGCTGACTGTAGGATGCCCTAGACAGCCGACGCGTTAGAAAATGGTAGTTTTAGCTTTTGTGGTGATTTGAGGTTTGACTCTGCACTTGGGTGTTGCATTGCATGCATATAGTTTACTGTTAATGCTGATCAGCTAATATTGTGAGTGTAGATGGCACCAGTCCCTTATCCGTATCAACCTGAGCCAGCACCTTCCACCTTTCCGCATCAGCTTGGCAACGTGTGGCGCCGACTCTACCCAGACGGTGATGACCCGGTGTACCAGGTATACCGAGAGCAGCTTGCAGATGGTGTGTACGAGTATCACGCGGAGGTCGTCATGCACAACAGTACCGTGGTGGGCACTTACACTCGCTCCACCAAGGGCGGGACTGCTTCTACACCCGACCAGGCGATCCAGTTTGCAGCATTCGAGGCTCTCACTGACTTGCGCTATAACGAGATCCAGATGCAGACTCACCCACGTTTCTACTTCTATCCGTCCTTGTTTGAATCAGGACAGATCCGTTTCCCTTATATTGATCCGGAGTGTGACTGGTCAGCCAGCCACCTGTCTCGTTACATAACGGTTGGATATCTTCTGGTTGTCAGCCTAGCCCAGGAGCTGAACCGCACTCGAGACGAGTTAGCTGCCACTCGATCTGCGTTCGCTGCACCTTCACTTGCTCATACACCGCTTGTTCCTCCAGTTACCTTACCTCCACCTACACCAGTGACTCCCGCACCTTCTCAGAGTAACTCGGGTACTTCGGGGGTGACTCCCCATGAGTCCCCAGCCCAGTGGGCTATGCTTCTCGCTACCCCAGCCGCTCCGATGCTGTGGAGCCACCCTGCTCCGTACCCTGAGGGAGAGTCACCCCGTCAACGTCGTCGTGTTTCCTTTGCGCCGGAGGTGTCCGTTATCAGTTCCGATTCAGAGTCCGACACTGAGGAGACACCAGCAGGACCGTCAGAGTGCCAGTGCGATCACTGCCATCACGAGTAGACGAGGATGATGTGGTGTTTGGTTGTATGCATGTAGTAGTACTATCCATGTTGTCGTCCTGTTATGTATGCTGGATGATGTATTGTATAATTATGTTGTTTCTGCTATTTGCCTTGGATTTTCCTCGCATTTCTCTTCCGGGTTTGTTGCTTCACGTTCCTCTTTTTTCCCTAATGGATGTTGCTCATCTCGATTCTTTGTATTGGGAAACATATATAGGATGACAAGGTGTGGCCGTAACTGTCATGGTGGTGACGATGCTCCAGTTCGTCGATCCGCCAAGCAAGCAGGACATTCTCCAGAACCATATCAGCCACCACCTCCTCCACCTCAAGCACCCACAACAGAGCAGATTATGCGAATGTTTGAGGAAAAGAGGAACCAAGATCTGATGGAGTTCCTGAGAAGCATGCAGACTATGGTCGGGCAGAATAATCACAATGGTAGTCACTCCAAGCTGTCAGACTTTTAGAGGACCAAACCGCCAAGTTTCAGTCAAGCAGTGTATCCAATGGAAGCCGATGACTAGCTGAGGACCATTGAAAAGAAGCTAGAAATTGCTCGCACTGAAGATGCTGATAAGGTACCCTTCGCAACTCATTATCTGGAAGGACCAGCTGCTATATGGTGGGACAATACCAAAATTATGTGGCCTGCTGAAGACGAGATTACTTGGGATAAATTCAAAGATAAATTCCACAAGTATCATATTCCCGTCGGTATTTTGAAGGTCAAGCAACGAGAATTCCTCACCCTTACACAAGGGAACTCGACTGTAAGTGAGTATTTAAACAAGTTCAATCACTTGGCCCGTTATTCCACACATGATGTGGCCACCGAAGAACGGAAGATAGATCGGTTCCTCGGAGGACTCAACATTACCCTCCGATGTGCACTCAGCATGCTAGATTTCCCCGACTTCCAAACTCTGGTGAACAAGGCACTCATTGCTGAAAGGGAACACAAACTTGTTAATGATCATAAGACTGCATATGAAGACCGCAAACGCAAGTTTGAACCTAAGAAGGAAGGGCAAGTTTTTCAGAAGGTTCGTACTTGGCAACAACCACAGTTCGAGTTCAAGCCAACCTAGCAGCAGGGGAACATCAAGAATGAAATTCAGATTAAGACTGTGGTCACCAAGCCAATAAAGGAAGTCTGTCAGCATAACAATGCATGTTACTCATGTGGACAAACTGGGCATTACGCTAGGCAGTGTCCAAAGAGCGGAAAGTCGCCAACCAACCTGAAGCCTCAAGTCAATTATGTGGGACAATTCCCCAATCGGAAGTATATTCAAGGGCAAGTTCCTCATATCTCCGCCGAAGAAGCTTCCGAAGTTCCCGATGTGGTCATTGGTATGTTTCCTGTTAATGACATACCTGCAGCAATTTTATTCAATTCCGGGGCTTCCCATTCTTTTATTTCGTGGAGTTTTGTTGCCCAGTACCATCTTCCCTACACTCTTTTGGAAAAAGTTATGGTGGTACAATCCCCTGGATCCATGCTCAGGACAAATATTGTATGCCGAGGATTGGAAATATCAATCAATGGAGTTATCTTCCCCGCATCCCTGGTATCCATTGAATCTCCAAAATTGGATGTTATTTTGGGGATGGATTGGTTGACAAGACACCAAGTCTGCATCAACTGTGCAACAAGAGAAGTCATATGTCCACTACTTATTGCAATGATCATGATTGGGGTGATGATGCTTCTTATGATCTTGAAAATTTATCTAAGCCTCATGATGAATATGCTATTGATAATAATGTTTGCAATAGTATTGAAAGTGGGTTTTGGAGAGTGTCAACTTTAAGTAAAAAGAATCCCACATATTCGGAGAGTGTACAGTCTTATGAAATTTTTGATGAAAAGTGGGTTTGGAGAGGTCATGACTTTGGTTGATGATAATCCCACTATTTTGGAAGAGTGTCAACTTTGCATGTATATGGATCATGTAGAGAATATGTTATGTGATGGTTATATTGTTGAATTTGAATATGATCCTACATGTAATTATTATGAGAGAGAAAAATATGGTTGTAGAAATTTTCATGTTACTAAATTACCTCTCGTTATGTTGAGATCGTCAATGTTTTATCCTTCTCCCGTGCATATGCTAGATATTTCATGTCTTGATAATTTGTTTTCCTATAAAATGCCTATGCATAGGAAGTATGTTAGACTTAAATGTGTTTGTCACATGTTTTATGATGCTCTCTTTGTGCTTCAATTCTTGTCTTTTGTGTGAGCATCATTAATATTCCAAGCCTATCTTAATGGCTATAAAGAAAGAACTTGTTGGGAGACGAGCCAATATCTTCTGTTTTTGTGTGTTTACACAATTATAGCCTCTGTTATGATTGTGTTTTTATCGTTTAATTAGTGTTTGTGCCAAGTAATGCCTTTGGGATGATTTGGATGATAGTATAATTGATGCTGTTTGAAAACAGAAACTTTTGCGTCCAGTGCTAGAATTTTAATTTTTTGCTGGAATGTCAGAACCTTCTGAATTTTTTACACAATATTTATATATGAATTTCCCACGTTTTCCTAATGTTTCAGAATTTTTGGAGTTACATAAGTATGACTTTAATTCAGATCTTTACAGACTGTTCTATTTTACAAAGATTCTGTTTTTGTTGCATAGTTTGCTTATTTTGATGAATCTATGGATCGTATCGGGGGGTATGAGTCATGGAGAAGTTGAAGTACAGTAGCGTTATGCCAATATTAAATATAAATCAATTTACAACAGTACCTAAAGTTTAAGATTTATTTGTTATACTAACGGATCTCACGAGGTTTCTGTTGAGTTTTGTGTGCTGAAGTTTTCAAGTTTTGGGTGAGACTATGATGGATAAAGAAATAAGGAGCGGCAAGAGCCTAAGCTTGGGGATGCCCACGGCACCCCAAAGTAATATTCAAGGAAGACTCAAGCGTCTAAGCTTGGGGATGCCCCGGAAGGCATCCCCTCTTTCGTCTACAATCTATCGGTAACTCACTTGGAGCTATATTTTTATTCATCACATGATATATGTTTTACTTGGAGCATCTTGTGACATAGTTTGTTTTCTTTTGTTTGCTTTTTAGTTTGTCACAATCATCTTTGCTAAACACACCTTTTTGAGAGGGACACACATTATTCATGATTTGTTAGAATACTCTATGTGCTTCACTTATATCTTTTGAGCTAGGTAGTTGCTCTAGTGCTTCACTTATATCTTTTACAGCATGGCGGTGGCTATATTTTAAAGAAATAGGTGCACTCTCCATGCTTCACTTATATATTTTTGAGAGTCTAATGAATAGCAATGGTAATATGCACGGGTTATGAATTTGGTCTTAATATGATAGGTATTCAAGAGGGATATAATAAAAACTTTCATGTAGATCACTGAATATGATAAGTTTGATTCCTTGCAATAGTTTTGCGATATTAAGATGGTAATATGTGGGAGGTGCTAGTAGATAATTGTGGTTTAGTAAGAATATTGGTGTTAAGGTTTGTGATTCCCGAAGCATGCACGTATGATCTGTCGTTATGCTAAGAAGTTGGAGCATGATTTATTGTTGATTGTTTACCTTATGAGTGGTGGTCGGGGACGAGCGATCGTCTTTTTCTACCAATCTATCCCCCTAGGGGCATGCGTAGTAGTACTTTGCTTCGAGGGCTAATAAACTTTCGCAATAAGTATGCGAGTTTTTTATGACTAATGTGAGTCCATGAATTATACGCACTCTCACCTTTACGCAATTGGCTAGCCTCTTCGGTACCGTGCATTGCCCTTTCTCACATCGAGAGTTGGTGCAAACTTCGCCGGTCCATCGAAACCACGTGATATGATACGCTCTATCACACATAAGCCTCCTTATATCTTCCTCAAAACAGCCACCATACCTACCTATCATGGCATTTCCATAGCCATTCCGAGATATATTGCCATGCAACTTCCACCGTTCCATTTTTATGACACAGATCGTCATTGTCATATTTCTTTGTATGATCATATAGTTGACATAGTATTTGTGGCTCAGCCACCGTTCATCATTTTTTATACATGTTACGCTTGTATCATTGCACATCCTGGTACATCGCCAGAGGCATTCATATAGAGTCATATTTTTTTCTAGTTTTGTGTTGTAATTTTCTTTTGAGTTGTAAGTAAATAGAAGTATGATGATCATCATTATTAGAGCATTGTCCAGTGAGGAAATAAAAAAAGAGGCCAAAAAGAGCCCATGAAAAAAAGGAGAAAAAAAGAAAGGAAAAGAAAAAAAATGAGAGAAAAAGAGAGAAGGGGTAGTGTTACTATCCTTTTCCATACTTGTGCTTCAAAGTAGCACCATGTTTTTCATATAGAGAGTCTCCTATTTTGTCACTTTCATATACTAGTGGGAATTTTTCATTATAGAACTTGGCTTGTATATTCCGATGATGGGCTTCCTCAAATGCCCGAGGTCTTCATGAGCAAGCAAGTTGGATGCACACACACTTAGTTTTCATGTTGAGCTTTCATACACTTATAGCTCTTAGTGCATCCGTTGCATGGCAATCCCTACTCCACGCTTTGACATCAATTGATAGGCATCTCCATAGCCCGTTGATTAGCCTCGTCGATGTGAGACTATCTTCTTATATTTTGACTTCCCCTTATTAATCCCTACCACCATATTCTATTCCACCCATAGTGCTATATCCATGGCTTGCGCTCATGTATTGCGTGGGGGTTGAAAAAGCTGAAGCACGTTAAAAAGTATGAACCAATTGCTCGGCTTGTCATCGGGGTAGTGCATGATAAATATTTTATGTTAAGAAGATGGAGCATGACAAGATTATATGATTTTATAGGGATAACTTTCTTTAGCATTTTTATTTTGAAAGACATGATTGTTTATTAGTATGCCTGAGTATTGATGTCTTTATGTCAAACTATAGACAATTGCTTTGAATCATTCGGATCTTATTATTCATACCATAAGAGAGATTACATGATGAAACATGTTAGGTAGCATTCCACATCAAAAAATTTGTTTTTATCATTTACCTACTCGAGGACGAGAAGGAATTAAGCTTGGGGATGCTTGATATGTCTCCAACGTATCTATAATTTTTTATTGTTCCATGCTATTATAGTATCAATCTTGGATGTTTTATATGCAATTATATGCCATTATATATTATTTTTTGGGACTAACCTATTAACCCAGTGCCCAGTGCCAGTTGCTGTTTTTTGCTTGTTTTTGTCTTTTCAGAAAATCATTATCAAAAAGAGTCCAAACGAGAAAAAAACTTTGGATTAATTTTTTCTGGACCAGAAGAGACCCACGAAGCTTCGGCAGAAGACCAGAGGAGCCACGAGGGAGCCACAAGCTCGGAGGGCGCGCCCTAGAGGGTAGGGCGCGCCCCCTAGGCTTGTGGGCCCCTCGTAGCCCCTCCTGACCTAATTCCAGCGCTATAAATTCTCAAATATTCCCAATATACCAGAGAGACAGAAGAGAAAACCTTTCCGCCACCGCAAGCCTCTGTTCTTCCGCGATCCCATCTGGAGGCCTTTTCCGGTACTCTGCCAGAGGGGGAATAGATCACGGAGGGCTTCTTCATCAACCTTGCTGCCCTTCCGATGATGTGTGAGTAGTTTACCACAGACCTACGGGTCCATAGCTAGTAGCTAGATGGCTTATTCTCTCTCTTTGATCTTCAATACCATGTTCTCCTCAATGTTCTTGGAGTTCTATCCGATGTAATCTTCTTTTGCGGTGTGTTTGTTGGGATCCGATGAATTGTGAGTTTATGATCAGATTATTCATGAGAAATATTTGAGTCTTCTCTGAACTCTTTTATGCATGATTATTATAGCTTTGTATTTCTCTCCGATCTATCGATTTGGTTTGGCCAACTAGATTGGTTTATCTTGCAATGGGAGAGGTGCTTTCTGATGGGTTCAATCATGCGGTGCTCAATCCTAGTGACAGAAAGGGACATGACACGTATTTGTATTGTTGCCATTAAGGATAAAAAGATGGGGTTTAATCATATTGCTTGAGTTTACTTTGTCTACATCATGTCATCTTGCTTAAGACGTTACTCTGTTTCATACTTAATACCCTAGATGCATGCTGGATAGCGGTCGATGGGTGGAGTAATAGTAGTAGATGCAGGCAGGAGTCGGTCTAATTGTCTCGGACGTGATGCCTATATACATGATCATTGCCATGAGTCAGTCATAATTATTTGCTTTTCTATCAATTGCCCAACAGTAATTTGTTTACCCACCGTATGCTATGTGTTCGAGAGAGAAGCCTCTAGTGAAAACTATGGCCCCCGGGTCTACTTTTATCATATATTTAAAACCAAAAATACCTTGCTGTAATTTATTTACTTTTATTTTATTTAGTATTTTAGTTTATCTATCTTTCACTATCAGAATTAATCCTTGCAAATAACCTCTAAGAGGATTGACAAACCTCTTATTTGCGTTGGGTGCAAGTGTTTGCTTTTGTGTGTGCAAGTGCTGCTAAAGGGATTTTGCGTAGTTCTCCTACTGGATTGATAACCTTGGTTCTTAACTGAGGGAAATACTTATCTCTACTATACTGCATCATCCTCTCCTCTTCGGGGAAATACCAACGCAGTCTACAAGTAGCAGGTGGCCCTCCTCCTCCAACAACAAGGGTCGTCGCAGCTCCTCCAACAAAAACTCATGCCCTTATGCGATCCGCTGCCAGATCTGTGGCAAATCGGGTCACTCCACTAAAGAATGCTGGTACAGGTTTGAGGAGGATGATGACTCTTCTTCTCAGGATGAAAAGGTTGTCGGGGCAGCAGACGGGTCCTATGGAGTCAATACCAACTGGTATGTAGACAGCGGCACCACAAATCACATCACCGGCGAGCTAGAGAAGGTCACTATGAGGGAGAAATACCATGACCAGGAACAAATCCACACCGCAAACGGTGCAGGTATGAGGATTCGGCATGTTGGTCATTCGGTTATAAAAACCCCTCATCGCAAAATACATCTTAGGAAAATTTTGCATGTCCCTAGTGCTTCTATGAATCTCCTGTCCGTTCATCGTATTGCCATTGATAATCATGTTTACCTTGAGTTTCACCCTTATTTCTTTTTTATCAAGGATCAGGCCACGAAGAAAACTCTCTCTATCGAGGTAGATGTGTTCAAGTGCTTTACCCGTTGATTCCCAAGCTTAGGAGATCCAATAAGCAAGCATGTGGTGTCACCAAATTATCTTCATCCCGGTGGCATGATCGATTAGGGCATGCATTTTTTCTTTAGTTGAACGAGTGCTTAGGAAAAATAAGCTCACGTATGTTGGTGAGCGTAGCATTGAAACAATTTGTGATTCATGTCAAAAGGCTAAAAGCCATCAATTGTCGTATCCAATCTCGACTAGTATTTCTACCAAACCATTGCAACTCATTTTTTCCGATGTTTGGGGTCCTGCCCCTAGTTCTGTTGGTAGACACACATACTATATGAGTTTCATTGATGATTACAGAAAATATTCTTGGATTTATCTTCTTAAGAAAAGATCCGATGTTTTCCAAGTCTTTCACATTTTTCAAGCACTCGTTGAACAAAAATTTGATAGCAAGATCATTGCTCTTCAATCTGATTGGGGAGGAGAATATGAGAAACTTAACTCCTTCTTTCAAAAAATTGGTATTTCCCATCATGTGTCATGTCCTCATGCTCACCAACAAAATGTTTTGCTGAGCGTAAACATAGGCACGTCGTAGAAGTTGGCCTTGCCCTTCTAGCCAAAGCTTCTATGCCCCTAAAATTCTGGGATGAAGCTTTCCTTACTGCAATTCATCTCATCAACATGCTACCTAGTCATGTTATTCATAATGAAACTCCGGTAGAAAGACTTCTTCATAACAAACACGACTACACAGCACTTCGTGTTTTTGGGTGTGCTTGTTGGCCAAACCTTAGACCGTACAACAAACGCACACTTATGTTTCGTTCTACACAATGTGTCTTTCTTGGTTATAGTCCACAACACAAAGGTGTCAAATGCCTTGATGTGTCCACTGGTCGTATCTACATATCTCGTGATGTTGTTTTTGATGAAACCAAATTCCATTTCGCTGATCTACATCCTAATGCTTGTGCCTTGCTTCGGCAAGAAATCCTTCTTTTGCCTCCTCACCTCACCAATTTAGATCAAGGAGGAAATTATTCTGATGATCAACTGCTGACTAACCCTCATATTAATACCCTGTGTGAGTTTGTGATGATGCAGAAAGAAACAACAAAGAAAATGGTGAAAATCGCGAGCAAAACAGTACAGAAATTAGGTCTATAGGGCCTGATTTCATGTGTCCACGGCCGGGGGACATATCCTCCTCGGGATCGCCGCAGCTGACATCCGTCAGCGAATCTACACTGGGATCTGGGGCGTCAGCGAGGCTAGAGACAGCGCCTGGCGCCGCGCGGGGCAGCCGCGACTCCTCTGCTGACACGCGGCGTGATGCAACTGGCTCGGACGCCACCACCGAGTCGCGCCAATCTCCATTCGCCATGCGTCAACCAGCTGCTCGGCTCGGTGATCCGCCGCGCGTTTATACGCGCCGCCCATGTCAGCCGACAGGCGCGGATTTGGAGGGGCCAACCGGACCGAGATCCGGTGCTGGTCCTGTCGGGCCCGTGGCAGGCTTACGACCCGGAGCAGATCTGGGCGGACCCACGCCATCATCATGCAATGATGAGGCCCGGGTATCGAGATCCTCTGCGCCGCACACAACAGCTGCGTCTTCACCCAGGGCCACAGAAGATCCGGTTGCTCCAGCAAATGCGGCTGGTAACCTGGGATCGGCTGCGCCAGATTCTGCGGGATCTTCTGCGACAAACGCTCCTGCTCCATCTTCTGCAACAGCGCCGCGTACCCGTCTCCAACAAGGGGTAATTCAGCGAACTAATTATAAAACCAAATTTGGGTTAGCATGTTCTACATGTGAACCTGGCACTCTAGAAGAGGCACTCAATGAGACACGATGGAAGAAGGCCATGGAAGAAGAGTACATGGCACTCCAGAAAAATAAGACATGGCACCTAGTTCCACCACGGCAAGGTAAAAATCTCATTGATTGCAAGTGGGTATTCAGAATTAAAAGAAAATATGATAGAACTATTGACCGTTACAAAGCAAGACTTGTTGCAAAAGGCTTTAAACAACGTTATGGTATAGACTATGAGGACACCTTTAGTCCTGTTATAAAATCTGCCACTATTCGTCTTGTTCTGTCCATAGCTGTTTCCAGGGGATGGAACCTCAGACAATTAGATGTAGAGAATGCGTTCCTTCATGGTGTTCTGGAAGAGGAAGTTTACATGAAACAACCTCCTGGGTTTGAAAGTAAGAATGCACCCTATCATGTATGCAAACTTGACAAGGCTTTGTATGGATTGAAGCAAGCTCCTAGGGCATGGTATTCAAGACTCGGCCAGAAATTGCGAGCACTTGGTTTTGTTTCTTCAAAGTCTAACACCTCATTGTTCATTTATAATAAGTCAAATACCTCCATATTTGTGCTTATTTATGTTGATGATATTATTGTCACTAGTTCGTCTAATGAGGCTATATCAGGACTGCTAAAGGATCTAAGTGCTGAGTTTGCTCTCAAGGATCTAGGAGATCTGCATTTCTTTCTAGGCATTGAGGTAAAGAAACATGAAGATGGTTTTTATCTCTCTCAAGAAAAATATGCTGCTGGTCTGGTAAGAAGAGTTGGGTTGCAAGGCTGTAAATAGAAGGAGAGCCCTTGAATCAAGATCATAGCACCAGATACAGAAGCCTAATAGGAGCACTTCAGTACTTGACTCTAACAAGGCCTCATATTTCATTTGTTTCTTCATGCACCCACCACAGTTCATTGGACTGCTGCACAGCGCATAGGGTGATATATGAAAGATACTATGAATGTTGGTCTTACTTTCAGAAAGTCATCATCTACCCTTGTGAGTGCCTTTTCTGATTCAGACTGGGCAGGGTGCATTGATGATAGACGATCCACTGGTGGGTTTGCCATCTTCTTTGGACCCAACCTTATATCATGGTGTGCAAAGAAACATGCTACAGTGTCAATGTCAAGTACAGAAGCAGAGTACAAAGCTCTAGCAAATGCAACCGCAGAAATTATATGGGTGCAATCAATGTCAAAAGAATTGGGTGTGAAGCACACTCGAGTTCCATGTTTGTGGTGTGAAAATCTTGGTGCCACTTACCTGTCTACTAATCCTGTCTTTCATGCAAGAACTGAACACATTGAAATTGATTTTCATTTTGTCAGAGAAAGAGTTGCTGACAGGAAATTGGATATTCGTTTTATACATTCCAGAGACCAGGTAGCAAACGGCTTCACCAAAGCATTGCCCACAAGAAACTTTGAAGAATTCAAGCGTAATCTCAACTTGAGAAAGTTGTGATTAAGGGGGAGTGTTAAACCATCATATGTCACGTTACAGGGGAGGTTTGTCACGTTACATTGTATAGGCTGTAGCCGCATCTGTAGGTTGTTAGGAAGTTGTTATCCCATGAGATTGTAGTGCAAGTCTACCCTCTCTTTCCTTGTATCCCAAGATGTAACTCCAACAACTTTCTGTATGCATATCAGGGATAAGCCCCTGCCTATATAACATGAAGGCGCGGCCACGATCATGGCACGACGCTTACCGCCAGTTTCACATCTGGAACTAAGTTTAACTTCTGGTGCTAGTATTGTTGTTGTTGACATGCTCGACTAGGTGGCTTGACAGAACAAAAGGTTGTGAGCAGTTTGTTCATGATGCGATAGTACTCACGAAGATACAATATTTTTTTTCTTTTTGGCGATCAAACATGAGAACTTTATTACTCAACAATAGGATAACAATCAGGAGCGATTAAATCTGCCACACACAAGGGAGACCCCTGCAACAACACATTAGTGCAGTGGCTCTCCCTCCCTAGCAAACAACGCTAACAAGTACAGTAACAAATTTGTAACTGTATTGTGATTACGGCAAAGTTCCTTTTGAGAAAAAACTGCCCATATTCCCTCAACAAATACTTGATTTCTTCTATAGCTTGGCCTATACTAGATCTATTCTTGGAGCACGATTGTACACACTGAATGAGAACAATACAAACGGACTAAACAACCAGCTGAAGATGAGTATGCTGAACTGCCGCCCGAACACCATGGAACGTTGTCGAAGTTTCAGATTCAAAAGCATCAACACAGTGATTTAAATACCTCTAGCATGAAAATAACACCTTGCCTGGGGAGTCCTATGCAACTGCTACAGCGCCAGAGCACATGTCGACAATATTCAGGTTCCTGCACATGCAACAGCCCAGGTGACCAAGTTTTGTCCGGGACCGAAACCGAAGCTTTATCTTTTAGTGGATCCCTGCCATCTTTTTGTTGGATATAAGTAACATTGTCGACGGATAAAAATTCAAGTAACTTCAGTTAGCGAATTAACTTTCTAAAAAAATGAACTGTGTCATTATGTAGCTGCCAGGCACGCCAAATAATCAGCAATAACATCATGCGCACCTCAGAAGATGCATCCCTCAAAACATCAAAAGGCCACTCCTGACCCAAATTCACCATCTTTACTTTTTGGAGGTAAGTTCCAGCACTCTGTCATTGCCTATAACAAATTTGTGAGCTGGAATAAAGAAAGAAAGAGATGGGACATGCCTTTGATTAATTTTCATGTTGGAATTATTCGGAATATTCTACTCCTTCCGTCCCAAGTTTGTGATCGCCAAAGTGTGTGGCCGCCTCGCCTACTATCTCGGTGGCAGCGGCGTCGGCTCATCCTCAAGAATGATGGCGTCCTCTGACGTAACGCACAATGTCGGGTGTTGTTTGCGAGGTTTGATGTCGTGCCTGCCTGGGTCCAACCGGATCCGAGCTCATGAAGGCCTGGCCATCGACCGGTCTAGGACCACCGCGCAGACCACCGCCCGCCGTTGGTTCTGGATCAGCGATGAGCTCCTCGAAGTGGGGCTGGTCGAGTCCGAGCGCTTGGCTCGGCTCAAAGGTGGGCGTTCTGGGGCGGAGTCCGCGGTCACGGCCGAGGCGAGCAAGGCTCTGGGCCAAGCAGAGGAGGCTGAGCGGTTGCGCCGCAAGCGCGCCGCGGCAGCCAATGGGGGTGGCTGGGATGCCTAGTGGTGTTTTCCCCACTTGAAGGACGACGACACGACGGCTCTGACGGCAGCAGCGACGCCGCAGACGACGATGAACGTGCCGGCGGCCTCGGAGGCCATGCTTACAAGGTCACCGTCCAGTATCTCATGTAGTTTAGAATTTTTTATATAAAATTTGGTATGGCTTAGTTGATACTTTGGTAAATTTCATCCTTTTGGCTATAATATATCAAATTTTTACCAATATCATCCATTTTGCATGAATTTCATCCGCTTTTGTTACATATCCATTCGGATTTGACCAGACATTTGGTGACTCTGGTTCGATGGCATACGCCCCTATCGCTGTCCGCAGACATTTTGTACGTCCGTTTTGGTGATCTGCGTTGGAGTTGCACTAACCATGCTTATTGTGCGGTTGTAAAGAAGCATCCTCTGTATGGGTTGAATCTCAAGAGTTTTTTCTTTATGAGGGCATCCCAATGCTCATCAAGGAACTGATTCTATCATTATTGGCTGAAGGTGGTTGAGGGCTCTCCATGTCAGGACATTCATGTGTGTACCTGCAGGATACATAATTTTTAGCTGTAGCACATGGCCATTACATGCCCAACTCTATATATTCCCCAAGATACATCATCTCTTGCATTTGCAATGCATGAAACAATTCGCATGCTGGCCACCACAATATGATCTACATTCTTCTTTGCTCCTCTTCTATGGTATATGGATTCAAAGATATATTATCCACGTGTGGTAAGTGGTAATCGGACTGTGAGGTATTGGAAAAAATGTAGCATCCATCACACATCATTGTTCGACAGTCAATGACGGGTGAGGCGAGGGTGACCGGCGCCCAAGCGCGCGCCCAGGCTTCCGGCCCTTGCGTTCGGCGGCAGATAGGCGGGCGATTCTGGGCGCTTGCCGATGAGGAAGACGACGACGAGGACGGGGAGGCGGACGGCGGCTCGCTGGAGATGCACTCGCCGACGCCATCCGACATGGTGTGCGAGTTATTTAACGACGGCTACAACGAGGAAGAGGTGGCTGCGATCGTGGAGGAGGTGCTTCCTTCGGACGATCCGGCCAGAGCTGGGCTTCATTCCGGGGAGAAGACGGAGATGGTGCGGCGGGTCGTTCACCGGAGGACGACGGCGTCGGCGATCCGGCCATGGAACGGGCCCATCCCCAAGGTTTGTCTACCTAAGCTCACCATGCTTGATCTGATTCGACTGGAGTCGTGGACGATGGTCGTGGGAAGGAAGAAAGGCCGCCGGGCGGCGCCGCCGCTGCCGCCGGCGGCTCCGGCGATCCCGATCGGGATCAGCGCAGAAAGGTCGCGGCGCTTGAACCAGTTGTTGGGCTCGGTTGGGCCCGATTCAGACCGGTATGGGCCACGAGGTCCGGAGGCGATTTCCACTGGGTATATGGCCCAGGTGGAATCGGCCTACGATGGGCCTCAAGGCTCCGATCGTACGCAGCATGCATGCGGCTCGATTACGGAGGCTGAGAGCGGATCGTTATTGTCTAATCGTGAGTCGCAGGAGCCGCTCGTGCATGCCGCTGCTTCATCGTGTATTAGGGTTCGACGGCGTGCTGTGTTGGGATTTCCAGTGCGTGGCGGCCGTGCGACCCGTGTTCTTCCGGCGGTGATGGCCGGCCAGGGAGATGGAGCGCTGCCTCCTGCGCGGCCCGCGCAGCAGCAGCAGCGGCAGGTGCCGCCTCCTCGTCCTCCGCAACAGCAGCAGCAGCTAGCTGTTCCTACTGGCGGGGAGGGCGCTGGCCGCGGCGCGGCGGCTGGCAGGGCGGTCGCGGGCCGAGCCGGAAACGGCGGCGGCGGCCGCGGCGACTACGGAGCCGGCCCCAACAGCGGTGGGCGCGGCGATTATGGCGCCGGTCGCGGAGGTTTTACTGGTGGTCGCGGTGGCTATGGTGCTGGCCGCGGTTATGACGGTGGCTATCAGGGCTACCGGAACGGATGGAACCAGTGGCAAGACGGTGGAGGACGGGGTTTTGGCGGCAATCAGTGGGAGCGAAACTTTAACCCTCCACCTGGCAAGTTCGTCGAGGGTGCCAGGGAGCCTAACTATCATTAGCGGGGTGGTTGGGGGGGAGGTGGCCGACACCCTCCTCCGCGTCGCCCGTATGTCCCCAAGGTTTATCCTAAGCAGCCGACGATCAAGCCGGCGAAGACTGACGGTGGGACGGCCAAGGCGGCCGCGTCCACTGCTTCTACTTCCACGGCGCCGCTGCCCGAGGAGACGGTGGCGGCCGTTTCGGTGTTGGCGGCGGTATCTATTCCGGCCGCGACAGTCGTCGATGACAGAGATGGGATGAGTGACAAAGGGAGTGACAAGGCTGAGAATATGCGGGCTAATAAGGCGGCCCGTAAGAAAGAAAAGATGACCTGTTATCGTTGTGGCGAGCCAGGCCACTTTGTGATTGACTGCAAGGCAGTGCTATGTGACATTTGTCTGAAGCCTGGGCACTCAGCTGAGGAGTGTCCACTGCTTTTGGTACCTAAGCCTATGGTGACCATATACGGTGTATGCAACAACAAGCTCATGTTCTTTGAGACTCCACGCACGGTCTCGGTGACCCCTTGCACGGAGAGCTCGAAGTTTGGTTTGGTCAAGGTCACTCAGGGGACTCTGACAGAGGAGCCGGTGTGTCAGCAACTCAGGCAGCTAGTGTCTGAGACTTTTCTCTGGGCACCTGTGAGATTGGAGGATCAGGTCTACAGAGTAGAGTTCCCTAGGAGGGAGGATCTTAATCATCTGCTGAAGTGTGGACTCAGTAAGGTGCCTGGGAGTAAATGCATTCTTGAGTTCGACAAATGCAAAAAACCTGAGCCGACGGGGATACCGTTGGAGAAGGTTTGGATCAGACTCTCAGGGGTCCCAGAGACTCTGCTTAATGACTTTCTTATTGTTTGGAGTCTTGGTTCTCTGTTAGGTAAAACAGAGAAGGTGGATATGCCATTTACTCGGCTGCATGGAGTTGCTAGGCTACTTGTCAGTGTTGTTGATGCGGAATTCATTCGGATTTTGTTCCATGGACCTATGATGGTTTGTCCTATGACCTCGATATTGTGGTTGAGGAGGCTCATCTGGCAGGCCATAACACTGGGATCAAAGATGTTGATATGACCGAGGGCGGAGACGGTAGCGGTGACCAGGGGTTGGAGGGAAATCCCGGTGACCATGTTGGGAAGGAGATACAGGCCAGAAAATCCACTCAGTCGACTGAGCCGAGGACAGAGAAGGGGCCGGCCCCTTCGTCCACTCCTACGGCTTCTCTCCGGTTTGGTTCGTTTCAGGCGGTGTCTGCACCGAGTCGCCTTTGGGGTGACCGCGTGGAGATGGAGGACTCGGATGATGGTCTTCCATCGGAGGTGATGGTGGAACATCAACACAGAGAGATGGTTGAGGTTTCACCACAGACGACGCCGCTACCGCGGCGGGATACTTCTAAGGAGGTGGAGATAGTTTCACAGGTTGTCGGGGCGGAGGGGAGTCTGGTGGCGGCTGCTCCTTCCCCCGTAATGGAGGGTGCCGAAACGGCCGAGTGGTCGATTTCGTCACGGTCTTCGTCTCGTTCTTCTTCACCACGGCAGACCAGCACGACACAGGAGGTGTCCCGACTGGTTGGTGTTGAGAGTCGGCCGGGATCAGTGTCGTGGCCGTCACTGTTGACGGCGCACCGGCGGGTGAGCCCGGGAGGACATCTTCGCCCATCGCTGCGGTTCCAACCGGGCATATGGCAGGCGGCCACAGCCCGGATGGAGTCGCTATGGAGGACGTCATCGCTTTCGGGGGGATTCCGGATCCTATGTCCGGTGACAGACGATTTAGTCACCGGATTCAAGCCCAGCCGGACGCCGATGACATTCAGCTTGGGCGTGCGATGAGAGCCGCTAAGCTTCGAGACATCGAAGCTAATACAGGTATGTCGGTTAATACAAGTTGTTCCATTCTTCATTTTTCTGAACATGAAATTATTGACAAAGCCAACAACTTAGGGATCTCGCTTGGTAGTAATGGCAAATAAACCGCCAAATCCATTAACGATCTGTTAGATTTAGAAGCGGATAGAGCTATGGAGTTAATTAAAAATATAGCGGCAGTGAAGCCTATGAATGAAACCGATATTAATAATCTTGGAGTAAATGCGCTTCAGAGTCTCTGTGAGGATTTGGTTCCCACGGAGGGCTTAGAAAGCGAAGATGAGGATGTGGTTTCAGAGGGGTATATGGCCCCTTTGCAACTAGAGGTCACTTCTATTACCACCAACTGTCCTCAGGACACAGAGGTGACGAAGGATAAACCAAAAAGAACCTGAAAGAGGAAGGTTTATCCGACATCGGCGGTGCGTAGGAGTGCGAGAGTAAAACTAAAGAAAAAATTCCATGATGAAATATGAAAGGGATATTCTGGAATAGCAGAGGTCTAGCGGACTTGGCTAAAAGGAGATTCCTTAGTGATACATCAGTAGAGCAAAAATTGGATTTCATGGCACTTTTAGAGACCGGTAGAGATAATTTCACTCCGCAGTTTCTAAACACCATTTCTGGTGGGGTTAATTTTGATTGGCATTGTCTACCTCCAAGAGGTAGATCCGGAGGGATCTTACTCGGGGTAAAGTGCGAAACTTTAGAAGTGCTAAATGTGGTTCACGGTGAATTTGCTGTCAAATTTCGTGTGCGGTCGAAAATTGATGGCTTCAGATGGGCTTTGGTGGCCGCATATGGTGCGGCGCAGCCAGAACTTAAGCCTGACTTCCTCCCAGATTTGGTGAGAATTTGTGGGGATGAAAGGCTACCCATTTTGGTTGGGGGAGATTTCAATATCATTAGAAGGCAAGACAAAAATAATAATGACAACTTCGATGGAAGATGGTCATTTATGTTTAATATGATCATTGAAAGTCTCGACTTGAGGGAGATTGATCTCACTGGTAGGCAATTCACGTGAGCTAATTCCCTACCTATACCTACGTACGAGAAATTGGACAGGGTCCTCACTAGCGTTGAGTGGGAACAAAAGTATCCACTGGTAACGGTTCATGCTTTGTAGAGGGCCATTTCTGATCATACCCCACTTTTGGTTGATTCACGGGAAGCGACCCATGTGGGAATTAGGAATATTTTCTCTTTCGAACTAGGATGGTTCGAGAGGGAGGGCTTCATGGATCTCATTGCGACAGAATGGGCCAGGGAGTCTGGTGGGTCCTCTAATGTAGAGAGATGGCAGAATAAAATTAGACATTTGCGCCAGTTCTTGAGTGGCTGGGCCAAAAATCAAAGTGGTATCTATAAAGTTGAAAAGGAAAAGCTGATACAAATTATTAATGAACTTGATGTGAAAGCGGAATCCACTCTTCTTAATATGTCTGAGCGAAATATTAAGAATGAGGCTGAGAAGAAACTACAAGCCCTCATGAGAGAGGAGGAGATGAAATGGGCGCTTAGAGCAAAGGTTTCCAAGATCGCCCAAGGGGATGATAATTCGCAGTTCTTTCACATGATAGCTAATGGGAAACATAGAAAGAAAAAGATAATTCAGCTTGAACAAGATGAGGGTACAATTGTAGGACATGAGAACCTAAAATTGTACATCTCCAACTATTATAAAAAGCTTTTCGGAGCACCCAAAGAGTGTTATGTATCTCTAGATGAGAATGCGGTCGGGGACATACCTCAACTTAACGTGGAAGAGAATGAGGTACTGTCTGCTCCGTTTACTGAGAAAGAGATGTTTGAAGCAATAACGCAAATGAAACATAATAAAGCCCCCGGGCCGGATGGGTTCCCGGCAGAATTTTATAAGAAATGCTGGTATATCATTAAGGGAGATCTTATGCCTATGTTCCATGATTTGCTCGAAGGCCACCTGCAGCTGTTTCACCTAAATTTTGGAACAATAACGTTGTTGCCAAAAAAGGTGGAGGCTATTCGCATTGAGCAATTCAGACCGATCTGTCTTCTCAATGTAAGCTTTAAGATCTTTACAAAGGTTGGCACGAATAGGTTGACACAGATAGCCCATTCGGTAGTGCAACCAACTCAAACTGCTTTCATGCCAGGACGACACATCCTAGAAGGGGTGGTTGTCTTACATGAAACGCTTCATGAAATCCATACGAAGAAACTAGATGGGGTTATATTCAAGGTGGATTTTGAGAAAGCATATGATAAGGTTAAATGGCCATTTCTCCAGCAAGCCTTACGTATGAAGGGGTTCAATGACTCTTGGAGATCCCAGGTGAATTCATTCATACAGAAAGGCAGTGTCGGGATAAAAGTCAATGATGACACAGGACATTTTTTCCAGACACATAAGGGGTTACGTCAGGGTGACTCTATGTCTCCTGTGCTGTTCAACATTGTAGCGGATATGTTGGCAGTACTTATCGGTCGGGCTAAGGAGAGTGGCCAAGTAGGAGGACTCGTCCCCCACCTTGTAGAGGGGGGTGTTTCCGTTCTACAATATGCAGACGACACTATTATATTCATGGAACTTGTGTTATGCCTATTCGAGCAATTTTCTGGACTAAAAATAAACTTCAACAAAAGCGAATTGTTCTGCTTTGGGAGAGCCAAAGAGGAACAAGATGAAAACAGACAATTGTTCGGTTGTGAAATGGGATCCTTACCGTTTAGCTACCTGGGGATCCCAATTCACCATAGGCGATTAACGAACAAGGAATGGAAATGTATAGAAGATAGATTCGAAAAAAGACTAAGCTGCTGGAAGGGCAAGTTAATGTCTTACGGAGGTCGGCTGGTTTTGATAAATTCGGTTTTGACGAGTCTGCCGATGTTTCTCCTATCTTTCTTTGAAGTACCAGTAGGGGTACGGAAAAGATTAGACTTTTATCGATCCCGGTTCTTTTGGCAAAGTGATGAGGCCAAGAAGAAATACAGATTGGCTAGATGGGATATTATCTGTAGACCGAAGGAACAGGGTGGGTTAGGGATCGAAAATTTAGAAGTAAAGAATAGATGTCTGCTTAGCAAATGGCTATACAGACTATCTGTTGAGACCGAGGGTATGTGGGTACAAATATTGCGGAATAAGTACCTACACTCTAAGACTTTAGCCGAGGTAACCGCTAGACCAACAGACTCACCCTTTTGGAAGGGGTTAATGAAGACAAATGTCACTTTCTTCCAACAGGTGAAGTTCCTTGTTGGTAACGGTACCAACACGAGATTCTGGGAGGATACATGGCTAGGGGATACGCCTTTGGCTTTGCAATACCCTTCCCTATATAATATTGTGCAACGTAAGAAAGATTATGTCGCCACAGTATTAAATTCGGTACCGCTTAATATCCAATTTAGGAGATCCCTAGTAGGGGAACGTTGGAATGTTGGTTGCACCTGGTCCGTAGGTTGATGGATGTTCAACTATCAGATCAGGTTGATACAATTCGCTGGAAGCTAACCTCGAGTGGAGTCTTTTCAGTGAAGTCTATGTATTTGGACTTAATTGATTTTGGGCCATTGTCGAGGTCATTACACATTTGGAAGATTAAAGTTCCGCTTCGAATTAAAATCTTTATGTGGTTCATTCACAAAGGTGTCATTCTGACCAAAGATAACCTGGTGAAAAGGAATTGGGTTGGTAATTCTAGGTGCTGTTTCTGCGAGCAAAATGAATCGATTAAACACCTCTTTCTCGATTGTCCACTTGCGAAATTGTTATCGATCAATTCATATAGCTTTTAATGTTCCTCCACCCACGAGCATGAACACGTTATTTGGAACGTGGCTTAACGGAGTGGACACACATATAGTCAAACATATTCGGATAGGGATATGTGCATTATTTTGGGCTATATGGAATACTAGGAATGATTTGATTTTTAACAGGACAAATTTCACTAATTTTTTGCAGGTTATCTACAAAGCTACAGCTTGGATCCGTATGTGGTCGTTACTCACGCATGCGGACTTCAGGGAGCTTTTGGCTATTGGGTGCAGCCGCTGGGAGACGGTAGCACATACTATCTTCAGCCGATTTGGATGGCGAGCTAATAATAGACTAGGTGTGTAGGCATCGTAGTCTATTCTTTGTCGCCGGATGTGGCAATTTTATTTTGTTTTTCGACTTAAGCTCAGACTGTGAGCTTCTCTGAATCTTTAGACTTTGTTACACTTCTATTTAATAATATGGCTGCATGCATCGATTGATGCAGAGGCCGGGGGTTATCCTCCTTTTCAAAAAAATAAAATAAAAAAAATCACACATTCACGCGGTAAACCAAGAAGGCCAAATGATGTGTATCTGGCTTAAGGCTGTTGCTAGCGGTGGAAACAAGCCAGGTCGAGCTTCCAAACTCGTCAAACCTCACAAAACTAAGCTTGAACTCGGCTTGGTCAAAGCTCATGTTTGACTCGGACTGCACGCTTCCAGACTCGTCTCTGTACCAATGCATGAGCTTTCGTTCCGATCACGACCCCAGCACGCAATGCATGACATGCTAGAGCCCCATCGGACATCTCCACTCCACCGCCCGCTCCCACCCCGTCCATCTGCTCCTCCCCCAGCCACCGCCACTCCGTCAACCACAGTCAATCCTCCTGTGGGACCGTAGCCACTCCGCCTCGGTCACTCGTGATTCTTGCCACCATCGCTAACCGTTCCTCTGCGTTTTCCGCATGACGGGACCGCGCGAACAACTGAACCAGAGCAGTTTGCAAGTTGTACTCACCATATCATAATTGCTCAATTCTTACTTAAATGAAAAAAATTATGAATGCAAAGAAGGAAAGGTTTATGTTTAGTACTAGTAGTTATCTACTCCAATATGCGAAATTTCCCCTCAAAGGAGCATTACGATCTGCAGCTCAAATGATCCCATTTGAAGTCTCTATTGGTCTTATTCTTATTGTGCACCTTGTGAGCATGTTTGGATATGCAAGGCAATTGCTCGGATCTTCTTCTAATCAACACCTTAGCTACTCTGAAGTATGTGGTGAAATGATGGAGAGTAAAGAATGAGATGAGTAGTGCAGCAATTTGTTTCAACAAGTGCATGGAAAGGATTGCGCTCTGCGGCATACCAAGCTGATCAGAAAAAAAATGCCATGAAGAATGTTTAGTAGTGATCAAAGCGCATAACGTTACCTGACTTCCTTTTCATCTTAAAACTAGCTTTCTTTCTGTCAACAATGATAAATCCTATGAATTCCTTCTTAACACAAAAACACTTAAATTTATTTACTCAGTTATTGGTACGGTGGTGATATCGGTGGGGTTAAATAAGACTAAAAGGTTGTTGTAGAGATATGTTATATTAGATGAGATATATAGAGGTTTAGCTCCAAGGGTTGTGAATTAATGCTCTAAGGAACCGTCATCTTTTGTTGACTTTTTTTTTTTAGAAACAGGCACAAGCAGCGCCCGGCTTTAAATTAATAAAGCCAACCTGGCAAACGTACAGAGTCTGAAAATACGGGTACAGGCAACAGGGAAACTAGTCCCGGTATGAGCACAAAAAGGCATGCAAGCCGCTACATCATGGGATAGTTAAGTAGGAGATCTAAGGGCGCCATGTAGCTGCTTGATCTTGGCGAGAAGCCTCGCGGCCACTTCAGAGTCTTCATTTTTTCCCAGGGGCCGCCACTGCTGAAAGTAAAGAGCCCATTTAAAAATATAGTTAGAGGCGTGAGCAGAAATCTTTCGTTCAATTGCAAGCTTGTTACGAGTAGTCCACAGTGCCCAAGATAAAGCCCCAAACGCTCTCCAAGCTAAACGTCGCTGTTGACCTTGACAGTGACTCAAAATAGTTAAGGCATCTTGCATAGACGTCGGGTTCCAGCCATTGCCGAAACATTTGTTTTCCGGAGAACCGCATAAGGCACAACAGCCATTGCCGAGACCATGTCTTTTAAGTAGATTGATAGCAGTGGGAAGCTTGTCGATGGCCGCCTGCCAGAGGAAAATGCGCACTTTGGACGGCACCCTAGCCGGCCAGAGAGCCTTGGCGTAGCCGATGTTTGGGCCAGCATTAAGCTTACCGTAGAGCGATTTGACAGTGAATTTGCCGGAGTTTTCAAGCTCCCAAGACACAGAATCGTGGGTAGTGGATAAAGATATATTAGTGAGGGCTTCCTTCAGGTTATCAAGATCCAGAGATTCGTTGCTCGAGAGGGACCTCAAAAAACCTAGCTGGACAGAGCCTTCGACAAGGATGTCGCTAACGAGCGCTGCCGGCTCGGCCACGATGGAGTACAAAGCCTGAAAAACCGCATACAATGGTCTGTCCAAAAGCCAGGTGGAGAGCCAGAATTTGGTATCTTTGCCGTTGCCAACCGAGAATTTGGCACCTAAGTAAAAGATTTCTTTGCACTTTTGAATACCATTCCAAATTTGCGAGCCTCGAACATTGGAGGCAAAGAAGGAAGAGTTAGGGAAATATTTGGCTTTAAGAGTTCTCGTCCACAGGCTATTGTCTCTCTGCGCTATTTTCCAGATCCATTTGGAGATGAGAGCAAGGTTCATAAGGCGCGTGTTCGTGATGCCAAGGCCGCCCTGGGCCTTAGGCCGACATAAGTCAGCCCATCTGACCATGTGGTATTTGCGTTTCTTAGCGTCTGCTTCCCAAAGAACCTAGCTCTGATTTTGTCAAACTTCCCGTGGATGCCCTCGCCCAACAGGAAAAGCCCCGTCGCAAAAGTGGGAATGGCCGAAAGGCACGCATTGGTTAGAGTAAGGCGAGCCGCCGAAGACATAAGTTTACTTTGCCACGGCTCGCATCTGGAAGCGGTTTTTCCCACAGTAGGTTCCCAGTCCGATTCTGTGAGCTGTCTGGCCGCACAAGGCAGCCCTAGATAAGTGAAAGGCAAGTCAGCCAGCTTACAGTTGAGCAAATTGGCCACACTGTTACTGTCCTCCTCCGACAGTCCCAAGGTGTAAACATTGCTTTTGCTATAGTTGATTTTGAGCCCCGACATTTCTTCAAAGCAGATCAGGATAGTTTTAATCGTGGCTATGCTATGTAAATCAGGAAGGAAAAGGAGGACCGTGTTGTACGCATATTGAAGATGAGAGACACCTCCAGGGATCAGGTGAGGAACCACCCCTTTAAGATGACCAGCATTCTTGGCTTTGTCCAATAAGGCCGAGAGGGAATCAACAACTATATCAAACAGGAGAGGAGAGATCGGGTCTCCCTGACGCAATCCCCTTTTGTTCCGGAAGAATTCACCCACCTCACCATTGACCGTAATGGCAGTTTGCCCTCCCTCAACCAGCTGAAGGATCCGATGAATAAAACCAGCGTCGAACCCTTTCCTACATAGCACCTCCCGCAGGAAAGACCAGCTTACTCTATCGTACGCCTTTTCAAAGTCGAGTTTTAGAATCACAGCCGGCATTTTCTTAGTTTTAAGCTCATGAATGATTTCATTCAAGCAAAGGACCCCTTCCAGGATGTGCCTTCCCTTGAGGAAAGCAGTTTGGGCGTGATCCACGATTTTAATAGCCACTGGCCCAAGGCGTAAAGCATAACATTTAGCCACCAGTTTGAAGATGACATTAATTAGGGCACTGGGACGGAATTGAGAAATTTTGTCAGCTCCCACTAGTAGAAAACAGGGCTTTGGTCCAGGCCGGGCCAGCCCATTAGTCCCGGTTCAGTCACGAACCGGGACCAATGGGATCAACGGTCCCGGTTCGTGAGGCCAGGGGGCCGGCCGGGCCTCGTGGGGCATTGGTCCCGGTTCGTCTGGACCCTTTAGTCCCGGTTCCAGACACGAACCGGGACCAATGTGCCTCGCTCCTGGCCCACAACCATTGGTCCCGGTTTGTGGCTGGAACCGGGACTAAAGGTGACCCCTTTTGTCCCGGTTCCAGCCACGAACCGGGACCAATGCGCCTCGCTCCTGGCCCACAACCATTGGTCCCGGTTTGTGGCTGGAACCGGGACCAATGGTTGGCCTATATATAGCCCCCGCCCGCGAGAAGAGCAATGCATTGCTCTGTTTTTTTTCCCGGCCGTGGGAGAGCTTTTGTGGTGCTCTAGCTCACCTCCTATGCACATGAGGTGTTCGATGAAATGCCCGAGCCACACTTAAGCTTTCTCCTCTCGAAGCTCCTTGTCCAAGCTGCATTTTCCTCAAGATTTGTCTAGGTTTGGCGGTCCGTCCTGTCCCGTCCCCGTCCTCACCGCCGTCGATCGCCCGCGCCCATCTCGGCGCCGGCAACACCGTGGTTAGCCTCTTCTTCTTATCTTCTTTCTAAAAGAAAAAAGTTCTTATTTGTGTGTTTTAATTAGATGCTCTAGAGAGTTATATGTTGTTCAATAATAAGAACTATATAACGCACGCAGATGAACCGGCAATGGATGTACGGTGACCGACGCACCTCCGAGTATATTAAGGGCGTGCATAATTTTCTCGAAGCGGCTGAGGCAAACAAGCAGAATGGTTTTATGCATTGTCCATGTACTGTCTGTGAGAATACGAAGGCTTTCTCCAACTCTAAAACCCTTCATTTCCACCTGCTTGAGAAGGGTTTTATGCCACACTATAATGTTTGGACCAAGCACGGAGAAAGAGGGGTTATGATGGAAGACAACGAAGAAGAAGAGGATGATGACAACTACCCGCCCCCTGAATACGGTGATGCTGCAATGGGGGAAGCTGAAGATCAAGAGGAACCAGACGATGTGCCCGATGATGATCTTCGCCGGGTCATTGTTGATGCACAGAGAGAATGCGAAAGTGAAAGGGAGAAGTTGAAGTTCGATCGCATGTTAGAGGATCACAAAAAAGGGTTGTACCCAAATTGCGAAGATGACAACAGAAAGCTCGGTACCACACTGGAATTGCTGCAATGGAAGGCAGACAATGGTGTATCTGACAAGGGATTTAGTTCGCTGCTGAAAATAATGAAGAAGAAGCTTCCAAAGGATAACGAATTGCCCGGCAGTACGTACGAAGCAAAGAAGGTTCTATGCCCTCTAGGATTGGAGGTGCAGAAGATACATGCATGCCCTAATGACTGCATCCTCTACCGCGGTGAGTACGAGGATTTGAACGCATGCCCGGTATGCGGTGCATTGCGGTATAAGATCAGACGAGATGACCCTGGTGATGTTGAGGGCGAGCGCCCCAGGAAGAGGGTTCCTGCCAAGGTGATGTGGTATGCTCCTATAATACCACGGCTGAAACGTCTGTTCAGAAACAAAGAGCATGCCAAGTTGATGCGATGGCACAAAGAAGACCGTAAGAAAGACGGGAAGTTGAGAGCACCCGCTGACGGGTCGCAGTGGAGAAAAATCGAGAGAAGGTGGGGGGACTTTGCAGATGACGCAAGGAACGTATGGTTTGGTTTAAGTGCAGATGGCATTAATCCTTTTGGGGAGCAGAGCAGCAATCATAGCACCTGGCCCGTGACTCTATGTATCTATAACCTTCCTCCTTGGTTGTGCATGAAGCGGAAGTTCATTATGATGCCAGTGCTCATCCAAGGCCCTAAGCAACCCGGCAATGACATTGATGTGTACCTAAGGCCATTAGTTGAAGAACTTTTACAGCTGTGGAATGGAGAAGGTGTACGTGTGTGGGATGAGCACAAACAGGAGGAATTTGACCTACATGCGTTGCTGTTTGTAACCATCAACGATTGGCCTGCTCTCAGTAACCTTTCAGGACAGACAAACAAGGGATACCACGCATGCACACACTGTTTAGATGACACCGACAGTATATATTTGGACAAATGCAGGAAGATTGTGTACCTAGGGCATCGTCGATTTCTTCTGACCAACCATCAATGTCGAAAGAAAGGAAAGCATTTCAAAAGTGAGGCAGATCACCGGAAGAAGCCCGCCCTCTGTACTGGTGATCACATACTTGATATGGTCAATGATTTACAAGTAATCTTTGGAAAGGGTCCTGGCGGACTATCTGTTCCGACTGACGATGCGGGACGCGCACCCATGTGGAAGAAGAAATCTATATTTTGGGACCTACCCTATTGGAAAGACCTAGAGGTCCGCTCTGGAATCGACGTGATGCACGTGACGAAGAATCTTTACATGAACCTGCTAGGCTTCTTGGGAGTGTATGGGAAGACAAAAGATACACCGGAGGCACGGGAGGAACAGCAACGTGTGCATGAAAAAGACGGCATGCATCCAAAGCAGTATGAAGGTCCTGCCAGCTACGCTCTTACCAAAGAAGAGAAGGAAATCTTCTTTGAATGCCTGCTCAGTATGAAGGTCCCGTCTGGCTTCTCGTCGAATATAAAGGGAATAATAAATATGGCAGAGAAAAAGTTCCAGAACCTAAAGTCTCATGACTGCCACGTGATTATGACGCAACTGCTTCCGGTTGCATTGAGGGGGCTTCTACCGGAAAACGTTCGATTAGCCATTGTGAAGCTATGTGCATTCCTCAATGCAATCTCTCAGAAGGTGATCGATCCAGAAATCCTGTCAAGGTTAAGGAGTGATTTGGTGCAATGTCTTGTTAGTTTCGAGCTGGTGTTCCCACCATCTTTCTTCAATATCATGACGCACGTCCTAGTTCATCTAGTCGACGAGATTGTCGTTCTGGGCCCTGTATTTCTACACAATATGTTCCCCTTTGAGAGGTTCATGGGAGTCTTAAAGAAATATGTTCGTAACCGCGCTAGGCCAGAAGCAAGCATCTCCATGGGCCATCAAACAGAGGATGTCATTGGGTTTTGTGTTGACTTCATTCCTGACCTTAAGAAGATTGGTCTCCCTCAATCGCGGTATGAGGGGAGACTGACTGGAAAAGGCACGCTAGGAGCGGACTCAATAATATGTAGGGACGGGCATTCTTGGTCTCAAGCACACTACACAGTTCTACAGAATTCTACCTTGGTGACCCCGTATGTCGATGAACACAAGAATATTCTGCGCTCCAAACATCCGGAGCAGTGTGACGACTGGATTACATATGAACACATCAGGACTTTCGGCAGTTGGTTGCAAACACGTCTCATGGGTGACAACACTGTTTCTGATGAGCTGTACTCGTTGGCCAGGGGACCATCTTCGACTGTATTGACTTACAAAGGGTACGAGATAAATGGGAATACATTTTACACGATCGCCCAAGATCAAAAGAGCACCAACCAAAACAGCGGTGTCCGCTTTGATGCAGCAACCAAGAGGGGAAAGGACACATATTATGGTTACATAGTGGACATATGGGAACTTGACTATGGACATGATTTCAAGGTCCCTTTGTTTCAGTGCAAATGGGTCAATCTGTCAGGAGGCGGGGTACAGGTAGACCCACAGTACGGAATGACAACAGTGGATCTCAACAATCTTGGGTACACAGACGAACCATTCGTCCTAGCCAATGATGTGGCGCAGGTTTTCTATGTGAAGGACATGTCTACCAAACCGAGAAAAAGAAAAGATAAGGAAGCGAATACATCATACGATGAGCCAAAGCGCCACATAGTTCTTTCAGGAAAAAGAGACATCGTGGGATTGGAGGGCAAGACAGACATGTCTGAAGATTATGAAAAGTTTCATGAAATTCCTCCCTTCAAAGTCAAGGCTGACCCAAGCACCCTGTTAAACGATGAAGATTATCCATGGTTACGGCGCAATAAGCAAAGGACACAAGCGAAGAAAAAGTGAAGACTTTCTCTCCACAACTATATCATTGCAGTAACATGTGAAGAAATTAAATGCCTTTTGTAACAGATGAGTTTTCGTCCGAAACACTGATACTTCGAAAGAAATTGTCCGTTTTGTACATGAAGTGCATCCAGTTTTTGCCGTAACCCTCTCAACTTTTTAGCACATGCTATGTGGGTGAAATGATGATACCATGCCAACTTTCAACCTGTTCAGAGTTCATTTGTAGTGCTTTTCAATTTCAGGGTCATTTAGCTTAAAAAATCAGTAAATGCATGAAAAATAGGAAATGAAGTCAGAAAGGGTTGAAAATTGATGATGTGGCTTTGAATGGTGCATTTTGAACACAAAAAAAGTCTGGAGTTCAAATAAGTTCAAAAAATGAAATCCCTTTGTAACAGATGAGTTTTCGTCCAAACCCTGATACTTCGAAAGAGATTGTCCATTTTGTACATGAAGTGCATCCAGTTTTTGCCGTAACCCTCTCAACTTTTTAGAACATGCTATGTGGGTGTAATGATGATACCATGCCAACTTTCAACCTTTTCAGAGTTCATTTGAAGTGCTTTTCAATTTCAGGGTCATTTAGCTCAAAGAATGAACTAATAGCAAAAAGAATGAACTAGAAAACCTTTATGAAACTCTAATAGCAAAAATAATGAACTAAAAATAGTTAATTAAAAAATTCTGTTATGATCAACTAAAATAAAACTATAATATTCTTCAATAGCAAAAAGAATCAACTAAAAAGCTTTTATAAAACTCTAATAGCAAAAGGAATCAACTAAAAATATTTTATAAACCTCTAGTATTTATGAAACTAAAATTATATAAAATTTATGCAACTAAAGTTATCAAAGTATTTTTTGTTCAAAACATTAATAGCAAAAAGAATTTTCATAAAGAATTTTTTTAGAAACTTTAATAGCAAACTAAAATAAGAAAATCTGTTTTTGGTTAAAACAGACATTTAAAATTACCTAAAAATTACCAAATTGAATATAATGATAAAACACAGTAATATTAAATAGCAGGAAAAAGAATCACTCAAAAATTTATTTTTATAGTAAAGTTATTCACAAACTAGTGATTCACACCAATTTAAAAGAATTCAAATTTAAACTATTCAAATTTGGAAACTAATGGCACTAACAGAAAGTTTATAATTTTTGTGACCTAAAAGCAAAAAGAATCACTGAAAAACTGTAAGTAGAAACAAAAGAAAATAAATAAAGCAAAAAAGAAAACAAAAAAAGTAGAAAAAAATTAAAAAAATGCCGCCTAGTGGGCCACCACAGCCTGAATACGACTAGAAACCCAACCATTTAGTTGGGCCAGGATTCAGGCCCGCAGAAGGCCCACAAGGTCCACAGGCAGAGGTGTGTGCGATTAGGCCCGTAAGCCTGCTGTTGAGAGGAGCTCGAGAGGGCTGGCGCAGCAGCGCTTATAAACCACTCTCGAGCCCTCCCAGCTAGCGAGGTGGGACTAAACTTTTGGCCCCGGGCAGCACCACCCTTTAGTCCCGGTTGGTGGCACCAACCGGGACCAATGCCCACCTTTGGTCCCGGTTGGTGGCACCAACCGGGACCAATGCCACCCTTTAGTCCCGGTTGGTGCCACCAACCGGGACCAAAGGTCTCTGCTTCCCGCCCTTTGGGCTGACGAAAAGAGACCTTTGGTCCCGGTTGGTGGCACCAACCGGGACTAAAGGAGTGCATTAGTCCCGGTTGGAGACACCAACCGGGACCAATGCTGTGTGTATATAAGCAGGACTTGTGAAAATTTTCATTTTCATCTCGCAGTTCCCCCCGACGACGCCGACCTCCTCGACGCCGCCAGGCTGCCCCGACGGCGTCGCCGTCGCCCGTGCCCCTGCCCCGCCCCCGAGCCCACACCGACGCCGTCCGCCGCCCACGCCGTCGCCGTCCGCCGCCCCCGAGCGCGCCCGGCCGCGACCCTGCGCCCCGACCCGCCCCCACCGTCGCCGTCGTCGCCGGCTCCCTCGTGCGCTGCCCCCGCCGTCGCCCTCGCCAGCCGACGCCGTCGCCGGCTCCCTCGCGCGCCGCCCCCGCCGTCGCCCTCGCCAGCCGACGCCGTCCGCCGCCCCCGAGCGCGCCCGGCCACGCCCCTGCCCCGGCCCGCCCCCACCGTCGCCGTCGCCGACGCCCTCGCCGCCCCCGCCGTCGCCCTCGCCGGCCGCCCCCGCTGTGAGCCGCCGCCGCTACCACGGCTCTGTTCATATCATTTTTTTGTTCATTTTTTATATGATGAATTTTTTGTTCATATATATATAATGTATATATGTATGTGGCTATATGTATGTATGGATGTTCATATATGTATTAATTTTTTTGTTCAGAGCATTTTTTTGTTCATATATGTATTTTTTTTGTTCATCTGTGTATTAATTATTTTTATTCATAGCATTTTTTTGTTCATATATGTATTTTTTTTCATAGCATTTTTTTCCATGTATATATGTATGTGGCTATGTATGTATAGATGGATAGCATTTTTTTCCATGTATGTATGTCGTTGTCGATATACCCCCTCCCCGATAACTTCGACATGAGGCTGGGTCGATATACCCCCTCCCCGATAACATTTTTTTCCTAAGTTACTAAGGTAAAATGTTCAAGCCCCTCTCGATATACCGGGCGACCAACTCTCGAGGCCACCCAAACCCTAGAAAAAAAGCATTGTCGATATACCCCCTCCCCGATAACATTTTTTTTCTAAGTTACTAAGGTAAAATGTTCACCCCCCTCTCGATATACCGGACGACCAACTCTCGAGGCCACCCAAACCCTAGAAAAAAGCGTTGTCGATCTCCTACCCCCTCCCGCCCCTACCTGACAATCTCTCGAGGCCACCCAAACCACTAGAAGAAAACTCCGGTAACTTCGACATGAGGGGGGACGTCGATCAACCCCCTCTCGCCCGAACAAGTCTATGTATCATTTTATATCGCGGTGGACATATATCAAAGTTTGATCATATGTCAAAGTTTGAATTTTGACATATGCAACATTTGATCATATATCAAAGTTTGATCATATGTCAAAGTTTGAATTTTGACATAGATTTATCAAGAATGCCCCCATTATGGATGTGCACAAGTTGATCCAATTTTTTTCTGATCTCATCTATATATATATATTCTTCTATATGTCACATTGTCTGTGAAAGTATTGAAGAAATCCATGGCTTCATCATTAGCCGGAAGTAACATGCGTATGATGCTACGAAGCTCTTCAAAGTTGTTTTGGAACGGAGTTCCGGATAGAATAATTCACTTTTTGGTACGAATTTCAGCAAAGGCCTTCCAAATAGCGATATTCGGAAGGCTATTGCTGAACTTTGTAGCAAAAAGCTAATTAATTTTCCTATCCGGGACTCCGTTCCAAAACAATTTTGGAGAGCTTCGTACCATTATGCGCCTGTTACTTCCGGCTAATGATGAAGCCATGGTTTTCTTGAATCCTTTGACACTAGACAACATGACATATAGAAGGGTAGATGAGATCAGGAAAAATATGGACCATTTTCTGCACATTCAGAATGGCGCCATTTTGTTAATTAAATTCCTTAAAGGTTAAAATGAGTTAAAAGTTACTTACTCCCAGTCCGCTCGCCCGACCAACTCTCGAGGCCACCTGTACCCCCTCCCCGATAACTTCGACATGAGGGGGGACGTCGGACATGAGGGGTGAGCGTCGTTGTCGTCTACCCCCTCCCCGATAACTTCGACATGAGGAGGGACGTCGGACATGACATGAGGGGTGAGCGTCGTTGTCGTTTACCCCCTCCGGTAACGTAGATAACTCCGGTAACATAGATTTATCAAGAATACCCCCATTATGGATGTGCACAAGTTGATCCAATTTTTTTCTGATCTCATCTATATATATATTCTTCTATATTTGCAGAAACTATGGATCAAAGAGACTTGGAACAAGAACAGTTGTTGGGGGAGATAATCCTCGCCGGAGGTGATGCTGCCTTGTCGTTTCTCAACGACACCGATGGAACAATGGAGGAGGAAGGACATGATCATGATGGCTCCGGTGACATGATCATGATGGCTCCGGAGGTGCTGACTAGCTAATTGATGCATTAATTGTTTTGGTATGTACATATATATATTAACTCTTCTTTCTTCTTTTATAGTCCTTCGGATCGAGCCAAACTTCGGTAACGAGACGAGGCCCGAAGAAGAGGTTGCGCAAGGATGAAAGGTTCACGATCACAGCACTCGCGGACGATGGCCTACCGATTGAACCCGAGCGGACCAAGGACGCATTTTCTGCTCAGTGCGGAGCTATTGTTAGGGACAACATCCCGATCAGCATCAAGCAATCGAATAAGCCTTGAAGGTGATTATGTCACCGATAGACAGAAAGATGATCTTTGGACCTTGCTGAAGGCAAATTTCACCCTACCGCCAGAGGAGGATCCGAATAAGCCCGTTATAGAGCCACTGGTCAAGGCGTGTGCTCTTAAGAAGATGGCAGATCTATTCAGGAGGTGGAAGAAGGAGTTGAAATCAAAGTTTGTCGACAAAGGTGAGACTCCAGAATTCATCGGCCGATTTGAGAAGATAAGAGATCACTGGCCCGCATTTGTGGCCTACAAGACATCAGACAAGAGTAAGAAAATGTCAGAGACAAACAAGAACAACGCTGCAAAGAAGCAGTATCACCATCACACGGGGTCAGGTGGCTACCTCAAAGCCCGGCCGTTGTGGGACAAAGCTGAGAATGACCTGATTGCTAAAGGGGTCGAACCAGAGACATTGAACTGGCCAGACCATTCAAGGACTTGGTTCTTCGGGGTTGGGGGAACTTTGGACCCTGAAACAGGGAAGTGCCGTTGGACGGACGAGCAACTTGCAATACCCGTCACGAAGCTTCAGAAGTATATCACCGCAGCGCAGGAAGGGACGTTCATTCCTGACAGAGAGAAGGACGAGCTGACTGAGGCCCTAGGGAATGCTGAGCACCCTGGACGAACACGAGGCACACCAGGCTCCGTTCCGTTGAAGTTTGGGTTTCCCGACGCAGGTGGTTACAGAAGCCGGGAGAGAAAGAGAAAAGCGGAGCTGAGCGACATGCAGAAGATGAGTGCAAGACTACAAAAGCTAGAGGAAGCTGAGAGCCAGCGAGCTGCCGGCCAACTATCTCAGCGGCACGAAGCTACCCCAGAAGCTACCCCGCCATCTCAGCGGAGAAGCAGCGTGGCTTCCACGGAGCCCGTTCAGACTGACTTCAGAGAGCCTATCTACCCCGTGGATACTATCACGGAGGCTCAAAATTGCGATCTTATGACGAAATGCCATAACCTCACTTTCAAGGCGGCTCTCGGCTCTGTTGCACCTCCTCAACCCAACGGAACTTTTCACTGCCTTACGATTCCACATGGCTATGCTGTTGTGATGGTGGATGAAGTAATGGAGGGATTTGAGGAGCTCGAGCTTTACCACTCTACAGGTGAAGGGGAGAATCAGCTGGTTCGTGCTCTGAGGAGTACATGTCTATGGCAGAAGGAGTACATCAAGCTTCCAAACTGGACGCCTCCGCCTCCTCCTCCTCCTCCGGCGAGTCAGGGCACTCCGCCTCCTCCTCCTCCTCCTCCTCCGGTGAGTGATCAGGGCACTCCGCCTCCTTCTCCGGCTCCTCCAACGCGTGAGGGCACTCCGCCTCCTCCTTCGCCTACTCCGGTGCGTCGGAGCACTCCGCCTCCTTCTCCGCCTCCTCAGCAACGACGGAAGAGAGACGTCGCCGCTCCGGCGGCTAGCAGTACAAGCAGAGGCGGGAGGCAATTCAGAAACGGTCCATGTCTCAAGCCTGTGGAAAAGTTACCATATGAGAGGACCGAGCAGGAAAACGAGGACATATGTCGTGCCGAAGTGAGGGACCATTTTGCAAAGAAAACTCCACCTCCGAAGGAGAAGCTAGATCCGGTGAAAGTGAAGCGCACTATCGATGCCCTGAAGCGACCACCACCGCCTCCGCCAGATTTCAACTATGACCGCATAATTACTAAGACACATGCTAAAGCACAGTAGTCGGGAAGTACTTCCAGTGCTGCAAGAGCGAAAAAATGAAGAAGTGGGAAAACAATTCCCCAGCTCGGCGAACAGGAGAAGCAATCGTGCCCCCCGCTCAAGGTGTCTAGCGATATCGCTAATCATCCGGTGCTACTGCCCGGTATCACTCTTGATGATTACCTGCCCGATGATGTACAGTTTGAAACGGCTGAGGTAGTAGACGTCTTTAGATACGAGCACGGGAAGCCTCTCGTCAAACCTGATCATCCTCATCTAACAACGATGATGCAAAAATTGCATGACTGGTACATGGAAACCTGCAGGAAGTCTGGGAAAGACAGTTTGTTAGTCGGAATTAAAAAAGAGCATGACTTCCCTGGAGTCGACCTGCTGCCTGTTGAATTTGTGGAGTTATTTCAATTATACAATCAAAAGGCCCTCGACAAACAACTCATGACTTGCTACTGTCTGTAAGTATTACTTCTATAATTAAGTCTCTAGCTCAGCTCGTTCATTGCATGTATATATAATTATCCTCACTATATTATGCAGATTGAAGATGGTCGAATGCCAAAAAATAGGAATCTTCGACGTTGGGTTCATTAGCCCAAATACCGTAAATGAATGGTCGGTACGAAAGGCGGCTGAAGATACCGAGAACAACTTACTACAAACGTTCCTTAAACATCAAAACAAAAGGGAAATACTCTTTCCTTACAACTTCAAGTGAGTGTTACTATCTTCTGCATATTCGGTTCCGCTTACTCGTGGTTAAGTAATGTAATTGATGAGTTATGCGTGCGCAGCTTCCACTATATTCTGCTATCCATTAACCTTGACGGGGCATTAGTAACTGTCTTAGACTCGCTCCGTAAAGATCCCAAGTATTATGCGGACATGACTGCAATGCTCCAGAAGTAAGTTCAATCAATACCGGGACCATATCGGCAACTTTCGTTCATTTCCTGATATCAAGTAATCATTTTCTTTGCCTGCCAGGGTTTGGAAAACGTTCACCGCTAAGGTTCCGGGTCTGAAGAAGGAGCTGCGATTTACACACCCCAAAGTAAGTAGTACTAGTTAGTTCCGCGCATCTCTCATTGATTCTAGTTTCATCAATACCATTATCATGCTTGCTTATCAGTTTGATTGAACTCTATTCTCGTAAAGTGCTTGTTGCAGGCACCCAACACTCATTTATGTGGATACTACATATGCGAGTTCATTCGCTACTATACATCTGAACGGGCCTCCTCTGAGAAACAATTTGAAGTACGTAAACAATATTGACAATTTTATTTTATATATTACCATCAATTGTGTTGAGTTTCATTCATATATATGTATTGACCCCTTCTTTAAATTAGATCTGGCAGATGCGGGATGAACTCCTACCACATGATCGCATACGAGCAATTCAAGAGGAATTGGCGGGATTCTTTCTTGACCACGTCATACCTGAACAAGGAGAATACCATGTGAAATTGAAATTGTTGTAAGGGATGTTATATATTGTACATATGTAGTAGCGTCGGATAGATATACGAAAACTTGTTGTTCGACCAATCTCTCGGAGAAAGAGAGGTCGATCACTTCTCTCTGTATATGTTCATGACGATCTTATGTACTTAATGGTTCCTTCATTTGCTTACTAGCTAGCGTGTCGAGTTCTCTCTATAGTAGCTAGCGTCGACCAAGCACGGAGAAAAAGAGGACACTTCTCTCTATTAGCTAGCTAACACAATATGAAACCCCTAAATTAACCCTACAAAACCACCTAACCCCCCTCCCTTTCAAAAAAAAAACAAAACCCCAGCTCCTGACAGATGCCTTTTGGTCCCGGTTGGTGTTACCAACCGGGACTAAAGGTCCTGCCTTTTGGTCTCGGTTGGTGTTATCAACCGGGACTAAAGGTCATGCCTTTTGGTCCCGGTTGGTGTTACCAACCGGGACTAAAGGTCCTCCTGCCTGGGCTCCCCCCAGCGGCCACGTGGAGGGCCTTTGGTCCCGGTTCGTAAGCGAACCGGGACTAAAGGTTTTCGGCTTTAGTCCCGACCCTTTAGTCCTGGTTCCAGAATCGGGACAAATGGGCCTTACGAACCGGGACAAATGGGCCCTTTTGTACTAGTGTCCTGGGATCTTAGAGATGAGGGCAATGATTGCGAAATTGATTCTACTGATATCCACTTGCCCAAGGGTGAAACCGTTCACAATTTGCACAACTAGAGGTCGGATCCAGACCCAGCATTTTTTGAAGAAGGCAACCAGAAACCCATCCAGCCCCTACGTTACGCGGATACTTCAGAAAGCGCGCGTATCCAGCCGGATACTGCCCCGATACTCGGATACTGCCCCGATACAGCCCGATACGTATCCTATAAGTATCCCTCGATTTTTTGATTTAAAGAAAATAAAATAATGTTAGATACTCCTGGAATACTGCTGCGATACGTTTTGGATACCTGAAATCGCTCGTTGGACGTTGAATCCCCTCAATAGTAAAGGCGCACCTTTTGAAGATTCCCAATATGGGCGTGAGTTCATGTCAAAACATGACTATCAATATTCTTGTTCAATTGAAATTTGAGCAAGAGAGAGTCGGTGCACCGATTGGAGCGGCAAGCCTAGGGAAATCCCACCGCCAATTAATGGAAGTGGACCAAGTGCAAGAAAAGAAAGGGGGTAATCCTATTGAGGCATGCTTTGACCTAGAAGCTCCTTATTTTTTTTTTCATATTTTTAATAATTAATATATGTAATATATACATATAAACGTATCCCCATATCCATGTTTTTAGAAAATTGGCGTATCGGGCGTATCCCCGTATCACGTATCCGATACGTATCCAAGTATCCATGCAACGTAGTACAGCCCCGGCGCCGTGCCAGTTTTCATGCTCGCAAGGGCCCGGTCGATTTCTTCCTCAGTGAAGCTCAGAGATAGCATTTCATTGTCCAACTCCGAAACCTGATTGGGCGACTCCCAAAAGTCAGGCGCAAGCCTGGCCTTCCTGGCTTGACGGAACCCAATGAGCTCTTTGTAAAACTCGTAAATGTGCTCTTTGAGCGCATTCATCTCGGAAATCTCACCATCATTGGTGATGAGCCTGGGGATATGCGTACGTCTCTTGTTACCGTTCGCAATCGCGTGGAAGAAACTAGTGTTAAAGTCCCCTTTAATAAGGTTTAAGAAACGTCCTCTTTGCTTCCAATAAATCTCTTCGTTTTTGTATAACTTAATGATCGTGTTTTCTAACACATAACGATGTAACGATTCGGCCTCGAAGATCCCTACCGTATCTGCCCGCTCGTCGAGCCAGATAATTTGTTGCAACTTGTCTGCTTTAAGAATTTTGGCGTCCCGCCCTCGGTTGCCGCCCCAACCACGTAAAAACTGTCTGAGATAGGTGCTACAGAAATGCCAGACATCTTTTGTTGACATCAGTTTCGAGATTGACAACCGAGCTTTGTTGTGCAATTCTAAGGAAATATCCTCAGTTTTTGTTGCGTCTCCATTTTTTATTTTTCTTTACTAGTAGAACGCCCGTGCGTTGCCACGGGCCAACAAATGGTCTATCACGAGCCCCTCAACTTCAGCTCTTTGATCATTGTGTTACTTCACTATGTTGTCACCCCACTCTAAATTCGCTTGGGGTTCCCTTCAATTCTATCAAATTGTTGAGTCCCATCATCCCTAACAATTGGATCAACAAGCTGCTTGTTGGCTTCAGCTCCACTCATATGAACCCTCCTACGTCACGATTAAAATCACCCATACAAAGGAAAATAGGTAGAATCGTATCATATGCCCATAATGATCAAGGTGTAGCACTTGTGTTGTTGAATTAGCTATTATAAAAACAATTTGTTTCTGCTTTTGTCCACTACAAATCACATGAAACAAGTTCTTCTCACTTGAATTGATGACTCAACCTATTTGTATTATGTTATGAAAATGATTGCATGCATCGTCGTCCCTCTAGCTGGCTACTGTGAAACATCGTCGTCCCACTGCACTTCGCCCTTGGCCTCCCTGCCTCGCCCAGCTCCTCCTCCTCCCCGTCGTTGGTCGCCGTGGCAAGGAGGCTGCAACCAGAGAGGCGCCGTTCTTCGGAGGGATAGAGGCGGCGACCTGCGGCGGTGGCTAGGAGAGCTGGAGCACGAGGCGACGGTGACCAGTGAGGTGACACGCTTTGGAGGGTTGGAGGCGTCGTGTGGCGGCCGCAGTGTGGTGGAGGACGACCATGGCGTGCCGCGTGCATTATAGATACCAAGAATCAATGCCATGCCGGTGTTCTTGATAGTAATGCTACCAGTGCCCTACAAAAAATGTGGACAAAAGGTAACAGTAAATATTTCTTTTTGTGAAGAAAGGAAATAAACTAATCAAACAAACAGTGCAAAAACACATATGCATTGATGAATAGTAGTTTTTCCTTGCAGGGAATATCAAAAAAGAAGTAAACTTCAGTAAAATGGAAACCCACAAATGGAAATCTAGCAGTACTTCTACTAATTGACAAGCATACTGTTTAGTTAACGGGGGCAGGTGTGATTTTGCTGACAGATAGAGCAAAGGTTGAAAAATCTTGAACAACTGCATACTTTTTTAATCTAGAAAAAATCAAGCAAAGCTCATGTGTGAGTATAAGCTATAAGGTTCAAAACTGTTAGGACAAGTTTGTAAGATTTGTCAATTTGTTACAATGCTAGCTATTTTTTTAACAGCCATATGCAGATAGATACAACAATAAAAAAAAACAAAAGCATTCATTTTTTGAATCTGACGCTAAACTAATGATGTATCTCACAGTACTTAGTACCACTTTTGCCTTCGTAAATCCGGGTATATAATCTCGTAGATCATAAATTAACTTAATATACTGCATGCACAAGATACCATCAGTTTCAGAATTAAAAAAAGTATATGTGTCATTATAATTTCCGTTCTGAACGGCAATCGGTAATATATTTGGAAAGGTCATGAGGAATTGCACACGAACCATTGTTCATATTATAGCCATACTTTGCCTAGTGAAAATTATTTCTCATATCATGTGTAAAAACAGGTAGAGTATCTAGAGCAGAATGAACAAAATGAAAGATAAATTTCATCATCTAGCAAACTACTTTGACAGAAAGCAAATTAACCAGATAAAAATGACAGTGAAGACGGATCACTAAGAATCGTACGTGTACCACTCGCATCCTCGCTCAGCCCCGTGGCCTCCAGCAGCACCAGCAGTGTGTGTGTCTGTGCGTGTGCGCGCGTCGCTGGTGCTCCTTCGACGTCTATGCGACGGCCGCCACACAACGGCCGTGCCACTGTACACTGCCGCCGCCTCGCTCATTGTTATCTTGCCAGATGCTACCACTGGCCTCCACCATGCCTCCCCATCTACCCATCCCAATTGCCACAGCGGAATCGCATCAGCTCGCGCCAACAAATGCCCGTGGGCGTCCTTCCTCTCCACATGCTTTGGGCCCTGTCTGGGGTACACCCTCATAACCTGCAATATTTCCTGTGCTCAAAGTTGCCTGCTGCTACATTTCACAATGCCCATGATGCCTCCTAAATAAGTTGTCCACAAATTTGAAACCATAAATCATATACTGTAGTATGCATTGCTAGATGAGGTAAACTTGAACCAGCAAATGAAAGCATACCTTTCTGAGAACTCTATTCTCACACTTCTCACACATTTTATGAGACTTGATAAAGCTTTGATCTGAGAATAATATTTAGTTAATACTTAGAAATTGTAACTAATGATGAAAGAATCAAGGTGCTGTTAAATAAATCAAGACAAAAGGATGATTAGCTAACCTGTGATATTGTTTCCAACAATCAGGATTGAGTCAAACCATGTATACATCTCCAGCTACAAGATTCACTAAACAACGAAGAACTCAATTCAATATACAAGCGTCAATTTGCCTATCTTGTAACATCATAGAAGCTACCCTGCAGTAAAAATCATATTATATACACTCTTGGATGTTTATACACAGTGCAGAATATCTACAATAATTGAGGAGAAAATATCCTTATAGAACAACTATAGATTACAATTGCAAATCATTATCAAGACACCTAAAAAAGCATGTCTCTATATAGCCATTACCTCCTCATTGTTACATTTGTTATCAAATTGACAACCATGCTGTACCCAGGTGATAAGGTGAGTTTGCTCGGGGGTAATAAATAAGATGAACATTGTCAGAAAAAAACATGGAGGAAAGGTTTTTACCGCAGAAGAAGCTGACACAATGTTGGGCACACTGAACAAAAGGAAGATGATGGTGATCCAGTAGAAAATCTGGGCCATCCAGCCGCCATGGTGGAGCTTGTCGCGAGGGTCCTTCTGGTCCTTGATGCCGGCTAGGATGGTGAAGCAGAGGAAGTCGCCGAGGCTGAAACATACTATATCAAACAAACTATATCGAATTATAAAGCACTATCATATTATATATTTTTCCAGCACGATACTACAGTAGCATTTTTACACAACCACACTATTGCTAGACCATTAAAAAAAACAAAGGGGTACACACCGCAAAGAAAAACATGTACGAAAGTGAAGTAGCTTCATACTAAAGCTTCCCATATGTAGTGTTGCAAGGCCAGAAGAAACTTGATTGTTTGGATGGCGATGTAAAATACCATGGAAGTGGGTAAATGAAATCAAGTTAACACACATCAGTGCTATGTCCTAGAAGCAGAGCTCGACGATGTGACTACAGCCTTTCTCATACCGGTCACACTACCGATGAGGTGGCACTGCTTCCTGTTTCCAGGAGTGACTCGATGCATCGTCGAGGCTGCCCTTCTGCATCATCATCGTTCACGCGGACGGTCACAACAGATCAGATTGAACACCCTTGGCCAAAGGGATAGGGGACCGGGCGTGACCCCGGGAAGAAGAACGGCCATGCGCGGAGTGGTGTGGTAGAGGGAGAGGGAGGAGGAGCGAGCTCACCATGGTCAGCATCTCGGGCGGCGGCGACGACGACGGAGGTGGGCGTCATCCGTCGCCGTGGTTGTCGTTGGGTCAGATCCCACATGGCCACACCCCATCGGTGGGGAGGAACTGCGCGGTTGGCGGTTGCGGAGTAGAGGAACGCCTGGCTTGCGGGCTAGGTCGGAGGAACCCTAGCCGGGTCAGGGCTCAAGATGGAAAGAGCGAAAAGACTGATTGTTGTTGTATATCTGATTGCGACGCGATTTGATTGTTGTTGTTTATGGAAGATTTTTTTTGGGCACGAGAGGTGTGAGATGGAAAGGATCCCATGGTATGAAAGTTTTTCTTGGGCACGGGAGGTGTGACATGGAAAGTTTGATTGAGCGATTTATGGAATAGGTTAATTAATTTAGATTTGATATTTAGAGATTGACAATGATTGATTCTTTCACATAAAGGCATTACTAAATAACTTTCGCCCGCACGGAAAGTTCTGATCCGTTTAGATTTTTTTTGTTGTGCAGGAGGTGAGGCGAAAATAAACCGGTGAGAGGGGGTGGTGGGAGGGGAGACAAAAAAAACCAGACGAAAGTGGGGGGACGAAAAAAGACCGTGGAGGTTAGCCTACCAAGTGAGACATTAGGAGTAGAGATGTGAGGGCATCCTAATGCAAGTAAGCGAATCAATTGTGTCCTGGCTGGAGGTAGTTGTTGAATAAATTGTGTCATGTGCGGTGGCTTCATATTATAGTGATATCAGTGTTAAGATGTGTGCTCTGGTCTCGTGTATCTAAACTGTACCTTTTCAATTTGTATAAACTGCATTTCATGTTTGATGAAGCAACAAATAGTGGATCTTAAGAAGCATCCTATATTTTTATACCAGTTTTGGGATGACTTAGGGCAACTCTAACCGATCCCCTACAAGGCCATAAGGGAGTAAAATTTCTGGTTTACTCCCTTACGGCACACCTAGCCGATCCCTTATCCGCTGTAAGGGAGTAAAATTTTACTCCTCTCCCTAAATTTACTCCGCCGCTCGGTGGCTGAGTAAAAGCCGAGCCGCTCCCTCACGTCGCACCCCCCCCCCCCCCCCCCCCGCGCCTGCACTTTCGCCGGCGCGACCCCCCGCCGGCCCCGCCGCTACCTCGTTGCCTCCCCTACCCCCCGCCGCCCTTCTGCCCGACGTCCAGCCCTATCGGCCCCCGTCCCTGTCGCCGGAATAAGGTGAACCGCCGCCGCCGTCACCATTGTTGTTGATTCGTCAGATTGCTTCTTTTCTTCTTCTTTTTCTGCCGGCCGCGGCATCTCACGTTGATTGCACACCGCTGTAGGTCGTTCCCTCTCGTCGCCGCCGATCTGTTTGGTCAGAACAACACCAGCCGGCCGGTGCTGTTCCACCACCGCACTGCAAGTGTTCGACGAATTGGCTAGGTGAGTTTTTTGATCGTTTCTTTGTGAACCGAGCCTTTTGGATTGAACCAAGCCATTTGAATTGTATATGAAGAGGTTGAGGGAGATGGCTTTGGAGGACTCGTCGTCATCCGAAGAGGAAGAAGATGACGATGACTTTGACACTGTTTTAGGCATGGTTTTCAATGATGATGTTCGGCACCCAAGGAGAGGATCACAGTTTGGCCGCATCCACATCAACCGTGATAGAGCGGAGGGTTATGCCAAGATCATGAGAGACTACTTTGCCACAAATCCAACCTATCCGGAGAAGTACTTTCGCCGGCGCTTTCGGATGCACACAAGTCTTTTTCTCACCATTGCAAAAGCCGTTGAGGCATACGATGATTGGTTCAAGCTTCGAAGAAATGCATGTGGAGAGATAAGTGCAAGCCCTCTGATGAAATGCATTGCGGCTGTTCGAGTCTTGGCATATGGGTGTTCGGCCGATGCAATCGATGACTATGTCCGCATTGGTGAAGACACAATCTTGGAGTCTATTCGAAGATTCACTAAAGCAGTGATCGCTGTCTTTGGCCCGGAGTACTTGAGAGCACCAACCGAGGAAGTCACCCAGAGGCTGATGACTGAGAGTGAAGCAAGAGGATGGCTAGGCATGCTTGGATCACTTGACTGTATGCACTGGACATGGAAGAATTGTCCTGCTGGGTGGAAGGGTCAGTACAAAGGCCACTGCAACGATCCAACGATCATTCTTTGAGGCAGTTGCATCGAAGGATCTTTGGATATGGCATTCATTCTTTGGTTTGCCTGGCTCTCACAATGACTTGAATGTGTTGTCGAGATCATCTCTGTTTTCTAGGCTTATTAAACGTGAAGCTCCTACTTGTGACTACTCGTTCAACGGGCACAACTACTCGATGGGTTACTACCTTGCGGATGGCATCTATCCACAATGGGCCACCTTGGTCAAAACAATTCCTCATCCAAAAGGTAACAAAAACATTCACTTTGCCCAATGTCAAGAAGCTGCTAGGAAAGATGTTGAGAGAGCCTTCAGTGTGCTTCAGAAGCGCTTTGCAATTGTTCGTGGCCCTGCCGAGTACTGGAACTCCAAGGCTCTATGGCGGATCATGACTTGTTGCATCATATTACATAACATGATCATTGAAGACGAGAGAGATATGCCTAAGAACTTTTGGTACATCACCAACGGGACTCCGGTTGAGCCAGAGTATGATACGAACAGAATCTTGGCATTCCTCGAGGAGCATCGCAAGATCGAGAACCGTCAAGTTCATTCTCAGCTCCAACAAGATCTAGTTGAGCATCATCGGCGGCGTCTTAGCGAGTCCTAGTTGTTCTATCACATGCTACTTTGCTACATTTGAACCATTCAGCGTGTTTAAATTTGAATAATTCAGATTGTAAACTTTGAATTCGGTTTGTAAACTACTCCCTCCGTTCCTTTATATAAGGTGTATTTGTTTTTTTAAAAGTCAAACGAGTGCATGTTTGACCAAGTTTTTAGAAAAATATATCAATATCCACAATACGAAATTTATATCATTTGATTCATCATGAAAAGTAGTTTCATATTTTATCTATTATGTATTGCAGATGTTGTTATTTTATTCTATAATCTTGGTCAAATATTCAAATGGTTGACTTGCACGGAAATCAATACACCTTATATTCTGGAACGGAGGGAGTATATTGGAAATTAGCTTGAACATTCAAATTTATGTTTAGTTTCTATATGTATGCTAATATGTAGTTGCAATTTATATTAGAATTGTAAAGTTTAGATAAACAAAATTTTACTCCGTTAAATATAGGGGATCGGCTAGGTCCGGCCAAAACTTAGTGGAGTATATATACTCCACTAAGCTTTTACTCCACCGGATACTCCACTATTTTTAGGGGATCGGTTAGAGTTGCCCTTACCTCCTTTGTCACGCAAGGAAGCATCCTCACATTATGATGCATCCCGTGTGTGTGTGTGTGCGCGTGCGCGCACGCGCGTGCGTGTGGACTTGTATCATTGGCTGCGGGCGGTTGAGACATGTACAAGCCATGACATTCAAGTTTGTACCTGCAGGCTACATATTATTTCGCTAGGTCTTCACATGGCAATTACATGCCCAAATCCCTCTATATATACACCCTATCTCTTGCAATTCATGATACAATAAGCACCCTGGCAACCACGGTATATGATCTACATCCTTCTTTGTTCTTCTCCAACACCATATGAATTCAAGATCTATTTCCCTCATGAGATGAATGGAAATTGGATTGAGAGTCATTGGACAAAATGTAGCTACCGTCAGTAATCCACTGTGTGAAAAACGGAAGACCTGAACTAGCTCTATGGAGCTCCCTCGCGGCATGTACCGCTTTTGTTTCTTAGGGCTTGTTGAGGTGGTGCCCTCAGCAGAATCCTTTTGTTGTGCGAACATTTCTGTGTGTGTATGTGGTGTGTTGTGCGTTGTGTTGCTACCTTGTTGGATGCCGGTTATGCTTGTGGCGATTTGCTTTATATGTAAAATGGGGCGAAAGCCTTTTTCGATGAAAAAGGTAAGTTAAACACTGATTGTCTGGCTAGAGGCTGCTCCTTGCGTTTGAAACAAGCCGAGCCGAGCTAGCTCGTGGCTCTGCTTTGCCAGGCTCATCTAAGCCATAAAAGTAGGACTTGGATTCGGCTTGGTCAAAGCTTGAGTTTGACTCGGTCTGCCTGCGAGCCTAGCAAAACTTCCTCCCGTGCTCATCTTTTCTCTCATGCACCGGCGCACGAGCTCCCGTTCTGAGCTCAACCCGCGCACTCGATGCCCTGCATGTTAGAGTCGTCGCTGGCCCCACCCATCTATAATAAGTGATCTCTGCTTAATCAAATGGAATTTGTATGGGTGCAAAAATGTGAAGGTTTACGTTTAATATTGGTAGTCATTTCATTCAATAACACCTCTGTTACTCTGAAGTTTGTCGTAAAATAATGAAGAGTAAAGGACGGGATGACTAGAGCATCAATTTGTTTCAACAAGTGCATGGAAATGATCGTGCTCAGTGCAGTGCATGCCAAGGTCAGAAAAAGGTGTCACTAACAATGTTTACTAGCTTTAATCAAACACATAAAGTTAGCTGACTTCCTTTTCATCTTTTTTTGAAGCTAAACTGGCAGGAACTCTGCTTTGCATTACAGACTAGGATGACACATGTAATAGTTCAACAGAACAAGAAATATGTTTGGTTGTCATTAGACCCTGAATATACAATATTGAGAGAGATTAAACATGCAGATTTCGGGCACCCAGCATGGTGAGCTCAAAGTTGATCTCTGGCTGACGGCAACGTCATGGTTGGCGATGGAGTTCTGAAAAATACAATGGTTTCGTTCATTCCAAATATGCCAGGAAAAATAGGCAGCAGCAGTTGCATTCTTTTGGTTCCCAGTAGCGACGTTGCTCCACCAATCACGGGAGAATTGCACGACGTACCCTTGGTTTTTGTTGCCTCCAATTTTTTTTTTCCTTTCGTGAGGGCATCCCAATGCTCGCAAGCGAATCAATTGTATCGTGGATGCAGATGGTTGAGATCTCTACAAGCTAACCATTAAGATATATACCCTACGGGCTGCATAATTTACAGCTAGAACTATACATGGCCATTACACCCCTAGCTCTCTATATATATCCCCCGTGATACACCATTTCTTGCAATGCATACAACAAACACCATGGTCCATGGCCACCACTTTGTTAAAAAAATAAAACACGATGGCCACCAGTATGGTCTACATTCTCCTTTGTTCTCCTTTGGTATATGAATTCAAGATTTGTCTCCCATGTGAGGTCAATGGTAATCGGATTGTGAGGTATTGGGGAAGATGTTGCTTCGACCAAGGAGTCACTTTGTACAGGAAAGAGAAGAACACTGGCTTCCTGGCTAAAGGTTGTTGCAACCAGCCTGAGTGTGCAATGATGCTTCCTTACAGCATCCACAGCCTATGGATGTATGAAACCATGTTTAACTTCTGCTACTACCATTATTTTTGACATGTTCAAATAGGTAGTGTAGAAAAGAAGCCACAGTTGACAGTGATGTGTTAGCGCTAATGAAGCCACAGTTTAATTATTCATGAACTCATGATACAGAACAAGAGTTGTTTAACTGTAATCATAGCCAGTCTCTCTAATTCAATTTGAAATGAACAACAATTACCCAGCAAGTAGTGTCATCTGAGTTAAACTCATTCCCTCAACACAAATGAAAGAAAACAATCAAGCACTTAGATGCCTTCACACGTGAGCTACAATTACCACAGTAATAGAACATAGTCTTGCAACGAACACTCCAAAGTCTGCAATGTGAAGAAAGTCAGCTGTAAATCAAAAGGTTTTACACACTGGAACGTTTAATCAGCTCCTCTACGACCTATCAAGCGCATCAAACCTCTGAACTCCTAATACATGTGAAAGAAAAACAACTGGTATCAGTAAGTTCGTAAACATCGAACAAAGTTAGCTCACTATAAAGCTCTAAAGATCATCGTCTTCCTTGTATTCTTTTCTACCTGAGAGGAGCAACCATTTCAGTAGTTCCCTGACGCAGCACGGGGTGCAGTGCATCAATATCACGCTCCACTGTCATGGTGGCACTTGAGCAGACGACATAGTAGAGAAGAGTAAAACAGCCGGTCAAAGTCACTTGCCAACAAAGCAGGTTCTTCTAGAAATTCCTAGGCTCAAACAACGAGAAGGAGCCTGTCCGAGCCTTCTCGCCACGGATGTCCCGCTGGTGGGAGTTGAGATCTCTGCTTCCCTCAGGGCGCACTCTTGTGCCAGCCTCATTCCTTTCTGCATTTATGCCGGTGGTGCTCAGGATTGGCCCACCAAAGAATATTGATTGGCTTGTGTACGTCAATCTCTCAGACGGCTGGCCCAAAGGAATCGCTGATGATGTTGTGTTCGCAGGTGCAAGATTTCTCCCATGGTTGCCTGGTTCACCACTTGGATTCGCCAAGAAACTTGGGTTTCTTGCAGGCAGCTCAACACCGGGTCCTGTTCTTGTTGTTTGCATGGGCACTGACACGTACTGACCAGCCTCTTGATCCCAGACAACAGAGGCTCTTCGGTTCTCCCTGACATATGATGTGGCTGACTGGAACATTGGGTTGTTACTTATATGTGTGGTAGGAACAGGTGGCCTTGTAATCCCTGGCGCGGGCCTTTCAGGAGGTGGAGCTGGATGAGGTGCTGCACGAAATTGAGCATGAGGGTCAAGCTTGTGAATGTGGACCGGGTTGCTTAAACTGCTTGCAGTCTGTGTACCAGTCTCATAGTCATCCTGGCTTGCAAGATTGTGGATTTGAGTTCTGTAGAGGAGACAGCCTCATCTCACTCCTTGATTCCTTTGTAGCACTGTAGTCAACACTCATGCTACTCCTGACGCTGGCATTGCCACTGGAGCTAATATCAGCTTCATGGCCATGGCGGGCATCTATTGGTCGGAGAACAGAGGATGATGCCCGAGCTTTTGCTGCAGCTTTCATCACCTCGTTTCTGTTCAGCTTTGCAAGGCTCCGGGCACTGATCTTGACTGGCTTCTTGGCTTTGTTTGCTCTTTCAGCGTATCCAGCAGCATCGGGATCAACGGTTGAAGGAACCATCCCAGGGTCCAAATGTGGAATCACTTCATCCTGATTGAAAGTTTCAGCACAATTAAATTCAGTACAGTCTTACTGTTAAGGATATATTTGGTTTACAAGTATTTGATAGTTTAGGATTTGTAATCCGTCTCCTACCTTATCTCTAGGAGAGGCTTCTTGCCCTCCAAGTCTGTACTCCTATATATACTCGCCCGTGAGGCTCAATACAACACCCATCGATTCCACCAATCCCTCTCTATTCCCTTCTAACATGGTATCAGCCTTACCTCGATCCTAAACCCTAGCTGCTGCCGCTTCCGCACCGCGCCGCCCCCCGGGGAGGTTGATCTCCATGATCTCCACCGGGGGCCGCGCCGCCCGTACCTAGGGTTCGTCCGCCGGTCGTGTTGATGGAAAGGACGTAGAGGGTTATTTTAAAAAGTAATGCTCGTAACTTAATTTTTGAATTATTACGCAAGTCCATTTAATATGTACTAAGTGATTTTTTTTAGGCAATCAGGATCTATTGTCGTATGTCGTCGTCCGATCATATTTATTTTCATTGTTTGGAGTTTGTGTGCTTTAGTGTTGAACTTCACATAATCAACTAGTATTTCAAGTGGAAGTGAAACATTTCATTTTGGGAAGGAATCTTGCTGCCATACACTTTGAGTTGTCGAGTGTGCTATCATGTATATGATGTACACATGGACACCGGGACATTTTTGTTCTGGGTCCGCCCCTGCTTACTACAAGGGAAATATGAAAATTCCTTTGGTACACCATCCCTCGAAAAGTTTACAAATATTTAGGCAAACAAATTGTAAGGATTAGAACTTTCCCCTTTGATTGAGAAGGGTAGCATGGTCATCCCATATTGTGACAAATATGTAGACATATTGTGACCAAAATGGTGAGATTAATTAATTAAGAACTCGTTCAATTTCCATCTATATTTTTTTGCACCTGCCAAAATCGCTCGGATCAAGAATAAAGATAAAACGAAGAGGCTACCAGATCGCCAAGAAGCCTACACGGAACGGAGCTGAAATGAAAACAAGGAAGCCAGTCGACCGAACTAAAAGCCAGCGATGGATGCACCTTCATTCATCTATCTACTACGAGAGCAACTAGCCCGACATTTTTATACAAGTTCCCCATGAAGATATTTTCAATATCAAATCTCTGCTTGGATCCCGGGTGGGGTATCCAACCATTGATCGACCAACTGATCATAAAGAAGAAGAAAATCTCTCGAAACTCCATTGGCATCAAGAAGTTTCCATTCTTTTGTCGAGGCAGGAGGGAATGCAAGGTGAATTATTGATGATTGATTAATATGTATACCTTTGATTAGGATGTGTCCGACAATGTTCACATGTGCACCATGGACAATGATATGCATGCACATTTGACCGATCCATCATACTTCATATATTTTAACATGTGTGCTTGTGACCCCTATTCATCTCTAAATCTCTTCTTTTGTCAAAGAAAAAACTAGATGAATAGGCTTTTTTGCGGGTCGGGTGTTAAAGTGGGAGCCTTGCTTATAATGAACGGCCACGAAAGCTCTAAAGCTGTCCAAGACCACAAATACACGACGAGAGTTTAGTCCAAACGAGGAAAAGGTAAGGTAAGCATGTGACCGTAGTTTCAGAAAATAAAGAGGTAGGTATTATCTTGGCACACATGGTTCCATACCTAGCTCTAGAAATGAGACAATGCGGCATTGGCCACCATGAGGAAGAAGGCTATTGGTGAAGTTCTTCACAATCTATAAGCCCACAATTGTGTTTCCATTCGCATATCCAAACCTAGGTGTTGCGATTGTATCCACAATGTTTGATTTCAGCACATTTGTGCTTGTATCCATCCTTGTACTCTGAATTGAGTGGATTCCTGTGAGGTAGTTAACACTTGGTATTCAGAGCCAGGTCATCATCTTCCACCTGCAAAATTTCTTCAGATTTTTTTCCATCTCCATCACCCGATCTGGCGATGACGCCGATCACAAAGAGCAACCTGCAGGACCTCATGAAGGAACTACGGGAGAGCATCAAGCAGGCTGTCGCGGAGGCGTTCAGCAACTCGAAGCCGGCGCTCAAGCACGCGACCACCTCGACCGCTTCCCAGCTCCTTGCCATGGATGCCTCTGACTCCAAGGTTCCAAGTGTGTGCTCCAGCCCTGACCAGGGGACATCCGCCATGGACCTGGCCCCGACGACCACCAACGGCATCCTTCCTGAATTCGCTGCACCCCCGCATGCAACCTGTTCAACGGAAGGTCATGGCCATGACACGCGCGAAGATGGCTGCATAGTCGTGTCCCTGATTCCGTGGGGAATGACGCAGTCATCGGCCGCATCCCTAGAAGCCTCGCCGACCCAGGCATGTTGGTTGTTTCTCGCCCTCGAGCTGAACACCAAGGCGCCCATGGTGTTCAACGAGGTGCTTCGTCGATGAAACCAGTGTGTTCAAGTACATGTTCATGGCAGAGGTGACCAAGAGTATTATGCAACAAGGACACGTGCTACGGCCAGTTCCATGGCCATCGTTCACCCTCTTGCCGAACCTTGGTATTGTTGGCAGTATAAGCATCTACAGTAGGGGCGTCCACCTGATGGAGCTGGTTATTGGAAGTGCATGGTGGCCAAGGCTTCCCTCGGGGGCAAATCTTAATGGTGATTTTTCATCCGCGGCCTTCATCGACATACATGGAAAAGTCCAGTCCACCCAGGTTTCATGATTCCATTTGGTACAATGAGCATTCAGTGAATTACTGGGAGTGTAAGCGAGGCTGGAAACTATTGGTCGGGCGAGTGCCAGCCTTCACGGAAGCAAGATATCATAATCAGTGTTCAGTATTTGCATAATGGGGCAGTCTGGAGTTCAACCATATTATACTTCATTGTCATCGTCCTAGTATTTTTGATCCAGTGCATCAGTGGGAGTTTGGGAGACGTACTAGCATTGGAATTGCCACCCTAATCAGTGATGGTAGTGCAGCAGTGGTGGAATTGCCACCCTAAAGGGAAATAGAATTTTTCCTTTGGTACACCATCCGTAGAAAAGTATATAAATATTGAAATCAATTGTGAAGATTAGAACTTACCCCTTTGATTGAGAAGGGTAACATGGTCATGTCATATGGTTAGAAATACACAGACGTATTGTGACCAAGATGGTGAGAGTAATTAACTAAGAACTCGTTCAGTTTCCATCTACGTTTTTGTACGGCGGCCAAAATTGCTCGGATCAAGCGTAAATAAAAACATAAAGAGGCTACCACATCGCCAAGATGCTTGGAATGGAATAGAGCACAGATGAGAATTAAGGAATCCGGTCGGACAAACTGAAAAACAGTCATGGATGCATCTCCGTTTATTTATCTGCTATGAGAGCAACCAGCACAACATTTTTATGCAAGTGACCCATGACAAGATTGCCAATCTGGAACCTCCGTCTGGTTCCTGGTGGGGTATCAAGCAGTTTCATTTCTTTTGTTGACGCAGGAGGGAATGAAAGGCGAATTAGACATGATTGATTGATGTTTATATCTTTGGTTAGGATGTGTCAGACCGTGTTCACCTTCACCTACGTACCATGGATGATGATATGCATGTATGTTTGACCGACCCATCATACTTCATATATTTAACATGTGTGCTTGTGACCTGTATTCATCTCTAAATGTCACGTTTTGTCAAATGAAAATCTTATGGGATTATTTGTGGGAGAGTATATATTATCGGGTCTTAAAGTGGGAGCCTTGCTTATAATGAACGGCCACCAAGTTATAAAGCTGGCCGAAACAACAAATACACAAAAGGAGTTAGTCCAGATGGGGGGAAAACGTAAGGTAATTAAGCACGTGAGCATAATCATGGCACACATGGTTCCATACTTAGATCTGTAAATGAGCCAAGGCATTGGCCACCATGAGGAAGAAGGCTATTAGTGAAGTTCTTCGCAATATATAAGCCCACACATGTTCTTCCATGGCAATGCATGCAAGATAATGTTTCCCATTCACATTTCCAAACCTAGGTGTTGGGGTTGTAATGTTGTATGCAGTGATATAAGGTGTAGGTTTGTGAGGCATTAGGATGTGCTACAATATCTTTCACCTACCACATAGCTCGACATGGATGCCTCCTGAAATAGTTGGTATCACCCTGAAGATGTAGATTGTCTGGCCTGGCACTGCTGAGCCATCCAACTATGCTAAATTTTCCCAGGTGTAATTCCGGCTCCCCGCGAGAAGTAACGGATGCTTATTATATTGTAGATGCGGTAACCCTATTCTCTTATATGGAGCCCTATAGCACTGAGATACAAGTCACTAGAAGAGAGTAGCACTTAAACAAATATTTAATTCATATGCTCATGAATAAGGGCGTCTCCAAAGTGGACCCGCAAACCTTGCAAGACATTTGCGGGTCAGCTTTGGAGATGCCCTAAGATACAATGTATTGGAATTGCCCCAGGAATTTATTTGCTAGTTTTTTTTACATATAATAGGACAAGGTACGACTTGATCGCAACTCTTGACATCTCAAGTTCTGTCTAATACTAGATGACCCGTTGCGCCGATGGCGCAAAGGGCGAGAGCAAACCAAGCATTCAAACCATGAACGTAAGATTTGTTTAAAGACTGATAAAGAAATAGATACTTAGATAGCATGTTAATACATAGTGATATATGTTACAATGCATGGTAGCATGATAGCCCAAAACAAAGTTATCAGCGCAGTTCATGATAGGAAAGCAAGCTATATAGGTAGCCATATATCATATAGATAGCTCTGGTCTTCCAGTCTGGTTGAGTTTTTTCTCTCTTCTGTTGGTATGTATGACCAAAACATGATGTAGTCATCGAGATCGGGTAGAGCCATCACTGCATGTTTCATTAGTATAAAAAATGACCTCATCGTCTAAGCAACTCTTCATGGTAGGTGTGTTTGGTGGGTGTCACTGGCGACCCGTTTCGCCCCCGGCGCAAGTAGCCAAAGCAAACCAAGCACTGGAACCATTATGAAAGCTGGTATTTATATGGCATCTTTATACATAATCAGGCGTATGTGGTTTATTAAAATACTTCCTCCGTAAAGAAATATAAGTGTTTAGATCACTAAAGTGGTGATCTAAACGTCTTATATTTCTTTACAGAGAGAGTAGTATGGAAGGAGATTAGATGGCATATTTATCAATCCTGATAACATTATGGTTCAGGCATACCATGCAAGGAGATACTTAGATGGCATCTTCATATAATGTAGTATGTCGAAGGCAACACGAAAATAGATAGTACTCCCTCTGTAAGAGCCTCGCGGATGCTGATATTAGTTCATAATACTCATGTATCAACCGTACTAAAGTGTTATTTTGACCATCTGCGGCATCTATGGAGAAAAGAAAAGATAAGCTAAATCCTTAGCATTACAATACTCCCAGGTCTGTATATTGTTAAAACAGGGGCTGCCTTAGTAAGTAGGATACAAACTAAACATTGATAATGAAGGCTTGATTTTGAAAAATACTGCTAGAATTCAGATGCATGATCCAGAAAAGTACAGCGTAGGATGACATATATTTTGTCATCAACCAATAGTAATAGAAAGGAAAATTACATTACATAATTGGAATGAGTACGATCTCGCTATCTCAACAAATCAAGAAATAAATACATTCTTAAAGTGCAATGATTACCACACGCTTATGCAAGATCGTCATGAAAGGGGAATGCTATCTTTAACACTCCCAGTAAAGACGTTTAACTTCTATTACATGAAATGGAACTAATGTTACGGCTAACCTAAGCATGATTTCAAGGATAGAACACAACCACTCTAGTAAACAGGAATAGAAGGAAATGATGCCTACTTTCACATGCTTGTCTATGTGGCTTACATGAATACTGTACAGGCTGAGGCCAGTATGTGCCATTCCATGCATATGCAGATGATTTACCTGCATAAAGTAAGACATATCTTCAATCAAGATCAACAGAAGAATAAGTACACTAAAAAACTTTAACTTTTGAAGCTTAGACCATTCAGGAGGCCTCTCATCATTATCCTGACTCAAGCATGTCAGGCAGATGAAGGTGGACTAATGGATCTTGGTTCTAAATTTGTGGAGGCTACCCTATTGCGTCATATTTTCTCTCTTCAGCTAAAGCTCGGTAAAAGCATCCATGCCCTCATTTGATAAAATAACCTGGTGTTTTTTACCTCTCTGTTCTCTCAAGGATACATGCAAAAAAGTGCATATAAGAAACAACATGTACCTACAGAATCGGTTAGATAAGAACGGCTTGATAAGAATGTACTGCAGCAAACATAGAACGCCAACTCCAATAAGCGAAAACTGAACTTGCGACTCTTTGTTATCCGTTTTCAGTTAACTATAAACTCTACCTAGCAGCAAAGAGCTTACAAGCTGAAAGAATTAAGTCCACTGGCCATAAAGGTACAGGCAAAGACTGGAACAACTAATTGAAACACTTTCCTGCGGGCATAGCACAGCACACATTTGTTCATTACTTCATAACTGAAACCGAAGAAGAAAATAAGTTGGCATTTTTTACTTACGACACTCCCTCTTAGCGAATCCCCTGGTTTAGAGGTTGTTTTTCCTTTTTCAGAATTTGATAGCAAACTTGAACTGTACCAAAAAAGAATTAGCATTGGTAGCAACCTTGCAATGCAATGAAGGAAAAGACCAAATTAGTAGAAAACCTATAACAGAAGCTTCAATGAGCCTTTGTATAAACAAAATGGTTTAATTTGGCATCCCCTAGATTATTGGAGTACTGATGCGCCAATCTTACAGAGATGCTTTTTTTCGAGAAAACGCAAAAGACCTTTGCGTTTCATTTCATTGAAAAGGAAGGAGTTTGGGTTACAATTCTCCTAGGAGGCAATCATACAATGCGAAAGCGCAAAATCAGTGTACATCTCAGGTCTGGGGGGTGAGAGCACAAAGCCCCAGCGCGCCGGCTCTGGCACAGAGAACCGCCTCCTCCTTGATCTTAGTCATCAGTGCAGCAATCGAGGGGCTGGCTATGTCGAAGACACAGTCATTCCGGTGTTTCCAAAGCATCCAGGGTATGAGCAGGGTCGCGGAGGCGAGGCCCTTGCGCATGGGCTTGGGCGTGAGCTGCCTGATCGATGGCTCGCTGTTGGGCCGGTTGCAGGGTACCCTCAGCCAGCTCAGTACCTTGTACCATACCTGCCGAGAGAATGGGCAGGCGAGGAGGAGATGCTGGATGGTCTCTGGCGCGGGGTGCTGCAGGCCGCAGCGGGCGAGGCGGTCAGCGGTCCAACACAGATCGAGATGGGCGAGCCAATGGAAGAATCGGGCACGAGGCGGTGCCCAGCACTTCCAAGTGAGCTTCCAGGCGTCACAGGTGGTGGATCCGTGGAACGTGGCTAGGTAGGCAGACTGCGCGTTGTAGGTGCCCTTTAAGCTCCACTTCCAGAGGAGGCAATCCGGCTCGGCAGAGAGCGTCGTATGCTCGATCAAGTGACATAGCTGTAGGTATTCACCGATCTCTTGGATGCCAATGGTGCCCTAGATGTCGTGCGCCCAGCGGTTAGCCTGAAGGCCGTCCGCCACCGTCCGCAGTTTGCGGCGGCGTTTGGGGATGCAGAGTATATATAGCTGTGGCGCGATCTCACGGACCGAGCGGCCTGCGATACAGCGGTCCTCCCAGAACAAGGCCTGCTGGCCGTTGCCGATAAAGAATTCAAAGCACTTCAAATAAAGAAATATTCTTCTGAAACTGTGCTCCTCTTAGGACAGACACACCTCCTGTGCATATGGTTGCAGGTTGTATCCATGCTAAGATAGCACCTTGTATGCATAAGATGGACCATATTTTGAATATACGAACAATCAGTTTATTTAGTTTTCTTGCTGTCAGAGAAATCAACTTCCACAATGCTATCCTGCCACCGTTCCCCCTCTGGTCCATCGTCCTCTTCCTTTTCAGGACTGTTACCTGGAATACGAATGCTCATTTATTTGCTGGCAGTAATTGCATTTTCCATTTGTTTTAGGCGTTCTTCACTTACACTGCCTGCTATTTTGTGAATAAAGGCATCTATGTTCGCACAGTCTAATTTCAGATTACACTGAGATTAGAAAACAGAGAATACAATATGTTATGTTGCAATAAAAAATAGAGAGGAAATTGGGGGATGGGTAATCATATATTGGTCTTTGACTCAGAAGAAGGGAATTGCTTGCTCAACAAATATATATATCTGCACCCTGTACATAGTATAATGCTGCTGATATGTGTTCGATGGAAGTTGGTTTCATGGTCTTACTCTGACAGCAAGAAAACTAAATAGACTGATTGTTCGTATATTCAAAATATGGTCCATCTTATGCATACAAAGAGCTATCTTGGCATGGATACAACCTGCAACCATATGCACAGGAGGGGTGTCTGTCCTAAGAGGAGCACAGTTTCAGAAGAGTATTTCTTTATTTGAAGCGGTTTGAATTTTTTTCCGCGTGATCCACTGCTCAACTCGGTGTTCAGAGTAAAAACAGAGCAGCTGGAATGGCAAAGATGTGCAGCCACACACACACACAGAGTAATCAGAACATTTTTGCATGTTAGATCTAGATTTTATACAATTAATGTTGGCACTCCATCGGCAATGAATTGGCATAGAACACATTAACATAGATTAGTGCTGGTCGTATGGAAAAATACCAACAGAGATTAATGCATATATTTTATCGTTCTCAGTTTTGAAATCAGAAGTAACATAGTTTATAGCGTTGAAGAAACAAAATGTATTAGCTCTATTACCTCACACAGCCATTCGAAGTAATCACCAGGAGACGAAAGAACATATTAGGCTCTAGGAATTAGCATAACCTCCGTTGCATTGTTCATACGCACTCAATTCTGAAAAAGGAGAACATAAGCTTCAGTAGCAAACAAATAGAATCTGAACTCTGTATATATACAGAGAAGAGAAAATTAGGAATGCAAACTGTCCTATTACTCGCACGTGTGAAGAGCCAAAGCTATTTTCAAGCAGTATTATAAGGTAGCTCTAGATTTTAATCCATAGCAATCAGAACAGTTTTGCGAGGTATAGATTTTATACAATTCAAACAAGAAGCACATGGACATATGATTGTACAACTGATGCATAGTCACCCTCTTCTTGGAATATCCCACAGCTGACACATACAGATGAAAATTCCATCCAAACATGCCAGTGTTTTTAGAGCATCTCCAACAGACGCGCGGTTGCGCGGCGCGTTAATTTTTTTTTGCAGCATCAAAATAGTCTTTTTGCGCGCGGGAGCGACGAAGAGGTTTGTCAGATGCACAAAAACACGGCGCCCAATCCGACAACCCCACCTGCAGCAGCCCAGATTTTGCAGCGCGCGCGAGCGGGCGCACCAAATACGCAGCGCGCGATACCATTTCCCCCAGCGCGCTGAAGCTTGTTTACCACGCGCGGGGTTTTAGCGCGGCTGCTGGAGCGCTAGTTTTGGCCGCGCCCGCGCTATATAGCTGTTTTTTCTAGCGCGCGGCTTATCTAGCACGTCTGTTGGAGATGCTCTTAGGCCATTAAATGGAGAGGATGCATATTTTGTTTGTCAAGTCCCCATTGACTCACAAGGCAAACTGTGGTGTTTCACCAGGCCCACCATTTTTAAAATTTCACTAAACAGAACCCAGAATCCAGAATTAATAGAGGGATGTTCTCCTCGTTAGCATACAGGCTACTAATTATCTTTGCTGCCCCACCTCAACGACCACGCCTCGAATCCTGCAACCGGAATGCTCGGAACCTCCAACCTACAGAGGAATGATTGCTATTTCTTGTAAAGTAGATAATCAAATTAACAACTACAGAAAAACTAAGAACAATAACCTGAACTATTGCATGAAAGACAAAGCAGTCATGATTAGGCAAATACAAATAAAAACATCATGATCTCCTTCAATACCTAAATTGCAAAAAGCTAGTCGGACTACTCAACTTGTTATTTTTTATATACTGGAACTAAATTGTAGAAAAAAGAAATCAGATGACTTACATAGATTAATACTGCCCTGCCAGCCTTATTGGATTTTCATCAAACACTTTGCAGGCACAGAGAAACAAAAACAGGGGATTGTAAGAAAGGGAGAGAAAAAAATCAGGAAGAAGAGAAGGATGATTGTGTACCTGAAGCTGAGTTGCGACCGGGTGGACGCTTGGAGAAGAGGCGGAGGAGGACGAGCAGCTGGACATCCTCCATGATGATGCATGGCCGGAGTGCTCCTTCTCTCGTGGCCGACCTCCTCCCTCTCCCTCCAAACCACCGCGACGGGACCGCTGGCCCCGCTGCTTCTTGTCCCCAACGTTGGCCTCTCCCTGGCTCCCGGCTCGCTGCTCCTCCCCCACGCTGCCCATCTCCCCTGCACCTCCACCAACCTTGAAGACCCCGCCTCCCCTCCTCACCCATGGGGACGACCAGCGCTGGATCTGGAACCACCGCGAGTGACGACCTGGAGGGGCTAGAGTGGGGTGGAGGAGGAGAGGCAGCGGCGGCGCGGTAGAGAGAGGATGAAGAGGAGGAGAGGCGGCGGCGGCTGCCCTAGAGAGTCTTTTTCCCGAGCCCTTGCTTCGGGTTTTCCTCTCTCGCCGGTCATCTTGATCGGCGTTTTTTTTTTCGATCTAAGATCGGTTTGCGTCGTCCGCCGCCGTCCGTAGTCTACAACACGTGTCTACTTCATCGACATCTTCATCAGGCATCGAGGCAGCTGCGTCACGACGTCCAACGTTTCAGCGGCGGCCGGGCGCACCTTCCTGCGCTGGCCCGTCGTCGCAAGCCGTGTGGCCTGTGGCCGCACCCACGTCCCGCGCTGCTCCACTGATGCACCTCACGGTGTACAGGACGGCTCGTGCATGTGCATGCGAGTCATTGCGTGTATGCACCTGTTTCGTTCCATGTAGGCTTTGCAGGATACATGAAGATCAACGTCAAGTTTACACATCTCTATACCGATCGAGCAACGGGTTGCAGCTGCGTCGTCTCTTCGGACCGCAGCGTCGCCGCCCCATGTTCTCCCCGTGGTTACACCGACCCGCGTGCTGCCGCTGTGTCGCCCCTTCGGGCCGTAGTGCCGCGGCCCGCGGTCCATCACCGCCCGGAGGCCGTCCGCTCCAGGCCGTCCCCGTGGCTGCACCGACCCTCGCGCTGCCGCTGCCACTGTGTCGCCCCATCGACCGTAGTGAGCGTGGCACGCGGTCCCTGCCGCCGCCCCGTGGTTCTCCCCGCGGCTGCACTGACCCGCGCGCTGCCGCTGTCGCCCCTTCGGGCCGTAGCACCGCGGCGCGCGGTCCACTTCGCCGTCCACGCACGTCGACTTTTGTGTGGTATGCGCCGCGCCGCCTTCCTAGGCGCGGGAACGCCACCTCCGCGCCGGTTTTCGTCATGCTATTGGGTTCTTCCTCGCCTACTTCGAGCACCGTCGCTGCGCTTCTGACCTAGCCGCCGCCACCGCCGCTCTTCTTCCCGGTCCACAGTGACTACCTCGACACCGGACACCCCAACTCGACATCGACCACGGCGTCCCTCGCATGGCTACCTCGACCACGGCTACACCATCCTACGCTCTCGGCTACCTCGACAACGGCATAAAGGGCTATCACCTCGCTTGAGCAACTCGCCGGCTTCCTTTACAGTCCACGCGTCCGCGACGCGACACCGTCCACGACGCTCCCGCCGCGACTGCGGGGGGATGTTAGCCCGTCGGCTGCTATTCTCTCCAGTTTGACCGTCCGCGACGCTCCTGTTGTTCGCACGCTACCGCTACGACTGCGGGGGATGTTAGAGATATATTTGGTTTACATGTATTTGGTAGTTTAGGATTTGTAATCCGTCTCCTACCTTATCTCTAGGAGAGGCTTTTTGCCCTCCAAGTCTGTACTCCTATATATACTCGCCCGTGAGGCTCAATACAACACCCATCGATCCCACCAATCCCTCTCTATTCCCTTCTAACACTTACGATTGTTTCCAACAATACAAATATGTTTTTTTTTCAGCTGAGAGTCATGATTAAACTTTCAAAAATGTTGCATTTTACACAGGCAGCTTACCTGATCAATAAATATTCTTGGAGGTGTACACCAAGCACCCTTGTGGTGAAGGCCAAGAGAACTTCCAACACTGAATCCAGTTGTTGCTGAATTTGATGGGGAATAGATGATATTTGCTCCTTCCTCATCCTCTGGAAGCCCCTCACTCATAGCTCTCATTGCGACCACATAATCATAGGTTGAGATCCCCTGATAAAGGATATAGAGAAGGAACACAGCTAAGAAAGCATGATAAATTTTGCATATGTATTACATTTCAAGTATGACGTGTGAGGCAAACCTTTCTGATCAATATCATGTGGAAGAAGAAAAGTTCTCCCAAAGGTACGCAGGCCACTAATGACAGAAGTGTGAATATACCCTGGACATAATAATATTACAGTTCAGTTAATTATCGGCTAATAAGGCTTGTTCTAAAAAGTAAGAACCAATGAGTAATGCTTACAATACATTAGATCCAATATGCAAGCACTCTAGCTAAGGCAATCATAGGCACAAGAGCTAGTTAATTCATGGATCCTAAACAGTTACAGTTGCATTTCCAGAAGGTAAAAATAATGCGATGCATTGTAACAAGAGGCTGTGCAACCGTAATACTCTATTATTGTATAAATGAAACAATAACACAAGTAACAATGTTAGCTCTTTGCCAGCGAAGCATGTAGTACAGCAAAATAGAAGGCAAACAGTCTTGGGATTCCTCATCAGCTAATGCTGGAATGGTGCTGCTTCAGATATTATGAGCAACATGGTGTTGTATATTGAATAGTATTGTAGATCCATGTGCGTGGGAGACCTTGAGAAAGCAAGCCAATTGTATCATTGGAGCATACTGCTTGTAAGAAAATCATTTGTATCATTGGAGGTGGTTACTCTTCAACTGTGCAATACATGGATGCTACATAACTTGGCTAGGTTGATACAGGGCCATTACATGTCCGGCTCTCTTTAAAGACATATCATGTCACAACATTTCTTGTGATGAATGAAAATAGTACCCCAAGTGTTCTGGCTAGTGAAGCTTTGTCGGTAGTCTCCACTCTATTCACACCATAGATCTATTCCCAACATGATTGTTTCACGGTATTACATTGCGAGGTATTAGGAAAGAAGGGGCTTTGTACATGTCCGCCTACTTGTGAGTGAAGTAAAACCCTTGTTCGGTTCTGTCTTTAACTAGCTACAGATATCAGAAAAGTGGTGCACTAGTCCAAGCCCTCTCGCCACAGAAACTGCACACCTGCACTTGCTGGCGCTGAGATTTCTTCTCCCCTTCCAAAAGATCGTCATCTCTGTGTACTTCCAGAGATATGCTTTAGTAATGACCTATCAAACATGAGCGTGTAATCGAAATAGGAAGTAAAACCCCCTTTTTTACCCGACAGAAAAATGACAACATGAATGCAGAATCACGATGATTGAATGTAGATCAGCCAACAACAAACCCGAGTCCCCAGATGGACTATTTTATCTGCATTATGTCTGAGTATATTTTGTGAGTCTGAAGCGTGCCTTGTCGTCTAGCATAGTAAGAGACATCATCGCTGCAATGTTGTGACATCCATGCATTTCTCGGAACATCTCTAGAAGCAATTTGTTTGTTAATCAAGCCTTTGGTCATATTTTTAATTACAAGAAGAAGCAGTGACTTCATGTTTGAGTGGGATAACCACATGTTCACTAGTATTAATCAACAAGCTTAAAGTTATTCGACTTCCATTTCATCTTATATAAACTCTGAAGAGCACTTAAATTCATTTTTCCCAAATATTACTATGACGGCGATATCAATGGAGTTATAGAAGACTTAAAATGGTGTTGTAGAGATAGAGGTTTAGCTCCAAAGGTTGTGGATGCTCTAAGGAAGCATCCTCTGTTGTTTATATCAGTTTTCAGATGACTAACCATGCTTTTCGCACGGTTCTAAGGAGGCATCCTAAATATGTGCTATTTTTGTTGCCTCCTTTTCTGTGAGGGGGGAGGGCACTACGATGCTTGTAAATGAACCAATTGTATCATCGGCTGGAGATGGTTGAGAGCTCTACTGAGGGAGTCATAATTTTTAGCTAGCACATGGTCACTCTTTATATATAGTGTTGCACCCTTAGTGCAAAAACCAAGTGGCTGAGAAGTTAACCGAACGATTAGAAAGACTTTCTTATCTGAAAGTACGATGTTAACCTACAACATGATGTTAATTTAACATAGTAAAATGCAACCGAGAAAAAGGCAAGGTATATGGAATATGTTCGATTGATTTATGTAATGACAATCTCCAATGGCAGCGACACGACAAAGACCCAGGCAATCACAATTCCTATTGGACCTTTAAATTCATGCATGTTTTAAGTCGGTGGCCGCGGCCGCTAGTAGACACATGGGCCGAAGGTCGGCTGACCCAGCCGCTTGAAGGTCTCACAGGGATTCCACAACAGTTGGTATCCCGGCGGTGGGCGTCCTTAGAGGCCCTATTCGTCATGCACAAGAATAACCGCGTGCTCCCCCCCAATTTCAGTCAACGGCGTGTACGTACTCCTCACCGCGTCGGCCATTGGGATGGAGGGAGTGGAGAGGGGGTGAGAGGGGGTGAGAGGTTGGCAGCACTGAGGGCTTTAGGTGGTGTGCCAATGATATTTTTATAGCAGAGCGAGGCGATCGCGCACAGTAAAGAGAATGGCATGCGGGTCGGAATGAGGCCACCGACATAACATCGACTCCGGGTGGACATGACGCACGTGCACCAGTCAAGCAAGACCGCGGCGGTGAGCGGGAGAAGACGACGCGGTGACATGTGTACACATGCATGGTTATTCTTATCAACTCGTGTGCAAGGGTTGCAATATCATACACAATTGTTCGTGGAAAGCCGTGCGTCAAACTACCCACACGATGCACTTCAAAGAAATGTGTGCGATAATTTCCATCATCGCACAAATTTCATTTAATTCAATCGTGTGCCCGGTAGAGTACACAATTCTCTTAAAAAAAACGATTGCGCAGTCATGAGTTATCGCACACGAGTTGCCTGGTTATCGCACACAAATTTCGCATACGGTGAGCATATTACGTAATGTGTGTGATGCTCCCCATCCTTGCACACGATTTATTCTTTTATCTCACTCATTGGCCATGTAGTGCACATGATTCTAGCAAAACTACCATGTGCGTTATTATGAGTTATCGCACATTGCGTTAGACGGCCGAACTGTATGCTCTTTATCGCACACGGCTCTCTTTTATAAATCGTGTGCAACGGGTCAGCCATTGCACACGTTTCATTTCCATGCACATGGTTTTACTTTTGTAAGTATGCAATGTTTTCATCGCACACAGTTCGACGTTCTGGCTTGTGTGAGAGCATCCAAGTGCTAATAAAGAAATCAATTGTACATTGACTGCGGGTGGTTGAGAGTTGTACAAACCCGGGTATTCAAGCTTGTGTACCTGCACGCTACATTTTATTTAGCTAGGTCTGCACATGCCCATTAAAAACCCAGATCTCTCTCTCTATATATTCTCCAAGATACATCATCTCTTGCAACGCATGCAACAATAGTACCCTAGCCACCACGGTATGATCTAGATCCTCTTTTGTTCTACTCCTATGGCATATGGATCCAAGATATATTAACCACGTGAGGTGAGTGGCACTCGGAGTAGGCGGCATTGGGGAAAATGTAGCTACCTTCAGCAGCGCGCCCTGTGAAAAATGAAAGCAAAACACTGTCGGTCTGGCTAAAGGCAGTTGCTAGGGGTGGGAACAAGCCTAGCCGAGCAGACTCATGACTTGGCTCGTCTAGACTCTTGAAAGCTCACGAAACTGGGATTGGACGCGGCTTGGTCAAAGCTTGAGTTTGACGTGGATTGGACGCGAGCCCAAAAACTTGAGTTTGTGTTCTTCACAGGTGCGCGAGTTCTCGTCCCGATCTCGACCCCCGCACGGGATGCGCCGCATGCTAAAGCACCACCACGGCGTTAAACACTGCCAATCCCCTGGTTGCCGTCACTCCATCGTCTGTAACCACTCCACCGCCGCCGCCTGCGGTTCTTGCCATCATCACTGACCGTTTGTCCGCTTTCTCTACATGGTGAAATAACCTCGATGTTGTATGCCTGTCTGGCTTGTACACTGACCGTATAGGAGTCGCATATAGATTAGGACTCTTAGTGCTATATATATATATGCTTGTAACCTACCCTGTAAACTCAGGCAGGTCAATAGAAAGATATCAACAGGTGCGATAGGCACCTGTGTCCATCATATCGCGTCTTGTGTTTCGGCATGTTGCTTGCTCGTATTGATCGAACAAGCCGACGGCTTGTTTTTCCATATACGTGCATTTGCTAGTTAGTCTAATGAATCAATCCACCTGCCTGCCAGCTAGTTTTTTGTGTACACGAGTGTCTCTAGCGGCTGTTGCGTACGCCCCTGGGGGTGGTGGGACCCACTGGTGGTCCCCCGGAACACTTCGGTGGCCCCCAGTACACTACCGGCATACCCCCAAACTTTTTTGGCACCCCGAATATTACTTTCTATATATAAATCTTTACCTCTCGACTATTACGAAACTCCTCGTGACGTCCGGGATCTCATTCGGAACTCCGAACAATCTTCGGTCACAATTATACATATCCCAATACTACTCTAGCGTCAATGAACGTTAAGCATGCGACCCTACGGGTTCGAGAATCATGCAGACATGACTGAGACTCCTCTCTGGTCAATAACCAATAGCGGGACCTGGATGCCCATATTGGTTCCCACATATTCAACGAAGATCTTTATCGGTTGAACCACGATGTCGAGGATTCGGGTAATCCCGTATGCAATTCCCTTTGTCCGGCGATATGTTACTTGTCCGAAATTCGATCGTCGGTACCTTCATACCTAGTTCAATCTCGTTACCGGCAAGTCTCTTTACTCGTTCCCGTAATACAAGATCCCGTGACTAAACTTATTAGTCACCTGAAGCTTCTTGTGATATTGTATTACCGAGTGGGTCCAGAGATATCTCTCCGTCATACAGAGTGACAAATCCCAGTCTCGATCCATGCAACCCAACAGAGACCATCGGAGATACCTGTAGAGCACCTTTATGATCACCCAGTTATGAAGTGGCGTTTGATAGCACACAAGGCATTCCTCCGGTATCCGGGAGTAGCATGATCTCATGATCGAAGGAACAGATACTTGACATGAATAAAGCTATAGCAAAACTAAGTGATACGATCTTATACTAAGCTTACGGTTGGGTCTTGTCCATCACATCATTCAACTAATGATGTGATGATGTGATCCCGTTATCAAATGACAACTCATGTCTATGGTTAGGAAAGCATAATTATTTTTGATCAACGAGCTAGTCTAGTAGAGGCTTACTAGGGACACGGTGTAGTTTATGTATTCACACATGTCTTTAAGTTTCCGGTCAATATAATTCTAACATGAATAATAAACATTTATCATGAACGGGAAATATGATAATAACCAATTTATTATTGCCTCTAGGGCATATTTTCAACAGTCTCCCACTTGCACTAGAGTCAATAATCTTGTTTACATAGTTATGAATCTCACACCCATGGAGTCTTGCTGATAATGTTTTGCTCGTGGAAGAGGTTTAGTCAACAGGTCTGTCACATTTAGATCCGTATGTACTTTGCAAAGTTCTATGTCTCCATCCTTAATGTAATTACGAATGGAGTTGAAGCGGCGTTTGATGTGCTTGGTCTTCTTGTGAAACCTAGGCTCCTTGGCAATCGCAATGGCGCCGGTGTTGTCACAATAGAGAGTCATCGGATCCGATACACTAGATACAACTCCTAGATCGGACATGAACTCCTTCATCCAGACTCTTTCCTGTGCTGCTTCCGAAGCAGCTATATATTCCGCTTCACATGTAAATCCCGCCATGATGCTCTGCTTGGAGCTACTCCAACTGACTGCTCCTCCATTAAGAATATACACGTATCCCGTTTGAGAGTACGAGTCATCCGGATCTGAGTCAAAGCTAGCATTGATGTAACCCTTTACGACGAGCTCTTTTTCACCTCCATAAATGAGAAACATGTCCTTAGTCCTCTTTAGGTACTTAAGGATATTTTTGACCGTTGTTCAGTGATCCACTCCTGGATTACTTTGGTACCTCCATGCCAGACTTATGGCAAGGCACACATCAGGTCTGGTACACAGCGTGGCATACATTATAGATCCTATGGCTGGGGCATAGGGGATGACTTTCATCCTTTCTCTTTCTTCTGCCGTGGTCGGGCATTGAGTCTTACTCAACTTCACACCTTGCAACACAGGCAAGAACCCCTTATTTGACTGGTCCATTTTGAACTTCTTCAAAATCTTGTGAAGGTATGTGCTTTGTGAAAGTCCTATTAGGCGTCTTGATCTATCTCTATAGATTTTAATGCCCAATATGTAAGCAGCTTCACTCAGGTCTTTCATTGAAAAACTCTTGTTCAAATAACTCTTTATGCTTTCCAGAAATTCTATATCATTCTCAATCAATAATATGTCATCCACATATAGTATTAGAAATGCTATAGAGCTCCCACTCACTTTCTTATAAATATAAGCTTCTCCGTAAGTTTGTATAAAACCAAAAGCTTTGATCACCTCATCAAAGCGTATATTCCAACTACGAGATGCTTGCACCAGTCCATAGATGGATCGCTGGAGCTTGCATACTTTGTTAGCATCCTTAGGATCGACAAAACCTTCTGGTTGCATCATAAACAACTCTTCCTTAAGGAAATCGTTAAGGAACGCTGTTTTCTCGTCCATCTGTCAGATTTCATAATCGAAATATGCGGCAATTGCTAACATAATTCTAACAGACTTAAGCATCGCTACGGGTGAGAAAGTCTCATCGTAGTCAACTCCTTGAATTTGTCGAAAACCCTTTGTGACAAGTCAAGCTTTATAGACAGTGATATTACCATTAGCGTCTGTCTTCTTCTTAAAGATCCATTTATTCGCAATGGCCTGCCGGTCATTGGGCAAGTCCAACAAAGTCCATACTTTGTTCTCATACATGGATCCTATCTTAGATTTCATGGCCTCAAGCCATTTGTCGGAATCTGGGCTCATCATTGCTTCTTCATAGTTCGTAGGTTCGTCGTTGTCTAATAACATGACTTCCAGGACAGGATTGCCGTACCACTCTGGTGCGGAGCGTGTCCTGGTCGACCTACGAAGTTCAGTAGCAACTTGATCCGAAGTTTCATGATCATCATCATTAGCTTTCTCTCTGGTTGGTGTAGGCATCACAGGAACTACTTTCTGTGATGTGCTACTTTCCAATTCGAGAGATGGTACGATTACCTCATCAAGTTCTACTTTCCTCCCACTCATTTCTTTCGAGAGAAACTCCTTCTCTAGAAAGGACCCATTCTTAGAAACAAAAAGCTTGCCCTCGGATCTGTGATAGAAGGTATACCCAATGGTCTCTTTAGGGTATCCTATGAAGACGCACTTCTCCGCTTTGGGTTCGAGCTTATAAAGCTGAAGCCTCTTGACATAAGCGTCGCATCCCCAAACTTTAAGAAATGACAACTTAGTTTTCTTTCCAAACCATAATTCATACGGTGTCGTCTCAACGGATTTAGATGGTGCCCTATTTAAAGTGAATGCAGCTGTCTCTAATGCATAACCCCAAAACGATAGTGGCAAATCGGTAAGAGACATCATAGAACGCACCATATCCAATAAAGTGCGATTACGATGTTCGGACACACCATTACGCTGTGGTGTTCCAGGTGGTGTGCGTTGTGAAACAATTCCACGTTGTCTTAAATGCGTGCCAAACTCGTAACTCAAATATTCACCTCCACGATCAGATTGTAGAAACTTTATTTTCTTGTTACGATGATTCTCCACTTCATTCTGAAATTCTTTGAACTTTTCAAATGTTTCAGACTTGTGTTTCATTAAGTAAATATACCCTTATCTATTCAAATCATCCGTGAAGGTAAGAAAATAACGATATCCACCGCGCGCTTCAACACTCATCGGACCACATACATTGGTATGTATTATTTCCAATAAGTCACTTGCCTGCTCCATTGTTCTGGAAAACGGAGTTTCAGTCATCTTGCACATGAGGCATGGTTCGCATGTCTCAAATGATTCATAATCAACTGATTCCAAAAGTCCATCAGCATGGAGCTTCTTCATGCGCTTTACACCAATATGACCTAAGCGGCAGTGCCACAAGTATGTGGTACTATCATCATTAACCTTGCATCTTTTGGCATCAATATTATGAATATGTGTATCACTACGATCAAGATTCAACAAGAATAAACCATTCACAAGGGGTGCATGACCATAAAAGATATTATCCATATAAATAGAACAACCATTATTCTCTGACTTAAATGAATAACCGTCTCGCATTAAACAAGATCCAGATATAATGTTCATGCTTAACGCAGGCACCAAACAACAATTATTTAGGTTCAAAACTAATCCCGAAGGTATACGTAGGGGGAGCGTGCCGACGGCGATCACATCAACCTTGGAGCCATTTCCAACGCGCATCGTCACCTCGTCCTTAGCTAGTCTCCGTTTATTCCGCAGCTCCTGTTTTGAGTTACAAATATTAGCAACCAAACCAGTATCTAAAACCCAGGCACTACTACGAGCACTAGTAAGGTACACATCAATAACATGTATATCAAATATACCTTTGTTGACGTTGCCAGCCATCTTATCTGCCAAGTACTTAGGGCAGTTCCGCTTCCAGTGACCATTCCCCTTGCAATATAAGCACTCAGTCTCAGGTTTGGGTCCAGCCTTGGGTTTCTTCACGGGAGCAGCAACTGGCTTGCCATTCTTCTTGAAGTTCTCTTTCTTTTCCTTGCCTTTCTTCTTGAAACTGGTGGTCTTATTGACCATCAACACTTGATGATCTTTCTTGATTTCTACTTCCGCGGCTTTAATCATCGCAAAGAGCTCCGGAATCGTCTTCTCCATCCCTTGCATCTTATAGCTCATCGCGAAGCCTTTGTAGCTGGTGGCAGTGACTGAAGAACCCTGTCAATCGCTACTTCATCCTGAAGATTAACTCCCAAGTGATTCAAGCGGTTGAAGTACTGATACGTCTCCAATGTATCTATAATTTATGAAGTATTCATGCCATATTAATTATAGTTTTGTATGATTTTGGTGCACTTTTATATGGGTTTTATATGATTTCCATGGACTAACATATTGACCTAGTGCCCAGTGCCAGTTGCTGTTTTCTGCTTGTTTTTTGTCTTCCAGAAAATCCATATCAAATGAAGTCCAAATGCAGCAAAACTTTTTGACGATTTTTTATGGAAGGAAACAGACCCAGGAAGCTTCGGAGGAGCAGCAGGAGAGCCACAGGGGCCCCACGAGCCACCTGAGCGCGCCTGCTCCCCCCAGGCGCGCCCTGGTGCCTCGTGGGCCCCCTGTGGCACCACTTCGCGTAATTCCAACGCTAAAAAATCATATATATTCAGAAACCCCCGAAAGTTAACCTAGATGAGTTTTTACTCCGCCGCAAGCCTCTGTACCTCCATGATCTCATCTACAACCCTTTTCTGGCACCCTGTCGGAGGGGGGAAAGCATCACCGGAGGCCATCTTCATCATCCCGGCGGTCTCCATGACGAGGAGGGAGTAGTTCACCCTCGAGGCTGAGGCTATGTACTAGTAGCTATGTGTTTGATCTCTCTCTCTCTCTCGTGTTCTTGATATGGCACGATCTTGATGTATCACGAGCTTTGTTAATATAGTTGGATCATATGGTGTTTCTTCCCTCTCTATCCTTATTGTGATGAATTGAATCTTTTCCCTTTGAGGTTTCGTTATTGTCGGATTGAATATTTCAGATTTGAGAACACTTGATGTATGTCTTGCATATGAACACCCGTGGTGACAATGGTGTATTATATTGATTCACTTGATATATGTTTTGGCACTCAACTCGCAGATTCCCGAGGTGACATTGGGGTAATCTATGCATAGGGGTTGATGCACGTTTTCATTATCTTTTCTCCGATAGAAACTTTGGGGTGCTCCTTGGAGTTCTTTGTGTGGATTGAATATTATGATTATGAAGTTGTTTGATGCATATCGTATAATCAACTCACGGATTCTTGTGGTGACATTGGAGTATCTAGGTGACATTAGAGTTGGTTGATGTGTATCATATGGTGTTATTTTAGTACGAACTCTAGGGCTGTTTGTGACACTTATAGGAATAGCTCAATAGATCGATCGGAAAGGATAACTTTGAGGTGGTTTCGTACCCTACAAACAATTTATATCTTATGTTCTCCGTTAATAGGAACTTGGGAGTGATTCTTTATCGCACATTGAGGGATGATTATATGAAACAATTATGTTAGCATTGTTGAGAGATTGCACTAGTGAAAGTATGAACCCTAGGCCTTGTTTCTAAGCATTGCAATACCGTTTATGCTCACTTTTGATACTTGCTACCTTGCTGTTTTTTATTATTCGCACTACAAAAACCTATATCTAGTATCCATACTACACTTGTATCACCATCTCTTCGCCGAACTAGTGCACCTATACAATTTACCATTGTATTGTGTGTGTTGGGGACACAAGAGACTCTTTGTTATTTGGTTGCAGGGTTGTTTGAGAGAGACCACTTTCATCCTACGCCTCCCACGGATTGATAAACCTTAGGTCATCCACTTGAGGGAAAATTGCTACTGTCCTACAAAACTCTGCGCTTGGAGGCCCAACACGATTCTACAAAAATAAATTGTGTAGTAGACATCAAGCTCTTTTCTGGCGCCGTTGCCGGGGAGGTGAGTGCTTGAAGGTATATCTTTAGATCTTGCAATCGAATCTTTTAGTTTCTTGTTTTATCACTAGTTTGGTTTATAAAAGAAAACTAAAAAATGGAATTGAGGTTGCCTCATATTATTCGTCTTTATAATGTTTTTTCTTAAAAATGATGGAGCAGAAAATTGTGCTCAATTGATAGAAGAAGAATTCAATAAAATGTTTGGCATAAAATCTTTGAATTATGAGCATGATTGCAATGTTGTTAGAATGAATTCATTGAATATCCATGATGCTAATGATATGCAAAGCCATAAGCTTGGGGATGCTATGTTTGATGAAGATGATATTTTTAGTCCCCCGAGTTTTGATGTGTAAATTTGTTATGATGATTGCATGCCTCCTATTTATGATGATTATATTGATGAAAGTGAATTTGGAGAGGTCATGAATTTATTTAGTGATGATTCCACTATTTTGGAAGAGGTTTCAATTGACTATGATAACAAAGTTGCTATCTATGATGATTATTGTGATGACATGTATGCTATAAAGAATAATGATAACTATGAAACTTGTCATCATGATTTTAATTTTCAATTGGATTATGCCAATCAAGTATCTCATGACAGTTATTTCATTGAATTTGCTCCCACTATTATTGATGAGAAGAAATTTGCTTATGTGGAGAGTAATAAAATTTCTATCCTTGTGGATCATGAAAAGAATATTTTATGTGATAGATATATTGTTGAATTTATTCATGATGCTACTGAAAATTATTAGGAGAGAGGATCATATGCTTGTAGGAGTTGCAATAATATCAAGTTTCCTCTCTTTATGTTCAATGTTTTGAAGTTATGCTTGTTTTCCCTTCCTATGCTAGTTGATTCTTGCTCCCATAAATTGTTTGCTCACAAAATCCCTATGCATAGGAAGTGGGTTAGGCTTAAATGTGCTAGTCATATGCTTCATGATGCTCTCTTTGTGTTTCAATTCTTTACTTTTATGCCAGCATCATTGAAATCATCAAGCCTAGCTAAAAGGCATTAAAGAAAAGCGCTTGTTGGGAGACAACCCAATATTTATACCTACTGTTTTTGTGTGTTCACATGATTAAGCTACTGTAGTAATCATGTTTTATATGTTTTATTTCAATAATGTGCCAAGTAAAGCCTTTGGGATAGTGTGGATGCTTGTTGATTTGATTCTGTGCAAAAACAGAAACTTTTGCGTCGAGTGCTGGAATTTCGATTCTGTACTGAAGCGTGAAAAAATTCTGAAATTTTTACATAGTATTGGGTTACAAATTGTTTACGTTTTCCTAATGTTTCAGAATTTTTGGAGGTACATAAGTATGGTTTTTAAATCACTCACTACACGCTGTTCTGTTTTTGACAGATTCTGTTTTCGGTGCATAGTTTGCTTGTTTTAGTGTTTCCATAGCTTATATTGAGTAATATAAATTGTGGAAATGATAGAATAAAGTAGGAATTATGTGAGAACAATTATGAATCTTGTCTTGACAGTACGTAAGTGGATGATTTATTTTTATCATACTAACCTATCTCACAAGTTCCGTTAAGTTTTGTGTGATTGAAGTTTTCAAGTTTTGGGTCAGATATCGATATGAGGAGAATAAGGAGTGGCAAGACCCTAAGCTTGGGGATGCCCAAGGCACCCCAAGGTAATATTCAAGGAAGACTCAAGCGTCTAAGCTTGGGGATGCCCCGGAAGGTATCCCCTCTTTCGTCTTCAACATTATCGGTAACCTCACTCGGAGCTATATTTTTATTCGTCACATAATATGAGTTTTGCTTGGAGTGTCATTTTCTTCTGTTGATATTTGCTTGCTGTTATAAATAATCTTGTTTTGTATCTTTTAGTTCAATAAAATGCCAATTATATCCTTTACCATGCTCAGTTTGAAAGTTCATGTGTTGCTGTTTGAAAACAGAAAGTTTTCTATTATGTCCGGAATATTCCTGAATAGTCAGAACATGATAAAAATATGAAATTTTTACACAGTAAGCATGAATGAGTTCTTTGTAACGTGGTAATTTTTCAGAATATTTGGAGTTAGGGAAGTATGGATTCTTATTCCCCTTTTACAGACTGTTCTGTTTTGGCAGATTGCTGTCATAGTTGCATTGTTTGCGTATGTTTGCGTGTTTAATGTTTCTATTTGTGGATAGGAGTATTAAATATGAAGAGGCATTTAGGATGCAATGTTTAATTATAATTTTTGTGATTTGCTACAGTAGAGAATGTTAAGGTTTTGAGTTGATTTATACTAACTTATCTCACGAGTTCTTGTTGAGTTTTATGTGGATGAAGTTTTTAAGATTTAAAGAAACCGTGATATGAGAGGAATTAAGGAGACACAAGAGCTCAAGCTTGGGGATTCCCAAGGCATCCCAAGTTAATATTTCACGAAGTCTCAAGCATCTAAGCTTGGGGATGCCCCGGTTGGCATCCCACCTTTCTTCATCAACAATTATCGGTTAGTCTTGATTGAGCCTAAGTTTTTGCTTCTTCACTTGAGTTGTGCTATTCTTGGAATGTCATTTTATTTTGTTTTCTTTGCTGTTTGAATAAAATACTTAAGATCTGAAATTTTTAAATGAGAGAGAGTCCTCACATAGCTACCTATTTACTTAACTACTCATTGATCTTCACTTATACCTTTTGGAGTAGTTTCTCGTTTACTCTCGTGCTTCACTTATATCCTAAGAGTAAATTGTTGAATGAATTGAATATCATAAAGTTGAAATTATGTGTGCTTCATATGCTTGTATCATGCCTAGTAGTAGTTTCACATTGGGTTTAGAAAGTGAAATCTATTGAAGCTTGACAATCACAATATTGGTCATACAAGCAATTCATGAATGGTTAGTATAAGGAAGAGAACTTTCACATATAATTATATTATCTTGGACATCTTTTATGATTGTGAATACCCATTAATTATTTTCAAACTTGAGCAAATTAGTTGAAGTTGGACAAGGAAGACAACGTAATGAGTTATGTTTGGGTATATTTGCATAGAAGTTATATTGTTATGGATCCTCCAACATGTGGTGCTTGCTTAGGATCTTTTGCTAGCCAAAAATTCATACTAAGTAGAGATACTACTTGTGCATCCAAAAACCCTTAAACCCAGTTTCTTGCCATGAGTGTCCACCATACCTACCTATGGATTGAATAAGATCCTTCAAGTAAGTTGTCATCGATGCAAAAAGCAATAAAAATTGCTCCTAAAATATGTATGATCTTTTATTGAAAGGGAAAATAAGCGTTGTATGAACTTGTGATGGTAAAGAAATAAAAGCGACGGACTGCATAATAAAGGTTGCTATCACAAGGGACAATATAATGTGACGTTCCTTTGCATTAAGGGCTTGTGCATCCAAAAATAAAAAGCGCATGACAACCTCTGCTTCCCTCTGCGAAGGGCCTATCTTTTACTTTTATGCATTTACTTTTATGTATTTACTTTTATGCAAGAGTCAATAAGTATTCATTCGCATTTCAACCTCATTTATTCTCTAGTTGGTAAGCATCATGTGGTGGGGAAAGATCCAGGCACATATGGCCAGTCAAATATACTTGATCATGATTATTATTGTTGACAATTATCTCTATGATAAATGAGTTGGGAGGCGAAAATTATGCCCCTATCTTTCTCTGTGTTCGATGGATGCCATTTGTTCTAAAAATATGCTTTGAGTACTAGCAATCATAGAAGACTATATGATAATTGAGTATGTGGAGCTCTTACTTAGACTTTGTTGAAATTAAGTTGAATTGCAATTGTTTGGTGAGTAAGAACATAGGTTGTTAAGTTTCAAGAGATTGTATTGTTTGAACCATAACATGTGAATTGATTGCTACTTTATCATGATGAGTTTTATGAGAAAGAGTTGTTGTTATGATGCTAGGAAAAGTGATTGAAATTATCATTGATCAAACTTATGCACTATGCTTGCATTCACACTTCATAAATTATTTCTTTTATCATTTACCTACTCGAGGACGAGCAGGAATTAAGCTTGCGGATACTGATACGTCTCCAACGTATCTATAATTTATGAAGTATTCATGCCATGTTTATTATAGTTTTGTATGATTTTGGTGCACTTTTATATGGGTTTTATATGATTTTCATGGACTAACATATTGACCTAGTGCCCAGTGCCAATTGGTGTTTTCTGCTTGTTTTTGGTTTTCCAGAAAATCCATATCAAATGAAGTCCAAATGCAGCGAAACTTTTTGACGATTTTTTATGGAAGGAAACAGACCCAGGAAGCTTCGGAGGAGCAGCAGAAGAGCCACAGGGGCCCCACGAGCCACCTGGGCGCGTTTGTCCCCCCTAGGCGCGCCCTGGTGCCTTGTGGGCCCCTTGTGGAACCTCTTCGCGTGATTCCAACACTGAAAAATCATATATATTCAGAAACCCCCGAAAGTTAACCTAGATGAGTTTTTACGCCGCCGCAAGCCTCTGTACCTCCACGGTCTCATCTATAGCCCTTTTCCGGCACCCTGCCGGAGGGGGGAAAGCATCACCGGAGGCCATCTTCATCATCTCGGCGGTCTCCATGACGAGGAGGGAGTAGTTCACCCTCGGGACTAAGGGTATGTACTAGTAGCTATGTGTTTGATCTCTCTCTCTCTCTCTCTCTCATGTTCTTGATATGGCACGATCTTGATGTATCGCGAGCTTTGTTAATATAGTTGGATCATATGGTGTTTCTTCCCTCTCTATCCTTGTTGTGATGAATCGAATCTTTTCCCTTTGAGGTTTCGTTATTGTCAGATTGAATATTTCAGATTTGAGAACACTTGATGTGTGTCTTGCATATGAAGACCCGTGGTGACAATGGGGTATTATATTGATTCACTTGATATATGTTTTGGCACTCAACTCGCGGATTCCCGAGGTGACATTGGGGTAATATATCCATAGGGGTTGATGCACGTTTTCATTATCTTTTCTCCGATAGAAACTTTGGGGTGCTCCTTGGAGTTCTTTGTGTGGATTGAATATTATGATTATGAAGTTGTTTGATGCATATCGTATAACCAACTCATGGATACTTGTGGTGACATTGGAGTATCTAGGTGACATTAGAGTTGGTTGATGTGTATCATATGGTATTATTTTAGTACGAACTCTAGGGCTGTTTGTGACACTTATAGGAATAGCACAATAGATCGATCGGAGAGGATAACTTTGAGGTGGTTTCGTACCCTACAAACAATTTCTATCTTATGTTCTCCGCTAATAGGAACTTGGGAGTGATTCTTTATCGCACGTTGAGGGATGATTATATGATCCAATTATGTTAGCATTGTTGAGAGATTGCACTAGTGAAAGTATGAACCTTAGGCCTTGTTTCAAAGCATTGCAATACCGTTTATGCTCACTTTTGATACTTGCTACCTTGCATTTTTTTATTATTCGCACTACAAAAACCTATATCTACTATCCATACTACACTTGTATCACCATCTCTTCGCCGAACTAGTGCACCTATACAATTTACCATTGTATTGGGTGTGTTGGGGACACAAGCGACTCTTTGTTATTTGGTTGTAGGGTTGTTTGAGAGAGACCACCTTCATCCTACGCCTCTGATGACCCACAAGTATAGGGGATCAATCGTAGTCCTTTCGATAAGAAGAGTGTCGAACCCAATGAGGAGCAGAAGGAAATGACAAGCGGTTTCCAGCAAGGTGTTTTCTGCAAGCACTGAAATTATCGGTAACGAGTAGTTTGATAGCAAGATAATTTGTAACAAGTGACAAGTATCAATAGTAACAAAGAGTGCAGCATGTTGGCCCAATCCCTTTTGTAGCAAAGGACAAGCCGGAACGATCTCTTATAGTAAGTAAAGCGTTCTCGAGGACACATGGGAATTTCATCTAGTCACTTTCATCATGTTTGTATGATTCGTGTTCGCTACTTTGATAATTTGATATGTGGGTGGACCGGTGCTTTGGTGCTGTTCTTACTTGCACAAGCCTCCCACTTATGATTACCCCCTCTCGCAAGCATCCGCAACTACGAAAGAAGAATTAAGATAACTCTAACCATAGCATTAAACATATGGATCCAAATCAGCCCCTTACGGAATAGCGCATAAACTAGGGTTTCAGCTTCTGTCACTCTAGCAACCCATCATCTAATTACTACTCCACAATGCATTCCCTAATTAGTCCCAAAGATGGTGAAGTGTCATGTAGTCGACGTTCACATGACACCACTAAGAGAATCAACAACATACATATCATCAAAATATCGAATGAATACCAAATTCACATGATTACTTATGACAAGACTTCTCCCATGTCCTCAAGAACAAAAGTAACTACTCACAAATCATAATCATGTCCAAGATCAGAGGGGTATTGAATAGCATAATAGATCTGAACATATAATCTTCCACCAAATAAACCAACTAGCATCAACTACAAGATGTAATCAACACTACTAGCAACCCAAAGGTACCAATCTGAGGTTTTGAGGCAAAGATTAAATACAAGAGATGAACTAGGGTTTGAGATGAGATGGTGCTGGTGAAGATGTTGATGAAGATTAGTCCTCCCACGATGAGAGGATCGCTGGTGATGTCGATGGCGACGATTTCCCCCTCCCGGAGGGAAGTATCCCTGGCAGAATCTCTCCGCCGGAGAGCAAAAGTGCTCCTGCCAAAGTTCCGCCTCGAGACGGTGGCACACCGTCCCGAAAGTCTTCTCTATATTTTTTCTAGGGCAAATGGACTTATATACCAGAAAATGGGGGCCAGAGGCTAGCCAGGTGCCCCACGAGCCACTAGGGCGCGCCTGGGGGGGGGCATGGCGCGCCCTGGTGCCTCGTGGGCACCTGGGTGCCCCCCTCTGGTACTCTTTGCTTCCAGTATTTTTTATTTATTCCAAAATAAATCTCCGTGAAATTTCAGCTCATTTGGAGATGTGCAGAATAGGTATCTCTGACATAGCTTTTTCAGGTCCAGAATTCCAGCTGCCGGCAATCTCCCTCCTTGTGTAAATCTTGCATATTAAGAGAGAAAAGGCATTAGAATTGCTTCACAAAGTGTTATATTGATTAAAAACACTATAAATAACAGTAGCAAAACATGATGCAAAATGGACGTATCAACTCCCCCAAGCTTAGACCTCGCTTGTCCTCAAGCGAAAGCCGATATCGATAATCATGTCCACATGTTTAGAGAGAGAGGTGTCGATAAAAACAAAATACGTACATAGTAGCATCATGATCATTATTATAACAGCAATATTTATTATCATAAACTTCTCATGAGCAAGTAACAATTCACCACAACAATGAAGTATAAGGCATAAACTTTCTTGAAAACTAACAAACTATGTTCTCAGTCAACAATGCAATTGCAATTCATCATATTTTCAGGAAGGGTCTCATGTAGGAGCTTTTTAGCAAGTCCACATACTCAACCATCATTTAGTCTTCTATGATTGCTAACACTCACGACATATATACGGAGCAAAAAGTTTCAGTCAGACACATAGAAAGATAGGGGCTTGTGATTTCGCCTCCCAACTTATTCACCTCAAGGGTGATGTCAACAATAATAACTCATGATCACTCATATCCAATTGGATATACATGCCTAGATCTTTCCCCACCACATGATGCTTGCAAAAGAGAAAAATAAAAAGGAAGTAGAAGAGAACACTATTGACTCTTGCATAAAAATGTAAATACATAAAAGTAAAGGATAGGCCCTTCGTAGAGGGAAGCAGAGGTTGTCATGCGCTTTTTGTTATTGGATGCAAAGGAACATCACTTTATATTGCCCCTTGTGATAGCAACCTTTATTATGCAGTCTGTCGCTTTTATTTCTTTACCATCACAAGTTCGTACAAAGCTTATTTCCCTTACAATAAAAGTTCAAACATATTTAGAGGCAATTTTTATTGCTTTTTGCACCGATGACAACTTACTTGAAGGATCTTATTCAATCCCTAGGTAGATATAGTGGACTCTCATGACATGAAACTGGGTTTAAGGGTTTTGGATGCACAAGTAGTATCTCTACTTGGTGCGGATTTTTGGCTAGCAAAGATATTGGGCAAGCACCACATGTTGGAGGATCTATAACAATATAACTTCTATGTGAATATGAACAAACATAATTCATTACGTTGTCTTCCTTGTCCAACGTCAACAATTTGACATAAAATATTTAATGGGGCTCACAATCATAAAAGATGTCCAAGATAGTATATTTGCATGTGAATCTTCTCTTCCCTATTAACTTTTTCAGGAATTGCATCATTGACTAATGCTATGTTTGTTAACTTCCAATAAATTTTACCACTTATACTTTTCTTTATGTAATATCATTACTTTCCATAAGATTAGCATATGATCTTTTTCATTATTTTCATTGCTAGAATAGGAACATGAAAGTAAAGAAGCAAAAACTCAAACTACTCTTTATTATATAACTCTCAACCCGATTACATAGATAGATAGATCCCGAAGCTAACACTCTAAAATAGATCATACTAAAATTTTACTCAACTAGATCACGAAATAACTAAGGATCGAACTAAAAATAGGTAAAGATAATAAAAGTGATGGTGATACGATACCGGGGCACCTCCCCCAAGCTTTGCACAAGCCAAGGGGAGTGCCCATACCCATGTGCTCAAGTTTCCTTCTTCGGTGATGGTGGTGGTGATGAAGTGGCGGGCTTGTCCTCCGGCTTCCATGGCATAGGTTCCCCATCATAAAAAGATGAATGAGTCTCCGGAGTCCTGAAACTTGCAGCTAAACTCATACCTTTGAATCTTGCCTCATACTCAAAATTTTGGTTTTGAAGATCATAGATTTGGCCTTGGAGATAGTCGATTCGTTCATTAAGCTTGAAGATGATGTCCCCCATCGATTGGCCATCCACCTTGTGATTACGGGTGAATTCTGTGATCATGGAATGGTTGGTGCTGAGTCCACGTTCCACCATCCCTTGGCACTTGAAGATCTCCTGCTCCACCGCTTCGAGCCTGGACTCCACGCTCCCGGTCTTCTTGGGTCCTTGAACATCCCGGATATGAAGCACCCCCTCACGCATCTCAATGGCTTGAGGGTGTTTCATCACCTCCGGTAGGTAGGGGTTGATGACCTTCTCGTAGAACTTGTCCTTGGAAGAGCTTGGTGGAGCCATAGCGATCTAGATCTGTCAGAAAAATAGCACGAAACAAGAACAGAGGAGGTTTCTGCGATACGGTGGTCAAAACGTCCGGGAGTATATATAAATATTTTTTATCTTGCAAAACAAGTAATCCAGGAGAAAACAGAGTCAGGAAGGCTCACGAGGGGCCCACGAGCCACCAGGGCGCGCCTGGGGGGGTGGCGCGCCCTGGTGCCTCGTGGGCACCAGGTGGATCCCCTTGGCTATTTCTTATTTTTGTATTTTTTCTAATATTCCAAAACTGACAGAAAGTATTTTTATGGAATTTTTGGAGTCGGTTTACTTACCGTATCACGTACCTCTTCCTTTTCAGGGTTCTGGAGTGTTTTGGAAGGTCTCTCTTATGTATTCCTCCGGTGTAATTGTTTCAATAATATTAGTTTCAACATTAATGGGAGTACCTGAAATATAGTGCTTAATTCTTTGCCCATTCACCACTCTAGGATTAGTGCCTTCGGAGTTGTTTATTTTGATGGCTCCGGAGAGATAAACTTCTTCGATGATATATGGTCCTTCCCATTTAGAGAGAAGTTTTCCTGCAAAGAATCTCAAACGAGAATTGTACAATAGAACTTGCTCACCCACTTTAAATTCCCATTTTTGAATTCTTCTATCATGCCATCTTTTAACTTTTTCTTTAAACAATTTGGCATTTTCATAAGCTTGGGTTCTCCATTCATCTAATGAGCTAATATCAAATAACTTCTTTTCACCGGCAAGTTTAAAATCGTAATTGAGTTCTTTAATTGCCCAATATGCTTTATGTTCTAACTCAAGAGGTAAATGAGATGCTTTTCCATAAACCATTTTATAAGGAGACATACCCATAGGATTTTTATAAGCAGTTCTATAAGCCCATAATGCATCGTCAAGTCTCTTAGACCAATTCTTTCTAGATCTATTGACGGTTTTTTGCAAAATTAATTTTATTTCTCTATTACTCAATTCAACTTGACCACTAGTTTGAGGGTGATAGGGAGATGCAATTCTATGGTTGACATCATATTTAGCAAGCAGTTTACGGAATGCACCATGAATAAAATGTGAACCACCATCAGTCATTAAATATCTAGGGACTCCAAACCTTGGGAAAATAAATTCTTTTAAGCATTTTAATAGAAGTGTTATGATCAGCACTACTAGTTGGAATAGCTTCTACCCACTTAGTAACGTAATCAACAGCAACTAAAATATGTGTATACCCATTGGATTTAGGAAAAAGTCCCATATAATCAAATCCCCAAACATCAAATGGTTCAATAGCAAGTGAATAATTCATAGGCATTTATTGATGTCTACCAACATTACCAATTCTTTGACATTCATCACAAGATAGGACAAACTTACGGGTATCCTTGAAAAGAGTAGGCCAATAAAAACCAGATTGTAGTACCTTGTGTGCAGTTCTGTCTCCCGCATGGTGTCCTCCGTAAGCTTCGGAATGAAACTTCCGTAGGATTTATTCTTGTTCATGCTCAGGTATACAACGTCTAATAATACCATCTACTCCTTATTTATAAAGATCTGGGTCATCCTAGAAGTAATGTCTTAAATCAAAGAAGAACTTTTTCTTTTGTTGGTATGTGAAACTAGGTGGTATAAATTTAGCAACAATATAATTAGCATAGTCCGCATACCATGGAGTATTACGAGAAGCATTTATTACAGCTAATTGTTCATCAGGAAAATCATCATTAATAGGTAGTGGGTCATCAAGAACATTTTCCATCCTAGATAAATTATCTGCTACGGGATTCTCAGCTCCCTTTCTATCAATAATATGCAAGTCAAATTCTTGTAGCAATAAAACCCACCTAATGAGTCTAGGTTTAGCATCTTTCTTTTCCATAAGATATTTAATAGCAGCATGATCGGTGTGAACAGTTACTATAGAATCAACTATGTAAGATCTGAATTTATCACATGCAAACACAATTGCTAGAAATTATTTCTCATTAGTAGTGTAATTTCTTTGGGCATTGTCTAGAGTTTTACTAGCATAATGGATAACATTTAATTTCTTATCAACTCTCTGTCCTAGAACAGCACCAACAGCATAATCACTAGCATCACACATAATTTCAAAAGGCAAGTTCCAATCAGGTGGTTGAACAATAGGTGCAGCGGTTAAGGCTTTCTTAAGTGTTTCAAAGGCTTCTAGACAATCATCATCAAAAACAAATGGAACATCTTCTTGCAAAAGATTGGTAAGAGGCCTAGAAATTTTAGAGAAGTCTTTAATAAATCTCCTATAGAAACCAGCATGACCTAGGAAACTTCTTATACCTTTGATATCTTTAGGACATGGCATTTTCTCAATAGCATCAACCTTAGCTTTATCAACTTCAATACCTCTTTCAAAAAAAAATATGCCCCAAGACAATGCCTTCATTCACCATAAAGTGGCACTTCTCCCAATTCAAGACAAGATTAGTTTCTTCACATCTCTGCAAAACTCGATCAAGGTTGCTTAAGCAATCATCAAAAGAAGTTCCGTAAATGGAGAAATCATCCATGAACACCTCAACAATCTTTTCACAAAAGTCAGAGAATATAGCAGTCATACATCTTTGAAAGGTAGCAGGTGCATTACATAAACCAAAAGGCATGCGTCTATAAGCATAAGTTCCAAAAGGACAAGTAAAGGTGGTTTTCTCTTGATCGGGTTGTGATACGGGTATTTGAGAAAAACCAGAATAACCATCTACGAAATAAAAGTGTGTATGCTTAGACAATCTTTCTAACATTTGATCAATAAAAGGTAAGGGGTAATGATCCTTTCTAGTAGCTTTTTTTAATTTTCTAAAATCAATTACCATCCTATAACCAGTTACAATTCTTTGTGGAATGAGTTCATTTTTATCATTAGGAACAACGGTAATACCTCCTTTCTTAGGGACACAATGAACGGGACTTACCCATCTACTCTCGGCTCTGGAATAGATTATACCTGCTTCAAGAAGTTTTAATATTTCGGTTCTTACCACCTCTTTCATCTTAGGATTTAATCGTCGTTGGTGGTCGACAACTGGTTTAGCATCAGGCTCCATATTAATTTTGTGCTGACATAGAGTGGGACTAATGCCCTTAATATCATCAAGAGTATATCCAATAGCAGCTCTGTGCTTCCTTAGAGTTTTTAGTAATCTCTTTTCTTCATGCGCTGAAAGGTTAGCACTAATAATAACAGGATATATTTTCTTTTCATCAAGGTAAGCATATTTCAAAGTATCATGCAATAGCTTCAATTCATATACAGGGTCACCCTTAGGCGGAGGAGGGCCTCCAAGAGTTTCAACAGGCCAATTGTGTTTAAGGATAGGTGGTTGATCAAAGAACATCTTATCTATTTCATTTATTTCATTCATATGCATATCATTTTCATGGTCTAGCAAATATTGTTCTAACGGATCAATAGGAGGTACGGCAATAGAAGCAAGACCAATAATTTCATCTTTACTAGGCAATTCTTTATTATGAGGTTGTCTACGAAACTTGGAGAAATTAAATTCATGAGATATATCACCAAACTTAACTCGAACCTTTTCTTTAACACAATCAATTTCAGCATTAACGGTATTCAAGAAAGGTCTACCAAATATAATGGGACAAAAATTATCTTGTTGTGAACCAAGTACTAAGAAATCAGTAGGGTATTTGATTTTACCACACAAGACTTCAACATCTCTAACAATCCGAAGTAGTGTAATAGTATCTCTATTCGCTAGCTTAATAGTAACATCAATATTTTCAATCTCAACAGGTGCAATATCATGCATTACTTCTTGATATAAAGAAAATGGAATAGCACTCACACTAGCACCCATATCACACAAACCATGATAGTAATGATCTCCAATCTTAACAGAAACAACATGCATGCCAACTACGGGCTTGCTCTTGTCTAACATATCTCGTTCATTTCTAACAGGTTTAGCAATTCTAGCAGCCTCATCACAATAGTAAATAACATGCCCATCCATATTATCGACTAAGAGATCTTTAACCATAGCAACATCAGGTTCAACTTTAATTTGTTCAGAGGGTCTAGGTGCTCTAATATTACTTTTGTTAACCACAGTTGAAGCTTTAGCATGTTCCTTAATCCTAACAGGAAAAGGTGGTTCCTCAATATAAGCAGTAGGCACAACTGGATCAGCATGGTAAACAATTGTTTCTTCTTTAACATTAACAGGTTCCTCAATCTTTTCTTTAACAGGGGGATGATATTTAAACCACTTCTCCTTAGGGAGATCAACATGAGTAGCAAATGATTCACAAAAGGAAGATACTATCTCAGAGTCAAGTCCATATTTAGTGCTGAACTTATGAAAAGCATCAATGGCCATAAAAGATTTAACACAATCAAACTCAAGTATTATACCTGACTCATTACCTTTCTCGAGTTCCCAATCTTCAGAGTTACGTTTAATTCTTTTCAGAAGATCCCCTCTGAATTCAATAGTTTTCTTCATAAAGGAGCCAGTCGAAGAAGAATCGAGCATAGTTCGATTATCATGAGAAAGTCGAGCATAAAAATTCTGTAAGATAATTTATTTTGAGAGCTCATGATTGGGGCATGTGTACATCATGTAGTTAAGCCTCCCCCAAAATTGAGCGATGCTTTCTCCTTCACGAGGCCAAAAATTATATATATAATTCCGATCACGATGAACCAAATGCATAGGATAAACTCTCTGATGGAATTCTAGTTTCAATCGGTTCTAGTCCCATGTATCAGTATCATCACATAGCCTATACCATATCAATGCCTTTCCCTCCAAAGATGAAGGGAATATTTTCTTCTTAACTCCATCTCCGGATAAACCTGCAAGCTTAAATAATCCACAAATTTCATCCACATAGATCAAGTGCATATCAGGATGTACCGTTCCATCTCCTGCATAAGGATTAGCTAGCAGTTTCTCTATCCTACCCGGAGGAATCTCATAATAAATATTTTCAGTAGGTGCAGTAGGTTGAGGAGCAACTATTTGTGTTTCCGGTCGAGGTGAAGATACCCCAAACAAACCCCTCAAAGGACTACTTTCCATAGTGACAAGTGACAATAAATTTCAGCACGTAATATAAATGTTTCCTTACCAAATTTCACTCACCAAAGGCGCTTCACTCCCCGGCAACGGCGCCAGAAAAGAGTCTTGATGACCCACAAGTATAGGGGATCAATCGTAGTCCTTTTGATAAGTAAGAGTGTCGAACCCAACGAGGAGCAGAAGGAAATGACAAGCGGTTTTCAGCAAGGTGTTTTCTGCAAGCACTGAAATTATCGGTAACGAGTAGTTTGATAGCAAGATAATTTGTAACAAGTGACAAGTAGCAATAGTAACAAAGAGTGCAGCAAGTTGGCCCAATCCTTTTTGTAGCAAAGGACAAGCCGGAACGATCTCTTATAGTAAGTAAAGCGTTCTCGAGGACACATGGGAATTTCATCTAGTCACTTTCATCATGTTTGTTTGATTCGCGTTCGCTACTTTGATAATTTGATATGTGGGTGGACCGGTGCTTGGGTGCTGTTCTTACTTGAACAAGCCTCCCACTTATGATTACCCCCTCTCGCAAGCATCCGCAACTACGAAAGAAGAATTAAGATAACTCTAACCATGGCATTAAACATATGGATCCAAATCAGCCCCTTATGGAATAGCGCATAAACTAGGGTTTAAACTTCTGTCACTCTAGCAACCCATCATCTAATTACTACTCCACAATGCATTCCCTTAGGCCCAAAGATGGTGAAGTGTCATGTAGTCGACGTTCACATGACACCACTAAGAGAATCAACAACATACATATCATCAAAATATCGAACGAATACCAAATTCACATGATTACTTATGACAAGACTTCTCCCATGTCCTCAAGAACAAAAGTAACTACTCACAAATCATAATCATGTCCAAGATCAGAGGGGTATTGAATAGCATAATAGATCTGAACATATAATCTTCCACCAAATAAACCAACTAGCATCAACTACAAGATGTAATCAACACTACTAGCAACCCAAAGGTACCAATCTGAGGTTTTGAGGCAAAGATTAAATACAAGAGATGAACTAGGGTTTGAGATGAGATGGTGCTGGTGAAGATGTTGATGAAGATTAGTCCTCCCATGATGAGAGGATCGCTGGTGATGTCGATCGCGACGATTTCCCCCTCCCGGAGGGAAGTATCCCCGGCAGAATCTCTCCGCCGAAGAGCAAAAGTGCTCCTGCCCAAGTTCCGCCTCGAGACGGCGGCGCACCATCCCGAAAGTATTCTCTATATTTTTCCTAGGGCAAATGGACTTATATACTAGAAAATGGGGGCCAGAGGCTGGCCAGGGGCCCCACGAGCCACCAGGGCGTGCCTGGGGGGGGGGGTGGCGCGCCCTGGTGCCTCGTAGGCACCTAGGTGGACCCCTCTGGTACTCCTTGCTTCCAGTATTTTTTATTTATTCCAAAATAAATCTCCGTGAAATTTCAGCTCATTTGGAGATGTGCAGAATAGGTATCTCTGACATAGCTTTTTCTGGTCCAGAATTCCAGTTGCCGGCAATCTCCCTCCTTGTGTAAATCTTGCATGTTAAGAGAGAAAAGGCATTAGAATTGCTTCACAAAGTGTTATATTGATTAAAAACATTATAAATAACAGTAGCAAAACATGATGCAAAATGGACGTATCAGCCTCCCATGGATTGATAAAACTTAGGTCATCCACTTGAGGGAAAATTGCTACTGTCCTACAAAACTCTGCGCTTGGAGGCCCAACACGAGTCTACAAGAATAAGTTGTGTAGTAGACATCAAGTACCCAGATACTTTGAGTACATGCTCGCTAACGGAGCTGTTCTCTTCCATCTTGCAGCTAAAGAACTTGTCGGAGGCTTCATACCTCTCGACCCGAGCGTGAGCCTAAAATACCAATTTCAGCTCCTGGAACATCTCATATGCTCCGTGGTGCTCAAAACGTCTTTGGAGCCCCGGTTGTAAGCCGTAAAGCATGGCGCACTGAACTATCGAGTAGTCTTTTGAACGTGCCTGCCAGACGTTCACAACATCCACAGACGACGCTGGAGGGGGTGGCGTACCGAGCGGTGCATCAAGGACATAAGCCTTCTGTGCAGCAGTGAGGATAATCCTCAAATTATGGACCCAGTCCGCATAGTTGCTTCCATCATCTTTCAACATAGCTTTCTCTAGGAACGCGTTAAAATTCAGGGGAGCTATAGCGCGAGCCATTGATCTACAACATTAATTTGCATAGACAATTAGACTATGTTCAGTATAATTGGTTCAGTTAATCAAATTACTAGTGAACTCCCACTTAAATCAACATCCCTCAAGTTGTCTAAGTGTTACATGATCCATATCAACTAACCCATGTCCGATCATCAAGTGAGATGGGGTAGTCATCAATGGTGAACATCTCCATGTTGATCATATCTACTATATGACTCATGTTCGATCTTTCGGTCCTCCATGTTTCGAGGCCATGTCTGTACATGCCAGGCTCGTCAAGTTTAACCTAAGTATTCCACATGTGTAAAACTGGCTTACACCCGTTGTATGTGAACGTAGAGTCTATTACACCCGATCATCACGAGGTGCTTCGAAACGACGAACTTTCGCAACGGTGCATACTTAGGGAGAACACTTTTATCTTGAAATTTAGTGAAGGGATCATCTTATAATGCTACCGTCGTCCTAAGCAAAATAAGATGCATAAAAAGATAAACATCGCATGCAATCAATATATGTGACATGATATGGCCATTATCATCTCGTGCTTTTGATCTCCATCTCCAAAGCACTGGCATGATCTCCATCGTCACTGGCATGACACCATGATCTCCATGATCATGATCTCCATCATCATGTCGTCATCATGGTTGTCTCCACCAACTATTGCTTCTACAACTATTGCTAACGCATAGCGATAAAGTAAAGCAATTACATGGCGTTTAATGATTGACACGCAGGTCATACAATAAATTAAAGACAACCCTATGGCTCCTGCCGGTTGCTGTACTCATCGACATGGAAGTCATGAACCTATTACAAGACATGATCATCTCATACATCAACATATATCACATCACATTTTGGCCATACCACATCACAACATTCCCTGCAAAAACAAGTTAGACGTCCTCTACTTTATTGTTGCAATTTTTACGTGGCTGCTAGGGCAAACTATAAGAACCATTCTTATCTACGCAAGACCACAATGCTGATATCCAAGTTGCCTTTTAACCTTCTACAAGGACCGCCTTTGTCAAATCAGATTCAACTAAAGTAGGAGAGACAGACACCTGCCAGCCACTTTTATGCAATATACTAGTTGCATGTCAAACAGTGGAACCGGTCTCATGTGCGAGGACATGTAAGGTTGGTCCAAGACGCTTCATCCCACAATACCGCCGAATCCAAATAAGACAAGGGAAGTAAGCAATCTGAACATCAACGCCCACAACAACTTTGTGTTCTACTCGTGCATATAAATCTACGCATAGACCTAGCTCATGATGCCACTGATGGGCAAGGTTGCATGAAAATAAAAAAATTCCTACAAACACCCAAGATCTAATCTAGGAGATGCATAGAAACGAGAGGGGAGTGTGTCTACGTACCCTCATAGACCGAAAGCGGAAGCACTAATAACGCGGTTGATGTAGTCGTACTCTTCGCGATCCGATCACGATCCAACCGATCTAGCACCGAACGAACGGCACCTTCGAGTTTAGCACACGTGCGGCTCGGTGACGTCTCCTCCTCCTTGATCAAGCAAGAGAAGGGGGAGAAGTAGATGGGATCTTAACTAGCACGACAGCGTGGTGGAGATGGTGGTGGTGGTGCTCCGGCAGGGCTTCACCGAGCCGTACCGGGAGGAGATATGGTGGTAGGAAGGGGGAGGGACTGCGCCTGGGTTTAGGGTGCGGCTCCCCTCCTCTCCCTCCACTATATATAGGGGTAAGGGCAGGGAGGGGCACAGCCCTAGCCAATCCTCCAAGGAGGGGTGCGGCCAGGGAGGGAGGAGTCCCTCTCCAGTATGATAGATGGGATTTCTCCCTTCCCCTTCAGGGACTCTTTCCCCCCAAGCCACATGGACTCTGGGGGGCTGGTGCGCCTGGCCCATAGGCAAGGGAGTCACCCCTCAGCCCATGGTGGCCCCTGGGGGTGGTGGGACCCACTGGTGGTCCCCGGAACCCTTCGGTGGCCCCCGGTACACTACCGGCATACCCCCGAACTTTTTCGGTACCCCGAATATGACTTCCTATATATAAATCTTTACCTCCTGACTATTCCGGAACTCCTCGTGACGTCCGGGATCTCATCTGGGACTCCGTACAACCTTCGGTCACCATTGTACATATCCCAATACTACTCTAGCGTCAACGAACGTTAAGCGTGCGACCCTACGGGTTCAAGAATCATGCAGACATGACTGAGACTCCTCTCTGCTCAATAACCAATAGCGGGACCTGGATGCCCATATTGGTTCCCACATATTCAACGAAGATCTTTATCGGTTGAACCATGATGTCGAGGACTCGGGTAATCCCGTATGCAAGTCCCTTTGTCCGGTGATATGTTACTTGCCCGAGATTCGATCGTCGGTATTTCCATACCTAGTTCAATCTCGTTACCGGCAAGTCTCTTTACTCGTTCCCGTAATACAAGATCCCATGACTAAACTCATTAGTCACCTAAAGCTTCTTGTGACGTTGTATTACCGAGTGGGCCTAGAGATATATCTCCGTCATACGGAGTGACAAATCCCAGTCTCGATCCATGCTACCCAACAAAGACTATCGGAGATACCTGTAGAGCACCTTTATGATCACCCAGTTACGAAGTGACGTTTGATAGCACACAAGGCATTCCTCCGGTATCCGGGAGTAGCATAATCTCATGGTCGAAGGAACAGATACTTGACATGAAGAAACCTATAGCAAAACTAAGTGATACGATCTTATGCTAAGCTTTGCTACTTGTAGCTTGCGTTGGTATTTTCCCCGAAGAGGAAGGGATGATGCAGCACAGTAGAGATAAGTATTTCCCTCAGTTATGAAACCAAGGTTATCGAACCAGTAGGAGAATCACGCAACACCTCGTTAGCAACACCTGCACACAAACAACAAATCCTTGCACCCAACGCAAACGAGGGGTTGTTAATCCCTCGGCGGTCAATTGCAAGATTAAATTGTATATGATAGATAGATTGATTGAAACAAAAATACAAAATAAAATAAATAAAAGAAAATGGCAGCAATATTTTTAGGGTTTTAGTAATATGATTTAGATAGACCCGGGGGCCATAGTTTTCACTTGAGGCTTCTCTCGAGGAAATAGCATACGGTGGGTAGACAAATTACTGTTGGGCAATTGATAGAAAAGCAAATAATCATGACGATATCCAAGGCAATGATCATGTATATAGGCATCATGTCCGAGACAAGTAGACCGACTCCTGCCTGCATCTACTACTATTACTCCATACATCGACCGCTATCCAGCATACATCTAGTGTATTAAGTCCATAAATAACGGAGTAACGCCTTAAGAACGATGACATGATGTAGACAAGATAAACTCATGTATGAATGAACCCCATCTTTTTACCCTTAATAGCAATGATACATACGTGTCATGTCCCTTTCTGTCACTGGGATTGAGCACCGCAAGATCGAACCCATTACAAAGCACCTCTTCCCACGGCAAGATAAATCAATCTAGTTGGCCAAACCAAATCAATAGATCGGAGAAGAAATACGAAGCTATAATAATCATGCATAAAAGAGATCGTGAGTTTATGATCAGATTATCCATGAATATATTTGAGTCTTTGCTGCACCCTTTTATGCATGATTATTATAGCTTCGTATTTCTTCTTCGATCTATTGATTTGGTTTGGCCAACTAGATTGATTTATCTTGCCATGGGAAGAGGTGCTTTGTAATGGGTTCGATCTTGCGGTGCTCAATCCCAGTGACAGAAAGGGACATGACACATATGTATCATTGCTATTAAGGGTAAAAAGATGGGTTTTATTCATACGTGAGTTTATCTTGTCTACATCATGTCATCGTTCTTAAGGCGTTACTCCGTTCTTTATGGACTTAATACACTAGATGCATGCTGGATAGCGGTTGATGTGTGGAGTAATAGTAGTAGATGCAGGCAGGAGTCGGTCTACTTGTCTCGGACGTGATGCCTATATACATGATCATTGCCTTGGATATCATTAGAACATAGTAATGATGAGGATATTAAAATGATTGGTGTTTCATCTATTGATTCTTTGTTTAGCAATATAAAACTTGAAGAAAAGGGGACTGAAGAAGAGTCAACTTTAGCTAGTAGGCGTTCCCACAATTCGGAGGTGAAAATCTTAATGAAAAAATTGCTAAAAGTGGGTTTGGAGAGGTAAAAACTTTAAATAGTGATCTGCCCACTCTCTTGGATTACAAAGATTTTAATTATGATAGTTGTTCTTTCATTGAGTGCATTTCTTTGTTACAATCCATGCTAAATTCACCCAACGCTTATGAGCAAAACAAGGCTTTTACTAAACACATCGTAGAAGCTATGATAAAACCGTTAGAAGAAAAGTTAGAACTAGAGATTTCAATTCCTAGAAAATTATATGATGAATGGGAACTCACCATTAAAGTTAAAATTAAAAATTATGAGTGCAATGCTTTATGTGATTTGGGTACTAGCGTTTCCACAATTCCAAAATCTCTATGTGATGTGCTAGGTTTTACCAATATAGATGAATGTTCTCTTAATTTGCATCTTGCAGATTCTACTATTAAAAAACCAATGGGTAGAATTAATGATGTTCTTATTCTTGCAAATATAAATTATGTATCCTCTGATTTTATTGTTCTTGATATTGAATGCAATTCTTCTTGCCCCATAATACTTGGTAGACCGTTCTTACGAACTATAGGTGCCGTTATTGATATGAAAGAAGGGAATATAAAATTTTAGGTTCCACTAAAAAAGGGTATGGAACATTTCCCTAGGAAGAAAATTAAATCACGATATGAATCAATTATGAGGGCCACTTATGGAATCAACTTGAAAGATGACAATACTTGAAACTATGCATTATGCCTAGCTAGCTAGGGGCACAAAACAATAGCGCTTGTTGGGAGCCAACCCAGTCAATAAAATAGATTTTTATTATTTGTTTCCGTTATTGTGTGTTTTCACAATTATGCTACTGGTATGATTGTGTTTTTGTGTTTTTAATTAGTGTTTGTGCCAAGTAAAGCCTTTAGGATGATTTGGAAGATAGTATAATTGATGTTGTTTGGAAAACAGAAAGTTTTGCGTCCAGTGCCCGAATTTTGTTTCTGTACTGCAGCGTCAGAAACATCTGAAATTTTTACACAGTATTGCTATATGAATTTCACACGTTGTTCTAATTTTTAAGAATTTTTGGAGTTACAGAAGTATGGCTTTTAAATAGATTTCTACAGACTGTTCTGTTTCTGACAGATTCTGTTTTTGATGCACTACTTGCTTGTTTTGAAGAATCTATGGATTGTATCGGGGGGTATAAGCCATGATGAAGTTAGATTACAGTAGGTATAATGCTAAAATAAAATATGAATGGGTTTTGTTAAGTTTTGTGTGATTGAAGTTTTCAAGTTTTAGGTGAGATCACGATGGATGAAGGAATAAGGAGTAGCAAAAGCCTAAGCTTGGGGATGCCCGAGGCACCCCAAGGTAATATTCTAGGAAGACTCAAGCGTCTAAGCTTGGGGATGCCCCAGAAGGCATCCCCTCTTTCTTCTACCAACCATCGGTAATTTTACTTGGAGCTATATTTTTATTCGTCACATGATATGTGTTTTGCTTTGAGCGTCTTGGATGATATGAGTCTTTGCTTTGTTTGCTTTTTAGTTTGTCACAATCATCTTTAAGGAACACACCTATCTTGAGAGAGCCACACGTTTATCATCATTTGTTAGAATACTCTATGTGCTTCACTTAAATTGTTTGAGCTGGCAGTTGCTCTAGTGCTTCACTTAAATCTTTTTGAGCACAGTGGTGGCTAAATTTTGAAGAAATGAATTCTCATGCTTCACTTATATTATTTTGAGAATTGATAAGATTGAAATTTTGAAGAAATATTTGCACTCTCATGCTTCACTTAAATCTTTTTGAGAGTTGATGATAGTAACGGTAATTTGCACAAGATATGAATTTGGTCGCAAAGTGATGAATATTCAAGAGGGTTATAATAAAAACTTTCATATAGATCATTGGATATGATAAGTGTGATTCCTTGCAATAGTTTTGCGATATGGAGATGATGATATGTGAGTCATGTTAGTGAGTAATTGTGATTTAGTAAGAATATTAGTGTTAAGGTTTGTGATTCCCTATGCATGCACATCAAGTCAATAGTTATGCAACGAAATTATATCCTACTTATGGTGCATTATTCGGTGTTAGTTATGTTCAATGCATGTTTATGACCGTTTTTCGTTTTTTGGTTGGTTGCTTCTCAATCTATTTGCTAGCCTTCATTTGTACTAAGCGGAAATACTGCTTGTGCATCCAAAATCCTTAAACCCAAGTTGTGCCAAATGAGTCCACTATATCTCCCTATATGCGGTATTTCAATGCCGTTCCAAGTAAATTTGCTAAACTCAAAATAATATAAGTGAAGCATGAGAGTTTATTTCTTCAAAATATAGCCACCACCGTGCTCAAAAGGATTTAAGTGAAGCACTAGAGCAACTGCCTAGCTCAAAAAATTTAAGTAAAGCACATAGAGTATTCTAACAAATGATGATAAACGTGTGGCTCTCTCAAAATAGGTGTGTTCAGCAAAGATGATTGTGACAAACTAAAAAGCAAACAAATCAAAGACTCATATAATACAATACGCTCCAAGCAAAACACATATCATGTGACGAATAAAAATATAGCTCCAAGTAAAATTACCGATGGTTGGTAGAAGAAAGAGGGGATGCCTTCTGGGGCATCCCCAAGCTTAGACGCTTGAGTCTTCCTTGAATATTACCTTGGGGTGCCTCGGGCATCCCCAAGCTTAGGCTTTTGCTACTCCTTCTTCCTTCATCCATCGTGATCTCACCCAAAACTTGAAAACTTCAATCACACAAAACTCAACAAAACCTTCGTGAGATCCGTTAGTATAACAAAATAAATCACTACTCTAAGTACTGTTGGAAACCCATTCATATTTTATTTTTGCATTATACCTACTGTACTCTAACTTCACCATGGCTTATACCCCCCGATACAATCCATAGATTCATCAAAACAAGCAAGTAATGCATCAAAAACAGAATCTGTGAAAAACAGAATAGTCTGTAGCAATCTATCTAAAAGCCATACTTATGTAACTCCAAAAATTCTGAAAAATTATTACAACGTGGGTAATTCATATACCAATACTGTGTAAAAAATTCAGATTTTTCTGACGCTCTAGTACAGAAACAAAATTTGGGCACTGGACGCAAAACTTTCTGTTTTCCAAACAGCATCAATTGTACTATCTTCCAAATCATCCTAAAGGTATTACTTGGCACAAACACTAATTAAAATCACAAAATCACAATCATACCAGTAGCATAATTGTGAAAACACACAATACCAGAAAAATTTTATTTTATTCATTGGGTTGCCTCCCAACAAGCGATATTGTTTTATGCCCCTAGCTAGGCATAATGCATAGTTTCAAGTATTGTCATCTTTCTAGTTGATTCCATAAGTGGCGCTCATAATGGATTCATATGGTGCTTTAATTTTATTCCTAGGGAAATTCTCCATACCCTTTTTTAGTGGAAACTGAAATTTTATATTCCCTTCTTTCATATCAATAACGGCACCTATGGTTCGTAAGAACGGTCTACCAAGTATTATTGGGCAAGAAGAATTGCATTCAATATCAAGAACAATAAAATCAACGGGCACATAATTTCTATTTGCAAGAATAAGAACATCATTAATTCTACCCAAAGGCTTTTTAATAGTAGAATCCGCCAAGTGCAAATTAAGAAAACATTCATCTACATTGGTAAAACCTAGCACATCACATAGAGATTTTGGAATTGTGGAAACGCTAGCACCCAAATCCCATAAAGCATTGCACTCATAATTTTTTTATTTTAACTTTAATGGTGGGTTCCCATTCATCATATAATTTTCTAGGAATTGAAATCTCTAGTTCTAACTTTTCTTCTAACGCTTTCATCATCGCTTCTACGATGTGTTTAGTAAAAGCCTTGTTTTGCTCATAAGCGTTGGGTGAATTTAGCATGGATTGTAACGAAGAAATGCACTCAATCAAAGAACAACTATCATAATTAAAATCTTTGTAATCCAAGAGAGTGGGCACATCGCTATTTAAAGTTTTTACCTCTCCAAACCCACTTTTAGTAATTTTTTCATTAAGATTTTCACCCTCTGAATTATGGGAACGCCTACTAGCTAAAGCTGACTCTTCTTCAGTCCCCTTTTCATCAAGTTTTATATTGCTAAACAAAGAATCAATAGATGAAACACCAATCATTTTAATATCCTCATCATTACTACGATAGAAACCAGGAGGAATTGCCTTTTCGAAAATTCTCGTTTAGCTTTTAGCACGGCGGTTCTTTTCTTACTCTCATCCATGGAGACATATAAAGCTTTAATTGATTCACTAATATCAATTTTGGGTGGCAAAATTTTAGTCTTAAGATTTTCCACATCATGAATAATTCTATCAATGCTCCTAGACATATCATCAATTTTACTCAATTTTCCTCTATCGTAGTGTTGAAATTTTTTTGAGCATTAATAAATTCTTTAATATTACTTTCAAGATCAGAGGGCGTACTATTATTATTATTATAAGAATTACCATAAGGATTGCCATAATTATTGGAGGAATTTCCAGGAAACGGCCTAGCATTGAAATTACCTCTATAAGCATTATTATTGAAATTGTTTCGCGAGACAAAATTCACATCTACGGGATCATTATTTTGCTCAATCAAAGTGGACAATGGCACATCATTAGGATCAACATCAGTATTTTTACTAGCAACCAATTTCATAAGCGCATCAACTTTATCACTCAAAGTACTAATTTCTTCAATATAATTCACTTTTTTACTAGTAGGTGTTCTTTCAGTGTGCCATTGTGAATAATTTGCCATAATATTATCAAGCAATTTAGTCGCTTCCCCCAAAGTAATTTCCATAAAAGTACCACCCGCGGCGGAATCTAAAAGATTTATAGAAACAAAATTCAATCCCGCATAAAAATTTTGTATGATCATGCATAAATTTAAACCATGAGTAGGGAAATTTCTTATCATTAATTTCATCCTATCCCAATATTGGGCAACATGTTCATGATCAAGTTGCGTAAAATTCATAATTTAATTTCTAAGAGAAATATTTTTTGCGGGAGGAAAATACTTGGTAATAAAAGCATCTTTACACCTATCCCAAGAATCGATACTATTTCGTGGTATAGATGAGAACCAAATTTTTGCACGATCCCGCAATGAGAACGGGAATAATTTTAATTTCACAATATCATTATCCACATCTTTTTTCTTTTGCATGTCACACAATTCTACGAAAGTATTAAGATGGGATGCAGCATCTTCATTAGGACTACCAGAAAATTGTTCTTTCATAACAAGATTTAGCAAAGCGGCATTAATATCACAAGTCTCTGCACTAGCGGTGGGAGGAGCAATCGGGGTACTAATAAAATCATTATTATTAGTATTAGAAAATCACACAATTTTGTATTTTCTTGAGACATCGTGACTACGCAAACAAGATAACAAGCAAGCAAACAAGCAAACAAGAAAAAGGCAAACGAAAAATATTTTTGTATTTTTGTAAAAAACGTTTTAGAAGTGGGGGAGATGAAAACGAGAGGCAAATGGCAAATAAAATAAATGCAACGAGATGAGAGTTTATGCAAAGGTACTTGATAGATGTTGATGATGTCTCCCCGGCAACGGCGCCAGAAATTCTTCCTGCTACTTGTAGCTTGTGTTGGTATTTTCCCCAAAGAGGAAGGGATGATGCAGCACAGTAGAGATAAGTATTTCCCTCAGTTATGAAACCAAGGTTATCGAACCAGTAGGAGAATCACGCAACACCTCGTTAGCAGCACCTGCACACAAACAACAAATCCTTGCACCCAACGCAAACAAGGGGTTGTCAATCCCTCGGCGGTCAATTGCAAGATTAAATTGTATGTGATAGATAGATAGATTGAAACAAAAATACAAAATAAAATAAATAAAAGAAAATGGCAGCAATATTTTTAGGGTTTTAGTAATATGATTTAGATAGATCCGGGGGCCATAGTTTTCACTAGAGGCTTCTCTCGAGAAAATAGCATACGGTGGGTAGACAAATTACTGTTGGGCAATTGATAGAAAAGCAAATAATCATGACGATATCCAAGGCAATGATCATGTATATAGCCATCACGTCCGAGACAAGTAGACCGACTCCTGCCTGCATCTACTACTATTACTCCACACATCGACCGCTATCCAGCATGCATCTAGTGTATTAAGTCCATAAAGAACGGAGTAACGCCTTAAGAACGATGACATGATGTAGACAAGATAAACTTACGTATGAATAAACCCCATCTTTTTACCCTTAATAGCAACGATACATTTGTGTCATGTCCCTTTCTGTCACTGGGATTGAGCACCGCAAGATCGAACCCATTACAAAGCACCTCTTCCCATGGCAAGATAAATCAATCTAGTTGGCCAAACCAAATCAATAGATCGGAGAAGAAATACGAGGCTATAATAATCATGCATAAAAGAGTGCAGCAAAGACTCAAATAATATTCATGGATAATCTGATCATAAACTCACAATTCATCGGATCCCAACAAACATACCGCAAAAAGTGATTACATCGGATAGAACTCCAAGAACATCGAGGAGAACATTGTATTGAAGATCAAAAAGAAAGAAGAAGCCATCTAGCTACTGCCTATGGACCCGAAGGTATGTGGTAAACTACTCACGCATCATCGGAAGGGCAGCAAGGCTGATGTAGAGCCCCTCCGTGATCGATTCCCCCTCCGGCGGAGTACCGGAGAAGGCCTCCAGATGGGATATCTCGAGAACAGAAACTTGCGGCGGCGGAAAAAGTTTTTCGTGGACTCCCCTGAGGGTTTCTGATTTTTCCTGAATTTATAGTGGTGGAATTAGGTCAAACGGAGCTGAGGTGGGCCCACGAGGCACCAGGGCGCGCCTGCCCCCCCCCCCCCCAAGCGTGCCCTGGAGGCTCGTGGCCACCTCCTCTGGCATCTGGTCTTCTCTCAAAGCTTCTAGTGTTTATCATGTCCAAAAAAAATCTCCAAAATGTTTCGTGGCATTTGGACTTCGTTTGGTATTGATTTTCTGTAAAACAAAAACAGGGCAGAAAACAGCAACTGGCACTGGGCACTAAGTTAATAGGTTAGTCTCCAAAAATGATATATAATTGCTGTAAATGTATATAAAAACATCCAAGATTGATAATATAACAGCATGGAACAATAAAAAATTATAGATACGTTGGAGACGTATCACCAACTGAGGAGCATCGCACCGCCGTTAAGCACATTCTGAGGTACATCGCCGGCACACTTCAGCTGGGCTGCAAGTACGCCAAGGGAGAGGGCACTGCCCAGCTCGAGGGGTACATTGACAGTGATCTGGGCGGCGACATCGACAACCGCAAGAGCACCTCCGGCACTCCGTTCCTTCTTGGTGGTGGTGCAGTGGCTTGGCAGTCGCAGAAGCAGAAGATCGTGGCTCTTTCGAGCTACGAGTCAGAGTATGTGGCCGCGACCACGGAGGCTTGTCAGGGGATCTGGCTCTCGCGGTTGCTCAGGGAGTTCAGAGAGAAGAAAGCAGAAGTGGTGAAGCTCAAGGTGGACAAAAATCGGCTATCTCGTTGGCCAAGAACCCTGTCATGCATGACAGATCGATGCACATTGAGCTCAGGTACCATTTCATCAGAGACTGTGTGGAGACGAAGAAGATCGAGCTCGAGTTCCTGGCAACAGAACTCCAGCTCGCTGACATGTTCACAAACCCACTTGGGCGTGTTCGACTGCAACAGTTGCGATCGAGCATTGGCATGATCGAGATGGCTCCCTGAACTCTCAGCTTAGGGGGTGATTGTTGCTGTAATCTTCAGTTCAGAGTTGCGGTAGGGTTTTAGGTGTCGAAAAATTCAGTTTCGATAGTAGTCTGTTCTTCAGTTTCGTTAGAGAATAAACCGAGTTGCGACTCTGTGTAGCTAGCTAGTTTAGCGGCGCCCTCACCCGATCGTGGGATGGCACGATGGAACGGTCATGGCGCCAAGGCAGGCGACGATCCGGGAGCACTGGGATGGCGGCATTCACTACCTGGTCGTGCGCGGCATTTTCGTTTTCTGTTAGATCGTGTAACGACTGAATAAAACGAAGAAACAGAAAAGCTGCAAAGTGTTCGCAGCGCAAAACACCTTGCTCTCCCTCTCGCTCACTCTCTTTCACAGCTCCGGTGATCGCCGGAGATACCCCAGGGCGGGGTCCGTCTGACACGGATATGGGGGCGCCTGGGCGCACCCGCCACGTCGGACTGACGGAGGGGTCCCACGCGGAATCGCCCGCAAACCCGGTGGTCCGAAGCTCGTCTCCTCCGTCAGACCGATGTCGCCGCGTGGCGACGCTCCGGCGGGCCACGTAGCGCCCCACCCGGCTATTTAAGTCGACCGGTGTCCCCCAACCCTAGCCCATCCACCTCCTCCATCTCTGCGCCGCCACCCGAGCCCTTCCGCGTCCTCTCCCACGCTCTCCAGCTTCGCCATGGTCCGGCGCAAGATCACGACGTACGCTATGCTGTCGCCGGACCGCCGGAGGCAGATCGCTGAGGAGATCCTGGCAAGGCGTGCCGTCCTCATTGCTGCCAGGCTGCCTCCGAACTCGTCGGAGCCGGACGAGGAGGAGGATGAGCAGCAGTCGGAGGAGGAGGGGAGAGAGCAGCTATCGGAGCAGATGGAGCTGGCGGATCCGAAGGAGGACGAGGCGGCGCCGCCTGCTCCGGGGTTCAACTTGCCAGAGGCGGAGGCGGAGTTCGCCGTCGCCCAAGCCGAGGAGATGGCGGAGCAGCAGGCCATCCTGGAGTCCATCCAGGATGAGGCCTACGTGGAGGCCAACCGGCAGTTCCTCCGGTAGGAGCAGGCGGCGTCCGACGCGCTCTTCGCCGAACTCGACATGGAGATAGAGGCGGAGGAGGCCGCAGCGGAGCAGCCGGAGGCGCGGAAGCTGCGGCTGCCGCCCATGTTGCCGGAGCCGGGCACGGAGATCGTCGAGATCTCCGACGAGGACTAGCTAGATCATCTACGTAGTACGTAGGTTTTATCTTTTGCATGCTTTTGTATGGATTTGATAATCTAGTATGAGATGTCCGGATGCAGAGTGGCTAATTTGAGGCGTGACCGGTCACTGTCCGCGGACGCGCCCGGTCGCATCCGCGGGCGTTTGAGGGGCCGGATTTGCAAAGTCCGGCTGTAGATGCTCTTATATACACAAGGCAAGGATAGAAAGGAGAAGGAAATTTATTCATTTGTTTTGCAAAGTAATGAAGAAAATGAAGAAGAAGGGATTATGCTGCAAAGGAAGAAGATCAAGAGGGAAACCAATTGGTCGATAGCAACTAAACCAATCGACGGGGGGTGATTGAACAAATAAAAATCATACAGCTTTGAAGAAGACAATAGGTCTGCACAACTATGGAAAATATATGGAAAAAGATGACATGATGGTTTGTAGACGCCAAACTACATCCATGGATGGAGCAATTAACCTTCCAGGCCCTAACAACTATTTACTTGCACATAATATTCCAAGTTAATGAAAGTCCTATCAATAATTGACGGCACATACAAGGAAGCCATCACAACAAATAAATTGTTAACCAATCGAGAGGGGAATTTTCCTGCATATAATATTCCAAGGTAATGAAATTACCATCAATAATTTGCAGCACAGAAACCGCTACATGGAAGACATCGCACACAAATCTTCTCTTCTCTACTACCTAAAAGAAACGTAAGGTTCCCTCTCCCCTCTTACGTTTCGTCTAACCTCTTCTTCCCACCCCCGACGTATGCTCCCTCACCCCTCGTCATCTGGTTTTTCAACCCCACCCATCTTAAAACCGGAAGGTCTCCCTCCTACGGCATAGTTTCCTCAGAATAAAACGTAAATCACGTCAAAACACAATCCCGCAACATAGTTTCCTCCGAATCAAACGTGGATCACGTCAAAACCGACGCACGCACGACTACCGTGGGATCCCCAGCCGCCCTGTCTTTTCCCTCCCAAACCCTAGATTTCGAGTTCCGGTGAGCCACGGCCTCACGCGCCTGCCATGGTTGAGAGGACCTCAAGGCACTGGTCGAGCTCCCGGAGGCATTGTCGAGGCTGTTAGACATAGAGTTGTAAACGTCCTGGACATGTAATCTCAACTTCCTCTATCACTATCTCCTCCCGTATCCTTCTATCTCTCCCTTAAGTTTTAACCACCGAATCCAAGAGATCGGTAGACATCTTGTAGACCATGGCAGAGGTATTTTTCTGCCCACAATCAATATATACAAATACGGCTCCTACACGGAGGAGTAGGAACGCTTCCACCAATTCCTTCATGGTATACAGAGCCAACCTCTTCCAATCGATCTAGCGTCCACAGGGAAAACTAATCAACCTCGCCATGTCTTCCTCTTCTCCTGCCGCCCTTAACCTTGGAGCGCCACCCACCGAGAAGCTAGCAAGGGGAAACTTTCTCCTCTAGAAGGCCCAGGTCATGCCGGCCCTGCGAGGAGCACAGGTCACCGGACTCCTGGATGGCACCGACGCAGCGCCCCCGAAGACGGTGGAGCAGCAGCAGTCGGACAAGAGCACATCCATGGTGCCAAACCCGGTCTACGGACCATGGCTGTCAAGGGACCAGCAAGTCCTCAGCTACCTGATCAATTCCCTCTCCAAGGAGATACTAGCGCAAGTCGTCGGTAAGGAATGTACCTTCAATTTGTGGACTGCACTTACGACTCTCTTCGCCTCGCAGTCCCAGTCTCGGGTCACGAACCTGAGGATTGCCATCGCCAACACAAAAAAGGGAACCATGCCAAGCACCCTGTTCATGGCCAAGATGAAAAGTTTAGGATATGAACTAGCTGATGCTGGTCGGCCCGTCTCTGATCCAGAGATGGTCGACTACATCCTAGCTGGTCTCGACCGTGACTACGATCCAGTGGTTGCAGCGGTCGGCGCCATCAATAACACAATCTCTGTTGATGATTTATTTGCGCAGATTGCTGCCTTTGATCAGAGAATGGAGATGCTAGGAGATGCTCCTGCCATCGGCTATCACGGATCTTCCAACGCCGCCTACAGAGGGGGCAGCCAGACTCGGGGCAAGGGCCCTCATGGTCGGGGCACGAGAGGGCGTGGGCATGGGGATCGCCCATCCTCTTCTCCAGCCCATGGTTGTGGGGGCGGCGGCTACCATCAGCGCCCACACCCACGACAACAACAGCAGCAACAGGATCGTGACTTTCCAGAATGTCAGATCTGCTACAAGCACCATGTTGGCATCGTTACGACGAGGACCACCACGAAGAAAAAGGGTCAAACGCCGTCACCACCAACTCTTATGGTATTGATACTAATTGGTATGCAAATTATGGTGCAACCGAACACATCACGGGGGAGCTCGACAAATTAACAATGAGAGAGAAGTATCATGGTGGTGACCAAGTGCACAAGGCAAGTGGTTCTGGTATGGAAATCACTTATATTGGAAATTCAATTGTTAAAACCCCCGTTAAAAATTTACATCTAAATAATGTTCTACATAGTCCTCAAGCATCAAAGAATCTTATTTCAGTTCATCGCTTTGCCCTTGATAACAATGTTGTCATCATATTTTACCCTTATTCTTTTGTTATCAAGGATTTGGCAACGAGGAGAGTCATCCATAGAGGAAAGTGTGAGGGAGGCCTCTGTCCACTCATATCATCATCGTCATCATGGTCAAATAAACAAGCATGGAGTGTCACCAAGCCAACTTCAGCAAAGTGGCATAGTCACTTGGGTCATCCATCCTCGGTTATCGTTCAGCATGTCCTTAGCAAAAATAAACTTCCCTATGAGTCTAGTGTTGAGTCAGTTTGTGATTCGTGTCAACAAGCTAAAAGTCATCAATTGCCATACCCTATTTCTACCAGTGTATCCACGTCTCCATTACAACTTATCTTTTCAGGTGTGTAGAGGCCAGCCCCCACGTCAGTTGGTAGATTCTCATATTATGTAAGCTTCATTGATGACTATACCAAATTTACTTGGATTTATTTGTTAAAGAAATGACCTGATGTTTTTCAAGTCTTTAGCAATTTCCAAAATCTTGTTGAACGCCAATTGAACTCCAAAATCCTTGCCATGCAAACCGACTGGGATGGTGAATATGAGAAACTTAATTCCTTTTTTCAAAAAATTGGAATATCACACCATGTTTCTTGTCCTCATGCTCACCAACAAAACGGTTCAGCTGAACGAAAACACCGCCATATCGTTGAAGTAGGACTAGCATTGATAGCCAATGCTTCTATGCCTCTCAAGTTCTGGGATGAAGCCTTTCTAACGGCTACATATCTCATCAATATTCGTCCTAGCAAAGTCATAAAATTTGAGGCTCCCATCACACGACTTTTTTGTATTACTCCTGATTACACATCCCTTCGCATCTTTGGTTGTGCATGCTGGCCAAACCTTAGACCATACATTACACGCAAACTTGCGTTTCGTTCCAAGAAATGTGTCTTCTTAGGTTACAGTCCTATGCATAAGGGAGTAAAATGCCTTGATGTTTCCACAGGCAGAGTCTATATCTCTAGAGATGTTGTGTTTGATGAATCCGTTTTCCCTTTTGAATCCCTCCATCCAAATGCCGGTGCCCTTCTTGGCAAGGAAATACTCCTTCTTCCACATGATCTCCGGAGTTTTGATCACGGGGGAGACAACAATTGTGATAACCAATATGATAATAACCATGCTAGTCCTACTCTCTCTCTTATGCCTGTGCAGGTCCCTGAAGAAAACGGAGCAGAAAATGGTCAAAATGATCAAAATCTGGCAGAAAATGATGCTATATTCCATGTGGATGGAGAAGAGGGAGCAGGCGCGTCGTACAGGGAGGATCCGACGGCGCCTGGCACGCCTGCACGATCACCTGCGCGTCCATCAGCTTTGGATCACGCGCGGTCCGCGCTGAATCCCGTGCCTGACAGCGGACAGCGGGGCCGGGCGACAGCGACCCAGCCCAACGCGGCCACGTCATCACGTGGTGGAGCGGGCGCGCGCATGTGGCCGACAGCCCCTGGACCAGCGGGCGCTTCAGTGTCCGGTGTCGGATCTCCTGCGCAGGAACCGAGTGCGGCCCCCAGCGGATGTAGTGCAAATCCAGCCACACCAGAGGCCACATGATCATCTACATCAGCTCGTGTGGAATCTTCTGCATCAACACATGCAACGAATCTGGAGGGCTCTTCGGGATCGTCTGCGGCCAGCCGAAATGTGCAACTCCTGTGCAGCAGCAACAAGTTGCCCCTTCGAGGGTTATGACCCGGTTGCAGAAAGGTATTAGAAATCCAAAAATAAGGACTGATGGTACTATACCATATGGCATGCTATGTATTTCAGGTGAACCAACAAAGTTGGATGATGCACTTGGAGATCCCAGATGGAGAAAAGCAATGGACAAAGAATATGCTGCACTTATGAAGAACAAAACATGGCATCTGGTGCCAAATCAGAGAGGTAAAAATATTATTGATTGCAAATGGATATATAGAATCAAAAAGAAGGCGGATGGCTCCATTGACAGGTACAAGGCACGTTTAGTTGCAAAAGGTTTCAAGCAACGCTATGGTATTGATTATGAGGATACTTTTAGCCCTGTTGTAAAAGCTGCAACTATACGACTTGTTCTAGCTATTGCTGTATCCAAGGGATGGAGTCTGAGACAGCTAGATGTACAGAACGCGTTCTTGCATGGTGTTCTGGAAGAGGAGGTCTATATGAGGCAACCACCTAGGTATGAAAATAAACAAACACCCTATCATGTGTGCAAACTTGACAAGGCACTTTATGGTCTGAAGCAAGCACCTCGAGCATGGTACTCCAGGTTGAGTTCAAAGTTAAAGCACCTTGGTTTCATTGCATCTAAAGCTGACACCTCTCTCTTTATTTACAACAAGGCAAACACTATCATTTTCATGCTTACGTATGTTGATGATATCATAGTTGCAAGTTCCTCACAGAGTGCCACTAATGCTCTTCTGCATGATCTAAGTTCAGAGTTTGCCTTGAAGGACCTTGGTGACTTGCATTTCTTCCTAGGCATTGAAGTTAAGAAGATTCAAGATGGCATAGTGTTGAATCAAGAAAAATATGTCACTGAACTTCTGACTCGCAAGGGGATGAAGGACTGCAAGCCTTCACCCACACCACTATCCTCTTCAGAGCAACTTTCAGCACATGAAGGGGAGCCGCTTAAGGAAGAAGAAAGCACAAGGTATAGAAGTACTGTTGGAGCACTACGGTACTTGACTCTGACACGACCAGATATTTCTTTTGCTGTCAACAAAGTGTGTCAGTATTTGCATGCTCCTACATCCATTCATTGGACAGCTGTGAAAAGAATTGTACGATATGTTAAGCACACTGCAGGCTTGGGACTTCAGTTCAGACGCTCTAACTCTACACTTGTTAGTGCTTTTTCTGATGCTGATTGGGCAGGCTGTAGTGATGACAGAAAATCAACTAGAGGATTTGCAGTTTTCTTTGGCTCTAATCTTATCTCATGGAGTGCCAGAAAACAAGCAACAATGTCAAGATCAAGTACAGAAGCAGAATATAAGTCTCTAGCAAATGCTACTACTGAACTTGGGTGCTACCTATCTATCTGCTAACCCTGTGTTTCATGCTAGAACGAAGCACATTGAAATAGACTTTCACTTTGTACGAGAAAGGGTTGCAGAGAAGAAGTTAGAGATACGATTCATTCCTTCCAAAGATCAAGTTGCAGATGGGTTCACCAAAGCTTTGCCAGTCAAGCCATTTGAAGAATTCAAGAACAATCTTAATTTAGGATAGTTGAGATTAAGGGAGGGTGTTAGACATAGAGTTGTAAACGTCCTGGACATGTAATCTCAACTTCCTCTATCTCTATCTCCTCCCGTATCCTTCTATCTCTCCCTTAAGTTGTAACCACCAAATCCAAGAGATCGGTAGACATCTTGTAGACCACGGCAGAGGTATTTTTCTGCCCACAATCAATATATACAAACGCGGCTCCTCCACGGAGGAGTAGGAACGCTTCCACCAATTCCTTTAGAGGCAATCATGCCTGCACGGAGCAGGGCAACCCTCCGCCGACTGGCCATCGCCGTCACGATGATGACATTGTTGTTTCCTGCCACCGTGGTTCGTTCCAGGTTTATCCTCTTCTTTCCCTTCTTAATTTGATCCAAGTTCCTCGCAACCCCGTTCCTTGCCGGCTGCCACGAAGAGACCCGCTGCTCTTTTAATTTCAGCCCTCTTCATGGTGAGCGGCGACGGAAGCAGGACTGGGCTACGGTATTTCTGCGGGAAGCCGGTCACTCCTTGACTGTAGGTACAACAACATCGGTGAGACAGGCCCGCTCCCCCAATCGACCCATTTCTCTTGCCTCTCATTTCGCGAACTGATGGATCCGTGTAACGCCGATGCCGCATGGACCGTCCCTTGGCTGCGGCTGAGGTCCAAGATGTGCTGGAATGGTTGACACCGCAATCGTACTTCAGCGCGCTGCAGGGACATGTGCACGGACAAAACATCAATCTTCGTTGCCGCGATAATTCCATGAACTGCTCGATCGTCCTTCCCGCGTCACAGGTTTGTTCCCTTCCCCCGATTATTTCTTAAATCGAGCAAGAGAGCCTTGTCTGGGGAGAGAGATGGCACCGATGGGATGGTAGATCCATGCAGTTGCGTGGCCGCCTGGGCTCGCTACACACGGGAAGGAGCTGAAAGGGAGGTGAGATGACGGGCAGCGTGGGGTTTCCGGCCGCTGCTGCTCACGTATGGGAATGGGAGAGTGTGGGGTGCAGGGGAGAGAGCAGTTTTACCCAGGGGCTAAACCCCACGCTGCCAATGACGAGGAGCAGTCGGAGTTGTGCACGATTGGCGGCAGATGTGCTTCTTCTAACCCCTTTAGCCGCTCCTCCCCAACTGAACCAGGCCTCAGGTGATATGAGAGAGAGAGAGAGGGAGGGAGAGACAGAGGGAGAGAAGAGAGAGGGGCAGAGAGAGAGAGATAGAGGGGAAAGAGAGAGAGAGAGGGAGGGAGAGAGGGATGGGGAGATATATTTTTGTGTGACCGAAGTGATGCCACTGTTGTGCTGTGCTTCTACTAATGCGTATACAGAGAGGGAAAGGTGTCTAAAGATGTTGCTGCTAATGCATACACACAGTTAGACAAAGGTGCTATGTGAGAGTGTACTGCTACTATTATAGTTGCTCTGCTATTGCTTCTCATTTGTGCGTATGTGTGTTATGTACATTGATGTGATGGAAAATAAACAATATTATGATCTTTTTGCATAGTGGTGTTGGACTGAATGATTTATAGTTAACTCAGGCTATTATAACTCACTCACCACGGGCATCCAAACATTGAGCTAATTTACACATTGAATTGCAAATGTAATCAAAGAGAGATAGAGAAAGAGGGCGTCGATGGAGAACGACCGTTGAGTTTGGACACCGGCGATAGCCGCTTGTGGGCAAAGGGCCTTGGCGGTGAGGCTTGCATCTTCTGCTTATGGCCGGACGTCAGTGATGGCAGCTTGGGGGCGGGGGCCTTGGTGGTGAGGCATACATCCACTACTTGGTTATGGGTTGCCGACGACCATAGATTGGTGACGGGCATTGGATTTGGCGGCGTGTACACTATACTGACATACTGCCTCAGTGGCGTGTCCGAGGGGGGGGGGGGGGGGGGGGGGAGATGGGGGGCTGGTGAAGGGTACTGCCTTACTGCTGAAGTACAATGTCTATTTTGGATTTTTCTTGTGTGTCTTGCTTCGTCTTTGATAATTATTGGTTTGAGTGTGTGTTTTTAAAAAAAATTGACTAGAATATGAGAATGTCTTAAGTGATCGAGAATTACATAGTTAAATAAATTATTAGTCATGTCCTTACTTTCTTGTATACATAGAACATTGAAAAGGTATAACTTTTCTATAAACTCATTTTAGTTGAAATTAGATTTTTAATGTTTTTAATCCAATCAGATTTATGTTTTGTATACATGTGGTTTTTCACCTGTATTATGTTTACAGTACGGCAAGAAAAAGATACTTGAGAGGTATGTGGTAAGTGAGGGTGGAAAGGAGATTCAATTCAAAGTGCGTGCGTGGTGGAAAGGAGATAGTCGCATGCGTCGTTGAAGAGGTGGTGACCTTGCAGTAGGAGGCGAAGATGCGAAGAGTGTAGGTGAAGAAGTGTGCTTTAATGGGAAAATGGTAAATAATGCTCCTAATCTCCATGAGGATTCTAAAGAAATATACTAGACAGGACAAAATTGATGTTCAACGACTAGAATATGTATGTCCCGTTGCAACGCACGGGCAATTAACTAGTAAACTATTAACAGATCGAGAGAGAGTGAGAGCAAAAAGTACGTTGAGTAGGCAAAGGCGCTGGCAGAAAGATTTGTCTGTCACAGTAGGCAGTAGTGGTTAAGCTCCTGAGTGGATCTGGAACCCATCTGAATGAGGCAGACGATGGGGACCGCCTTGTGTGGTGGCGGTGATCCTGACGGGCTGATGATGATAGAACAACCTTCTCTGCGGGGGCTGCTGCTTGGATCCTGAACGGCGGCGAACAGCGAGGATGGGGGCGCCGTGCGGTGAGGACAAACTCCATGGCTGGGTGAGCTACGAAAACAGGAGGAACTTCGTTTTAGAAGAGATCGAGCAAAGGGCCGAGAGAAGGGGAAGGGATGAGATTGGAGTAATGAAGAGACGGGAATGGAGAGAGTTTCAGTAGTACTAATTCTTTGGTTGGTGCCAGGGAAAGTAATTATTCTCTTTTATTTCTTTCACGGAGAGAAGGACGTGCTTTGGTGTGTTAATTGGAGAAAAATGCTGATGTGGCACATTGATGATGTGGACAGGCTGCATGTCAAGATAAATATGGTAGTGGCCTAGTGGGGACGAGTCTCTTAGGTATATAGGATTCATTCCCTCAACACAAATGGAAGAAAAAAAAATCAAATGGTAAGCCAGTTGGAGACCATGCCTTCACACGTGAGCTACAATTACCACATTAACAAAACATAGACTTATAGTGAACACTCCAAAGTCTGCAATGTGACCAAAGTCAGTTGTGAATCAAAAGGTTGTGCACATTTAATCAGCTCTTCTACTACTTGTCAAGCGCATCAAACATCTCAACACATAACGCATGCAGAATAAAACCGGACGGCCGGAGTCCTCGTCGTCGATCAGAAAGCACAAGAGTTGGCTGTCACTATGGAACACCAATGCACCAGGAAAGGCAAAGATCCACATGTGGCGTTTGATAAAAAATGGGCTGGCTGTTGGTTCCGAGCTGCATAGAAGGTGAATCAAACCAGGGATTTTTTGTACTGTTTGCGGCAGGGAAGAGACCATCGTCCATCGTTTTTGGACGTGTGCGCACTCGGCAATGTTCTGGAAAGTGTTGAGCTCGGAGAAAGGGGTTCCGGTGGCGATCCCACCGGTGTCGGACAGACCCCATGGAGAGCTTGCTTCATGGCTGCTGCAGTGGTTTGCGGATGCAAGAGATCAGGAGAAGGAGTTGATGGTCCAGGCTACGTACGGTCTGTGGCTAGCAAGAAATGACGCGAGGGATGGCAAGAGGATAGCAGACCCGAGGGTGGTGGCTGAGTCAGTCTACGAGCACATCACGGAGTGGGCGGCTGTTCACGAGCGGCAACAGAAGATACCATCTCCAACACTGGTTGTGAGGTGGAATCCACCGGAACATGGATGGCTCAAAGCGAACGCAGATGGAGCTTTGGCGAAAAACCAAGATCGAGGCAGTGGCGGAGTGGTCCTGAGAGATCATGAAGGAGCATTCGGGGGGATGCATCTTTTGTATTCCCTGGTATTTCTGACCCAGAGCTGGCCGAGGTCTTGGCATGCCGGAAAGCAGTGCAAATGGCAATCCAAACGGGAGCAACAAAGATTCAGGTGGAAGTGGATAACAAGGGAGTTGCTGCTCAGCTGAACGACAAGGAAAAGAATCTCTCTGCTACGGGGCCGATCATAGAGGATATCAAGGTGTTGGCGCAATCACTACAAGGTTTTAAAGCGACCTGGATTAGGAGACAAGGGAATAAGGCAGCTCATTCACTAGCTAGGTTGGGTGTTAGTAGCGAACTCTGTACTTTTTGGCCTTCTGTGCCACCAGACTGTATTCTTCATGTAATCTCGGACGAAATCCCAGCTATGGGGTGAGTAATAAAGGTGATTGATTCTCAAAAAAACACATAACGCATGCAGAATAAAACTGCGGGTATCAGTAAATATGTAAAACATTAAACAAAGTTAGTGCCACCCTCGCTCACTATAAAGCTCTAAAAATCAGCGTTATCTCTATATTGTGGAAGCCCCAAGGCAACTATTTCAGCAATTCTCTTCACTCTTCACGGGGTGCGGTGCATCAACATCACTCCCACTATCATGGTGGCACTTGATTACACAATAGAGAAGAATAAAATAATCGGTCAAAGTCACTTCCCAACAAAGCAACTTCTAGAAATTCCTAGGCTCAAACAATGGGAAGGAGCCTGTCCGAGCCTTCTCGCCATGCATGTCCTGCTGGTGGGAGTTTGGATCTATGCTTGCCTCAGGGCCCACTCTTGGGGCAGCCTCATTCCTTTATGGTGGGAGTATGGATCTATGCTTGCCTCAGGGCCCACTCTTGTTACTAGCCTCTTGATCCTAGACAACAAAAGCTCTTTGGTTCTCCCGGACATATGGTGTGGCTGACTAGAACCATTGGGTTGGTTATTTGTGTGGTAGAAACAAGTGGCCTTGTAATCCCTAGTGCAGGCATTTTAGGAAGTGGAGCTGGATAAGGTTTGGCGCAAAATTGAGCATGAGGGGGTGTGTACCTGGCTGGTTAAACAATTTGCAGTCTGTGTTGTAGTCTCATAGTCATCTTGCGTTGCAAAACTCTATGGATACGATTTATGAAGAGTAGACGGCTTCATGTCACTCCTTAGTTCCTTTGTAGCGATGTAGTAAACCCATGTGAATGGGGGTTTCATTTGTATTGATCCAAACGTGTTATGGTTACCAAATTAATACACACTACTACATATTTAGAAGCTATATGCGTAGGTTGGGTTAATTAAAAATTATCAAGTGTGTTTTTTCGCTAGGTTGTCGTAGGTTCTAACTTCTAAGCTATGTTTAGCATTACGGTGGATTCTCATAATCCCGTTCATCGCACCCGTTTTCCCTTATTTAGTGTTTCTTTTTTTTTTTGCGGGATTACTTTGTGTTTCTTTGACATGCTTTTGCCTACTTATGCCTATTTTTTAACCTTACTTTATAGTCATAGCACAACTCAGTTCAACAACTGCAAACTGAGCCGTAACTATGCTCCAAAGTTGGATTACAAAGTACAAAGCCCGTGTAGGCTCAGGCGTTGGTTTAGTTGACATCCTAGTTTAGGAGGTATATCCAAGAGTTGACCATCCATCCGTGCCTAACTAATATTACGTGGTGTTTAGGTTCACATATACATGCATATATATGTATATGTATATGGGTCCCGAAACCTGGTTATGAATACATAGAAGGAAGCATCATCACCGTGTGCTTCATCCCATGGCTGAGGGCATCCCAATACTCGTAAATGGAACAATTATAGCATTGTTTGCAGGTGGTTGAGAGCTGTATAAGTCAGGACATTTAAGTTTGTACTTTCATGGTACATATTATTTATGTAGATCGGCCCACATGGCCATTACATCTCTCTATATATCCCACATGATACATCATCTCTTGCAATACATGCAACAAATTAGCACCCTGTCACCACGGTATGATCTACATCCTCCTTTGTTCCTCTCCTATGGCATATGGATTCAAGATCTGTTACCCACTTGAGGTGATTGGTAACTAGATTGAGAGACATCCGGGAAAATGTAGCTACTGTAACTACTCCACCGTGTGAAAACAGAAAGCTAAATGTTGGTTGTCTGGCTAGAGGTTGTTGGTTGGCTTGGAAAGAATCCAATCCGAGCCAGCTCGTGCACCTGCTTCACCAGGCCCGTCAAAGCTTTCGTGACTGCACTTGAACTTGGCTTGGTCAGAGCTTGAGTTTGACTTAGATTGCATGCGAGCCCAACAACTCCCTCTGCTCGTCTATGCACCGTTGAACGAGCCCTTGTCCTGATCCTAACCACCGCAAGCGATGCCCTGAATGCTAGATCTCCATTGGTCATCTCCACCCTAGCACCCGCCCCCACCTCCTCCATTTGCACCTCCGCTAGCCATCGCCACTTTGTCAACCACTGCCAACCCGCCAGTCGCCACCACTCTGTCCCCGGTAGCCACTCCGCCGCGGGCACCCACGGTTCTTGCCACCATTGCTAAAAGTACCTCTTCTTTCTCTGTGCGGCTGGACCGTGGGACAACTGAACCAGCAGTTTGGAAGGTGTACTCACCATATCATAATTGCTCTATCCTTACTCAAATGAAAGTGTTTATGGATGCAAAAAAGGGGGAAGGTTTATGCTTGGTTCTAGTAGTCATTTCATTCATCAACACTTCAGTTGCTCTAAAGTATGTGATAAAATAAATAATAGTAAAAGTTGAGCCCCGCTTCGGTACACCCCCCTGATAAACGTATAAAACGCAATATGGATCCTTGCCATATCATACCCATTTTCGTATGTATGATAGGTCACCCGCCGTATACGTATACACTGCCCGGCGAGTAGCGTCACATAAACCGGCGGACACCCCCCTTCGGCAGAGCATGGCCCATTTAATTTTTTTTTCTTGTTTTAACCTCCAAAAAATAGGTGCATGAGGTAGGATTCTAACTCCCAACCTCTTGGTTCACTTCCACCCACTGTAACCAAGTAGGACAACTCACTTACTATGCCTAATTACTTCTTTTATTCTTCTTGTTGTGCATCTTCTCAGTCTGGTTTTCTTCTTTTTTTGGTTTTGTTTTGCCTTTTTTTTATTTTTCTTTATTTTTGCTTCTTTTTCTCATTTCTTTTTCATTTTCTTAAATTCGTGAACATTTTCATAAATTCAAGAACTTTTTAAAAATCCGTGAACTTATTTTTTGAATACATGAACTTTTTTTCAAATGAATGAATGTTTGTCAATTTCGGAAACTTTTATCTTCAAACAGTGCAACTTTAGGTAATTGAGATCTACAAAAGTGGTAGTTGAAACGTTTATGTGCATGCAACAATAGAAGTATAAATAGCAAAATTTGACCGAGAGTACAACCAGATGTTTGAGTTGAGTTTCAATTAACACGGGAAAGGAGGTAAGGCAATCACATGGCCGTGGTATGGCCCGGTGCCTACCTAGCTCTATAAATCGTCAATAGCATTGATCAGCACGTCCAATACACTAGGAAGGGAAGAAGGAAGTAAGAAAGAATCCCGCCGACTGAAGTTCATGGAAATAGTCATATACACTAGGAAGGAAAGAAGGAAGTAAGAAAGAATCCCGCCAACTGAAGCTCATGGAAATAATCTTTACACGTACACACATCTAGTTGTTCCGATCGTGGCAATGCATGCATGCAAATTAATCTGTGTTTGCTACCTATGGGCCCAGTGCACGCGTATGTTCCCGGATTGTGAGGTATTGGGAATAATCTACATGTTGCAACAGTCATCCTCACTTGTAACTATAATGTTGAGTTATGCAAATATGTAATGAATTATGGAGGGACTAAAGTACAAGAAAAACAATTACTATAGGATATTATATACTGGGAAAGGGAGAGAGAGAAGTGTAGAAGCTCCAGAAAAAATTCCCCACTCTGTGACACCGTACTCTTCAATTATATGAGCCCTGACTCAGGGATTCTCGATGTAATATAATATCTCGGATTAATTAGTGACAACATATCAACATGGGAAGTTGTTGGTGAGCTCTTGGAATGTAGCGAAGGATTGTCGGTCAAGGACCTAAAATGCAAGATGGGGACTCCTTGGCCACTAAATACTACACAGAGGTTCGCCACTAGCACCCAGTTCACATGAATGGCAATGTCCTCGTGTGGAATATAGTCTATTTCCCATAAAAGCAAAGCCGCAGAATCATCAGTACGCAGTACCACTATGTTGAGGAAGAAATCGAGTGATCCAATCCTCATTTTCTTTTTTCGATAAAGAATCCTCTCTTTTTTTGTCGGCGAGTATTCTCGAAGACAGTGTGCTTAGACTCATTGGCTTGGTGGAGTCTAATCCAACTATGTGCCTTTCTCGCAAAAAAAAAACTATGAGCCTTGATTGCCGCTAGCTTAGCTCTAAATATCAACTTGGCAGTTTAAATTTTCAACTAAACGGTATTCACTTCTATAGTCATCATGTAGTTCTGCAGCACCCAAGTGAAAAATTAAGATTCGAGAGGGTATAAACTTGATCAGTGCATCGTTAAGGTGTGTGGACATATGATTCAACCAATCCACTGATAAAAAATATAGTAAATGTCCTGTTCATTCGAGAGGGTTTGTATGGTACCTTCAGTGGAAGCATGGACATTTACTTACTGCATCAATCGGCAGTAGACACACACATTTCTCAGTTGCCAGCTCAATAAATCGTCCAGGGAACACACGCCACGATATACTAAGAAGAATTAATGTTGGCCGGTGGGGCTCTCTTGATATATAACCTAGACACTTGGACTGCGCTCACCCGTGGCATCCATGTGTGCATGATCCAGTTACCAATTTATGCATATGTTCAGGAGTTCTATGCATGGCATACTTAGGATTGTGAGGCATTGGGATTCCTGGTGCTACAAAAGCTATCTTGTGCACACAGTGCATCCTTAATTTGCACGTTTTCAGTATGAGTTTCACCCGAAGTGGTATCTTGATCTCAGGTTGAAGTCAAGAACAGTGTACCTGCTGATGTTGTTACAGTTCTAGCTTCCTAGCTCCATTGAGAGGCATTATTGTTTGTTTGGCCGAGTAACCACGTAGACCATGGCCATTGTTCACATGCATCTCCGTGGCATGCTTACTACAAGGGAAATATGAAAATTCCTTTGGTACACCATCCCTAGAAAAGTTTACAAATATTTATGCAAACAAATTGTAAGGATTAGAACTTGCCCCTTTGATTGAGAAGGGTAGCATGGTCATCCCATATCGTGACAAATATGTAGACATATTGTGACTAAAATGGTGAGATTAATTAACTAAGAACTCATTCAATTTCCATCTAAATTTTTTTGCACCTGCCAAAATCGCTCGGATCAAGAATAAAGAAAAAACAAAGAGGCTACCACATCACCAAGAAGCCTACACGGGAACAGAGCTGAAATGAGAACCGAGGAAGCCAGTCGACCAAAGTAAAAGCCAGCGATGGATGCACCTTCATTCATCTATCTACTATGAGAGCAACTAGCCCGACATTTTTATACAAGTTCGCCATGAAGATATTTTCAATATCAAATCTCTGCCTGGATCTCGGGTGGGGTATCCAACCATTGATCGACCAACTGATCATAAAGAAGAAGAAAATCCTCCATTGGCATCAAGAAGTTTCCATTCTTTTGTCGAGGCAGGAGGGAATGGAAGGCGAATTATTGATGATTGATTAATATGTATACCTTTGATTAGGATGTGTCGACCATGTTCACATGTGCACCATGGACAATGATATGCATGCACATTTGACCGCTCCATCATACTTCATATATTTTAACATGTGTGCTTGTGACCCCTATTCATCTCTAAATCTCTTCTTTTGTCAAAGAAAAAACTAGATGAATAGGGTTTTTTGCGGGCCGGGTGTTAAAGTGGGAGCCTTGCTTATAATGAACGGCCACGAAAGCTCTAAAGCTGGCCAAGACCACAAATACACGACGAGAGTTTAATCCAAACGAGGAAAAGGTAAGGTAAGCATGTGACCGTAGTTTCAGAAAATAAAGAGATAGGTATTATCTTGGCACACATGGTTCCATACCTAGCTCTAGAAATGAGACAATGCGGCATTGGCCACCACGAGGAAGAAGAAGGCTATTGGTGAAGTTCTTCACAATCTATAAGCCCACAATTGTTTTTCCATTCGCATATCCAAACCTAGGTGTTCGGGTTGTAATGTTGTTTGCAACGATATAACATGTATGTTGTGAGTTATTGGGATTGTATGTGCTACGATATCTTTTCGCGACCGGATAGGTCGACATGGATGCTTCACAAACTAGTTAGTATCACCTTGAAGATGTAGAATTTCTGCCAAGCCATCCTTTGCTTGGGTGTAATTCCGGCTCCCCGCAAGAAGTAACAGATGATCATTATTGCGTAGACGCAACAATAATATTGTCTAGGATTGTGAGGCTGAGGCATTGGGAGTCTTGGTGCTACAAAAGCTATCTGGCACACACGGTGCATCCTTCATTTGCACATTTTCACTATAAGGTTCACCCGAAGTGCTATCTTGAACTCAGGATAAAGTCCAGATCATCGTACCTGCTGATGCTGTAACAGTTCTAGCTTCCTATAGCTCCATTGAGACGCATTATTGTTTGTTTGGCCAAGTAACCACATAGACCTAGGCCATAGTTCACATGCATCGGAGAGGCATACTTAATAGTCCCTCCGTTCTAAAAATCTTGTAGTGCTAGATACATCCATTTGAGCCCATTTGAGCGACAAGCTTTTTGGGACCGAGGGAGTACAAGGGAAATAGAATTTTTCCTTTGGTACACCATCCGTAGAAAAGTATATAAATATTGAAATCAATTGTGAAGATTAGAACTTACCCCTTTGATTGAGAAGGGTAACATGGTCATGTCATATGGTTAGAAATACACAGACGTATTGTGACCAAGATGGCGAGAGTAATTAACTAAGAACTCGTTCAGTTTCCATCTACGTTTTTGTGCGGCGACCAAAATTGCTCGGATCAAGCGTAAATAAAAACACAAAGAGGCTACCACATCGCCAAGATGCTTGGAAAGGAATAGAGCACAGATGAGAATTAAGGAATCCGGTCGGACAAACTGAAAAACAGTCATGGATGCATCTCCGTTTATTTATCTGCTATGAGAGCAACCAGGACAACATTTTTATGCAAGTGACCCATGACAAGATTGCCAATCTGGAACCTCCGTCTGGTTCCTGGTGGGGTATCAAGCAGTTTCATTTCTTTTGTTGACGCAGGAGGGAATGAAAGGCGAATTAGACATGATTGATTGATGTTTATATCTTTGGTTAGGATGTGTCATACCGTGTTCACCTTCACCTACGTACCATGGATGATGATATGCATGCATGTTTGACCGATCCATCATACTTCATATATTTAACATGTGTGCTTGTGACCTCTATTCATCTCTAAATGTCACCTTTTGTCAAATGAAAAACTTGTGGGATTATTTGTGGGAGAGCATATATTATCGGGTCTTAAAGTGGGAGCCTTGCTTATAATGAACGGACACCAAGCTATAAAGCTGGCCAAAACAACAAATACACGAAAGGAGTTAGTCCAGATGGGGGGAAAACGTAAGGTAATTAAGCACGTGAGCATAATCATGGCACACATGGTTCCATACCAAGATCTGTAAATGAGCCAAGGCATTGGCCACCATGAGGAAGAAGAAGGCTATTAGTGAAGTTCTTCGCAATATATAAGCCCACACATGTTCTTCCATGGCAATGCATGCAAGATAATGTTTCCCATTCACATTTCCAAACCTAGGTGTTGGGGTTGTAATGTTGTATGCAGTGATATAAGGTGTAGGTTTGTGAGGCATTAGGAGCGTATGTGCTACGATATCTTTCACCTACCACATAGCTCGACATGGATGCCTCCTGAAATAGTTGGTATCACCCTGAAGATGTAGACTGTCTGGCATGGCACTGCTGAGCCATCCAACTATGCTGAATTTGCCCAGGTGTAATTCCGGCTCCCCGCGAGAAGTAACGGATGCTCATTGTATTGTAGAGGCGGTAACCCTATTCTCTTATACGGAGCCCTATAGCACTGAGATACAAGTCACTAGAAGAGAGTAGCACTTAAACAAATATTTAATTCATACGCTCATACATAAGGGCATCTTCAAAGCGGACCCTCAAACCTCTGGACTATAGTGTCCGGACCACTTTTGCCATCCAACAGGGACCTGTATATATCCTCTTAGCAGTTCAGACGTACGGATTCCGGTATCCTAGAGAAAAACGTGGCGGATTTGTCGGAGTCCGGACATCCAATTGACCAACCAAAAGCCTCCGCATTGTCCTACTCTCTTTTCTCTCACTTCACATGCATGGTCCCCCTCTCCTCTCTCCTCCCAACCAGACACCACATCGCAAATCCCACCACATGCTTGATCCCCCTCTACTCTCTATCCTCCCAACCGGATTAATTTGTAAATAGGTTTAGATGGCTCCCTCCGGCATCATGTCAGCGGACCATGTCCAGACATAAAAACGTACATATACCAAAGACATTTGTGGGTCAGCTTTGGAGATGCCCTAAGATATAATGTACTGGAATTGCCCCAGGAATTTATTTACTAGTTTTTTTTACATATAATAGGACAAGGTACGACTTGATCGCAACTCTTGACATCTCAAGTTCTGTCTAATATTGAGAAATTTGAAATTTTCTTGAAATTAAGGTAGATTCTGATATTAAAACAAACCTAGTACCCATGTACGAAACCGTTAATTCAAGTGTGGTTGCTGTTCTGGTGTGCTAGTCCTATGGAGCCTTAGCCCGACGACTTTCCGACTGTGTACTACAATAAGGTTTGCCCGGCTCCGATGAGGAAGGGGCGAAGACGGCGGCGCGCCTTCGGCTCGCTCTAGTGCTTGTAGTCATCGCTAGGTGGTCTACGGACCTAGATATATTTTTTTACTTCTGGTGTTCTTTGTACTACCTTGACAGTTGATGAATAGATCGGAAGTTTTTCTCGCAAAAAAAATTCAAGTAAAATTACATCTTTCTTGTTTTAAAAAAAGATAAGTGTACATTCGTTCCTGACTTATTGGGTCGTGTCGTTTTCACCCCTCTTTTTTTTGGTGTATTTTTCACCATTAAATGGCAATACTTGATTATTTTAGTCCCTTTAGTGGTTAGTCAAATCCGGATTTGAGCTCTCTCTCTCTCTCTGTGCACGCCCGACAGGGAGGTATCGAGGCGAGACCGTGGTGCTGGGAACACTGCTCTTACCCGGGAGACGACAATATTGTCGACAAGCGAGTGTCGTGGCATGCTGCTGTTCCTTGATTGGCGCCACCTAACCCTAGTGCCCCTTCCGGATCATTGTGGGAATGTAGGTCATGATATAGTGGGCACATCCTTGACGGTGACTGGGCTGGCATGGAGCTATATATGTGAAGGATAATAACAATGATGCATCGACCAGTACACTATTGCCATTTTTACTTTCTTGTAGACTAAATCTCCCTGGTCACTCTATTTCTTCCACTGTGTCAAATGGACATTTCTTTGATACATGTTAGACCTGTCTCAGATGAGGGGGTGCTCAAGGTCTCCAAGGTCTCCCATGAACAATATTGTCGACAAATGGTTGTCTTGGATGCTCAAGGTCTCCCATGCACATGGAACTTAAATGCTACTCAATATACAACACCATATTCCTTGGAGCAAGCGACCCAATTGTGTCATTAATTGGAGCATATTGCTTGTAAGAAAACCATTTGGATCATAGGCGGTTTTTCTCCAACCATGTGAATTAATAATAAATGAGATTCAGACTCATACATCGATGCTACATAAGTTTGCTAGCATGATACATGACCATGGCATGTTCGGCTCTCTATATAAACCTACCACGGCACAACATTACTTGTGAATTGTGACGAATGAAACTAGCACCCTGAGTGTTGCTACTTACCGAAGCTTTGTTGGTAGTCTGCATCTATAGTTATGCAGTATTCAGTTCATCTTCACAAGAATATTAATAGCTTAGATCTGTCCCCAGCATGGGGTGTGTCATGCTATTGGATTGCGAGGTATTGGGAAAGAAGGGTTTATGTGCAAGTCGGCCTACTTGTGATTGAACTAAAATCCCTGGTTCGGTTCTGTCTTGAACTAGCTAGAGATATCAGAAAAGTGGTGCACTAGTCTAAGCCCTCTCGCCACAGAAGCTGCACACTTGCACCTGCTCGCGCTGAGATTTCTTCTCCCCTTCCAAAAGATCAGCATCTCTGTGTACTTCCAGAGGTCTGCTTTAGTAAGAACCTATCAAGCATGAGCCTGCAATCAAAATAGAAGGTAACCCCCCCCCCCCCCCCCCCCCCCCCCCCTTTTTTTACCAGACAGAAAGTGACAAGGTGAATGCAGAATCACGACGATTGAACGTAGATCAGCCAACAACACACTTGAGTCCCCAGATATGACTATTTTCCCTGCATTATGTATGACTATATTTTGTGAGTCTAAGGCTAGCCTTGTCATCCAGCAGAGTAAGAGACATCATCGCTGCAATGAGTATTCACCATCCATTATTAAATTCCAGCTAATTTCTCGGTACATCTCTAGAAGCAATTTTAGTCTTTTGTTAATCAAGCCTTTGATCATCTGTTTAATTACGAGAAGAAGCAATGACTTCATCTTTGACTAGGCTAACCATATGTTCACTAGTATCAATCAACAAGCCTAAAGTTATCCGACTTCCATTTCATCTTTAACTCTAAAGACCACCTAATTCATTTAACTCAAATATTACTATGGTTGTGATATTAGCCACCACGGTATGATCTACATCCTCCTTTGTTCTTCCCATATGGCATATGAAGTCAAGATCTATTACCCACACGAGTTAATTGGATTGAAAGGCAAAGGGAAAATTGAAGCAACTTAAGATGTTGTTCTAAAAACATACTCCTTTGCTGACTGGGGCTCGGCCGCCACCTGCTCTGCGCTATGCCGGTCCATATCCTAATCGCCATGGCTATCAACCCCCGGCCCCCCAACATCCTGAAGCAAATGAAGCGCCTCAACAGCAACTTCCTCTGGTACGGGAGAAAGGGCGCGAGCAGCAGCCACTGCCTCGTTGGCTAGGGCAAAGGTATGCAGGTCGATCTCCCTCAGCGGCTTTGGCATTCAGGACTTGCGGCGCATGGGCATGTCCCTCCGCGCTCGCGGGATGTGGCTTCAGAGGACCGACCCGTCACGTCCTTGGCAGCACCTACATTTTTTTTGAGCTGCAGCACCTACATATATATCCTTTGGGAACCTGACGTCCACACGATCTTCCAAGCCTCCACATCCTGGACCCTGGGCGACAACTGTTCTTGATGTTTTTGGAGCGATCACTGAATTGATGGCTACTCGATCGTGTCGATTGCCCTGTTAATTAACGGTATGGTACTGAAGCGCCACCGCGAAGCCTGCTCGGTTCATGGTGGCCTTCTTCTGCGCGCCTAGATTCGCGACATTGAGGGTGCTCTTTGTGTCGTGGCCATGGTGCAATACGTTGAGCTATGGCTCCGCCTTCGCTATATTATCTTTAGTGACACGCAGGATACGCTCACCTGGCGTTGGTCTGCTAACGGCCTATATAACGCTAAGACCTTCTAGCAGGACATGTTCTTGTGCACGATCACCTCTCCTCATTGGCGTCTGACCTAGAAAAATTGGCCCCCCTGCGCATCAAGATCTTCCTGTGCCTGGCCCTCAGGGGCGGTGCTATACTGTGGACTAGCCAGCCTGACACGTTCTTGTGTTCATGCCAAGCATGTCTATAATTTCTCCTCTTCTAACAATGAAAAGATTCCTTTTGCGTATTCGCGAAAAAAATAACTTCATTTGATCTACTCAATTATACTAGTACTGTGACATCATTTATGAATAGAAAATTAAACAAGGGTGAAGTAGATAAAAATGTTTAGCTCCAAGTGTTTGGATGCTCTTAGCAAGCGAGCCAATTGTACCATTAGAGGTTGCTCGGAAATCTGTAACTATATGTTTATTAGCATTAATCAAAGCTTATCTGACTTCCATTCCATCTTAAAATAGCTTTCTTTCTCTCAATATGCATAAATTCTATGAATTCCATCTTAGCTAAAAAGCACTTAAATTCATTTACTCAGTTATTACTACGATGGTTCTATCGCTGGAGTAAAATAAGGTTAAAAGGGTGCTGTAGAGATATAGTTCTTTTATACTTCCTCCGTTTCAAAATAATTGAACTTCTAGGATTGTTCTCAGTCAAACTTCATTAAATTTGACCCACACTATTTAAAAACATATCAACGTCTACAAAAGCAAATTTACTTCATTAGATTCATTACTAAATGAATTTTCATATCATATATATTTGATATCATAGGTCCTTGCGGATTTTTCTATACACTTAGTCAAACTTTAAAAAAATTGACTTGGAGAAATCCTATAATTTCAGTTATTTTGGAACGGTGGGAGTATTCTGAAGGGAGAGATAGCAGTTTACCTCCAAGGGATGTGGATCCTCTGAGAAAGCACCATCTATTGTTGATGTCAGTTCTGAGATGGCTAACCATGCTTGTCGTGCAGTTCTAAGGAAGCATCCTCGGTTTTGTGTTGCATCTTTTATTTGTAGGACATCCAAATGCTCGCAAGCGAACCAATTTATCATTGGCTAGAGGTGTTTAAGAGCTCTATAATCCAGGACATTCTGACTTGTACCCGCAGGCTACATATATTTTTAGCTAGAACTGCACATGGCCATTATATGCCTAGCTCTTTCTATATATATCCCCCGGCTACATATTACTTAGCTATGTCGGAAGATGGCCATTACATGCCCAGCCCTCTCTCTATATGTATCCTATTCAAACACAATAAGGTGCACGACTATGGCGATCGCTGGGGCTATCCAGCTCATCACTTTTACTGTGCCGAAGGGAGAGATAAAAAAGAGAGAAAGAGACCGATCGCAGTCTCAGTAGCCTTTTCCCCTCTTCCTCCTGTCCCCTCTTCCTCCTGGAGCCCTAGGCACACCATCTCCCGCACAGCTCCCTCGATCCCCTTTCTCCTCCTGCTCCCCCGACTCCCTCTCTCTCTCCACAAATCGCCGCCGCCGCCGCCTCCGTTCCTCCTGGGCACAGCCAACTCCAGCGTTGCCATCAATAGGCAAGGCTCCTCCTCGCCTCACTCTACCGATTCACCGCCCTAGCCACTGCTCTATGCCCCCAAGCGCGCCCGCACAACTAACCCTAGCCTCACAGGAAGAAGAGGAGGTCGTGGGGGAGGAAGGAGAAGAGGGCATGAGGGTCATGGGGGAGGAAGAAGAGGAGGCTATGGAGGTCGTGGGAGAGAGGAGCAGGAGGCCACGGGGGAGGAAGAAGATGGCCCTCTTGTTCCCGAAATTGGTCTTCGCGTCAACTGCGCTGGCTGCTCCCAGTCCCAGTTGTGCTTGGACGTTCCTGTTCATTGGCTGGTGCTCATATGCGATTTTTTGTTCATTTTCCCTGCAGATTGGTCCACTGTGAGCGGATTCTCTTCCTTTTGGCCGGTCCCCTGGACGTGCCTCCTTCGATCTGTGCCTGCACATCCTCTATAAGCACCCTCACGCGTCTCCGTTCATGGATCTGCAGGTCAACCCCTCTTCTCCTCGTCGTTTCCACTCATATTCTTTTCCAGAGCTAGGTGTACGGTTGTATGGCAATTTGTTTTTGGGACTCGCTATGTTCTGCTTGTCCTGGTTGTTATGTGTGTTGATGTGCAGGTTGGCCAATGAGGGCTTTCTTTTCTGGTAAAGGCCAAAAGTACTATTCTTTGTGCATTGGATTTTCGTAGCTCCCTTGTTTCCATGTTGGCTGGTTTTAGCGGGGTGTTAAATTTATGCTTTTTGTTCTTTGTCTGGATCCAGGTAGGGCCTACGATTATTGTTCCTTTGTGCATGGAAATGTTGGTGGTTTTGTTCTTTTGTGCATGAAAGGGCATCATGATCTGAATTTCCAACGTTTGAGTTGTAATTAGTGTTATTGTTACACATGAAAACATATGGTTATTTATCCAGCCACACATAAAAAACAGAGGGTTGTTTGTCCAACAATTTTCTTTTTCTGTGATGGTTTTACCAGAAACAAATCATAGCCACTATTACATCATGTTATTTATCTTACTGTGCCATTGTATCTGTATACTCTGTCTATGTCCTTTTGACATTCCCAGTTCTGTTTTTCTATGGTATATATTTGACTCCTTTCCATGCCTTTTGGTTTTGAATCTGTCCTCATGGTCATGTCTACTGGTATATAGTGCACTAAAAGCCACATATATTGTTATCTACAAACTGTGTATCATAAATTTATGTTTTACATAGATTTTTCGCCTCCTGGTATTAGGTCATATGGTTCAATTGATATTTCATAAGACAATTTTCTTCTTTACCAAAGATGAGCTATTGTTGGATAATTTGCATGTCATGTGGACATCAGTTATAAATTGCAAAGGGGAGATACTAATCTTATTATAGGTGTGGTGCAGGTTACAACTCTTCAGTGCTTGTTGCACCCATATATTTTCAAAGCAGAGGATATGATACATCATGTAGTTTGGTCACTAATTAATTCATCACTTGAGGTTTATTTTTTACCATTGGACATGTAGGTTTTGTGCTAGAATGCTTTCCATACACAACTATTAGCTATGCTTAATTGTGTTTTGCATCTTCCATGCAGCTCGTGCATTGCAGAATTTTATAATTAGCAAGAATTTTACCGCTCCAGACTGAAAAGTTTGTTGACTTGGCACTATGCTCATATCTGACTATGAGATGTGTGATATTTTGTTGCAGCCCTTACTATACTTCTTAATTCTCTTTGCTTCCTTTCATATTTTCCTGTAAATTAATTAGAAGGTTTATATTTTATTAGGTGCATGGGCACTTGCCGCTACAGCAAGAGTTGCCACCAAATCAGATTAGAAGTTTTTTAAACAGATTCCTATATTTTGAAGTAGTTATGCTCATCACATAGCTTGTATGGATCATGTCTTACTATATAATGTACTTCATCGTGTCTCAAGCTTCTGTGCTTAATGGTGAGACATGCCACATGGTCTTAAATATGATCAGCGAAAACCTGAATACATGCACGTTTATCTTTACTTTTCGGGGTTTGATATTCTTGATGCTGTATGAGGAAGGCTTGGTGCAATAAAAGATTGTAATATGTGGCTTCCTCATTTTTAGGTACTGGAGATGTATAAACAGGACGAAGTTTACAAGTTAGTAATAGGCACTTCATATGTGATGCCATGTGAGGAAGCCTTGGTATGATACAATAAGAGATGGTAATTCGAGGGAGGTCAGAGCCCAAATTTGTAGTTACCTACCAAGGTTACTAAATTCAGTATACTATAAAAATTATGTGCTGCTGTAGTATTTATCTACAATCGAGTATGGATGTCGGTCAGTTTTTCAGATTACTGCTAGCTTCAATTGTTGTATTTTCTTGGATGTTCCCAAAAACATATGTGGAAAGCTTTCTTTCAGGCGATTGGATTAACTATGCTTTCTGCTATTTTTTTACAGTATTGTTAATGCCAAAGTGTTATCATGACTTACTGGTGAATTTTAAAAGTTATATATTTGCACATATATGCAGGTATTTAACTTAACATGATCTGCATATTCTGAATCTGCAGTTCTGCACTATGCTTTGCTGGACTACCCATTTATGTTTCCCTTAGGTACATACAAAGTTTCCAACAATGATGTTTCATGTCGTTTTTGAAGTAATACATTTTGATTCTATTCATTTTTAATTTAAGTTCAGCGACAGTTCTTCAAGTTCAGCTACAGATAGATCAATTTTGAGCATGCTATACTAATTTGTTGTGGTGTGGATGGATATTGAAAAAATGAATTATCGATGCTATAACCCAACCCGTTTCTTAGTGCCAAGCACTCATCATTACGGTATCCGTCCTGTTTGCCACCGCTTTGGCGGTTTTTTGTTTCTAGAAAATTGTACCTTATCAGGTACTCTCAAAGATCCTTTCCTATACACCTACAAAGGACATTTCCCATCTCAAATAACATGGTTAGAGTCTAAACGCTATGACAGATGACAAAACTTTTTTTTGCGGGAATAAAACTCCTTCTGTAGCTGCTTGATGTCATTACAGTCGTACAAACTGCTTGAGGATTTACTGTCGATTTTGTGCTGATGAAAAGGGGTCACTGGGTTTAGAACATACTTCTCCAAACATTTGAACTTATCATAATAGATTTGTGATCCATCTCACTTTGAACCTATATGTATGCAATCAACTTCTCTCCTTATCGGTTACGATTTGTGACGACCTAGGTTAAGGAAAATCAGCTATGAATGTAGTTACCTATGCATAAACTGTTTAGATCTTATCGACATCAAGTTAGTTGTCTTCTGATCTGCCCACCGCTTCTGCGGGCAACGCATGGCAAGCCGCGCTTTCGTTCGTATTTTGAATTTCATGGATTTCTGTTTCCTGTTTACTGTGGAACTCTAGATGTTATGTCAAGAAAATGTTTGCATTATATGCCATCTATATCGTCTATTGTTCAGGTCCTAAATTCTTGTTGTATCGGAATTTGTAGTTTACTTGTTTCCAATTTAATACCATCAACAATAAGCCAATTTCTATTTCACACGAGAACATATTTTCTCTGCCTTTGCCCTATTAAAATTACATAGCATCGCATCACTCAGAAAGCAATATGTTTTCCTAGGTATTCCAAACTTAGTCAGATCACATGGGCCATGGCTGATCGAAGGCCTCTGCTTGCCACAGCACGACAAGCTGGAACTACTGATGCTCCAATTGCAGCCAGGTATTAGCTACTCTTGCCTAGATTTATTCAGGGCACTAACGTTTTTAACGAAAACGGGGACCTTTATTGGTTTACTATAATGTTCATTACAATCCAAAGAAAGATACGCAAATACTATCGGTGGAACCACCTCACTTGTGCCGCATGATCTAGCATGCGCGGCAAGCAATGGTCCACTAATTAGCAAAATGATGTGGCGATTTGTTTTATCCTGCATGAGATTTTTATATGATAATTCTAGAAACTGAGTCGAGTAGTCTATCCTATTCATAGCAGGGCAGGGTTCAAATCTCAAGCATGTTTTCTTATTATTTATTTGCAATGAAATTTGTTCGAGTGCACTTTTTGTACATTCCAGCTTCAAATTACTTCTGCTCTATAAGGTAAGAATGCTTTTTTCGTACTACCATGCTTCACAATATACAGCTCTTTTGCATGATGCAAACATTGAGGGTATTATTGACACATACACCCATGCCAGTAAAAATTATCAGACATGAGGGGATATTTGACATTATACAGTTTTTTGATTCGTGCCTCTCGGCCAAAGGGGATGAGATGGGTTGTGCATAGAATTGTGTTTTACAAATTTCTTTACATCAGTTCATTACATGGGGATCTAGAAATTTGGTTTGTGCATAGACTTGCTGTTTTAAAATCTTTGATTCGTGACTCTCGGACAAATTTTGTTGATGTTTTGGTATGAATTTTCGTTCTTCTGATTTGTCTCCTGTTTCCTGCAATTCGGTTCCTACAATCAGTTGCATTCTTATTATGAAATTAATGTGTTGTAGTTTATCAATATCACCTGAATTAGACCATCTGATTCAAGGTAGTAGTATACTAGAAGAAAAGTACTTTCTGGGGATCTAGAAATGTTTCACCGGATTATGACTTGACCAGGGATTCAGGGTACAAACACAAATTGAAGAGATTGTTCAAGACCTATGATTATGTTTACCAACTTAAGGATGGTGATTATATGTCGATTTCTATACTGTCGTGCAGTTCAGCGTCCCTCTCGTCGCCCGCTTTGTGCCATTCATGTGTTCCTTTTCTATATCTAGAACTGCTGTTTCGTTTGGGTTTGTCAAGGTTTGACATGCTTGTGCTGGTTAATATCTGGAATTGTTTCATAAACTAATATTATTTTTATCCAAACTTTAAGCCTTTTCTTAATCCTCATCTAAAAAGGTGGCCATGTTGGCGGCGCTACGCAGCAACCAGATCTGCAAGAACCACACCCATCGCAGGCAGGAACACGCTACGGCACCTTGAGTAACACTAAACGGCGGCGCAACCCATCAGGTACAACACTTCAACTCTATTCTCATGGACACTTCTATCAAAACATTCAGATACATTTTTCATGCACTGGCTGATGCATTACAAGGTCGTATCTGCTCTTTGTAGCTCAATCATTAGTTTCATTTAGTCTATGATTTACTTCATTGGCTTTAGGATTAGTCCATAGATTATATTATTTTAGTTTGGTTATTGATTAAGTTTTTCGCTTCGGTATTAATTACATGAATGGTTAGCTCTCTGCATCGTGCGTGTCGTACTCTTGCAGTTTTAAAATCTTTGATTCATGGCTCCCGGCCAAAGGGGACCAGATGAGTTGTGCATGCACTTGTGTTTTTCAAAATACTTTACGTAAGTTCATTACGTGGGACCTTTATTTCTTTCCTCTTCTATTTTCACTATATGGAATTTTTATTGTACAAATCTAATTTCCTTTAATTTTGGTAACCTGATGCATTCCATTTAAGTAGTTCATGTACTACACTTCCATTAGAAACTGTTATTTTTATCTGCTGCGTACCTTTATCTCTTTCCATCTTAGCTTACTTCCAATTATTCGCATTTCTTACTCACAGGGACACCAGTTGGAAGTTGAGCCCTGTGACTACATCATTCGTGGTAAGCACACACAGAGTACTTTGAAAACCAATACCTCACTTTCTTTCCTGCTGCACCTGACATAAAACACAAAAAAATGCAGGCACGCCTGGCGGTGTTACTTTGGCAAGCTGGAGGACCATTGCTTCTGGGGCAATGAAGTGAAGTTGTATGAACATCATGTGGATAAGCTCTTCGCAATGTTTTGGCACAGGAAGCCAAAGATCGAGTACTATGTCTGCACCATCAACAAGACGTTTGCCAAACCAGGCTAGCGCATGGTATGCTCAAATGCATAGCCTGATCAATGTTTACTAACTTCATGATGTAGCAAGTTGTATCTCCATACTATAGACTCCCACTTTTTATTGATTTTTTAACAGAAAACATGTTGATTGATTCTCACCGAATATCTGTGCTTTTAACTTTATTTTTTGAACACCACTACTGACTAGTAGAATGCCCGTGCGTTGCCACGGGCTTCTGAATTATTTTGCTGGAGTTATATAAAGATAACGCATGTTAAATTTCACAGGTAGAGACAATATAAACGGTCACAATTGCATAATAATAGAAGTCCACTTCACTTGTAATGTAAACTGATAACAAAATGGCAAATTGACAATGTATACATATAAAGTGACGATCCAACTAAAAATCTATTACAAATTATTGAGATCTACTTGATGCGCTTAAGAAATTCTCGCACAATATCAGAAAAGTTGTCTTTGGCTTCATTCGCACGATGTTTGAGCAAGTATAATAAAAACTGCTTACTCAACTCATACCCATCCTGCAAAAGCAATATATGTAGTTAGCATGAATACTTCACGTGGAAGGTCTAAAAACGTATGTAACGGACAATACTCACCGTGCAAACCGGCTTCACCAGGTCTTTACCGTTCCATGAAAGCATAAAATGAAAAACAAAATAGCCAAACAAATCCCTGCAATTTCCTAAATTGTTATTAAATTAAATATGGTGATAACAAAAATAAATGTTTATATTATGAATTTATAACCCATCTACGCTTGTTGGAATACCATTAGGAAATAAACATTGCCATTTTGATATATTGGAATTCCATCCTGGTTACTTTATTTCGAAAGCTTTGAATTCCCTCGCGAAACTTTTTAATTTCAATAAGTGCCTCCGAATTTTAAGCTCTGACGACTGTGTTGTATGAATAGGGTCCAGAATAGATACACGACGTGCCTCTTTGTCGATGACGTACAAGATGTATAGGCCGATGAATGCATATGGAAGATAAATCTACAAGTGGTAGCTAGTAGAACGTCCGTGCGTTGCTATGGGCTACAATGCATATAAATGAATCACTCAAATAATTAAGGTCGTCTTTATGGTCGAAACTCATTTCTTCCTCATACGTCCGAGTGTGTTTAGATATCCAATGGGCGCCCAACAGGCTCTCCAAATTCGACCGTCTGGACTATCCGCCATGTTATCTTAGAACACGTGAGCCCAACTCAAAAACCCCACCCCACGACGAATCATTCTCTTTACCCGTCGGACCTCCCTTTCCCGCTCGGTTTTCCGTCATAGCGGGACATTTCTCAATGGAGCCCTCTCCTTTAAAACCGGATGGAGCCCACCTCACCTTCGTCATGGCGCCCTCTCTCCTTCAAACCATACTTCCTCACGTACCGCCAAGGAGGAGTCCTCCGCATACTGCCTTGCTCTCCGCACTGATCCCCTCCCCACATGTTTGTGCTAATCCGCCATCACCATCAAGCGCAAGCGCGGGAGGAGGCGTATGCCGCCCATGATGCCCATCGAGCCAAGAAGGCTCCGATGTCTCCTAAGCCATTGCCACATTGTAAGATACAGTTGAATGCCATGCATTACCACAAAACAAAAATATGATGTCCGTTGTTGGGCATGCAACTGATACTCCACCGTGAACATATGAAGGCAATAGTTCAAGCTTCATATGTTCTAATTTTCAAGCTTCATATGTTCCTATCCTGTGTGTGTGCTTTTTACCACGGGCATGTAACATACAAATTAGAACATATGAAGCATGAACTATATTGCCTTCATTGGCATGCATGCTATTGGTTCCATATTTTTTGTGAATGTGATGTGTGCCTTAGGACCTATCTGTAGGTATACTCCTATCCTGTGTGTGGGCTTTTTATGTCTGAATTGACCTGCAATGAGGCCATAAATATCAAGATAATATTGATCTGACATGGTAGAGAAAAGGGTCTGCAGCAGGAACCCGCAGGAGTAGCCAAAATCAAGATTCGGAGGAATTTTCGTTGAAGTGGTAGCCGGTAGGTAAGTGACCACATGATATCCGCGAAGCAAGACGGTAGGGGCATTATGGGTTTGTGTAGAGGAAAAGAAAATCGGTGGGGGTGGGGATCGATGGGATGATGTCTTCGTTCAATGGATGGGAACCAAACGACCTACGTACTCACATTTAATAATAGAGATTAGATGGCATAATTTAATCGGACCAATTTGTGCATAGTTGAAGATAAATTAGATTGGATAATCAAGGAAGGTGACGCAGAGATTCAATCACTAATCGTTACCCTACAAAGAGAAGTAACTTATCAACTAATACATGGCAGAACGTACATCGTGCCCAAAATCAACAAAGCAAGCTCCTTTTCTTTCACCAAAACGAGGGCCCTACAGCCGCAATACCACAAACGAGAGGCAAGGAGCTATGAACAGAAATTAATCTACACAAACGCACGGTAAGGATCCCTCTAGGCACGCACCCCCAAATCAGCACAATCCCGATCAAGATGGAGACGGATTAGCGAGACCGAGTAGCGTGTGTACCGTGGTGCTGGGGCTGCAGCAGCGACATCATGGAGGCCGGTTCGGCAGAGGACGATGCGTAGTGCTGCTTCTCCGCCACCCTCCGCTTCTTCTTCGCGGACAGTGTCGCCCTTGCACTCCTCCGCATCGGAGGCTCCGTCCACCACTGTAGGACTGCGTGGCCCTGCAATTCTCAGAATCACTTCCATACAGAATATCATTTGTCTCGTAAGAAAGCAAGAGCTTAAAATTTCCCCATGTATTTATATTCTCATCACCCTCAAAAGTCAAAACCACTTAGTCTATTGAGACACGCTTGACGATACAACACTTTTCTCATCTTTATGTCCATTTATGCAATTCCCAGATGATTAAACTGTCGCTCCGGTTGCTAGATTTAAGTGGTCTACCAGGTGAACATGGAAAAAAAATATGTCCCCTTTCTTTGAACTGTGAGAAGGTAATCACACATCAAACAACAATACATCGTAAGCTGGGGTGTAATTGAATTTAAGTAAACCCAGTTGTACGATATGCCAACACATGCCTATTCTTTTTTACGAGAATGTGAGGCTTCAGTGGACACTTACCTTAATTGAGTTCCCGAAAAGTTTGTAATTATCTGACGCAACCTTGAAGGATCGCCCAACAGGATTCCGGGAACTCCTTCAGATACATATACAAAGAAATTAGGAGACCAAACAATGACTTAACTAAGCAATTAGGAGTACACAGAAATGCCTAGAAAATGCCTCGGTCAGCGAGTCGAAAATTAACCTCGGAAGTGAGGTTGGAGGAAGTGGGTCGGTAGGTGAAGACACATTCTCAGAAATGGTCATACTCAGATAAAATATCAATTCTCAACATGTACTAAGTAATCATGCATGCACTTGTACTTGGACGACCAGGACACGTATCTGCGAGATCCTAGCTGAAGAACAAATTTCGAAAAAAAACACAACCTAAGATTTCCCGTGCGTTGCAATGGTGGATACATGACTAAAACATGTCATGGAAGCGAAAGCGGGCTACCGTAACAGAAAAATCCTATACTGGACCATAGTAATTAGCGCATGACACCCAATTATCAGATTACAAGAACACCATGTGACCAATGAACCATGCCAAATTGGTTTGAAGATGTTGCTTCGATCAAGATGTAGGACTGTACGGGCTGATGGAGTGATGGTGTAACAGATCAGCATCCACAGCCTATGGATGCATGAAACTATGTTTAGCTTCTGCTACTACCATTTTGCTTGACATGTTCAAACAGTTAATTTAAAAAGCAGCTAGGAGTACTTCCTTAAAGCAGTGGGCGTGTGGACAGCGATGTGTTAGCACTAACGAAGCTGCGGTTTAGTTAGTCATGAACTCATGATACAGAACAATGCTTGTTTAACTGTGATCACAGACGTTTGACAGATGAACAACAGCACAGAACAAGCAGTATCATCTGGGTTAAATTCATTCTTCCAACACAACTGAAAAGAAAAACAATCAAACACTAAGACAGTTGGAGATGATGCCTTCACACGTGGGTAACGATTACCACAGTAACAGAACATAGACTTGCAATGTGAACAAAGTCGGCTGCAAATCAAAAGGTTCTACACCATCCTCGCTCACTATAAAGCTCTAAAGATCATCGTCGTCTCTGTATCATTGTTGCCCCGGAGGAACAACCGTTTCAGCGATTCTCTGTGACTCTTCACGGGGTGCAGTGCAGCATCAACATCACCCCCACTGTCATGGTGGCACTTGAGCAGACAACATAGAGAACAGTAAAACAGCCAGTAAAAGTCACTCATCAACAAAGCGGGTTCTTCTAGAAATTCCTAGGCTCAAACAATGGGAAGGATGTCACGCTGGTGGGGGTTGGGGTCTCTGCTTTCCTCAGGGCGCGCTCTTGTGCCCGCCTCATTCCTTTCTGCGTTTACTCCAGTGGTGCTCAGGATTGGCCCGCCAAAGAATATTGATTGGCCTGTGTACGTCAATCTCTCGGACGGCTGCCCCGAAGGAATCGCTGATGAAGTTGTGTTCACAGGTGCAAGATTTCTCCCATGGTGGCCCGGTTCACCACTTGGATTCGCGAAGAAACTTGGGTTTAAGTTTCTTGGAGGCAGCTCATGGGCACTGACCCGTACCGACCAGTCTGTTCTCCCGGACATATGATGTGGCTGACTGGAACGAACATTGGGTTACTTATATGTGTGGTAGGAACATGTGCCTTGTAATCCTTGGCGCAGGCCTGTCAGGAGGCGGAGATGGATGAGATGCTGCACGAAATTGAGCATGAGGGACAAGCTTGTGGGTGTGAACCAGGATGCTTAAATTGATTGCAGTTTGTGTTCCAGTCTGTTTGCAAGCCTCTGTGGATATAAATTATCCTTTTTTTTTTGCGAAAACTGTGGATATAAATTATCAAGAGGAGACAACCTCATCTCACTCCTTGATTCCTTTGTAATGTTATATGTTGAGTATCGTGATTATTAGGAAACATAGGATAGACTAGGAATTATTCTAGCTTGTCTTGTACTTCAAGAAGATCATGTACTCCTATATATATGCCAACGAGGCTCAAGCAATACATCATCGATTTCACCAATTCCTCTCTAATCCCTTCTACATGGTATCAGCCTAACCCCGATCCAAACCCTAGTCGCCGCCGCCGCTTCCGCAACGCGCCGCCCCCGGGGCAGTCGATCTCCATGATCGCCCCCGAGGGCCGCGCCACCCGTACCTAGGGTTCGTCCGCCGGTAGTGTTGACCGGCTGCCCTAGAGAGTCTTTTTTCCTGGCCTTTTGATTCGGGTTTTTCTCTCTCCCGTCGGTCGCATTGATCGGCGTTTCTTTTTGGTTTTCCGATCTAAGATCGGTTTGTGTCGCCCGCCACCGCCGTCGAACCCGCGCGCCTCTACTCCAACACCGGTGCGACCACCCGGCCTCTTCTCCGACCCGGCGGCCTCGCGTGACGCGGCGGCACGTCACGGCCGTCATCCGCGCGTCTGCCCGCCCGTCGATCTGCGCCGGCCGTCGCCGTCCTATCCCCGAGTACAGCGCACCCTCCACCGATCGAGCAACGGGCTGTTGCTGCGTCGCCCCGTCGGGCCGCAGCGCCGCCGCCCCGTGGTTCTCCCCGCGGCTGCACCGACCCGCGCGCTGCCGCTGCGTCGCCCCTTCGGGCCGTAGTGTCACGGCCCGCGGTCCACCGCCGCCCCGAGGCCGTCCGCTCAAGACGTCCTCGTGGCTGCACCGACCCTTGCGCTGCCACTGCGCCGCCCCATCGGGCCGTAGCGAGCGTGGCACGCGGTCCCTGCCGCCGCCCCGTGGTTCCCCCCGCGGGTTGCACCAACCCGCGTGTTGCCGCTACGTCGCCCGCCTTTGGGCCGTAGTGCCGCGGCCCGCGGTCCGCCGCTGCCCGGAGGCCGTCCCCGTGGCTGCACCGACCCTCGCGCTGCCGCTTCGTCGCCCCATCGGGCCGTAGCGAGCGTGGCACGCGGTCCCTACCGCCGCCCTGAGGTCTTCCCCGCCGTCGCTCCGACCCGCGCGCTGCCACTGCGTCGCCCCTTTGGGCCGTAGCGCCGCGGCACACGGTCCACTTCACCGTCCACGCGCGTCGACTTCTGTGTGGTATGCGCAGTGCCGCCTTCCTAGGCGCGGGAATGCCACCGTCTGCGCCGGTCTTCGTCACGCTGTAGGGTTCTTTCTCGCCTACTTCGAGCACCGCCGCCGCACTCCTAACCTAGCCGCCGCCGCCGCCGCTCTTCTTCCTGGTCCACGGCGACTACCTCGACACCGGTCACCCCGACTCGACATCGACCACGGCGTCCCTCGCACGGCTACCATGACCACGGCTACACCACCCTACGCTCTCGGCTACATCGACATCGGCACAAAGGGCTACCGCCTTGCTTGAGCAACCTTGTCGGTTTCCACTCCAGCCACGACTTCCGCGATGCATCGACCGTTCGACTATGGGGGGGGGGGGGGGGGGGGATGTCCGTCGGCTTACCTTTGGATTATTCTCCAGTCTCACCGTCTGCGTCGGTACCATTGTGACTGCGGGGGATATTGAGTATCGTGATTATTAGGAAACATAGGATAGACTAGGAATTATTATAGCTTGTCTTGTACTCCAAGATCATGTACTCCTATATATATGCCCACGAGGCTCAAGCATTACATCATCGATTCCACCAATCCCCTCTATATAGTCAACACTCGGATTATTGTTGGATCTAATCCAAACATGTCAGGTTACCAATTAAGATACGCACCTATGTATTTAGAAACTATGCAATATGTTAGGTTAATTAGGACTTATCAAGCTGTATGTTTGTTCTAGACTATGATTGGCATTATGATGGATTCTCATAATCACGTTCTTCGGACCCAGTTTTCCATGTTATTGTTTCTTTGATCTGCTTTTGCCTAATTTTATGCCTATTTTTTACAGCAAATTATAATCATAGCACAATCAGTTCAACAACTGCAAACTGGTCCATAATTGTGCTAGAAAGTTGAATTACAAATTACAAGTTTGTGTAGGCTCAGACGTTGGTTTTTAGTTGTCGTTCTAGTTTAGTTGTTTAGGTTTGCATATATTTTTGCCTGACACACACACATGACATATGCCTTTGGATAAGTTGTTTCACTCATGTGTGTTCGTGTGGTTTTTCATGTGATCGCTCTTGGGTGCAATCCAACAATGATGGTGCTCAAGCTTTTGCTGCAGCTTTCGGCACATCATTTATTTTTATTTTGAATAGTTTGGATTGCTTTTCAAGGCTCCGAGTATTAATCTTGACTGGATTCATGGGACAGGGTAGCTTCATAACATATTGGTACCACTATCAAGAAGTGTGTTCTGGTCTCTGTGTATATAAATTGTGCTCCTTTTTCAATTTGTATAATCCTATTTCATGTTTAATGAAGAAACTGGTAGTGGATCTTAGGAAACATCCTCTATTTTTATACCACCAGTTTTGAGATGGCTTACCGCGCTTGTCGCGGAGTTCTAAGGAAGCATCCTCACATTGTGTTGTGTGTGTGTGTGTGTGTGTGTGTGTGTGTGTGTGTGTGTGTGTGAGAGAGAGAGAGAGAGAGAGTAAATGAACCAATTGTATCATTGCTTGCTTGCGGGTGGTTGAGACATGTACAAGCCATGACATTCAAGTTTTTTCCTGCAGGCTACAGAGTTATGTGGGTTTTTTCTAGAGGAGGGACATATAGAGGTTTAGCTGCCTCCAAGGGTGATGGATCTCTAAGTAACCATCATCTATTGTTGACATCAGTTTTGAGATGGCTAACCATGCTTGTCGTGCGGTTCTAAGAAGTATCCTCAGTTTTTATTGCCTCATGGGTTTTTCTTTCTCTTTTTGTGAGGGCGCCCCAATGCCCGTAAGTGAATGAAATTGTCTCATGGATCCGGGTGGTTGAGATCACTACAATCCAGGACATTTAGGTATGTACCCTATGGGCTGCATAATTTATAGCTAGATCTACACATGGCCATTACATCCCTAGCACTCTATATATCGCCATTTCTTGCAATGCATACAACAAACACCATGGCCACCACTTGTAAAAAAAAACACCGTGGCCACCACAGTATGATCTACATTATCCTTTGTTCTTCTCCCATGGTATACGAATTCAAGATTTGTTTCCCATGTGAGGTGAATGTTAATTGGATTGCAAGGTATTGGGAAAGATGTTGCTTCAGTCAAGAAAGAAAAGAGAGTTAAACAGTGGATTCCTGGCTAAAGGTTGTTGTAATCAGCCTGAGGGTGCAACAGATGATGCTTCCTCACAACATCCACAGCCTTCAGGATGCATGAAACTATGTTTAACTTCTGCTACTACCAATATTCTTGACATGTTCAAATAGGTAGTTTAAAAGCAGCTACTTCCTCAAAGCAGTGGACATGTACGTTCACAGCAATGTGTTAGCGCTAATGAAGCCACGGTTTAATTAATCATTAACTCATGGTACAGAACAAGAATTGTTCAACTGTAATCATAGTCGTCTCACTAATTCAATTTGACAAATGAACAACAGTTACCCAGCAAGCAGTATCATCTGAGTTAAGCTCATTCCCTCAACACAGATGAACCAAAACAATTAAACACTTAGATAGTTGGAGATGATCCCTTCACACGTGGGCTACAGTTACCACTGTAATAGAACATAGTCTTGCAACGAACACTCCAAAGTCTGCAATGTGAAGAAAGTCAGCTGCAAATCAAAAGGTTTTACACACTGGAACGTTTAATCAGCTCCTCTACGACCTATCAAGCGCATCAAACATCTGAACTCCTAACACATGTAAAGAAAAACAACTGGTAACAGTCAGTTCGTAAACATCGAACAAAGTTAGCGCCATCCTCGCTCACTGTAAAGCTCTAAAGATCATCGTCTTCCTTGTATTCTTTTCTACCTGAGAGTAGTTCCCTGACTCAGCACGGGGTGCAGTGCATCAACATCACGCCCCACTGTCATGGTGGCACTTGAGCAGACGACATAGTAGAGAAGAGTAAAACAGCCGATCAAAGTCACTTGCCAACAAAGCAGGTTCTTCTAGAAATTCCTAGGCTCAAACAACGGGAAGGAGCCTGTCCGAGCCTTCTCGCCACGGATGTCCCGCTGGTGGGAGTTGGGATCTCTGCTTCCCTCAGGGCGCACTCTTGTGCCAGCCTCATTCCTTTCTGCATTTATGCCAGTGGTGCTCAGGATTGGCCCACCAAAGAATATTGATTGGCCTGTGTACGTCAATCTCTCAGACGGCTGGCCCAAAGGAATCGCTGATGATGTTGTGTTCGCAGGTGCAAGATTTCTCCCATGGTTGCCTGGTTCACCACTTGGATTCGCCAAGAAACTTGGGTTTCTTGCAGGCAGCTCAACACCGGGTCCTGTTCTTGTTGTTTGCATGGGCACTGACACGTACCGACCAGCCTCTTGATCCCAGACAACAGAGGCTCTTCGGTTCTCCCTGACATATGATGTGGCTGACTGGAACATTGGGTTGTTACTTATATGTGTGGTAGGAACAGGTGGCCTTGTAATCCCTGGCGCAGGCCTTTCAGGAGGTGGAGCTGGATGAGGTACTGCACGAAATTGAGCATGAGGGGCAAGCTTGTGGATGTGGACCGGGCTGCTTAAACTGCTCGCAGTCTGTGTGCCAGTCTCATAGTCATCCTGGCTTGCAAGACTCTGTGGATATGAGTTCTGTAGAGGAGACAGCCTCATCTCACTCCTCGATTCCTTTGTAGCACTGTAGTCAACACTCATGCTACTCCTGACGCTGGCATTGCCACTGGAGCTAATATCAGCTTCATGGCCATGGCGGGCATCTATTGGTCGGAGAACAGAGGATGATGCCCGAGCTTTTGCTGCAGCTTTCATCACCTCGTTTCTGTCCAGCTTTGCAAGGCTCCGGGCACTGATCTTGACTGGCTTCTTGGCTTTGTTTGCTCTTTCAGCGTATCCAGCAGCATCAGGATCAACGGTTGAAGGAACCATCCCAGGGTCCAAATGTGGAATCACTTCATCCTGATTGAAAGTTTCAGCACAATTAAATTCAGTACAGTCTTACGATTGTTTCCAACAATATAAATATGTTTTTTTTTTCAGCTGAGAGTCATGATTAAACTTTCAAAAATGTTGAATTTTACACAGGCAGCTTACCTGATCAATAAATATTCTTGGAGGTGTACACCAAGCACCCTTGTGGTGAAGGCCAAGAGAACTTCCAACACTGAATCCGGTTGTTGCTGAATTTGAGGGGGAATAGATGATATTTGCTCCTTCCTCGTCCTCTGGAATCCCCTCACTCAGAGCTCTCATTGCGACCACATAATCATAGGTTGAGATCCCCTGATAAAGAAATAGAGAAGGAACCCAGCTGAGAAACCAAGATAAACTCTGCATATGTATTACATTTCAAGTATGAGGTGTGAGGCAAACCTTTCTGATCAATATCATGTGGAAGAAGAAAAGTTCTCCTAAAGGTACGCAGGCCACTAATGACAGAAGTGTGAATATACCCTGGACATAATAATATCACAATTCAGTTAATTATCTGCTAACAAGACTTGCTCTAAAAAGTAAGAACCAGTGAATAATGCTTAGTATACATTAGATCCAATATGCAAGCACTATAGGTAAGCGGTAAGCCAATGATAGGCACAACAGCTAAGAAGTTAATTCATGGATCCTAAACAGTAATAGTTGCACTTCCAGAAGGTAAAAATAATGTGCAACCATAATACTCTATATGGTATAAATGAAACAATAACATAGGTAACAGCGTCAGAACTTTGCCAACATAGCATGTAGTGCAGCAAATAGAAGGCAAACAGTCTTGAGATTTCTCATCAGCTAATGGTGGAAAGGTGCTGCTTCAGATATTATAGCAAAGAGAATATTCCTATATAGTAAAAGGTACAATAATTCATTATGGTACTTACTACAATCACAGCAAATGGAGCGCGAGTCAAGCCATTCCCAAGCTTTTCTTGGAGGATTCTTGGTGAATTCTTATCGACAAAGCAGAGAACAAGAACAGCAATGCCCACTCCAAATTCAATTGCAAGCTGTCACAGGAAACTGTAAATATTTAGTACCATAAAGGGAAGGGAATAACTATACACAAACCTCTAGAACCTAGTGGGTTTAAAAATGATATGCTACTGCATGCAGCCCTCATGCATGCTCTCAAAAAAATTATATCTATAAGACTATAACAGGTGAAATTGCATACCCATAGGAGACTGATTGCCATCAGAGCAATAAACGTGAAGTAGTTCTTCCGCCCAACACAATTATTCAGCCACTGCGAAAGATGCTCATATCAGCTATGTACAATCAGATGTCAGAAGGTCGCATGCTAACACAGTTCAAGAAAGTCACCCGACAATGATGATCAAATCCATCCACACACTTGTCACAGCTTCTGCAGTGTTTACTGAATTTGCGAACCTGTAAAATTAATTTATATAAAAAATAAACATAAGCTTCAAATAAGCCAGCTGCATGCTAAAGCAGACCTTTTGGAACATGGGGGCATTGGAGCACGCTTTTTTAAATACCTCCAAAATGGTGCTTAAAAGTTTCAAAAAAGTGTAGTTTTTTGACATGAATACGTATGCATGTCGTCTAAGTGCCTATTAATTTTCTTCAATAATAACACATTATATCATATGCTATACAAAAAGACAAAATTCTGTCCCAAAATCAACAAAAAACAAGCCAAATTTTTTTTTGCATGTATTTGTCCTTTTCGTATATCTCACATACAAGCACGTATATTGATGAAATTACGCACAGTTATACTACACTTCTATATGTGCATGTATACAAAATTTCGGAATTTTTCAAGCCGTAAAAATCAATTTTTTTGAACTTCAAAAAAAAAACAGGTGCAATGTGCCTGTTCTCCAAAGTGACTATTTGGCTGCATGCTGCATAGCCAAAAGCTAAAGAAGCATACCTCAGCATTGCATAATGTGCAAAACAGAGCTTCTTCACCACTAGCTTGTTGCTCTGAATCATCAGGCTTCCAGCAGTCCTCCTTAACAAATAAAGCACACACGAGCCCACCAAAGAGGAAACAGCTTGATCTTTTCTTCGGCAGTTGTGAGCTCACATGTATGTTTGCTTCCCCTATAGATGTACCTCTCTGATTAGAATGGCCATCTAGAGAGCTTCTGCAAGTAGATGTTGGGGAGTGTGTTCCAATAGCGCTGTTTGCTTTCTGGGGCAAGTTTATGCCTTCCAACCCATCGCTGTTGGCAGGTACATCAATAAAACCATCCTCAAACCTTGCCATGATACCAGGATCAGCAGGATTAATACTTGTGCACCGGATGTAAAGGATGAAGACAGCCAACGCCTGGAAGTGATGCCAAGAGTGGAATATTGATGTAAGACAGCTCTCTTCAGATGATCAGAAAGACATAAAAACAATGAGTCTTTTTAAGACTTACCATGGGAGTATAAATGCCTATCGCAACGTACTCAAGGACTTGCGTTCCCAGAAATGGTGCAAAGAAAGCATAAAATGCAACCACCAGAAGGAAGAATACAGTAATTGCAACAATCTGTCAAAACAATATTAGGAATCAGTAAAATTTGTGAAACAAGCCTTTCAATGTACAAACTTGAAAGAACTATTGAGGCTTCTGCAACAGTTCAGAAAAGTAATGATCAATTCTCTCTATTTCCATTTCTAGTTCACCCAGTTTGATAACTTGGATGCGCAAACGCTATTGGTGCAGTATCATAAGGTTTCATATCATGTAGAAAACAAAGGACAAGTGACAATAGCAAGCACACATCTGAGCAGACATTAGCAATATATCACAGAAATGTACATGCCGATTAACAAGCTTGGGCTTGGCAGTAATATTCTGGGAAATTATTTTCTTGAAGCCTGAACAACTGGCTTTCCTTTTTAAAAACAGAACCAAAACCATGACAGAATCACTTAACAACATCTATTGACTACATTAGATGGAGAAATTCCATATGTTGCGGAAGACCACCATACACAAAGATATCTAACAAGTGGCCCTTCACCACAAAAGAAACTAGAACATTATTAGCACGTAAGTTCTTGCCACCACTTGACGAGTAAGAGTTTTCTACCAAACGTGCAAGGTTCACCAAGTTCGATGCGAAATTCAGGCAAGAGCCAACTTTGTGGCCTCAAGGACAAGCTTAGGACAGAAACCAAGCTACTGAGCCAACTCTCCCATAAGCCAACAGAAACCAGAAAACAGACAGAAACATCGTGATTTCGCACCACCATTCACTGACAAACAAACCAAAAAATCGCAGTTCTTCTATAGCGATCGAATCGATTACTTTTGCATGGTCAAATCACACCCTTGGAAACCTGACTAGATGCAGACAGAAATAGAACAAACACACAGGTCCCAGACCTCACTCCAGGGCATAAGTGCATAATTTAGCATAAAGGGTTTTACCATTTCAGACAGCACTAACTACAACCTATTCAGACAGTACTACTACTTCCAGCTTATAATTACCAAACAACCTTTTCAGAGAGTACTAATTCCAGCTTAATTAACAAACAAGCATTTCAGACAGGACTCTACAAACCATCTCGGACTGGAGACACATCAAGCCTGCTCTGTTGGACCAAAAAGGGGCAGGCCAGGCGGAGGAACAACCCTAGGCAGCAGCAGGAGGAACCACACCAAATCGAGCACGGGCCGACAGAATTCAGGAAATTCCAAAGCCATTCCGTGGCCCAGCTCCTCGGGAACTCACATTATCCAGCTGCCTCCACCCACACAGACACGCGGAAAAGCGGAGAGCCAACCAACCACCGCCCAGCTGGCCCCCTCCTCGGCAGATCTTCGGAATCGAGAACTTCCTCCGGCGCAAGCTCACGGGGGGGCGCAGTCACGCGGCGAGCTTCTGCTACTGCTACCGGAGACGCGAGCTAGGGATCGGCCGAGCAGAGAATACAGTATTCCATCCGAGCTGCTGCGCCGATCCGAGGGCCGGGAGCTAGCGGGGGAGGAAAGGGAAAGGGGGGGGGGAGGGAGGGAGGGGGAGAGGAGCTGGCGGACGGACGGACCTGCAGGGTGTGGGCCGGGAGCTGCCACCCGTGCTTCCGCGCCATGGCGGCGCCCTCTCCTCCGGTCGCCGGATCACCTCCCGGCGGCAGCAGCAGCTCGCTCCCCGCTGCTGTTGGGGTGGGGCGGAGGGGTTGGTCGTTTTTTCAGTATACAAGAATAATACTAATAGCGAGGGAAGATTTTTATTAAAAACCCTCTGGTCCTCTTTGTCTGGTGGGTGGGCCATCCCTCTCTCTCTCTCATTCATGGCTTTTCCATGGGTTGCCCGATGGTGATCTGTGACGCCCCTTTCTGGGGAATGCTTTGTTGGGGGAATGATTAGGTCAACTACTGCTGGATTATTGACGCCATGGTTTGAGCTTGCCATTTGGTGAGTTTAGGTAAGACCCCGCGGCGAGCGGGGTAACCGATCTCAGACGAGACAACATTAACGGGAAAGGAAGAGGAGGGCGTGAGAGCATCTACAGCCGCACATGGCAAATCCGGCCCCTCAAACGCCCGCGGACACTGACCGGTCACGTCTCAAATAATGCATTCCACATCCGGATACCTTAAATTAGAAATCTCAAATCCATATTATTACATGCAACGTAAACCGATCTTTAAGCGGAGCTAGTCCGGCGGCCGGCTGCACTCCCCAGAGTGTTGCTTCGGACGCCGGCAAGGTAGAGTAGGGCATGGGACACAAGCGGACTCACGGGACTCAAGGCGCCGCCGTCTCCCATGCCCTACTCTTCCTCGTCGGAGCCCGTAACCCGGACGGTGCCGGTGGACGTCGGGTCGATGATGTATCCGTCCTGGGACGAGCCGACATCCACCACGACGCGGTTGCGGCGCCCGGACTGCACCATACGGGGCGTCGGAGAATGCGACTCCGCCTCGCCGACGTCCACCGCCGCGAGGGCTGCCGCCGCCTCCCGCGCCCGCTCCCTCGCGCGTCGGGCACGGCGCGCTATGTTTGCGTCGGACGACAACCATGGCGCGTCCTGCTGCTCCGCGCGCCAACGGAGGGGTTGCGCGTCCGCCACCGCGTTCGGACGCCAGGCGGACCACACCGCCTCCGGTGAGGCAACCACGGCACCCCGAGCGCCGGATCCATGCGCCATTTGGGCGGACGCGATGGATTCCCGACGGAAGGAGTCCGCGTGCTGCCTCGCACGGGCCTCGTCCCGGGAGCGGCGGAGCGCAAGCCGGACGGTCATCTCCTCCTCGGGGCCGCGTGGGATGAGCTCGGGGTCGACGGATCTGGAGGTGAAGGACTCGGATCCGCTGCCCGCCATGCCGAAGATGGCCGGAGATCGGTGCAGATGAGCTTGGGTGGCGGAGGGGAGTGGAGTAAAGTGGCTAAGGTTTGGTCCGGCGACCGGATCGGGAAGGAATATATGTGGGGTCGAGGCGGGCCAGCGCGGGCCAGGCCGACGTGGCGGGCGTGCCCTGGCGCGCCCGGGCGCCCCCATATCCGCCCCATATTTGGGCTGGATATGGGGGGTGCCGGTCAACCCGGGCGTTTGAGGCCCGTTTGAGGCGCCCGTCTGGGTCGAAAAATCGTGACCGGTCAGTGACCAGGCGAGCCGTCCGGACGTATGAGGCGGGTTTGAGGCGCCCGGCTGTAGATGCTCTGATGCCAAAGATATGTGTAAAATAAACCGGGGCACCAATGTTTCATTCTATATACCATCACGACGAAATGCAATACTTGTTTTTTTTTCAACACAATGCAATGTTTGTTTTGATACAAGAGTTCGATTTTGGACCGTATTTAATTATTTTTTATTTTTTTCGGAAAACTTCCGATCTATTCATCTTCAATCATGACAGTACAACGAACACCAGAAATAAAAATTGCATCCGGATTCGTAGACCACCTTGCGACGACTACAAGCACTGAAGCGAGCCGAAGGCACGCCGCCGTCATCGCCCCTCCATCGCCGGAGTCAAGCACAACTTGTTGTAGTAGACAGTAGGGAAGTCGTCGTGCTAAGGCCCCATAGGACCAGCGCACCAGAACAACAACCGCCGCCGATGAAGAATAACGTAGATCGGAAGGATCAAACCCGAAGACACACGAACGTAGACGAACAACGACGAGATCCGAGCAAATCCACAAAAGATAGATCCGCTGGAGACATACCTCCACACGCCCACCCATATTATACATTTAATTAACATTTATTATACATTATTTTTTACAAACACAGTGTACACGTGAACACCCATATGCACGCACGGTTACCTTATGAATGCATGCACGCATATTCCATCCATATGAGCACATCTGAGAGATTGAACCAGTACATCTTATGATTGACAAAGTCGCTACAGATGCTTTGTAGGTGACGAGCATGCCATACAATAATATCGTTGGAAAGACTGAAATAAATCGAGAAAAATGCAACCACACGTGTCAAGTATATGACTTGAACCCAGGTGCGCAGATTCCAGCATAAGGAACCTCGTAGGTCATTACATGGGAGCTTGGTGCAAACCAACCTAGGCCTCTTGCCTAGAGGTCCTTCCTTCTTTAGGTTGCCTTGTTTTCTTATTAGTGACCTGCAACACTTTCATGGATTTGTTGCTGTGCAAAATTCGTCAACTACTCTCGATACGAACATTCTACACGACAACAAAAAGAGTCTCACTGAACCACGCTCTTCTCTTGTTGTGCGTCCTCCTTCCCGCAAGTCGCCAAGAGAGCGGTTTGTGCGAACGCCATGAGTGAGGGTGCTCAGTGATCTAAAATCCAATGTCACCTTGATGTTGATAGCACGACATCGCTTATCTCTCCAAGGAGTAGACTGTAGGGTTTCACCAAATAGTCGTTGTGGTTGGCGGAACTACTATAAATAGGTAGCTATGGTGGTTATGTGTTGTCCCCAAAGCGGAGTGGCATATTTCAATAGTTTGTTACATGTAGCAAAGACTGCATGATTACACTTAAAACATCTAAACAGGCCACATGTCATATAACACATATTATATATACATGATTTAGTATTGTAGTTATGTATAGTTTTCTTATAATTTGGTCAAACTTTGTATTGTTTATACAATGTTTGACTTAAGACAAAATTTGTATGCCTTGTTTTCAAGCATTGCGAGAATACTACAATCTTTTCTACACACAACTGTGATCTAACAAATGTATTCTTGTAGGGGTTAGTGTCTACAACTGTACGAGCGGCTCGGCGTGGTTTAGGCCGCCGAAATGAACAAAATTGGGTTGCCTAAAATTGCCCAGCACACTTTACTCGATTAGCACCATGGGCCTCTTATGGACCCGATGTGTTAGTTTGTCAGGACAGTCTTTTATTGAGAAAAAACAAGTCTACTATGTTTTGTGCCAATGCCATGCGGACCCACAATATGAAAGAAGATACAAGTAGACCTTTTTTAGGTTTTTGTTGTTGTTCTTTTTGCCTCTTCAGAAAAAATCTACCAGATTTCTCTTGCCACGAGAAAATTTCCTACTAGTACCCTCCTCCTCCCCCCCTCGTCATCAATGATAGTATATAACTGTTAAAAATAATTGTTAATGTTGTGATGTTGATTGTACCATGTGGTGGCATCGTTCATGTCGTGTGGTGTCGTTATCAAGGTGATCTGATTTTTTGAGCGGCCATGATGCTAGCAACCTTAGCTTAATAGCGAGCATCATGATCATGTTGTAAACACTTGATTCTCATTTTGTCTTCCATGCTGACTAAGAGAAGAAATGATCCAACTGGTCCAGTTTTTTTAATGTGCTAAAAATCATCTAATAATAACCTTGAAGAAGCTTAATGACAAGTATTTTATACCATGGCACATCATCATCATTTGCGAGCCTTTTCTCTTTCTTTTGTTTTCTAGAACGACTTATGTAAGGTATCTTAGTTATCTCTGCAACCACAAGAAAAGAATGATCTCGTGGTATGTGGTTGCATGATTCATTTCATGGCAGGTCATTTCAAAGGTATTTTTATTGTTGGATTGTGATGCTGACAATCTTGGACGTGAGCATCATGATCTTATTGTAAATCCTTGATTCTCCATCCACCTTGCCTTGTCTTACATTGTGAACAAACAAATAAACTACCACCACCACTTAAATAATCATGTAAGTAGCCACAGACAAGTTGCATCATTACTAGATATGCTGAGGTAAACCATCATCATCTACAACAACTAACACCGATTAAGCTGCCCATTTATTTCTTTCCTTTTTAACCATTTCATGTTTTGTTTTGTTTTGTTCCCTTTTTCCTAGATTTATTTTTTCAACAACCTTTTCCTTTTTTTTGTTGCCTTTGGTTTATGTTTATTTCTATTTTCTTCCCATTTAATTTTTATCTTTTTCCCATATCCCTTTTTAAAAAAAAATCTTTAACTTTTTTGCAAATGCGTGATTTTTCTACTTATACATTTTATTTATTGACATGATTACATTTTATTCATAAATACGTGTTCTTTTCAAAACACATAAACTTTTATTTTGATATGTGTAAAAGTTCATTTTTTATTTAAAAACATTACATTCATGAACATGTGTAATGTTTTTATTATGCACAAACATTTATTTTAAAACATAAGCATATTCTCATTTTCATATCATGAACATTTTTCTAAGTCACAGTATGCTTTTTTGTCCCATGTAGGCATAGCACTTAGACAACACATTAATATTTTATTTTGAAACACGCGCATTTTTGTTTGATATACCTAAAACCTTTTTTACACCATTTTTTACTATCAAACAAATTTGCATATGAAATATTAATTATAGATGAAAAATATACCCAATTTAATGACGGAGCTAAATATGGCCCATCTAAGTAATCATAAGCTGCAGCTTCCCTATTGCACACACTTAAAGCTACAAATAAGAGCCGAATCCAAACATTTATCAGAAAATAATAAACCCCCCCCCCCCCCCCCCCCCCCCGCGCGTCCGTCCGTCCCATAATATAAGAACGTTTTTGACACTACACTAGTGTCAGAAACGTTCTTATATTATGGGACAGAGGGAGTACTAGTTTGGTAGGCCTTTCATGGGCCGAATGTTGGCATAAGTCCATGTTTCATTAATCTTGTAAGCATGTCTTTATCGTGACTAGCGAGAGCAACTAATTAAGGAGCGCTCTCCCCCACAATCACTTGGGGGTGGCAGAGAGCACCACTTGGCACGCTCAGCCGCCGCCACGTGTCGCGCTCTGGGCGTTCCCTCCGGATTTTGTTTTTATTTTATTTTTCCGCACGCGTTTTCGGCTTTTTAAACGGTTTTTCCCCTTTTTTCAGCTTTTTGGTTTTCCACCAGTCTTCCTTAACTTTTGGACCAAAAAAAAATTCATTTTTTTTTGCGCGAAAAAACGCTGTTTTTTTTCCTCCCGCGAGAGGCACGGCCGTGCCTCTCAGAAACGGAAAAAAAACGCGTTTTCTATTATTTTTTTCTTCCGCGAGAGGCACGGTTTTGCTTCCGCGAGAGGCACGGTTTTACTTTCGCGAGAGGCATGGTTTTGCTTCCGCGAGAGGCATGGTTTTGCTTTCGCGAGAGGCGCGGCCATGCCTCTCGGAAACGGAAAAAAAAAACGCGTTTTCTGTTTTTTTTTTCTTTCGCGAGAGGCACGGTTTTGCTTCCGCGAGAGGCACGGCCATGCCTCTTTCGGAAAGAGAAAAAAACGTACTTCCGGTTGGGTTTTTTCGTTCGGTTTTTTCGACCGGTTTTTTTCGTGAAAAAAAAAGTTCATCAAAACCTATCAACATGAGATCTAGTTTTGAAGATCTCGACGCGAGGAATCCAACAGTGAAAACGGTTCGAGATTTGGACGCACGGTTTGAGAGATAAAACGTTTTGAATAAACGGATCTACGAAAATACGGAAAACTCGCAGGTTGCGACAAGTGACGCGCATGCAGTGCGCCACTTGTCGCAACCTGAGAAGGTGGGAGTGGTCTTTGGAAGGAGTACTTCTTAATGGCGGCTGCTACGCGTAAGCCGGCTGATCTTAGAAAAGATCAGCCGCCTGCGCAGCCGTCTGATTTAGGCGTACGTGGTCGTTAGATCGGCTCCCAACAGAGCGCGTCTTCCTCTTCTTCCTTCGCATTCTTCTCTCGCAGTGCCCAGTCGTTGGAAGCAGCAGCCCTCCCCGGCAGGTAGTGCAGCACTGCCGTTCGCTAGTCTCATTCTGGTCGCAGCACCCGCCATCGTACCACAGACGATGCTCCAACGCAACACCGGACGGCCCGGCGATGCTCCAACGCGGCACCGGAGCCCCGGCGATGCTTCATCGCAGCACCGGCGTCTCGCGGGTACTTCATCACAGCACCGACGAATCTACATCACAACACCGGCGAACCCGACGATGCTTCATCGCAGCTCCGGCGTCTTGGCAATGCGTCATCGAAACACCGGCGGATGCTGCTATGCAGCACGCGGCGACGACGGCGGATGCTGCTACGTAGCACGCGGCGGCGGCGATGCATGCTGCGATGCAGCGGCGGCGACGGCAGGTGCTGCTACGCAGTACGCGGCGGCGGCGGCGCATGCTGCGGTGCAGCGGCGGCGACGGCGGATGCAGCGACAGCATGCGACGCGACGACGGAAGCTGCTACGCAGCACGCGGCGGCGACAGCGCGGCGGGCGCATGCTGCGATGCAGCAGCAGCGACGATACTGCGTTGGAGCATCGTGTGTGGTATTTGCTGGTGGTCGGGGATGGGAAGCGGCCATCGCTTCCATGTACTTGCAGCAACATCTATGGCGGAGAAGACCAGCGCAGTTAGAGAAGAAAAAAGGGGACCGCGTTTGTGCGTTTAGAAAAGAGAAGACGAGCGGCTCACATGCCCGCGTGGAAGGATAAGGTTGGGATGCCGTGGGTGGGTCCATTGGAAAGCGTGGCATGAGTCTAATGATTGAGAAGCCTGTACCATAGGATCGAGTTTCATCGGATGGCTCGGGACGCGGCTTACGCAACTTAAAGATCAAGTCGGTTTATAGAAAGAGTTTTTCCTTCTTAATTAGTGATTTCGGTGACTAGCCCTGGCGGCCGATCTCAATATCATGCATCTACTGATCGTGGCAGTCTGCAAGCATCTGGTGGAAGACATCAAGTCGTGGGACGGGTGGACTGCATGAAATTATAATTAAAGAGATATAATCTTCTTTAGATCGCTTTACTTCATGCTCTTTTATCAATGAGAGTAGGCGTAACATTTTCATGTAATAGCTACAGTAATCACCTCTTGATAATGCCATGTCATCATGATTAACAGTGCTTGATCATCATTTGCATCCTATTTCATTTCAAATTTCAAATCAAATTGCAATTCAAATTTAAAGTGAAAATAAAAATTGTTCAAAACCAGAAACTAAAATGTTCATAATATTGCAAATAATCCAGAGGCAATTATAAAAATGTAACCAACATTAATTGGAGTAGTTAAATGACTACAACAACATGGAACATTACCAAAACAGAAGTATTTGACCCCTTTTCATTTAAATGAAATCCAAATGAAAAGACATGGACTCCAAACCAATTTCTGGTGTTAGCTAATATTGCATATTAATTATTGGGTAAGGTCACATATTTTACCAAAATCAATTTGAACCTAAACTAATTGCAAAACAGAAAAGAAAAAGGAAAAACAGAAAGAAAAGGAAGAAAATAGAAAAGGCCCACCGCGGCTGGGCTCTAGTCGCCGCACCGGCCCAGCCCGCGCCCTCCTTCCCCTTCCTACTGCTCCTCGTTCAGTCGCTCCCGCGCGCCCGACCGCGTCGCCGCCGTTCGCAGTCGCAGCCGCAGCCGCATCCCCTTGCCCGCGTCGCTACAGGAGGGGCGAGAGGATAAGAGCGCCCCCTCAGCAAGCCCTAGCCAGCCCCCGATATTTTTTCCCTCGCCCGCTAGCTCTCTCCCCCGCCTCGCCCGAGAGCTCCTCCACCGTCGCCGCTCGATCCCGCGCCCTCCGTCCTCCTCTCGCCGTTCCGACCGGCCCGGCGTCCTCCCCGTGCTCGACCTCACCGCCTCCGCCCGCTCATTTGCCTGGGGAAGCACCCAGGCGACGCCCTCGACCTCCTCTTCCCCGACGCCGTCCGCCACTGTCGCCGTCGAATACGCCGCCCCGAGCCTCCCCCGAGCTCACCGTTGCACATCTGCAGGCTCCTGGTGAGCCTCGCCGTCTTCTCCTCCTCTTCCCCGTGCGGATCCGCCTCTGTACTCGCCGTATTTTGCACGCCCGAGCTCGCCTCCGCCTGACCTCGTCGCCGGCGACCATTTGGTCATGCGCATGCGTTCGTTCGACTCGCCGCGCCGCGTAGGCCTCGCTAAGCCACCGTTTTTGCTCGCGCGTGCACCGTGGCATCGATCCCGACTTCGCCCGAGCGCCGCCGTCCGCCGTCGTCGTCGTAGCACTCGTTTCCGGCCGCCCCGCCTCGCGCCGATAGGCTAGATCGACGCGGCATCTCCTTCTCGTTCGAACGAGCCCGAGAACGCTCGATTTGATGCACCACAGGAGAAACCCGAGCTCGCCGGAGTTCATCGCCGCTCGGGCTCGCCGGAGAGCGCTCCGGCGCGACTCCGGTGGCCGGCGTCCGACGTGGCGCCGCGGGCCCCACCGCTCAGCCACTGACCCTGGGTCCCACTGGGCCCATTGACCCGGTCAGCGCTGACTAGGCTGGCCCCGTGTCACTGACATGTGGGTCCCGCCGGATTAAAATGATTTTATAATTAATTAAAACATTAATTTAATTGTTAATTAGTTAATCTGTCACTGACAGGGCGGGCCCACCGGATAATTAGGTTAATTAGATTAAATAAACCCTGATTAGTTTAAACAGTCACTGACCAGTGGGTCCCACTGGTCAGGTTTGACTGTTCAACCGCACTGTTGACCGCTGACGTCATTCCTACGTCATGCTGATGTCACCCGTACGGTTTCGGATAATTCGATTTAATTAAATCCAGAAATTCCAGAAAATAATAAAAACTTTAGAAAATCATATCTTTTAAACCGTAACTCGGATGAAAATAATTTATATATGAAAAATGATCAGAAAAATGTGTAGAATCTGAATAACCTATCCACATGTCTGCCACGCCCCTCTAACTTACCGAACATGGGATATTTTGCCCGTATCCTGTATATGAATAGTGCATAACTTAAATAAAATAATTCCAAATAAATTTCTAAATTAACTAAATCATTTGAATAGGAAGTAAAACACCTCTGCACGTCATTTAGGCATGTCATGCATCCTTGTTGCTTTATTGTCGTGTATTTATTGTTTCTCCCCCCTCCTTCTCTCTCGATAGCCCCCGAGACTGCCGACGACACCGCCGTGTACGACCACGTCGCCGACGACCAGCCCCCTTCAGCTGAGCTTCCAGGCAAGCAAAACCCCCTTGATCATCTCGATATCGCCCACTCCTTCCCTCTTATTCTTGCATTAGAATTGCCCCTGCTACTGTTCCGATAGCACCTATTCCGATGCATAGCCTGATTTTGTAGTCTGCTATTGATACTCCACCTGTTGTCCCACAATGCTTAGTTAGCTGTGCTACTGCTTCATCGGTGACCCATCACCCTTGTCCGTATGCCATGCTTGTTACCGGGTCGTGATCACTCTGGGTGAGGATCACGGAAATGCTTACATACTGCAATACTTAAACTGCTAAAGTCGGGCTGGCCCCAAGGGTGCCCGCGAGAGAATACTCTTAAAAACAGGTCGGCTCCAAGAGCACCCGCGCGATATGTCTTACCAAGTCGGAGCGACAGGAACACTGTTCGTCTCTGCGAGTTACTAAACATGCTTAACGGATTGGGTATTTGATCTGAGTGGGTCGTTGGCCCTATACGCACTACCACCACGTGGGATAATGGTTATGGGACCCTCTACGTCGTACGTTTCTCCCGAAAGCTCTTCAGACGTCACAGCTCAGAGATACGGGCTGATTGTTGGGGTGAGCTGGTTACGTCACTGTGTATACAGTGTCGCGCTTGGGCCCCGGCCAGTCACGCAATGTGCAGGAGTGCGAAGGGCGATGGCGGAGTTGTATCTTGATCCGCTACAACTACAAATGGATATTGTCACATTATTAAACTGCTACTATTGCTCTCGGGATCACTTTCTCGTAGGGAAGTCGAGGAACGATCTCAGGGCTCTACTAAATATGATTGTTATATATTATCTTGCTACTCTCTTCTGGTGCTGCAAGACATGCTTCAAGATGCTAGTCTTCGATAGGCTAGTCCTCTCCCCCTCCATTCCAGCATTTCTGCAGTTTAGTCCAAAGATATAGCCCCATTCCTTTGATACCGATGCATAATTAGTATAGTTCTGATGTCAGTCTTGCGAGCACTTTGGATGAGTACTCACGGTTGCTTTGCTATTTCTTTTCCCCATACCCACTTGATGAAATCAGACGATTGAGCCCAGGAGCCAGACGTCACCGCAGGAGACTACTACCAAGAGAGCCCCAGGGGTCACTACTACTGGGTTGAGCCGACCAACCAGGAGTAGTTTGGAGGACCTAGGCAGGAGGCCTTCGCCTTTCGATCTGTATCGCGGTTTGTGCTAGCTTTCTTAAGGCAAACTTGTCTAATTATGTCTGTACTCAGATATTATGGTTTGTATGACTTATGTATTCGGGTCCTCGTGACCCCTGGTTTGTAATATGATGATTTATGTTTAAATTTGAGTTTAGAGTTGTGTTGTGATACTCTTCCCGTGAGTCTCTGTTCTCGAGCGTGCACGTTTGCGTGTATGATTAGTGCACGGTCGAGCAGGGGCGTCACAAGTTGGTATCAGAGCCGACTGCCTGTAGGAAGCCTCCTTCCAATTCCTTGGTCGAAGTTGAGTCTAGACGTTGAAAAACTATTTTACTAACAGTGCTGTGTGGCTTACGGGCCCACGATGCACATGGATGGGATTAGGATCTTTTATTCCTCTTCCTTACTCTGGGATTCTGCTCTCTCTCTTCTATTCGGGATAAAATTTTACTAACTCTGACTCTAGGTTCTCGTGATCACATCCACCCGGAGCTTTGATTATCTGCAAGTTACTTTCTTGAATGCACGATGCAAAATTCACTCACTGTCATTTGACAATCTTGAATTTCCTCTGTTTCAGATGGATCGCTTGTTTCCGTCGCGCCCTGCGACGCAGCTTGTGCTTCGCACTTGGGCTTGTGATGCCCCTGGTTTTCCAGCTGTCCTGATCGCCCTCCTGACCAGACTGGGCTACCGTTGGTACCCCGAGTACATGGTTTACGAGGATTTCTGCGAGTTCAACCAGGAGCAGTACCATGCAGATGTTCGTATCTTCGATCAGCGGAACGACTCAGACACTGAGTTGCACACTTTTCACGGTATCGGCGTGACGATTGAGATGGCAGTCCATGATGTTGTCTACTCTGCTGTCGCATGTCTTCGTGGAGAGCATAGTCGCCTGGATGACTCCGAGTTCCGATACATCCCGTATGCCCCTGCTGGAGATGCTATCGGATACTACACAGCTGTCTGTGCCCCTTTCGAGCGACGTCGATATGACCAGCAGGTTTTGATTCAGTGCACTTAGGCTCTGGATCGCACTGCCCGGGCTCTCGCCGTCGAGTTGTTTGCCACTCGAGCACGTCTCTACGATGCTATGACACAGTTGCTGCCAGCTGTTCATGCAGGGATACATCCAGAGTATATCCTTTACCCGCGTAGGACTCAGATGCCGGCAGGTATTGATTGGCCTGCTGTTGGAGGTCACACACTAGCATGTGGACCTCTTCTTCCAGTTCGAGACCGGGTTCTGCATCAGAGTGCACACGGAGAGCAGGACTTTTCTGCCGTGGATACTCATCGTCCGCACTTGCAGTTACCCCGTTTCAGTGGTTTTCCCCGACGTTGATGTAGCATTTTCTATGTCTCGTTGTGTATTCCTTACCGCGTGCCTGCGCGCCGCCTAGTATGTCTAGCTTTTTTTTTTAAATTTGCGCCGTTATGCTGTCCGCGTGTAACCGACTCTGTGTATGGATCTGTATGTCTTAATTGACTACTATTATGTATCTATTGCACTACTTATTCATTGTCGTGTTACATCATGTTTGTCGCTAAGCACTTGCAGTTACTTTTACTAAACTACCCCCTGTTAAATCTTTAGTAGGATGGTTAGGCCAGGTGCTCGTGGTCGTGGTCATGCTCCCGAGCAGCCACCACCGCCCGACTACATGGCCGCAATGATGCAACAGTTCGAAGTGAACCGTCAATTCATACAAGGCATCATGGCCCAGTTTCCGCACCAGAACAATCAGAATCAGCAACATGCTGCAATAACTCTGCAGGAGTTCGTGTGTCTCAATCCAACTACTTACCGCAACTCTGAACAGCCACTGGATGCTGACGACTGGCTTTGCGACATCGCCCACAAGATGGAGTCTGCGAGTGTCGCCCCTGACAGCCTTGTCACTTTCGCGTCCTACTTCCTGAAGGGCCCCGCTGCTCAATGGTGGGACACCCACAGGCGTTCACTACCTGCTGGGACAGTCTTCACTTGGATCGAGTTCCAGACTGCATTCCGTGCCCGTTACATTCCTCAGGGAATCATAGAACGGAAGAAGACAGAGTTTCGTAACCTCACTTAGGGCAATAAAACTGTAGAAGCTTATTGGCGGGAGTTCCTTAACCTGTCCCGCTATGCTGAAGAGGACATTCCAACTGATGCTCGTAAACACGAGAAGTTCCGTAGTGGACTCCACCCAGATCTCAAGCTGGCCCTTGCAGCTCAAGACTTCACCGACTTTGCCACCCTCGTGAACAAGGCTATCCTGGTCGAGACTGCTCAGATGGAACATAGGGAGTCACAGAAGCGCAATCGTGATGTTGGCTCGTCTTCGAGCTCAGGACAGAGGCGTAAGATCTGGATTCCCAACAGCATGTATCGTCCAACTGCCCCCGCGCCAAGGCCCTCCTATGCTGCACCCCGTCTGCCTCCTCCACCACCGAGACAGCCGAGAACTCAAGCTGCTCCTCTTCATCCTGAAGATGGTCTATGCTTCAAGTGTCGCAAACCAGGTCACCTTGCCAAGGACTGCCGCCAGAGTCAGAATCAATTGGCGTTTCCTCGTAATGGTCGTGGCAACGGTCGTGGCAACGGTCGTGGCAACAATCAGACCCGCAACTATAATACTGGGCCTGCTGCTTATGGACGTGGACAAGCTTACCACGTCGATATCGAAGAAGTTCAGGATCAACCTGAAACTATGATGGATACCCTTCTCATTAACTCAGTACCTGCTTCTGTTTTATTTGATTCAGGAGCATCGCATTCATTCATGACAGAAGCATTTGCATTAGAACATGACATTGCATTTGAAAAGATGAATCTACCAGTACTTGTTCGCACCCCTGGAGGTCATTGCCACACCTCCATGATGGCACATAATGTCACTGTTGAAATCAAAGGACTCGAATTCCTTGTTTCACCTATCATCTTGAGATCGTCAACGATAGACCTCATTCTGGGAATGGATTGGTTGAAAGCTCACATTGCTTCGATCAATTGTGCCACTAAAGTCGTCCAACTCCTTCACCCCTCCGACGAGATAGTGAACTACACCGCCCGCATTACTCGGAATGCCGAAGCTTAGATATATGCTCTGAATGCTTTGAACGCCTCACCTCTTGAGGGAATTGAGAACATTCCAGTCGTTCGTGATTTTCCGGACGTCTTTCCAGAAGAACTTCCAGGAATACCCCCTGTTAGAGCCATTGAGTTTGTCATCGACTTGAAACCGGGCACTACCCCCATTGCTAAGCGCCCATACAAGATGCCGCCGCATGAACTCCTTGAGCTTAAGGAGGAAATCGACAAGTCACTTAAGAAGGGTTTCATCCGCCCCAGTTCCTCTGCTTGGGGAGCACCCTCTCTCTTTGTTAAGAAGAAGGATGGAACTAACCGATTGGTCCACGACTATCGGCCTATTAACCAAGCAACAATCCAGAATAAATATCCACTTCCCCGGATCAACGATCTTTATGATCAGCTTGCTGGATCCTCTGTGTTCTCTAAACTCGACTTAAGGTTGGGTTATCATCAGATCCGAGTTCGTAAGGAGGATATTCCGAAGACCGCTTTCGTTACTCGATATGGATCATACGAGTACACCGTTATGTCCTTCGGATTAACTAATGCCCCAACAACCTTCTCTCGATTGATGAATTATATCTTCATGGACTACCTCGACAAATTCATCGTGGTTTACTTGGATGATATCCTTATATTTTCCAAGAATGAAGAAGAACACGCCGAACATCTTCGGCTTGTATTGGAGAAACTTCGAGAACACCAGCTTTATGCCAAGTTTTCTAAGTGTGAATTCTGGTTATCTGAAGTGACTTATCTTGGTCATGTGATTTCCAAAGATGGCATCGCTGTTAACCCAGAACGAGTTCAGGCTATTCTTGACTGGACTCCCCCGAAGAATGTTAAGCAAGTCAGAAGTTTCCTCGGACTCGCCAGCTATTGCCACCGTTTTGTCGAGAACTTCTCCAAGATTGCTAAACCACTGACTGATCTGCTTCACAAAGGCGTTAAGTTTGAGTGGATAGAAAAATGTCAGGAAAGTTTCCAAACACTCATGGACAAGTTGACATCTGCCCCAGTGCTAGCTCCCCCGGATTCTCGAAAGGACTTTGTGATATATTGCGACGCATCCCGTCAAGGATTAGGCTGTGTCCTAATGCAAAAGCGCAAAGTGATTGCTTATGGCTCTCGTCAGTTGCGTCCTCACGAAGATAAGTATCCAACACATGATCTCGAATTAGTAGCAGTTATCTATGCTTTGAAGCTGTGGCGACATTACCTTCTCGGTAATCGTTGCGAGATATATACGGATCACCAAAGTCTGAAGTATTTGTATACTCAACCAGACTTGAACCTTCGTCAACAAAGATGGCTCGAGACAATAGCTGACTATGACATGGATATTTCTTATACCCCTGGCAAGGCTAATGTAATGGCCGATGCCTTGAGTCGCAAGTCGTATTGCAACAACCTCATGGTTCAGCAAGCACAACCTCTTCTCCACGAAGAGCTTCACAAGTTGAACCTCCATATTGTTCCTTAGGGTTATCTCAGTACCCTGGTTGTTGCACCAGATCTCGATGACCTCATCAAGCATATACAGAAAGCTGACTCTGAGGTCGAGAAGATTAAGCGTGATATAAAAAGGGGAAAGCCCTTGTTCTTCACTATTGATGCTGATGGCGCCTTGTTCTTCAAGAATCGCTTAGTGGTTCCTAGAACTCACAACCAGGATCTGACCCCACGCGTCATGAAAGAAGCTCATGATACGCCTCTTTCAATTCACCCTGGTAGCACCAAGATGTACCAAGACCTACGACAGAGATACTGGTGGCCTGATATGAAGCGAGACATTGCTCGCTATGTTGCCGAGTGTGACGTTTGTCGTCGCATCAAAGCAGAACATCAGAGGCCTGCTGGAACTCTGCAACCCCTTGAGATTCCGGAATGGAAATGGGACAAAGTCGAAATGGACTTCATCACTGGTTTTCCTAGATCGCAGAAGGGTCATGATGCTATTTTTGTCGTCATTGACCGGTTCTCCAAGGTTGCTCACTTTCTGCCAGTCAAGGAGACAATCACTGCTAGCCAGTTAGCAGACTTGTATGTTTCCAGAATTGTGTCACTCCAAGGTGTTCCGTTGGAGATCAGCTCAGATCGTGGCAGCCTCTTTACCTCAAGATTTTGGAACAGTTTCCAAGAGGCTATGGGAACTCATCTGTCCTTCAGTACCGCTTTCCACCCCCAGTCCCAGGGACAAGTCGAACGAGTCAATCAAGTGCTTGAAGATATTCTTCGAGCTTGTGTCATCTCATTCGGTAAGAAATGGGAAGAATCTCTCCCATATGCTGAATTCTCTTACAACAATAGCTATCAGGCTAGTTTGAAGATGGCACCCTTTGAAGTTCTGTATGGACGTAAGTGTCGGACCCCTCTGAATTGGTCAGAAACTGGGGAACGATCACTCGTTGGACCGGACATTATTCAGCAAGCTGAAGAACAAGTCCGCATCGTCCGTGATCATTTGAAAGCTGCTCAGTCTCGTCAGAAGAGCAACTATGATCGAAAGCACCAGGAAATGGTCTATCAACCTGGCGAACGGGCTTACCTTCGTGTCACTCCGATGAAGGGCACTCACCGATTTGGGATCAAGGGCAAGTTAGCTCCTCGCTACATTGGCCCGTTCCGTATTCTCGCTCGTCGAGGAGAAGTGGCATATCAATTGGAATTGCCGCCAAACCTTTCACAAGTGCATGATGTCTTTCATGTATCACAACTCCGTTGCTGCTTCAAGGATCCTATCCGAGCAGTGGATCATGAAGTACTTGAATTGCAAGAGGATCTTTCTTATCAAGAGTATCCGATCCGCATTCTTGATCAAACTGAACGTCGAACCTGTCAGAAGGCAATCAAGTTCCTTAAAGTTTAGTGGTCGAATCATTCTGAAGATGAAGCCACTTGGGAACGCGAAGATCGTCTTCGTGAAGAATATCCCGCTCTCTTCCAGCCTACCTCTTAATTCTCGGGACGAGAATTTCTTTTAGAGGAGGAGAATTGTAACATCCCCATGTAATAGCTACAGTAATCACCTCTTGATAATGCCATGTCATCATGATTAACAGTGCTTGATCATCATTTGCATCCTATTTCATTTCAAATTGCAATTCAAATTTAAAGTGAAAATAAAAATTGTTCAAAACCAGAAACTAAAATGTTCATAATATTGCAAATAATCCAGAGGCAATTATAAAAATGTAACCAACATTAATTGGAGTAGTTAAATGACTACAACAACATGGAACATTACCAAAACAGAAGTATTTGACCCCTTTTCATTTAAATGAAATCCAAATGAAAAGACATGGACTCCAAACCAATTTCTGGTGTTAGCTAATATTGCATATTAATTATTGGGTAAGGTCACATATTTTACTAAAATCAATTTGAACCTAAACTAATTGCAAAACAGAAAATAAAAAGGAAAAACAGAAAGAAAAGGAAGAAAATAGAAAAGGCCCACCGCGGCTGGGCTCTAGTCGCCGCACCGGCCCAGCATGCGCCCTCCTTCCCCTTCCTACTGCTCCTCGTTCGGTCGCTCCCGCGCGCCCGACCGCGTCGTCGCCGTTCGCCGTCGCAGCCGCATCCCCTTGCCCGCGTCGCTACAGGAGGGACGAGAGGATAAGAGCGCCCCCTCAGTAAGCCCTAGCGAGCCCCCAATATTTTTCCCCTCGCCCGCTAGCTCTCTCTCCCGCCTCGCCTGAGAGCTCCTCCGCCGTCGCCGCTCGATCCGGCGCCCTCCGTCCTCCTCTCGCCGTTCCGACCGGCCCGGCGTCCTCCCCGTACTCAACCTCACCGGCTCCGCCCGCTCATTTGCCCGGGGAAGCACCCAGGCGACGCCCTCGACCTCTTCTTCCCCGACGCCGTCCCCCACTGTTGCCGTCGAATACGCCGCCCCGAGCCTCCCCTGAGCTCACCGTTGCACATCTGCAGGCTCCTGGTGAGCCTCGCCGTCTTCTCCTCCTCTTCCCCGTGCGGATCCGCCTCTGTACTCGCCGCATTTTGCACGCCCGAGCTCGCCTCCGCCTGACCTCATCGCCGGCGACCATCCGGCGACCATTTGGTCATGCGCATGCGTTCGTTCGACTCGCCGCGCCGTGTAGGCCTCGCTAAGCCACCGTTTTTGCTCGCGCGTGCACCGTGGCATCGATCCCGACTTCGCCCGAGCGCCGCCGTCCGCCGTCGCCGTCGCGTAGCACTCGTTTCCGGCCGCCCCGCCTCGCGCCGATAGGCTAGATCGATGGCATCTCCTTCTCGTTCGAACGAGCCCGAGAACGCTCGATTTGATGCACCACAGGAGAAACCCGAGCTCGCCGGAGTTCATCGCCGCTCGGGCTCGCCGGAGAGCGCTCCGGCGCGACTCCGGTGGCCGGCGTCCGACGTGGCGCCGCGGGCCCCACCGCTCAGCCACTGACCCTGGGTCCCACTGGGCCCATTGACCCGGTCAGCGCTGACTAGGCTGGCCCCGTGTCACTGACATGTGGGTCCCACCGGATTAAAATAATTTTATAATTAATTAAAACGCTAATTTAATTGTTAATTAGATTAAATAAACCCTGATTAGTTTAAACAGTCACTGACCAGTGGGTCCCACTGGTCAGGTTTGACTGTTCAACCGCACTGTTGACCGCTGACGTCATTCCTACGTCATGCTGACGTCAGCCGTACTGTTTCGGATAATTCGATTTAATTAAATCCAGAAATTCCAGAAAATAATAAAAACTTTAGAAAATCATATATTTTAAACCGTAACTCAGATGAAAATAATTTATATATGAAAAATGATCAGAAAAATGTGTAGAATCGGAATAACCTATCCACATGTCTGCCACACCCCTCTAACTTACTGAACATGGGACATTTTGCCCGTATTCGGTATATGAATAGTGCATAACTTAAATAAAATAATTCCAAATAAATTTCTAAATTAACTAAATCATTTGAATAGGAAGTAAAACACCTCTGCACGTCATTTAGGCATGTCATGCATCCTTGTTGCTTTATTGTCGTGTATTTATTGTTTCTCCCCCCTCCTTCTCTCTCGATAGCCCCCGAGACTGCCGACGACACCGCCGTGTACGACCACGTCGCCGACGACCAGCCCCCTTCAGCTGAGCTTCCAGGCAAGCAAAACCCCCTTGATCATCTCGATATCGCCCACTCCTTCCCTCTTATTCTTGCATTAGAATTGCCCCTGCTACTGTTCCGATAGCACCTATTCCGATGCATAGCCTGATTTTGTAGTCTGCTATTGATACTCCACCTGTTGTCCCACAATGCTTAGTTAGCTGTGCTACTGCTTCATCGGTGACCCATCACCCTTGTCCGTATGCCATGCTTGTTACCGGGTCGTGATCACTCTGGGTGAGGATCACGGAAATGCTTACATACTGCAATACTTAAACTGCTAAAGTCGGGCTGGCCCCAAGGGTGCCCGCGAGAGAATACTCTTAAAAACAGGTCGGCTCCAAGAGCACCCGCGCGATATGTCTTACCAAGTCGGAGCGACAGGAACACTGTTCGTCTCTGCGAGTTACTAAACATGCTTAACGGATTGGGTATTTGATCTGAGTGGGTCGTTGGCCCTATACGCACTACCACCACGTGGGATAATGGTTATGGGACCCTCTACGTCGTACGTTTCTCCCGAAAGCTCTTCAGACGTCATAGCTCAGAGATACGGGCTGATTGTTGGGGTGAGCTGGTTACGTCACTGTGTATACAGTGTCGCGCTTGTGCCCCGGCCAGTCACGCAACGTGCAGGAGTGCGAAGGGCGATGGCCCAAGACCCCTTCGTGCTTAGGATTTAGACCGGCGTGCTGACCTCTCTGCCGAGCTTAGGTAGGACGCTGCTTCGTGTCGATTACCCGAGGCCGGGTATTACCCAGCAAGTGTATCCGGCCAGATGTAATCGAGCGTGCTGGGTAACAGTAGTGCACCCCTGCAGGGAAGTTATCTATTCGAATAGCCGTGTCCACGGTAACAGGACGCTCGGAGTTGTATCTTGATCCGCTACAACTACAAATGGATACTGTCACATTATTAAACTGCTACTATTGCTCTCGGGATCACTTTCTCGTAGGGAAGTCGAGGAAGGATCTCAGGGCTCTACTAAATATGATTGTTATATATTATCTTGCTACTCTCGTCTGGTGCTGCAAGACATGCTTCAAGATGCTAGTCTTCGATAGGCTAGTCCTCCCCCCTCCAATCCAGCATTTCTGCAGTTTAGTCCAAAGATATAGCCCCATTCCTTTGATACCGATGCATAATTAGTATAGTTCTGATGTCAGTCTTGCGAGTACTTTGGATGAGTACTCACGGTTGCTTTGCTATTTCTTTTCCCCATACCCACTTGATGAAATCAGACGATGGAGCCCAGGAGCCAGACGTCACCGCAGGAGACTACTACCAGGAGAGCCCCGGGGTCACTACTACTGGGTTGAGCCGACCGACCAGGAGTAGTTTGGAGGCCCTAGGCAGGAGGCCTTCGCCTTTCGATCTGTATCGCGGTTTGTGCTAGCCTTCTTAAGGCAAACTTGTCTAACTATGTCTGTACTCAGATATTATGGTTTGTATGACTTATGTATTCGGGTCCTCGTGACCTCTGGTTTGTAATATGACGATTTATGTTTAAATTTGAGTTTAGAGTTGTGTTGTGATACTCTTCCCGTGAGTCTCTGTTCTCGAGCGTGCACGTTTGCGTGTATGATTAGTGCACGGTCGAGCAGGGGCGTCACATAGGTCCTTCAATTTTGAAGCACATAGCCTCTCTAAACTCGCTATAGGCCTGGTTGAAGGGTGGAAACCAGGAACTCGGAACACCCCCGAGCCCCGCCTCGCCCGCTTCGGGCGACACGGGGAAACCTAGGCGCCGCCGCCCGAAGCCTCCCCTCGGCCCACTCCCGCACCGCCGCCGCCGCCGGAGGGCTGGCCGGCGAAGCCGCGCCGGACCCTGGGATGGCGGCGGCGGGGCCTTTCTTCTCCGACGCGCTGCTGCTTCGGGCTCCCCCCACCCCCATCCGACCACTCCAACGCCCCCGCCGCCGGAGGGCTGGCTGGCGCGGCCGCGCCGGGCCCTCGATCTCCTCCGACGCGTCCCCATCCTGCGTTGCGGCCCCTCCCCCCCCTCCCCGAGCTACGGATCTGCATCCCCTGGTGGCACAGGTTGCCCGGCGGCGGCTGCCTCCCGCAGCGCGCCGGTCGGGAGCGGGGCTGGCGCGAGCCCCCTTCACCCCACGCCTCCCCTGCAGGTGCGGCTTCGGCCCGGCGGCCATGGAAGCGCCCCCTCCCCCACCCCCCGTGGTTGGCCGGTGCAGCTCCAGATCCAGTGCTCCGCGTGTGCTGCGTCCCTTCCGGCTCCTCCGGCTCACCGGCTTTTTGGCGGCTCCGCACCATCCCCTGCGGGTGTTCTCTGTTGGTCGGCATCCACCCCGGTGCAGCTCTGGCTCCGGCTTGCTCCTGGAGCTGCGCCTCTTTTCCGGCTCCTTGGCTCGCTGGCGTCCTTGCGGCTCCGGTCCGGACGGCCCGGATCTGCGCTCCTCTCTAGATCCTGGATTGTCCAGGTCCTCGGCCACCTCTGTTTCCCCTACGCCGCCTCCCTTTCCGCCCAGCCGCCTAACCTCGCCCACCTCCTCCTTCCGCGTGATCCGTAGCTCTCGCGTCCGGTGCCTCATTTGGCAGTGGCCGTGGCTCCTTTTCCTGCGGTGGCGGTTCTGACCGACGACTTGGCTTCCTCTTCTCCGAATCTTGCTCCGATGGCTTGGGATTGCTCAGACTCTGGCCAGGAGAAATCCTTGCTCGACCTTTCGATGCTGGCAGTGGCGACACCCGCGGGTGCCGTCCCCTTCTTGGAGGCGCTGCCATGGCCGGCATATGTGCCCCTCTTTGAGCATCAGGGGAAACCCTAGATCTGGCTATCCGGATTGGGCGGCGACGGCGTCTCGGCGTCGTTCTCCTTCATGAAGGCGCTGTCTTGTTTGCTCGAGGCGTCCTCGGCGGTGGTTTTGGAGATGTTGGTCGTCATGTTGTTTTGGTTTGGGTTGCTTCCCGGGAGGCGAGTTTTTGTTGTGTTGTTTCTCTCTCTGGGCCGAGCATCCCATGTCTCTCTGCTCCGGGCACCATGTTCACGCCTGCCGCGTTCGTGTCATGTGTTGTACCACCACCTGTATTCACTCTTAACTTCTTCTATCAATGAAAAGATACGCAAGCTTTGCGTATTCGCGAAGAAGGGTGACATGTGTGGCTCCTACCACCCCTAGACCTAAACTGTATCCCTTTAAACATTGTCATTAATCAATAAAATTGAGCGTGTTTGGACTAAAAATATATATTTATCATGGAAAGAAAGAGACATGGTATGAACAATGTGCTTGTGCCTGTGCCATGTGGATCCACTTAGAGAACTCTAAAAAAGTGTCTACCCACATAGATTATTTCAAATGCAAAAAAAGAGAGAATAAGTGGCCATTAGGCTTCTGTTGTTGTCTTCTTGCCTCCGAAAACAATTTTGATTAGGTTTCTCTCGTATGTGGTATGTGGTGGCATGATTCATTTCGTGCCAAGTCGTTTTCAGAGGAAGTGTTTAATTATTTGGATCATGATGCTGACAACCGTGTCCGCTAGCATCGAGATCCTACCCTGGACGGCTATTGTCTTGTCTTATTTTTTTTTCGAGGAAAACTTCCGATCTATTCATCAATTGTCATGGTAGTACAAAGAACACCAGAAGTAAAAAATACATCCAGATCCGTAGACCACCCAGCGACGACTACAAGCACTGGAGCGAGCCGAAGGCGCGCCGCCGTCATTGCCCCTCCCTCATCGGAACCGGGCAAACCTTGTTGTAGTAGACAGTCGGGAAGTCGTCGTGCTAAGGCCTCATAGGACCAGCACACCAGAACAGCAATCGCCGCCGATGAAGAGAAGCGTAGATCGGAAGGATCCAAACTGTAGACACACGAACACAGACGAACGAAGACCGGATCCACGTGGATCCACCGAAGACAAACGCCGACCGAATCCCACGAGATTCGCCGGAGACAAACCTCCACACGCCCTCCGACGATGCTAGAAACACCACCGGAACGGGGGCTAGGCGGGGAGGACTTTATTCCATCTACAGAGAGCTGCCGCCGCATCGCATCTCTGAGCAGGACACAAACCCTAACAAAACTAAAAAAAAACTTCAAAAAATCTTGTCTTACACGGTGAACACATGAAATTTAGTCTTTTTTCTCTCTAAAAAACACAAATGAACGACCATCATCCCTTGACTAATCATCTAAGTAGCCATAGGCAAGTTTAATCACTATCATAATATGCCGAGGTAAACCGTCATCATCTACAAAAACTCTCCCATACTCACTAACATCGGTGACACTGACATCGCACAAAAAGAATTCGGTTTTGACTTTTATTCTAAGGTTTGGGTAGATTAACAAACACTCTGACACTGACGTTGACATTGTGCAGGATTTTGACAGTGCTCCTGCCGGTTCCTGAAAAAAAAAATTGACAGCGCAATAGCAATTGGCCAATCAATGCCTCCCATTTATGCTCCTCAAATAATTGAGGACAGGCCTTGTAGCGACAATTTCCAAATCATCTCCACTCCTCTCTGCTCCCACATCCAAAATTTCGACAGAAAAAGAAAGACTGCGCCGCAAGAAGCAAAGTTCAGATTTTTCTCCCCGGCCCTCCCCACACCTGACGGCGCGCATCTCCGCCGCAACCCGCCGAGCTCCTCACCGGCGGCAGCGGCGGATTCTCTCCGTCCTCGCCGAAACCGGCCTCCCTCATTGCCACGCATGGTTGACGAGGTTTCGCTGGTCCCCTGTGGCAGGTGCTCGCCGTCCCGGCCCCCCGAATCTTTCTCGTGAACAGATTTGAACATCTGGACCTTTCTAGTCACTTTTGACTGCTTCTGAACCTTTTGGAACCTCTAGTCTTCGCCCCGGCTTTGCTTTCCTGTATGTATGTACCTGCAATCTTGTGCTCGGATTCAAATCTGGAGAACTGATTTGATTGAACATCTGGATTTTTGTGGTTACTTCTGACTGTTTCTGGGCCTTTTGGAACCATATATGTTCTCGTTTAGATTCCTAATCAAAAGGAGATATGTTGTCGTTGGTTGTCATGTACTCTATGGAACAATCAGTGTGTGTTTTGTTGGAGTTTGTAAGAGCGAAAGACTGAGCTAGTTGTTGACTTCTTGATGCCTGCAGTTTGTGACATCCTTCTGCTGCTGATTGACTGGTCTGAAGTCTGAACTTCATGGAGACCGTTTCGACGAATGAGGACACCGGCAAGGGGGCGATGTGGGAGCTGGAAAAGAGCCTTGATCAGCCCATGGACGCAGAGGCCGGGAGACTGAGGAATATGTACAGAGAAAAGGTGATTGCTATCATCATCCAAGTATTTGTCAGTTTTCTATATCTGAATCTTAGCCAATAGGATACAGAACTAATGTCCTGTGTTAAGAACATAATGGCTTTAGCATTGAACATCACAATTTTGTGTTTTGTGGCACATTCTTTTCAGTAGTGCATTCTCCCTGGTAGTTATCTATATGCACGGATTTGAGATGTTGCCTAAGATGCAGAGTTATTTGGTGCCTTTACTCTGAACTTCTGAGAAATGAATAGATGAAGTAATTTTGTTTTTGCCCTGTTTCCCTCTCTTGTATGTGCAGACCTACCCAACAGTTTTGATGCTACAACTAGCTTTCCAAAGCCTCGGTGTGGTGTTTGGAGATTTAGGCACATCGCCTCTTTATGTTTTCTACAACATCTTTCCTGAAAAGATAGAAGACACAGAGCAAATTATTGGGGCACTCTCGCTTATTATCTACTCGCTTACTCTCATTCCACTTGTTAAATATGTTTTTATTGTCTTGAGGGCAAGCGATAACGGCCAAGGTAAGAATTTGTGCCTCGGTTATGGAAAGATTAAACTGTCCATAGGTGGTCTGTCTTATTTGTTCGAGATAATGCAGTAATACATACATCATGTTCTATGAATATCTGAAGATCACCTGAAAATGAAAAGCTAATGTGTATGGCCACACAGAGGAAATTCTGGTCAAGAGCTTCCTAAAGTCCATGCAACAGTACAGTTATGTAGGGACACAAAGTTTGTACTGTCAATATAAAGAGATCTTTTTAACACTTTGAAAAAGAAACTAATTATCGTCCCCATGTAAAAGGAGTTGTTTTGTAATAGACTCTAAAGCTATCACTCTAAGATGGACCCGTGCCCTTCTGCTAAGTTGCCACAAAGTTCTGTCTGTGCAGCTGCGTCAAGTAGGGACACAAAGTTTAGTGTGCCACAGACAATAAGTCACATATGTTGGCATAAGACGCCATTGCGTTGCACAGACACCATGCCTAAAATAGGGATGCTTATGAGTTTACTGCTATTGCAACCCCCCTTGTGTTTCTCTGCATCTTCTAATAGCTTTTTTGTAATTTCAGGTGGAACTTTTGCTCTTTATTCATTGCTTTGCCGGCATGCAAAGATAAGCATTATTCCCAATCAACATAAAACCGATGAAGATCTAACAACATACAGCCGTCGGACATATGCTGAGAAGTCTCTTGCTGCAAAGATCAAAAGATGGTTAGAGGGGCACCAGTTCAGAAAGAATGTCATTCTTATTCTTGTCCTTTTTGGTACTTGCATGGCTGTTGGAGATGGGATTCTCACTCCTGCCATATCAGGTGAGTACATGCATGTTTTGTCATTAGTTCATTACTCTGAACTAAAACCACGACAAGAATTATGGAACGGAGGGAGTACTTAATATCAGATTTCTCCGAAATGATATTGTTAGGAGAACCTGGAGCTTTCAGCCTGACATGCACCTATCTTTGACCTACTAAGAATCATATTATGTTACAAGGAATATTTTTCAAAAAATGCATGCCAGATATTCCTTTGAAGCATATTACACCAACTGTTTTGCAATGAGATGCTACTCCCGAAGCAACTGCATAAACTATTTTCATGATATAAGATGTCATGTATCCAGTACACGACATGGCGATAATGGCCCTAGGGCTTGCTCGAAGTGACCGTGGCCCCAAGAGCTGCAAAGGCAGCTGCACTCAAGGGCGGAAATGAGGAAGATGTTGGAAATATTGGTTTATTCTCTGCTTATTTCAACCAGAGAATGTGGCAGCCCTTATGTAAGAGGGGTTGCCCCTAACTCAAGAAACTAATCTTATATTTCGTAACTTACTTGATCCCAATCTCTTAAGTCCTTAACTACCATACTGGTATAAAAATAACAAACTAGGGAAAGATAAACCTGTAAAGATAACTATCCTTATACATAGCTGCCTGTAGAGTGCTCCTCCACGGGCTGTACTCCCATGACAAAGATGAAAAGCGGCCATGGATCTTCTGTATATTCTATTTTGTTCTATATAAATTAAACTGCACCGTTCCAGTCTTAAATGGAGCATCTGAGATTACCCACTACAGTATATTTTTGTCCACAACATACAAGTGTTGCTGTACTGATTTCTATCAATTTTAGCTGTTCTACATATCTTCTTTGTGATGCTTGTAATTACATAATTCTACTGTTATGTTTTACCCAATAACCCAAGTGAATTGATGTTAACAACTGCTTTACGATTTGCAGTTCTTTCTGCAACTGGTGGAATAAAGGTCGAAGAACCCAGAATGAGAAATGGTACGTGTGCAATTTGAAGTTAGTACAGTTTTCTGCTTTTATTAGCTTTACTGTGTGAATCTCAAAGGAGGATGCCAAAATTTGCAATTGATATTAATTTAACCAGAATTGTTGATTCCAACCTTAAATAATTCACCATATTGTTTTGTCTGTGGAATGATAACCTTAACATGCTAACTGTGATTTGAAGCATTGCCTTTATATCATAGGAACTTTGTAGTGGTAGTGTGAATGGGAACAATTGATGTTGTTATACAAATAATACCGAATTAGACCTATGGTTAACTGACTCATTTTATTATTTTCCCTTGACAGATGTGGTTGTAATAGTCTCCGTGGTGATATTGATTGGACTGTTCAGTATGCAGCACTATGGCACAGACAAAGTCAGCTGGCTTTTTGCACCAATAGTATTTGTTTGGTTCATACTTATTGGAGTCCTGGGGGCTGTAAACATTTATACATATGATAGGTCGGTTCTCAAGGCGTTCAATCCTATTTATGTATATCGTTATTTTAAGCGAGGGAGGACTAGCTGGGCTTCGCTAGGAGGAATTATGCTCAGCATAACAGGTCTGAAATCCTTACCTGATTTTAGAGGTTGCCTTTTCTTCGTAAACTGGCTAATAACCAGACATGACATTTTTGCTCATGCTGCAGGGACAGAAGCACTGTTCGCTGACCTTTCATATTTTCCTGTGCAAGCTATTCAGGTACCATTTGTTGGTTGTGACTGTTGTCCGCCATGCATATTCTTACCTATACTTTTAGAGGCATGCATTCAACATAACAAATTTAGAGGCGGATCTACATTTCTAATACAATTTTCACATGAGTATAGAATTCCGTCTATTTGCTTGCTCGGTGCTTGCTAACACCCTTTATCATTTTGAAACGCAGATTGCTTTCACTACGGTTGTGTTCCCATGTCTTCTTTTGCAATATACTGGTCAAGCTGCGTATATAGCTATGAACAAAGACAAAGTCTCCCACTCCTTCTATTTTTCTCTTCCAGGTAAAATTCAGATCCCCGATTAGGCGATTACCTTATTGAGTAGAATACATAGTAACATGATTATTTGGTGCAGAGCGTATACTTTGGCCAGCATTTGTCGTTGCAACGGCTGCTGCAATAGTTTCTAGCCAGGCAACTATTTCCGCAACGTATTCAATTATCAAGCAAGCGCTTGCCGTGGGATGCTTCCCCAGAGTGAAGATCATCCATACTTCCAAGAAGTATCTTGGCCAGATATACAGCCCTGATATTAATTGGATCCTCATGCTTCTCTGTATTGCCGTCACCGCTGGATTCAAGAATCAGTCCCAGATTGCAAATGCTTATGGTAAAATGAAATACTTGTATTTCTCTAAAATTTCCGCGGTTGCGATGTGCGTTTCTGCTCTATTGCTAACATGAGTGTTGCATGGTGCATAAACAGGTACGGCTGTGATAATGGTTATGCTTGTGACAACATTTCTCATGATCCCCATAATGCTGCTGGTATGGCGCAGCCATTGGGCCTTGGTGGTGCTCTTCACGGTGCTGTCGCTGGTCGTCGAGATCCCGTACCTGACCGCCGTCATGAAGAAGATTGACCAGGGAGGCTGGGTTCCTCTCGTGTTCGCCGCGGCCATCCTGCTCATCATGTACGTATGGCATTACGGCACGCTCAAGCGCTACGAGTTTGAGATGCACAGCAAGGTGTCCATGGCATGGATCCTGGGCCTTGGCCCGAGCCTTGGCCTGGTCCGGGTGCCTGGGATAGGCCTGGTGTACACGGAGCTGGCGAGCGGCGTCCCTCACATCTTCTCGCACTTCATCACCAACCTCCCGGCGATCCACTCCACCCTGGTGTTTGTCTGCGTCAAGTACCTGCCAGTGTACACGGTGCCGCTGGACGAGCGGTTCCTCGTGAAGCGGATCGGCCCCAAGAACTTTCACATGTTCCGCTGCGTGGCGCGGTACGGCTACAAGGACATCCACAAGAAGGACGACGACTTCGAGAAGATGCTCTTCAGCAGCCTTCTGCTCTTCGTCCGGCTGGAGAGCATGATGGAGGAGTACTCGGACTCTGATGACTACAGTACTCGGGACCAGCAGGAGCAGATCGATGAGGCGAGCAGCGACGCCAGGTCCGCCGCTGACCTCAGCTATGCCTCCCGTGACTCCATCGTGCCGGTGCGCTCCCCGAACGGCCGAGGGGCCACGTCGTCGGGGCAGACAACGACGGCGACCCCGGGGTTCGAGACCGTGGGCGACGAGGTCGCGTTCCTGAACTCGTGCAGGGATGCCGGGGTCGTGCACATCCTCGGGAACACCGTCATCAGGGCTCGCAGGGACTCGGGGCCGCTGAAGAAGCTCGCCATCAACTATCTCTATGCCTTCCTGAGGAAGATCTGCAGGGAGAACAGCGCCATCTTCAATGTTCCCCATGAGAGCCTGCTGAATGTTGGGCAGGTGTTCTATGTGTAGCTAAACTGGATGTAAATCACTGTGTTTGTGTGTAGATTCTTTTACAGGAGAACTCTACAGAAATGATGATGTATTGATTTTACATATCTGGAACATGTAGATTTTAGTACTAATAAAATGGCACATGTAAATTTTAGTAATAAAATTGCAAATTTCAGTGTAGTGCAAATTCAGATATGAATCTGAATCAAATTATGCAATTAAGATGCGAATGCATATCATATTACAGTCAACTTGTTCCCATCATGTTGCACCAAGGTTTAGGTTTTAAAATTTTGATGAAACTTCTTTTGAAATTTCGAGTTATTTTGAAAATTGGCGAATTTTCTAATATTTTACTCACTCACCTCTAGCACTAGGACAAATGCAGCCTTCCGTTTTTGGCACCGATGGCGGCGACGACTCAAATATGCAGCAGCGTGTGGTAAGGAAAAACTGGTAATCTATTCCTTAAAAAAAATCTTGGAGATTATGTAATGCTTACTCTCAAACTTTTTGTTTATACAGTAGTGATATTCTTTGTTTCACTCTTTATCTTTGGATTCTTATCTAATGACCCAGCACGGAATCCTGGATGTGAGGAGTAAAAATTCAGTTTTTTTTAAAAAAATTTCTTACAAATTGGATTTGTTTCGTACATTTATCTATGAGAAAATCCGGGGGTCAGAATTCTTTCCAATTCGAAAGTCCCAAGTGATCCAAGGGAGTGGAAAGAGAGGGATTCGAACCCTCGGTACAAACGGCGACGACTTCAATCTCTGCGGGAAGTGCTTCTCCCCTTTGTCTCGGAGTCTGTCTCGTCTTCCTCGGGGTCCTCGTCTCCGGCATGGGCATGTCTCGGAGTCCGTCTCGTCTTCCTCGGGGTCCTCGTCTCCGGCATGGGCGGGTCGTCGCCCCCAAAGGGGGTAAGTACCATACAACACCCCTCCTTTGTTAGGTCGTTAGGTAGGGTGCAGGGTCGATTTCGCCAGTACCTACCGCAATATCAATTTCGCCATTAGGTCGGTATGGACGGATGGAAGAAGCTGGTTGTTCAGGAAGCAACACTCATAGCTGTGATTCAGGCCTGGGTCATGTTGGCCCACAAAAGAGCGGTTCGTCGGAGTGATAAGCCTGTGATCAGTTATGGCGAATGTTAACCCGAGATAGGGAGAGGACGACGAATCGGAACTACATCTGCACAAATAATAATGTAGAGGATGTGAACATGCTATGAATGCGAAAAGCACCTTTTGCCAAGCTTGTGTAGATGTTTAGGACCAAGGGGCTTCTAAAAGATAGCATCCACACTTATGTGAAAGAGCAAATTTGATTGTTCCTTTATGTTGTTGGTCATAATCAGAGATTCAGAGTTATTCACAATACATTCAGGAGATCCAGTGAGACCATTTTCAGGTATTTCAAGTAAGTCTTGTACGCTATTGGGTGATACGTCTCCGACATATCTATAATTTTTTATTGTTTCATGCTATTATATTATCATTTTTAGATACTTTATATGCAACTTTATATCTTTTTTGGGGACTAACCTATTAACTCAGTGCCTAGTGCCAGTTGATGTTTTCTGCTTGTTTTTGGTTTTACAGAAAATCTGTACCAAACGGAGTCCAAACACTATGAAACTTTTTGACGATTTTTTTCCGGACAAAAGAGACCCTTGATGTCTACTACACAACTTGTTCTTGTAGACTCGTGTTGGGCCTCCAAGCGCAAAGGTTTGTAGGACAGTAGCAATTTTCCCTCAAGTGGATGACCTAAGATTTATCAATCCGTGGGAGGCGTAGGATGAAGATGGTCTCTCTCAAACAACCCTGCAACCAAATAACAAAGAGTCTGTTGTGTCCCCAACATACCCAATACAATGGTAAATTGTATATGTGCACTAGTTCGGCGAAGAGATGGTGATACAAGTGTAGTATGGATAGTAGATATAGATTTTTGTAGTGCGAACAATAAAAAACAGCAAGGTAGCAAGTAACAAAAGTGAGCATAAACGGTATTGCAATGCTTAGAAACAAGGCCTAGGGTTCATACTTTCGCTAGTGCAATCTCTCAACAATGCTAATATAATTGGATCATATAACTATCCCTCAACGTGCGATAAAGAATCACTCCCAAGTTCCTATTAGCGGAGAACATAAGATAAAAATTGTTTGTAGGGTACGAAACCACCTCAAAGTTATCCTTTCCGATCGATCTATTGAGCTATTCTTATAAGTGTCACAAACAGCCCTAGAGTTCGTACTAAAATAACACCATATGATACACATCAACCAACTCTAATGTCACCTAGATACTCCAATGTCACCACAAGTATCCGTGAGTTGATTATACGATATGCATCAAACAACTTCATAATCATAATATTCAATCCACACAAAGAACTCCAAGGAGCACCCCAAAGTTTCTATCGGAGAAAAGATAATGAAAACGTGCATCAACCCCTATGCATAGATTACCCCAATGTCACCGCGGGAATCCACGAGTTGAGTGCCAAAACATATATCAAGTGAATCAATATAATACCCCATTGTCACCACGGGTATTTATATGCAAGACATATATCAAGTGTTCTCAAATCTGAAATATTCAATCCGATAATAACGAAACCTCAAAGGGAAAAGATTCGATTCATCACAACAAGGATAGAGAGGGAAGAAATGCCATATGATCCAACTATATCAACAAAGCTCGCGATATATCAAGATCGTGCCAAATCAAGAACACGAGAGAGAGAGATAAAACACATAGCTACTGGTACAAACCCTCAGCCCCGAGGGTGAACTACTCCCTCCTCGTCATGGAGACCGCCGGGATGATGAAGATGGCCTCCGGTGATGCTTTCCCCCCTCCAGCAGGGTGCCAGAAAAGGGCTGTAGATGAGATCGTGGAGGTACAGAGGCTTGCGGCGGCGTAAAAACTCATCTAGGTTAACTTTCGGGGGTTTCTGAATATATATGATTTTTCAGCGTTGGAATCACGCAAAGAGGTGCCACAGGGGGGCCACGAGGCACCAGGGCGTGCCTGGCGGGGGGGGGGGGGGGGGGGGGGTTGGGGGCAGGCGTGCCCAGGTGGCTCGTGGGGCCCCTGTGGCTCTTCTGCTGCTCCTCCGAAGCTTCCTGGGTCTGTTTCCTTCCAGTAAAAATCGTCAAAAAGTTTCGCCGCATTTGGACTTCATTTGATATGGATTTTCTGGAAAACCAAAAACAAGCAGAAAACAGCAACTAGCACTGGGCACTAGGTCAATATGTTAGTCCATAAAAATCATATAAAAGCCATATAAAAGTGCACCAAAACCATATAAAACTATAATAAACATGGCATGAATACTTCATAAATTATAGATACGTTGGAGACGTATCAGCATCCCCAAGCTTAATTCCTGCTCGTCCTCGAGTAGGTAAATGATAAAAGAAATAATTTATGAAATGTGAATGCTAGCATAGTGCATAAGTTTGATCAATGATAATTTCAATCACTTTTCCTAGCATCATAACAGCAACTTTTTCTCATAAAACTCATCATGATAAAGTAGCAATCAATTCACATGCTATGGTTCAAACAATGCATTCTCTTGAAACTTAACAACCTATGTTCTTAGTCACCAAACAATTGCAATTCAACTTAATTTCAACAAAGTCTAAGTAAGAGCTCCACATACTCAATTATCATATAGTCTTCTATGATTGCTAGTACTCAAAGCATATTTTTAGAACAAATGGCATCCATCGAACACAGAGAAAGATAGGGGCATAATTTTCGCCTCCCAACTCATTTATCATAGAGATAATTGTCAACAATAATAATTCATGATCAAATATATTTGACTGGCCATATGTGCCTGGATCTTTCCCCACCACATGATGCTTGCCAACTAGAGAATAATTAAAGTTGAGATGAGAAGTAATACTATTGACTCTTGCATAAAAGTAAATACATAAAAGTAAAAGATATGCCCTTCGCAGAGGGAAGCAGAGGTTGTCATGCGCTTTTTATTTTTGGATGCACAAGCTCTTAATGCAAAGGAACGTCACGTTATATTGCCCCTTGTGATAGCAACCTTTATTATGCAGTCCGTCGCTTTTATTTCTTTACCATCACAAGTTCGTACAACGCTTATTTTCCCTTGCAATAAAAGATCATACATATTTAGGAGCAATTTTTATTGCTTTTTGCACCGATGACAACTTACTTGAAGGATCTAATTCAATCCATAGGTAGATATGGTGGACACTCATGGCAAAAAACTGGGTTTAAGGGTTTTTGGATGCACAAGTAGTATCTCTACTTAGTACGAATTTTTGGCTAGCAAAAGATCCTAAGCAAACACCACATGTTGGAGGATCCATAACAATATAACTTCTATGCAAATATACCCAAACATAACTCATTACGTTGTCTTCCTTGTCCAACTTCAACTAATTTGCTCAAGTTTGAAAATAATTAATGGGTATTCACAATCATAAAAGATGTCCAAGATAATATATTTATATGTGAAAGTCCTCTTCCTTATACTAATCATTCATGAATTGCTTGTATGACCAATATTGTGATTGTCAAGCTTCAATAGATTTCACTTTCTAAACCAAATGTGAAACTACTACTAGACATGATACAAGCATATGAAGCACATATAATTTCAACTTTATGATATTCAATTCTTTCACAATTTACTCATAGGATATAAGTGAAGTACAAGAGTAAATGACAAACTACTCCAAAAGATATAAGTGAAGATCAAATGAGTAGTTGAGTAAATAGGTAACTATGTGAGGACTCTCTCTCATTTAAAAAATTTCAGATCTTAAGTATTTTATTCAAACAGCAAAGAAAACAAAATAAAATGACTTTCCAAGAATAGCACATCTCATGTGAAGAAGCAAAAACTTAGGCTCAACCAAGACTAACCGATAATTGTTGATGAAGAAAGGTGGGATGCCTACCGGGGCATCCCCAAGCTTAGTTGCTTGAGACTTCTTGAAATATTAATTTGGGATGCCTTGGGCATCCGCAAGCTTGAGCTCTTGTGTCTCCTTAATTCCTCTCGTATCACGGTTTCTCTAAATCTTAAAAACTTCATCCACACAAAACTCAACAAGAACTCGTGAGATAAGTTAGTATAAATCCACTCAAAACCTTAACATTCTCTATTGTAAAAAATCACAAAAATTATAATTAAACATTGCATACTAAATGCCTCTGCATATTTAATACTCCTATCCTCAAATAGAATCATTAAATAAGCAAACATATGCAAACAATGCAACTATAACAGCAATCTGCCAAAACAGAACAGTCTGTAAAGGGGGATTTAAAATTCATACTTCCCTAACTCCAAAAATTCTGAAAAATTACCAAGTGACAGAGAACTCATGCATGTTTACTGTGTAAAAATTTCAGATTTTTATCATGTTCTGACTATTCAGGAATATTCTGGACATAACAGAAAACTTTCTGTTTTCAAACAGCAACACATGAACTTGCAAACTGAGCATGGTAAAGGATATAATTGGCATTTTATTGAAATAAAAGATACAAAACATGATTATTGATAACATCAAGAAAATATAAACAGAATAAAATGATGCTCCAAGCAAAACTCATATTATGTGACGAATAAAAATATAGCTCCAAGTAAGGTTACTGATAATGTTGAAGACGAAAGAGGGGATGCCTTCCGGGGCATCCCCAAGCTTAGTTGCTTGGGTATTCCTTGAATATTACCTTGGGGTGCCTTGGGCATCCCCAAGATTAGGGTCTTGCCGCTCCTTATTCTCCTCATATCGATATCTCACCCAAAACTTGAAAACTTCAATCACACAAAACTTAACGGAACTTCGTGAGATAGGTTAGTATGATAAAAATAAATCATCCACTTAGGTACTGTCAAGACAAGATTCATAATTGTTCTCACATAATTCCTACTGTATTCCATCATTTCCACAATTTATATCTCATAATATAAGCTATGAAAACACTAAAACAAGCAAACTATGCACCGAAAACAGAATCTGTCAAAAACAGAACAGCGTGTAGTGAGCGATTTAAAACCCATACTTCTGTACCTCAAAAAATTCTGCAAAATTAGGAAAACTTAAAAAATTTGTAACCAAATACTCTGTAAAAATTTCAGAATTTTCTCATGCTCCAGTACATAATAGAAATTCCAGCACTGCACGCAAAAGTTTCTGTTTTTGCACAGAATCAAGTCAACTATCATCCACACTATCCCAAAGGCTTTACTTGGCACATTATTGAAAGAAAACATATAAAACATGATTACCACAGTAGCTTAATCATGTGAACACACAAAAACATAAGGTATAAGTATTGGGTTGTCTCCCAACAAGCGCTTTTCTTTAATGCCTTTTTAGCTAGGCATGATGATTTCAATGATGCTCACATAAAAGTAAAGAATTGAAACACAAAGAGAGCATCATGAAGTATATGACTAGCACATTTAAGCCTAACCCATGTCCTATGCATAGGGATTTTGTGAGCAAACAATTTATGGGAGCAAGAATCAACTAGCATAGGAAGGCAAAACAAGCATGACTTCAAAACTTTCAACACATAGAGAGGAAACTTGATATTATTGAGATATGTAGAAGCATATGTTCCTCTCTCATAATAATTTTCAGTAGTATCATGAATGAATTCAACAATATGTTCCTCTCTCATAATAATTTTCAGTAGTATCATGAATGAATTCAACAATATAACTATCACATAAAGCATTCTTTTCATGACCTACAAGCATAGAAATTTTATTACTCTCCACATAAGCAAATTTGTTCTCATCAATAATAGTGGGAGCAAATTCAACAAAATAACTATCATGAGATACTTGATTGGCATAATCCAATTGAAAATTAAAATCATGATGACAAGTTTCATGATTATCATTATTCTTTATAGCATACATGTCATCACCATAATCATCATAGATAGCAACTTTGTTGTCATAATCAATTGAAACTTCTTCCAAAATAGTGGAATCATCACTAAATAAATTCATGACCTCTCCAAATCCACTTTCATCAATATAATCATCATAAATAGGAGGCATGCAATCATCATAATAAATTTTTTCATCAAAACTTGGGGGATAAAAATATCATCTTCATCAAACATAGCATCCCCAAGCTTGTAGTTTTGCATATCATTAGCATCATGGATATTCATAGAAAGCATACTAACAACATTGCAATCATGCTCATCATTCAAAGGACTCACATTAATCATTTTATTAAATTCTTCCTCTAACAATTGAGCACAATTATCGGAATTCTTATTTTCAAGAAAGACATTATAAAGATGAATAATATGAGGCAAGCTCAATTCCATTTTTTTGTAGTTTTCTTTTATAAACCAAACTAGTGATAAAACAAGAGACTAAAAGATTCAATTGCAAGATCTAAAGATATACCTTCAAGCACTCACCTCCCCGGCAACGGCGCCAGAAAAGAGCTTGATGTCTACTACACAACTTGTTCTTGTAGACTCGTGTTGGGCCTCCAAGCGCAGAGGTTTGTAGGACAGTAGCAATTTTCCCTCAAGTGGATGACCTAAGGTTTATCAATCCGTGGGAGGCGTAGGATGAAGATGGTCTCTCTCAAACAACCCTGCAACCAAATAACAAAGAGTCTCTTGTGTCCCCAACACACCCAATACAATGATAAATTGTATAGGTGCACTAGTTCGGCGAAGAGATGGTGATACAAGTGTAGTATGGATAGTAGATATAGGTTTTTGTAGTGCGAACAATAAAAAACAGCAAGGTAGCAAGTAACAAAAGTGAGCATAAACGGTATTGCAATGCTTAGAAACAAGGCCTAGGGTTCATACTTTCGCTAGTGCAATCTCTCAACAATGCTAATATAATTGGATCATATAACTATCCCTCAACGTGCAATAAAGAATCACTCCCAAGTTCCTATTAGCGGAGAACATAAGATAGAAATTGTTTGTAGGGTACGAAACCACCTCAAAGTTATCCTTTTCGATCGATCTATTGAGCTATTCCTATAAGTGTCACAAACAGCCCTAGAGTTCATACTAAAATAACACCATATGATACACATCAACCAACTCTAATGTCACCTAGATACTCCAATGTCACCACAAGTATCCGTGAGTTGATTATACGATATGCATCAAACAACTTCATAATCATAATATTCAATCCACACAAAGAACTCCAAGGAGCACCCCAAAGTTTCTATCGGAGAAAAGATAATGAAAATGTGCATCAACCCCTATGCATAGACTACCCCAATGTCACCACGGGAATACGCGAGTTGAGTGCCAAAACATATATCAAGTGAATCAATATAATACCGCATTGTCACCACGGGTATTTATATGCAAGACATATATCAAGTGTTCTCAAATCTGAAATATTCAATCCGATAATAACGAAACCTCAAAGGGAAAAGATTCGATTCATCACAACAAGGATAGAGAGGGAAGAAACACCATATGATCCAACTATATCAACAAAGCTCGCGATATATCAAGATCGTGCCAAATCAAGAACACGAGAGAGAGAGAGATAAAACACATAGCTACTGGTACAAACCCTCAGCCCCGAGGGTGAACTACTCCCTCCTCGTCATGGAGACCGCCGGGATGATGAAGATGGCCTCCGGTGATGCTTTCCCCCCTCCAGCAGGGTGCCAGAAAAGGGCTGTAGATGAGATCGTGGAGGTACAGAGGCTTGCGGCGGCGTAAAAACTCATCTAGGTTAACTTTCGGGGTTTTTTGAATATATATGATTTTTCAGCGTTGGAATCACGCAAAGAGGTGCCACAGGGGGCCCACGAGGCACCAGGGCCCGCCTGGGGGGGGGGGGGGGGGCAGGCGCGCCCAGGTGGCTCGTGGGGCCCCTGTGGCTCTTCTGCTGCTCCTCCGAAGCTTCGTGGGTCTGTTTCCTTCCAGAAAAAATCGTCAAAAAGTTTCGCCGCATTTGGACTTCATTTGATATGGATTTTCTGGAAAACCAAAAACAAGCATAAAACAGCAACTGGCACTTGGCACTAGGTCAATATGTTAGTCCATAAAAATCATATAAAAACCATATAAAAGTGCACCAAAATCATATAAAACTATAATAAACATGGCTTGAATACTTCATAAATTATAGATACGTTGGAGACATATCAACCCTAGAAGCTTCGGGGGAGGACCAGAAGATCTACGAGGAGACGGCAAGGCAACAGGGCACGCCCTGGGGGTAGGCGCGCCCTGATGCCTTGTGGGCCCCTCGTGGCTCCGTCTGACCTAATTCCAACGCTATAAATTCCCAAATATTCCAAAACCCCCAGAGAGCCACCCGAAACAATCTTTCGCCGCCGCAAGTCTCTGTTCTTTCGTGGTCCCATCTGGAGGCCTTTTCCGGTACTCTGCCGGAGGGGGAATCGATCACGGAGGGCTTCTAGATCAACCTTGCTGCCCTTCCGATGATGTGTGAGTAGTTCACCACAGACCTACGGGTCCATAGCTAGTAGCTAGATGGCTTATTTTCTCTCTTTGATCTTCAATACAATGTTCTCCATGATCTCCATGGAGTTCTATTCGATGTAATCTTCTTTTGTGGTGCGTTTGTTGGGATCCGATGAATTGTGGGTTTATGATCAGATTATTCATTGAAAATAATTGAGTCTTTTCTGAACATTATTATGCATGATTATTATAGCTTTGTATTTCTCTCCGATCTATCCGTTTGGTTTGGCCAACTAGATTGATTTATCTTCAGTGGGAGAGGTGATTTGTAATGAGTTCAATCTTGCGGTGTCCTCACCTCGTGACAGAAGGGCTAGCGAGGCACGTATTTGTATTGTTGCCATTAAGGGTAAAACGACGGGGTTTAATCATATTGCTTGGTTTTATTCTGTCTACATCATGTCATCATACTTCATGCATTACTCTGTTTGTTATGAACTTAATACGTAGAGAGGCAAGCATAGAAGCGCTCTCGAAGTGGGGTAATAGTAGTAGAAGTAGAATCGTTTTGGTCTACTTGTCACGGACATGATGCCTATATACATGATCATTGCCATGAATAACGTCATAACTATGCGCTTTTCTATCAATTGCCCAACAGTAATTTGTCTACCCACCGTATGCTATGTTTCAAGAGAGAAGCCTCTAGTGAAAACTATGGCCCCCGGGTCTACTTTTATCATATTACTAAAACCAAATTTACCTTGCTGCAATTTTACTCTTTTTATTTTACTTTTCAATTTATATATCTATCACTACCAGATTTAATCCTTGCAAGTAACGAGTTCAAGGGGATTGACAACCCTCTTGCCCGTGTTGGGTGCAAGTATTTGCTCTTGTGTGTGCAGGTACTGCTTACTAGGAATTTGCGTGGTTCTCCTATTGGTTCGATAATCTTGGTTCTCACTGAGGGAAATACTATCCGCTACTATATTGCTTCACCCTTCCTCTTTGGGGAAAATCCCAACGCAGCTCACAAGTAGCATTGGGGAGCTCAGAGGAGAGATGATCAAGACACTAATTGGGCAAACTCCTACCAAGATTCGCACGAGCCCTAGATGGTATCCATATTTCAAGGCGAGCACTACTTGTAGTTCATGCCATGACATGCTTGTATTGTTCTGACAGAGTCATAACAATATGTTTTCATGCCATAACATGATTGTATTGGCGTAATAGATAGTACTCATGTGACTGCTAGAGTGCCGAGGTCACAAGCTGCATCATGCAGGGGTAGAAAGCATTACACAAGCCAGAATGTGCTTGCATATGTTGACTTTGATCTGAAGGTCACATATGTCTTAGCTGGCTCGGAAGCTCAACCCATCATGCTAACATTCTTATTGACAGTATGTCTAGACCTGTTGGGATCAATATTCCGATGATAGTTCTACCTAGATGTTGGATATGCATGTTGGCATGCTGTTCTTTTACCTTTTGGGAAACCCACATACCATCTGAATGAGTTCTCTTTTAGGAACCATCCTAGGGCTGCTGCAGGATTGTTTAATCTCAAACACTCTAGCCTTAGAGTTACAGTTGAGATGGCATTTGGAGCTCTGAAGAATAGATTTTAAGATCCTGGATCAGAAGACATTACACCCTTTTCCCATCCAAGTTCGGCTTGTTCTTGCATGCTACATTCTTCATAACTGAATCCTAGAATGAGGTTGTGATGAGCTTGTGGCGGAGGAGGAATATGTGACGGTTGATGATGTTGAGGTTACGACCATGATGTAGAGGCACATGGCAATGAAGCTTAAAAGAACAAAACATTGAAGTGGGCTGAGGCAATGTGGACAAACAGAGATAACATAAGGATCTGAAGAAAAGAAGCAATAATAGAGGAAGAAGATGATGATGGACTTCCCCTTAGTTTGGCATTGATGAACTTTCCCCTAATGAGCCACATGTGTGTTCATTTGTACTGCAATTTGTTAATAGTTAGGATGAATTGTCATTTATTTACTAGTTAGGACGAAAATGATGTTCATTTCGTATTGTATATGTAATGTAATGTGTGGTAAGGTTATCACTAGCGAGATGAGATGATCACAATATAGGTCGTGTATAACCAAACGTCATGTTTTGCACGTTGTGTAGGAGATATGCCCTAGAGGCAATAATAAATGTTATTATTTATCCCCATGTTCGTAATTAAGTTTATATTCCGTGCTATAACTGCTATGGTTCTCGAGTCTACAATAACCACGAGGCTCGGAGGGAAACTCATATGCACGTGTGGAATAATAAACGGTAAAATGTATTCCTAGTCTGGCCTCTAAGACTAGCTCAAGTGTTGCATGATGGTTCTATTTTCCTGATCATGGGCATGACTATGCCGACAACTTTGAGGGCACAATGTTAGAAGAACATTTGTGTTGAATCGACCCGAATTGATGTTATGCTATGAGATACATTCGTCACAAGTTAATGGTTAATAACACAGAGAAAGTTAACATTTGCATAATTCCTTAGACCATGAGAGTGTCGAGTTTCTTCATGCTTGCTTCATGAACTTTGGGGTTTGTTAAACGTCATCCATAAATGGGTGGCTATTACGGCGGCCTACGGGTTCATGGAAAAGTGTGTCAAGGGACTTGATAGCTCAAGATTATGATTTGCTCCTCCGACGATGGAGAGATATCTCTGGGCCCTCTCGGTGTTACGGTATCCACCATCGTCTGGCCAGACACATTGTGATTTGATCACAGGGATGCCGGAACACGGGAACGAGAAAAGAGAACAAAACCGGTAACGAGGTAACTGGCATAGTGGACAAGTTGTTGATTCACGGGGGTGCCGATAAGTCTCACCTCGGGTGTTTGTAACATATCGCGAAGCAACAGGAATAGCACACGGCAACTGGAGGTTCACTCGAATATTTATTCGTGTGGGTATAGGGGTCAATATGGGTGTCCACGGCTCCGATGTTGATCATTAATCGGAAAGTGTTCCGGTCATGTCTATGCTTCACCGAACCTATAGGGTCACACGCTTAAGGGTCATCTATCTGCTGAATACTAGACAGGGAGTCTGAGAGAAAGTCACCGAAAAAGTTTCGAAGACAACGGAAAAGTTCCGGAGAGAGAACACCGGAATAGTTTCGGTAAAACTGAAAAGTTGTTTCAGGGTATACCATTAAGTCAAATTGGTTTCGGCACATGCCTGGAAATTCTTGGAGGGTGCCAGAATTGTTCTGGGAACTTCTGGGATTTTTCGGAGAAAAAACCCGGAAATGTTCCGGAGCTGCCGGAACTGCTTTGTTTGCTTTTCGCAGATGAAAATCACTAATCCGGAATTGTTTCGGAACGCGTCCAAAATTATTTTAGTGGGTACTGGAAATGTTCTAAGACCTATAGAAATATTTTCGGATTTAACGGTCGCGGAAAAATGTTTTCGTGAATAGTGAAAGTGCTTTTTGGGTTACTTTATGGAAAGCCACCTTTAAGGGCTTTTCCCAAAAGGCTTCTAGAAGGACTTGGGGACTAAGGAACCCCTTTTGGGGGGGGACCCACTAGTGGGTGGCCAGCCATGGTGAGGCTCCTTCATGGGGCCCCACTTGCCCACTTGCCCTCTTACCTTCCCCTTTATGCCCTTGTGGAGGACTTCATTCATGGGCATTTTGGGGTTTTGGAATGCCACCCCACCCCTTGGGATTTCCTATAAATAGAGGTGGAGAGGTGCTCTCCACACTCACTCCTTTCTTACATACAAGTGCCATGCATGATCTGGCTTCTCTCTCCCTCCCCGCGAAATAGTTTCGTAGAGCCGAAAGGCTGTCTGGGTTCCGGTGGGAACTAGTTCTGGACGGCAAAGCCCTGCCGGATAGATGACACCGTATGTGTGCAACCCCGTAGAGAGGTCGTAGGTTCGATCTTTTTGCCCGAGGGGCTGTTCGAGAGTGCCTCCCGAAGGGCTGTCCGAGTGACCGTCCGAGTTTTGAGGGTCCTCCCGAAGGGCTGTTCGTGACACCGTCCGAGGGACTGTCCGACCCCCTCCCGGAGGGCTGTCCGACGAGCAGACAAGGGAGAACATCCTCGCGTTTGGGAGGTTGTAAATCCTAGCTGCGGGGATCTGCACCGACGATATACATCGACTCTACTTCCGCTGCGCTACGAGTCGGTAACGATCGGATCGAAACCTTGTATGCAATCTTCATAGTGGTCCTGGGCTGGTGCGTAGGTCGATTTTTTTTTGTTTTCTGCTGCGTTACCCTACAGTGGCATCATGAGCCGTGCTATGCGTAGATGCAGGTTACGATCTAGAATACATAGAGATGTATGGGTGTTGCATAATATAATTTTGTAGTAGATGAGATCTATTGCTGAAAATTATTTATGCGGGTAGCAGATGAAATCTATTACCCGATGTTCTTGTTGCTTCCCTTGAATTTGCGTATTTCTGATCTTGATAACGGTATGGTGGAGTTTCAAAGTTCTGGCAATCCGCGATCCTGATTGATCAACGAAGTGCTAACAGTTCTTTGAATTCCACCATAGTTAAAAGAAAGATGAAATTTCACAGACGAAAGGGAAATGTAGATATGATCTGCACGGGGGTCATGCGTATGACGAAGTTAAGTATGGGGCTCAAGATTTTATTATCTCGTGTTTCATACACCCCGCAAAGTTAATCTAGCGACTTGAATAATCATACTTGATGATGGACGTTGGTAGCTTTGGTTTGTTTCGAAACTTTAGAAGCCACGTAAAATAAAATTTTGCATAAACCGATTAGAGACGTCTAACTTGGTTTTGCAGGATGTGCATGTGATGTGGTATAGCAATGCTTATATTAATTTGATTATGTATGAGATGACTATATGATGTAAATTTACTAACATGACATGCGTGTCATGATTCGGCATGATGGCTGGAGCCATATGCTTGTCACTTTAATGACCTGCGTGTCAACCTTAAGTAATGCACTTATTTTATTAGCTATAGAGATAGCAATATTATCTGGTGCATCGACAAGGTGGTGGCAAACTTGTAACTGCATCAAGTGCCCCCTTAGTGGTTTTGGAGTATTGAAGACAAATAGGTTGAGGAACTAATGTGTTTGTGAGTATACACAGGAGACAGAGTCCCTGAAGATTTGGTTTAACACATGGAAGATGACCCCTAAAAATAGATTTCTTCAAGTGAAGAATTTGATGATGAAATTGGTACGGTCTTTGAAAAAATTGACGTGAAGACTTTGAAGCTTGAAGACTTTGGTTTTCGTAGTTTCTTTTCTTCTTATTTGAGTCATAGGAAAAACCGTACTATTAAAGGGGGTCTAGGTGAAACATATTTCACATTTCCAAAGTGATGCTCAAATCTTCTCAAACCCATACACAAGCCGCTTCGAGTGAAGCCTTTGGAAATCTCCAGTACAGCTGACGCATTTGCTAGCGACAGTGATGAAGTTCATCTGGTCGCTGACGAATTTGGTCAGGCTGAGGAGTTAGGAGTTCGCCAGTGCGAGCTGCCTATCGTGAGGAAATTGAGTGCCCTGACGAATTGAGAGTTCAATTTTCAGACCGTTGCTGCGCCGCGTGCCAGCTGTCGAGTGGATCCTTATCCTGACAACGGTCGAATCAGACAAGGGCATTTATGAAAATTTATGTCGGGTTGCCCCCTGGCTATAAATAGCCTCCCCCCACAACCACTTGTTGGTTGGCTGCTCCGAGAGAACTTGACACTTGTCATTTGAGAGCAACCCATCCTCTGACGACTTTGAGTGAACCCAAGTGAGGAAAAACCCAACCAGAGCCTATGTGATTGAGCATCACTGAAGAGATTGATCTGTGTGATCCGACGCTTGTTACCTTTGAGGACTGTCATTCCTCCAGACGGTTAGGCGTCATGTTCTGAGCACCCAAGAGTAATTGTGGCGTGCCGGTGAACAAGTCTGTGAAGGTTTTGGAAGTCTACCTTGAAGACTTACCACGAGTGATTGGGCGAGGTCTAAGTGACCTTAGCTCAAGAGGAATACAGCGAGGACTAAGTGTTCTTTGAGTTGCGACTCAGCCGCCTCAACCAGATGTACAGTTGATACATCAACTGGAACTGGTCTACCAAATTCCATTGTCTTCACCGAGCCAACCTGGTTTCAAATTCCTCACCCTCCCTTACTTTATTCCGCTGTTGAAGAATTTGTGATCTATCCTCTGACGAATTTGAACTAAAGTATTTGCTTATGCCATATTTTATTTCCTCAGTTCATATTCCTCATGCTTGTATGATTGTATGATTGCATGTTCTTCACTTATGTGTACTGATCGCATGTACTCTGATTCTGTGATGACTTAGTTTCCCTTGCGTTTCTATTTCTTCACTCTGATCTTCGTCAAATTCATCAGAGTTTGACGAATTTCTAATAATCTCCCATTCACCCCCCTCTGGGAGATAACCTGCGCTTTCAAAACTTCGCAAAGGTGAACACCGACGCGAATGCCGAAGACGAAGAAATTAAAGACTTCTTCGTCAGAAAGGGCTATACCATATCATGCTATTATGAATTGCCTGAGATGTTTATCCCTTATGATGCACCCTTTTGATTGCGCGGTAGTCGCTTTTATTAGGGTGATCTCTCACTTAAAATATCAAGTAGTTAGTGTTCTCCCAAGTGTAGCACCGTCACAGCATCTTTCCTTTCGGGGTGCGCCATGTCTACATGGGTACGAACGATTGTACGGGTGTAAGGCGGGTGAGGTCAGACCTCGCAGCGAGATCACTTGGTTGTCTTGACGTTCTGGCTTGATCGTCCTGAGCTAGGAACATGCCCATCGAAAGATGAACAAGAATCACATAGAGATGTGATTGGCAAGTTGGCCTACCAATTAAAATTCTCGTCATCAGTGATGTCCACATCAATGGCGTTGAATTGAAATGCGGGTCTTGTATCACTCACAATCAATTATGAGAGATATTGATTTGAGTGGGAGCGCACTGTAGAATTAACTTGTTTAATTCTCTGTGCAATTAATTATGAACTTTGTCTAAGTGAAATTTGCATAATGGTTGTAGAATAATGGCTCGCGTTTCCACCTTCCCTATTAAAATTGAATAGCTGTTATATATCTGGTTACAACTTTACGATTGGTAATGTAATATGAGGATTGTCCTCAAGAGTGCCGAGAAGGATTTTGTCCTATCGCATGCTTTCGGTATCCTCCCGCTAATGCTATGGATGATGTGACTCTCGTCCTTCGATCCAAAAGCTAGAATTCCGTTACGGTCAAGTGCAATATGTTTGCTTCCATGAGACCCGAACTTCAAAAGTTTGGGATAGCTATGTGATATTCATGGAATTGAAAATTAGTTTCAGATACAAACAAAGGCTAAAAGATATGAGATATCCAAAGAAATGTTTGTTTGCAAACTATTAGTAAAAGTGTTTACTATGCATTTGACTAATACGAGAGGGATCCAGAAGAACGCCTATCATATGATGAAGTTGAATAAAACAACAACTTAAAGAGAAAAGGAATGTCCAAAGGGTGTTAGTGTGACTTACACACCTAGGAAGTCCGGGGCTAACGCCACTCTTAAGTTGAGTGCTTCTTCTGAGAGTAGGAGAAATACTGAAAGTTAAACTGTTAGAAGTATAAAGGCAAAAAGAGAGAAGACTCGAATGTCCAGCTCATGTATGAAAGTCATACAAGCTATTGATGTATAGAAGGCTGGTCAAAGAAATAGTTCTTGGGAATTGTGATTAAATTGTTAGTCACTAATTCTTGGGTATTGTGAGTTGATCACAAAAGATATCCGCTCGATTGCATTCTGCTGCGACTCGATGCAAGAACTACTACGGCCTAAAAGACTTGCCGGAGTGAGGTTTAGATATGCGCTGGGAACATAGTAAAAGTTGCTATACTCGGTACATTACCTATGTATTTATTTTCATAATTCATTTTAGAGTTTTTATACACTCTAGCCCATTGCATAAAGTATCTTGCAAGAAGGTTGTTCATAAGAGAACTTTTGATGTTCGGTGTTATGAATAACATAAGGGCCATGCTTCCATCATGGATGGGATGTATGTTATGAATATTGATAATAATATATTACCTCCATATTTACTTTCATAATTCATTTTAGAGTTTTACACACTCTAGCCCATTGCATAATGTTTGTTGCAAAAGGGTTGTTCATAAAAGAACAATTGTTGTTCAGTGTTATGAATAACATAAGGGCCATACTTCCATCATGAATGGGATGTATGTTATGAATATTGATGGTAATATGATACATCCATAACACTGACGCTAAATATCGCAAGACTAAGGGAATACCACACATGTGTGGCACTGCATTTGGTCACATTGGAGAAACCCGCATGGAAAAATTCCATAATGATGGATTTTGAAGTCGTTTGATTATGAATCATCTGACACTTGCAACTTTCCTCCGAAAAGTGAAGTGACTGAAATACCGTTCACAGGCCATAAGGAACGAGCAACAAACTTATTGGTGATCATACATTTTGATGTATGTAGTCCGATAAATGTTGTTGCTAGCAGTGGATTTATCTATCTTCAGAAATGACTCAAGTAGATATATGGATATTTACTTGATGAGACGTAAGTCTAGATCTTTTGAAATCATTCATAAGGTTTTCAAAAATGAAGTAGAAATTATTGTAACAAGAAAATTATGTTTCTGCAAACTAGATTGCCGAAAGGAATATTTGAGTTACAAGTTTAGCGAATGTCTGATGAGTTGTGAAAAGAGTTTCATAACTTACACCTCACGGAGCACCACTGTGAGTGGAATATCCGTGAAGATGTAATCAAACCATTTACGACATGGTAAGATCAAAGATGACATAAATCAATTTGCCATTATCCCTTTTAAAAGTAATGCTTTAGAGATTGTGGCTTTTACACTGAAAAGAGCACCATCAGATCTGTTGAAATGACTCCATGGTATGGTACACCCAACCATGTTATGTCTTTTCTTAACATTTGGAATATGGGGCTTGTGTAAAATATTTACAAACCTATTCCAAATCAGACAAGTGCTACTTTGTAGGTTATCCCAAGTTATTGGGTATTCCCCCACCACTATACCGAGGCAAAAGGTTTTGCCACAAAGAACGGTATGCTTTTGAAGAAAATGGTTCTTGCAAAAAGGTGAGTGGGAGGACAGTGCGACTCGACGAGATAATAGTATCTTCATCATCAGATCAAAGGAAAGAAACCTTGGAAGTAATTCCAGAGTTTCCTACTACGACTGATACGGAAGCCTCTACATGAGATGTATGGACTTCGGTCGAACTTGTAACTGAACCACGTAGGCAAAACTCGTGCAAACCTCTCAGGTGCGCAAGCGAGATATTGTTGTTAGACAACAGTATACCTACGATACACAAGGAAGCATTGATGGGCCCTGACTCCGGAATTGGCTAATTGCCAATATAATCTGAGATAGTTTCCATATAAATGATTCAAGATTATATCTTGATAAACCCTTCGGAAGACTTAGAGTCTAACGAACATTAATGGAACTATAAACTGATGTGGATAAAATGTTTTATCCATAAAGCTCGACTTGTTGCAATATAAAATTCAAGGAGTTGACTACGATGAGATTGTCTCACCGTAGCGATGCTTAAAGTCAGATCGGGTTAAACTAGCAATTAATACATATTTCAATCTTGAGATATGATACATGGATGCCAAAAGGATTTCCATGTGATGGAAATGCAACCTAGGACTTGCATGTGATACAGTCCGAAGTATTTTGTTAATCCAGAGGATGCTAGTAAGTATGCAAACTTCAGAGTTCCTGCAATGGACAGAAGAGAGCAAAATGGAGTTGGAATCTTTGTTTTGATGAAATAGTCAAAAGAGTTTGATTTCATCAATGGATAACAAAGATGCTTGTGGTTACAAGAAAGTAAGTGGGAGCATAATAATATTTCTAAAAACTTTGTGTGCTTGACACATTGTTGATTGGAAATAATATAAATTTCTTGACACGAATTAGGACTTCATTGAAAATAGTTTTTCGATGAAGTGCTTGGGCTAAATAGCCTTGATATTAGGCATATTTATCTACGAGGTAGAATTGCCTAATAGGCTAAGCCAAAAATACATATTGACAAGATGCTAAAACAATTTAGCATAAGAACACCAAGGAGTGATTCTTGCCGAAGTCACATGGAAAGAGTTTTGCAAGACTCGGTGTCCCAAAACACCGATGAGCAAAATACATGATGGAGATCCCACACACTCTTGTGTTTGGATTAATCATATATTCCATGGTATGTAAAACAACCAGATATGTCTGATACTCCCAAGCTGTTGCGAGTATAGAAACCAAAGTGATCAAAGTACTGATCATGGGACAACAGTGGAAAATGTCATTAAGTACTAAAGTAGCACTGATGACATGTTTTCTCGCAAGCAGAGATTATGAAGTGCTCATTGTAAGTAATTACATCGATACAGTCTTCATCAATGCTCCATGCGATTTTCGATTTAAGTTAAGGGTTTTGTGTAATACACGATATGGTGGCACGGTAGTTGGAAATTGTTCCAAACAAGTTACTGTGGCGATTTCTATAACAAAGGCTAAGTATGTTGACGCTTTGAAAGCGACTAAGAAGATGTTGAATCATATAGTTTATTCATGAACTTAGTATGGTTCCAAGAAGGCTTTGGTCAATGGGACACTATTGTAGATAGTCGCTCCATAGCTCAGTCTCAGGAATCAAGATTTGACTTGTGATTCACATATATACAAAGCCAAGTCCGCACAAAATATGAATTTTGTGAAAGCGTGAAAATGCGAGGAGATGCAAAGATACACACGGAACTGAAGTTGTCAGATCCGTTGGACATCAGGCTATACCACGAGCGAAGCATATTTTACACCGGTATGCCATAGGTGTAAAGTGTTTTAGCATTGACTAGATTATTGTCTCTAGTGCAAGTGGGAGTCTGTAGGACATATGCCCTAGAAGCAATAATAAATGTTATTATTTATCCCCATGTTCGTAATTAAGTTTATATTCCATGCTATAACTGCTATGGTTCTCGAGTCTACAATAACCACGAGGCTCGGAGGGAAACTCATATGCACGTGTGGAATAATAAACGGTAAAATGTATTCCTAGTCTGGCCTCTAAGACTAGCTCAAGTGTTGCATGATGGTTCTGTTTTCCTAATCATGGGCATGACTATGCCGGCAACTTTGAGGGCACAATGTTAGAAGAACATTTGTGTTGAATCGACCCGAATTGATGTTATGCTATGAGATACATTCGTCACAAGTTAATGGTCAATAACATAGAGAAAGTTAACATTTGCATAATTCCTTAGACCATGAGAGTGTCGAGTTTCTTCATGCTTGCTTCATGAACTTTGGGGTTTGTTAAACGTCATCCGTAAATGGGTGGCTATTACGGTGGCTTACGGGTTCATGGAAAAGTGTGTCAAGGGACTTGATAGCTCAAGATTGGGATTTGCTCCTCCGACGATGAAGAGATATCTCTGGGCCCTCTCGGTGTTACGGTATCCACCATCGTCTGGCCAGACACATTGTGATTTGATCACAGGGATGCCGGAACACGGGAACGAGAAAAGAGAACAAAACCGGTAACGAGGTAACTGGCATAGTGGACAAGTTGTTGATTCACGGGGATGCCGATAAGTCTCACCTCGGGTGTTTGTAACATATCGCGAAGCAACAGGAATAGCACACGGCAACTGGAGGTTCACTCGAATATTTATTCGTGTGGGTATAGGGGTTAATATGGGTGTCCACGGCTCCGATGTTGATCATTAATCGAAAAGTGTTCCGGTCATGTCTATGCTTCACCGAACCTATAGGGTCACACGCTTAAGGGTCATCTATCTGCTGAATACTAGACAGGGAGTGTGAGAGAAAGTCACCGGAAAAGTTCCGGAGAGAGAACACCGGAATAGTTTCGGTAAAACTGAAAAGTTGTTTCAGGGTATACCATTAAGTCAAATTGGTTTCGGCACACGCCTGGAAATTCTTGGAGGGTGCCAGAATTGTTCTGGGAACTTCTGGGATTTTTCGGAGAAAAAACCCGGAAATGTTCCGGAGCTGCCGGAACCGCTTTGTTTGCTTTTCGCGGATGAAAATCACTAATCCGTAATTGTTTCGGAACGCGTCCAAAATTATTTTAGTGGGTACTGGAAATGTTCTAAGACCTACAGAAATATTTTCGGATTTAACGGTCGCGAAAAAATGTTTCCGTGAATAGTGAAAGTGCTTTTTGGGTTACTTTATGAAAAGCCACCTTTTAGGGCTTTTCCCAAAAGGCTTCTAGAAGGACTTGGGGACTAAGGAACCCCTTTGGAGGGGGGGACCCACTAGGGGGTGGCCAGCCATGGTCAGGCTCCTTCATGGGGCCCCACTTGCCCTCTTACATTCCCCTTTATGCCCTTGTGGAGGACTCCATTCATGGGCATTTTGGGGTTTTGGAATGCCACCCCACCCCTTGGGATTTCCTATAAATAGAGGTGGAGAGGTGCTCTCCACACTCACTCCTTTCCCACATACAAGTGCCATGCATGATCTGGCTTCTCTCTCCCTCCCCGCGAAATAGTTTCGTAGAGCCGAAAGACTGTCTGGGTTCCGGTGGGAACTAGTTCTGGACGGCGAAGCCCTGCCGGATATATGACACCGTATGTGTGCAACCCCGTAGAGAGGTCGTAGGTTCGATCTTTTTGCCCGAGGGGCTGTTCGAGAGTGCCTCCCGAAGGGCTGTCCGAGTGACTGTCCGAGTTTTGAGGGTCCTCCCGAAGGGCTGTCCGTGACACCGTCCGAGGGACTGTCCGACCCCCTCCCGGAGGGCTGTCGAACGAGCAGACAAGGGAGAACATCCTCGCGGTTGGGAGGTTGTAAATCCTAGCTGCGGGGATCTGCACCGACGATCTACATCGACTCTAGTTCCGCTGCGCTACGAGTCGGTAACGATCGGATCGAAACCTTGTATGAAGTCTTCATAGTGGTCCTGGGCTGGTGCGTAGGTCGAATTTTTTTTGTTTTCTGCTGCGTTCCCTTACACGTTGATAGGACCGCTGCCAACCAAACGCCAAGCATCAAACTGCTTAGTGATGAAATGCAGGCTACCAAACTATGTATAGAACATGATTTTGTGTGTGTATGTATTCACTCAGCCAGGCCCAAGTCAGCTACATATATAAATACCCTAAACACGATACAACCTACCAGATGCATCCTAAGTGAGTAGGTGCACACGTTTCACGAAAAGTCAACCTGTCGAAAAAGCAAGCGTGGGCACGCAAGATAGTTGGGCTCACCCGTAGGCAACTTAAATTACAATTGCTCGTACGTTTTTCTTTCCCAATTATCTGGTCTGAACAAATCTATACCTACTAATAATGGGAGGTTTTACTTGGAAGATATTCGCCACCTTTTCTTTACATGTATTCATTTAAGAGAACTGTGGAACCGTTGACTGACTTCATCAATGTTGCAGCCAATGTCGGTCGATCTGGGTTGGTAATTATGCAATACATTTTGTCCATTAATCAGAATCCTTTACCTTTAATACCGTCATTGGAGATGAAGCGGGTCATTGTGGTGGGATGCTGGTATCTTTGGTGGACCCACCGCCGTATAACCCACAATGAGACGTGTCCGCCGGTGGTAAGATGGCCGCTGTCGGTCTTGGCTATTACCAGTAATTATCAACAAGCTACATCAAAAGTAGTTGCGACAGAGGAGGCAAGATGGATGAAGCTTGACCCAATGTTTATTAAACTTAACGTCGACGAGACATTTTTTGTGGAGGAAGGAGTTGGAGCTACGACAACAATAATTAGAGATGAACGAGGTACTTTCCTTGCAGCCCAATGTAAATTTATACCGTATGCAGTAGACGCAATGACAACTGAGGCAATGGCAATGAGAGATGGACTGAACTTGGCGAATAGACTAGGGTTCCAACGAGTTGAAGTAGAATCTGACGCTCTATCGGTGGTCAAATGTTGCTCCGGTGAGAGTACTTGGTGGGACTCGGCGGCAACAATTTTTGCGGAATGTGTGGATATTGATTGAGAAGGTCATTTTTAAACATTGTTTTAGATCTGCAAATCAAGCGGCGCATGTGCTAGCTAATTTTAGTTATTGTACTAATAAGTTTTCTTCTAGTTGTATTGACGAGCCTCCAGAGTGTGTGATGAGCAAGCTCGTGGACGGTGTATCACTGTTTAATCAATGAAGCTAGCCATGATGGCCTTCCCTCAAAATAAATAAATAAAAGGAGGTTTGCTTTTGCCCGTCCGTCGCATTTTTGCAGAAAACCACCTGTAGTTTCTGGAAATCAACCCGCGGTCCAGTTTTAAGTGAATCTACAAAACGTTTCGCCTTTTTGCAGAAACCCCCTAAACTTTTGGTTAATCAACCCATGGTCCTACTTTAAGTGAGTCCAGATAAATTTTCATTTTTGCAAAAAAACCCTGATATTTTGTTTAATAAACCCGCAGTCTATGGGCAGATTAAAATGCTTTTAAAAAAGATCCATATTCTTTTAACCTTAACTTCAATTTTGACATGTTATATATGAAAATTTATTAGAAATATGTTTAGAATTTGAATATGCTGTTGTTTTACTTGTTAAACATATTTAAAATGCTATTTAGGCTGCAATCTTAGTCAATAGCGTACAATCCATCTTTCTTTCGTACCGGTGTAGATCCGGATCAGAAATCAACACCTCACCAAAACCTCATCAGAGACGAAAGAAACCATCTATAACCTCGCATGCACGCATCGGCAAAACCTCGCAGGGAGAAATAGAAAGCAGCTTTCTCATCTTATGCGGAGAAACAGAGAGACACATTAGGATTGACCACATTCAAACGCGTTGTTGTTTGTGTGAGCACTGAGGCCACCGTCGTCGAGGATGGGAAGGAGGATAAGCCGTAACACAGATGGTATGCGCGTGGACGTATTGGGGTTTTGAATCATGGTATTAGGTTAGGGGCGTGTGGTTTTTTTCCCTCTACTGTTGCAATGCACAAGTTCTTTCGCTAACGCCATGTTAAAATAAAAGACGTGAACCTATTGAGGTCTTGAGTCATGATTACTCGATTAGAGGTGTGTGGTATTTTTTTTTCTTCCGTTGCAACGCACAAACTCTTTTGATATAGTACTCCTATATATACCTAATAATAAAGGGGCTATTGCTTATGGCGGTACGTCATTAAAATTGCCCCCAAAGTTACAAAATATTATCCACCAATGCTATTTATAAGTGAGAAAAAACGTTTTGCAGGGAATTCCCCGCCTGGGCCGGCCCATGCAGTACGGACCTCCTATACTGCGCTCTGTGCGCGGGAGAAGACGCAGCGCGCCTGTTTGGGCCGGCCCATTTGCGGGCGGCCTGTTTTTTTTTTCTTTTCTGTTTTCGTTTTTTTCAACTTTAAATAATTTGGGACTTTAAAAAATTCTGACATTTTGAAAAACTGAGAATTTTGAAATAAAATGTTCAACAAAACTTAAAATGTTTTGAATTCAAAAAATGCTCGGGATTTTTCTAAAAATGTTCGCATATTCAAAAAATGTTTGCAATTTTGAAAAAATGTTCATAAAATTAAAAAAAAGCCCGTGTATTAAAAATTGTTAATGAAATTGAACAAAATGTTTGCTAATTCAAAAAATGTTTATGAATTTTAAAAAATGTCTTAAAAATTTAAAAACAGTTTGTGAATTACAAAAGAGTTTATTGATTCATCAAATGTTTGCTGATTCAAAAAATGCTCGTGAATTTTTAAAAAATCCACCAATTTCGAAAAAAATGTTTGTCTGTTCTAGAATTGTTCGCCGATTCAAAAGAAAATGCTTAAAAAATGTTCACAATATAAGAAAATGTTAACAGTTTTTAATTTTTTTTTGCAAATAGTAAAAAATGTTTACGATTTTTAAATGTGTTCCCAAATTTGTAAAAATATTCACAAATGATCGAAAGTATGTAGTTAAACAGTAATGCTTCTGATTCTTTGTGACTATATACCCGCGTGAATTTTGAAGAATTAACTGCCAGGGTAGATCAAAATATTATAGTATGTTTGAAAAAAAATGTTTCTTAAAATTCAGAATAATTCTTTGAATTACCAAGTTTTTTGACAACCACGATATTGTTTCGAAAATATGAACATTGCTTCAATTTGTGAATAAATTTTAAAAATGATTCATTTTCTTGCATTTGTGAACTGTGAACAAAATATGATCATAGCCATGGGAACGCACGGACCCTTTTGCTTGCTAGTAAGGGAAAAAGTAGGGATGGCATCGAGTTGCCGTGAAACCGTGTAGAAATCATGGGGGAGAGCGAGGCGTGCGCTCCACTCTTAGAATTTCACTCTCCGAGAATTTGAATTCGGTGTCGGTTCGAACTGGGATAGTACGACGGTATACGAGTCAAATCAAAGTCAAAATCAACGAGCGTACCGCCTCCGGAACCGACCTGAGCCGTGTCTGAGTCCGGGACCCGCACGTCAGCCACCCCCGCTCCCCTATATACCTCGCCCCCTCCCTCTCCGCCCCGCCCAACCAAACCAATCGACCAGAGCCCGTCACGCACGAACCGACCCGAAGCCGCCGCCGCCGCCACCAGCACCGACCGGAACCGACGCGCCGCGCCCCGCCCCACCCCATGGCCGAGCACGACGCGCCCCCCGAGTCCGGCGCCGCGAGGTCCCCGCCGGCCAAGCGCGCCGGCAACGACCGCTCTCCCCAGGTGAGGAGCGCTCGCTCTCTCGCTCGATCGATCGGCGCGGCTGTCTTTATCTCTCTGTTTATTTTTCGCGCTTAGGATTGGGGGGAATTCGCCGGAGAACAGGGGGTTTGGATAGGGTCGGCTCGAACCAGTTCGGTTTCTGGATTGCCGCGCGCGTCATGTTCGGTCGCGGATTCAAGGCTGGTCGGATTCTAGTTTCGCCCCCAAATCGGCGCTGCTGCTGGATTGTGCTTTTAGTTCCGCTCCCCCGAATAAGAAATCCTGGCGTACTTTGTACTTTTCGATTATCTAGACGCATTGGGGGTGGGTGCAGGCCAGGGCTGTCGATCCCTGGACGCAGGTTTTTTTTGTACTCCCTCCGTTTCAGTTTACAAGTCCTGCGCGTATACCTAGGTTGCCAATTTTATCACCCTAATATAAACTATATAACACAAAAAATATACCGTTTGAAAATAGAACATCTGAAGTTTATAATGGTATATTTTTTGTAATATATGACTTGTATTAGGTTGGTCAAATTGACGACCTAGGGGTACGCGCACGCCCTCTAAACTGAGAGAGAGGGAGTAATAGGGTTGGTTCGGAATAGCTCGGCTTTTAGCTTCCTGCGCCGCGTTCGGTTTCTTGCTGCATCGTGTTTTCAGTTCTGGGCTGCGCCCTTGAAAACTGAATTCGGGCGTGGTTTGTAGTTTTGATGCTCTAGATGCATTGGGTTGTGATGGGATTCGAAGTTCAGGAGCATATAGTTTTTGTTCAGGAGCATATAGGCTTGGTGGTTCTAAGTAGGAATTATGTTTTGATTATTAATACTAGTAGGCCCTTTTTTTTTTTAATAAAAAAAAAATCTATCTGACGATGGAATTCATGTTGTTTTCCAGCAGGATGCGCAGCCTCACAAGGAGAGGTCCTCGAGTTCCAGAGACAGAGACAGAGACAGGGACCGCGATGAGGGCAAGGACAGGGAGCGCCACAGGCGCCGTGGGGAAGATCGAGAGAGGTACCGGGACAGGGAGAGTGTCCGTGAACGCGGTGAAGGGAGCAGGGATCGTGAGCGCCACCATCGTGAGCACCGTGAAAGAAGTGAAAGAAGGGAGCACCGTGACCGTTTCGATGATTGTGACTACCGACGGAGCCGTGATCGTGACGCTGAAAGGTACCTCGCTCTTGATTTCTGTGATGTGTCTATGCATTTTGTTGCATTAGTTGATTCCAGCATTGCGAGCTTTTAATTGATTGCTGGTTAAATATGTTGAAATCTATTCATCCTTGTGCTTAGTAGGGAGACGTTTTCATTTTCTGAAAAATTTGCTAGGTGTAACATTTGCTTTAGGGTAGATGTTTTTTGAGTTTTGTAATTTTATCTGCAGAAATTATTGACTGTACTATATGGTTCTACACCATTAACATAGTTGTTAACTATACATGGATACCCCCACATGTCATTTCATAAATTAGAGGACTGGTAAATGTAGGCAATTTTGCTGGTGTATAACCATCTGATAGCTGCGATGTTTTCTAGTTGGTTGGTGCTGTATGCAGTGGCGATCCTCACTTAGCAAAGCAAAACAGTAATTATAATAGTGATAAGAGTCATGAACTAATATAATATCTGATTAACTTTTTTCTTGACGCAAATGAATTAGGTTTCCTTTGAAGTGTTTTGATGTGCAAACAATTCTGTATTTCTATCTCGATTTCAAGCACATTTTGCAAACCAGAAAATATCCTATGCAGATCACTCTGTTAAAAAATCTGATCTATGTTGTGATAATGCAGAAGGGGCCGTGATAGAGATGGCCACAGAAGGCATCGCTCCCGCTCCCGTTCCCGTTCCCGTTCGGAGAGTCAGAGGTATGTACTGGATGCCATCCAAAGCTTATTATTTGTATTTTGGCGTACTGTCAATAATATTAAGTTTGCTTGTTTCCTCTGAGTAAGACAATTGACATGTGATTTTGGTATGTGTTATTTTTGTATGGTTGGAAAGTTGACATAATGTACCATGGATGATATTCGCAAATTTGAACTACCTTGTCTTGGTTTCTTGCTGTACCATGGATGAATTCGCCAATACCCCATTTAGTTGACGCAGGTGTCTAGTCTTGCCTGATTTTTCTTTATTATATGTATGTATATATATATATATATATATTATTGGCCGCCTTTTGTTTTCTTGCAGCAATCTTCATTTGCTGAACGGCTTACTAATGTCTTCCTGTATTGAAACAGCACACGCATGAGTGGATTTGACCAGGTACCATCAGAGGCCATTCCTTTACTCGCTCCCACTGCAACCCCAGGTATGTGGTGACAGAAAATGTTGTATGATGCCTTACAATAAATAATCACTGATGTTTGAATGTCTCTATTCTAATAATTCATGTTATTAACAATTCTTTGTTGATGCATTGCAGGTCAGCTACCTGAACTTCCTGCTGCTAATCCTGGGATGTTTCCGAACATGCTCCCAAACTTGTTCAATGTACCTGCCCTAGGACAGGTGACTACTGTGCTCCTTTTAAGATTCAGGGTAGCTAGTACTCAAATCATGGACAACTGCCTGTGATCTATCACTTTTCTTTATTATTCAATGTTCCGTTATTACTTTCTAATTCTTTCTTCTCTTTGCATCGATCGACTTGCTATGCAGCCACTAGCCATGACACAACAGGTATGTTTGAGTTTTTTTTCTGTGTGCTTGAGATGTATCTTGTTCTGTGATGCATAATCATGTCTGACCACTCTTTTCTTAGGCTACTCGGCATGCTCGGCGTGTTTATGTCGGTGGACTTCCTCCAATCGCTAATGAACAGGCAATTGCCTTGAGTAACTTGTTAGTTATTTCTTGGCATCTCTTTCTCTGTTCGCAGTCCGTGCTAAGTATTTTGTTCTTCTTTCTGCAGACGGTTGCTGTATTCTTCAATCAAGTTATGGCTGCTATCGGAGGAAACACATTTGGTCTAGGTCATGCAGTTGTTAATGTATACATAAACCACGACAAGAAATTTGCTTTTGTTGAGATGAGGTCTGTGGAGGAAGCAAGCAATGCAATGGCCTTGGATGGTATAATGTTCGAGGGAGCACCAGTGAAAGTTAGGAGGCCGACAGACTACAATCCTTCCCAGGCAGCTGCATTGGGTCCGAGCCAGCCGAACCCCAACCTCAATCTTGCTGCTGTTGGCTTGACACCTGGGGCAGCTGGAGGTTTAGAAGGCCCTGACCGCATTTTTGTGGGTGGTCTACCCTATTACTTCACAGAGGCTCAAGTGCGGGAGTTGCTTGAAACTTTTGGACCTCTTCGTGGATTTGACATTGTGAAGGATAAGGAAACTGGCCACTCGAAGGGCTACGCCTTCTGTTTGTACCAGGATGTGACTGTTACCGACATTGCCTGTGCTGCTCTGAACGGTCTCCAGTTGGGTGACAGGACCCTCACAGTCAGGCGAGCAAACCAAGGAGCAGAACCTAGGCCAGAGCAAGAAAACATCCTCCTGCAGGCACAGCAAGAGGCGCAAATGAAGGTATGACTTTATTATAGTTCTTAAAAGATGCGATCTTATAAAACGAACAATTAGTTTATGTATAGCCTTCCACTTTCTGACTCTATTTTGCTTTCTGAGCAGAGACTCGTGTACGAAGTCGGTGGAGCCCTACCAACAAAGGTGGTATGCCTTACCCAGGTTGTTTCAGCAGATGACCTGAAGGACGACGAGGAATACAATGACATACTGGAAGACATGACGCTAGAAGCACACAAATATGGTAAACATCATGCGACCCTTACTCCAAGCTCTAACACGATCTGTTTTATCAATGTGTTTGCCTCTTTGCTCAGCTACTGAATCGGTTTTCTTCTGTGTGTTTCTTTTTGTGGTCTGTTTTGTAGTGCCACATAGTACCATTGCCGAGTCTTTTATAATCCGACCTCATGCGAAACTTGCAATCGGGCCTAAACTTACAGAAGACGCTAATCTTTTTCACTTCGATTTGACTAACCATATGTTTTTTTCTCTTCCTTTTTGTCACGTGTGTGTATCTTCTTACTGATTAACGTGGACAGGTAACCTGGTGCAAGCCGTGATCCCACGACCCCATCCCAGCGGTGATCGTGTCGCCGGAGTTGGCAAGGTGAGTCCTTCTGTGCTATTCAGCATCTTTCACCGATTTTGCTCACCAAAATGTGTCCATTCTGATTCTGGGTCTGCATTGCAGGTGTTTTTGGAGTATGCCGATGTGGAGAGCTCGGCCAGGGCGAGGATCGGGATGCATGGGAGGAAGTTCGACGGGAAGGAGACGGTCGCCGTGTTCTACCCCGAGAACAAGTTCGCTGAAGGAGACTACGACTATTAGACGATGTATATCTATTCAGCAGCGTAGTCGGTGTCCCTTTATATGTAGTTTAAGCTTGTGGAACTACTGTCAGTGTGATATTCAGATTTCGGATACAATGTAGCAACGTATCTTCCTGAGATTTACTTGCCACTTGCTTTTTATAATGGTTCGTACAAAATCATGTTTTCATTTTTCCATTCCACTGTGTTGAAAATTTGATGAGTAAAACTGATTAGATTAATGGGGTAGCATAGCATGGCATTTAACAGCTTGGGCCATATACTACAATAAATAAAAAGAGAGTGTTGGTTTCGTCAGTAATTTTCCACTAGACATGTATATTTGTTAATTAACACATGTTAATTAAGGCAGCGCATCATCCGGATGACGCGAACCTAACCGTAAACCGCCTCGACGGCCGTTAGATGCAGCCATCACAGCTGTCGCTTTTCTCCTCCATGGATCCCGCATAGCACTTCGGCAGCCTCTCTCCATCATCGGCGGCCGGTGCTGCTACTGCAACAGCTCAACTGCAACACTGACGACCCCGGCGATGCTCCATTGCAACCTCATCGCAACACGGCACAACGCGACGGCGCTCCATCTCAGCTCCATTGCAGCGCCGTTGACCCCGACGTTGCTCCAATGAAACCTCATCGCACCACGGCATGGCGCGACGGTGCTCTGTCGCAGCTCCATAGCAACACCAAACAGACCCCGACGAGGCTCCATTACGCTCCAACGCAGCACCACACGACCCGGCGGTGCTCCGTCGTAGCACCCCGCTGGCCATCACAGCTTCATCGATCGCAACGCCGGGGCTGCGGGCTAGCAGTAGTCGAGACCCTGCCCTGCAGATCACGCGGCCGCGTGCTGGCAGGAGCTTTGATCATTGCAGATGTAAGACAACTAGCCTTTCGCTGTGAGGCTGTGTGCATCGATCGTGCTGGAAAAGAAAACAAGTTGCTTTGTCTGATGGATTTAAAATATTCAGGGCTTCCTAGTAAGATAGCAGTTGCTACTTAGAATCATCAAGCCTACTACTCAAAACCAGCACCAGATAATCTCGACACACACATGAATCAATCAGCAGGGAACTTCAGATCAGCTCTGGCACCCAGAAAGCAACCCCCCGTCGGGGTCAGAGTGAGACGCGAGCGCACCTGCGTACATCGCTTGTACGGCGGAGATCAACCCACAGCCCGTCCGGTCCGGGGACCTCGCCTCAGCCGCCGCGCCAGGAACGGACGGGACGAGCTCGTGGGAGAGAGCTCTCTGCCTGCGTCGTGCCCGAACGGGAGAACGCGGAGGATCTGGCGCGCCCGTCTCTTTGGTTGGGTGGAGCTCACCTAGCCACGCCGCCGTTCTCCTCTCCTCGCCGCCAGTTTTAACTCAGTGGCTATCCTGTACTACGACTACCAGTAATTCTTTGAGGTGAGAAAGCAAACACGAGTCCACTAGCTAATCACCACAACAATACTTAACTATGGATCCGTTCCCGTCTCCATACGAGAAAGCCATCCATAGCACTCACGCTTATTTTGCGTATTTTAGAGTATCCATTTAAGTTGTTTATGAACAATGTAGCTTTCCAAGTAGTCCATATCCGAGGACGCGGCTATCCGAATAGATCAATAACCCTGCAGGGGTGTACTTCTTCACACACGCTCTCACCACTTACCACAATGTACACGTCATGTATCTCGGCAACCTTCAAGTGGAAGCCTGGTGAGGGTGTCGGCCACGACCTGACTAATCCACACAAGACTCTAGTCTAGTTATCGCCTATTTGAGGTTGTATCCGTCAAGGAAGTCCGCCCGAAGTTTCTATCACGGCCCCAAACGATGAGAACAGGGTTCCCAAGAGCACCATCTGGGTGTCACTTGGTACACCGTGCCTCGTGCCTACCGCAACATAGCCCACCCCGACGGTCAGCGCTAAGCACAACCCTCAGCACACCCTACAAACACGAGAAACTAGTTGCAACTCCTTGATACGTCTCCAACGTATCTATAATTTTTGATTATTTCATGCTATTATACAATCAATCTTGAATGTTTTATATGCAATTATATGCTATTTTATATCATTTTTTGGGACTAACCTATTAACCTAGTGCGCAGTGCCAGTTGCTGTTTTCTGCTTGTTTTTGGTTTTTCAGAAAATCAGTACCAAACGAAGTCCAAACGCTATGAAACTTTTTGACGATTTTTTTTCTGGACAAGAGAGACCCTAGAAGCCTCGGGAGGAGGCCAGAAGCCTCACGAGGAAGCCACAAGGCAACCCCACGCGCCCCTGGGGGGGGGGCGCCAAGATGCCTTGTGGGCCCCTCGTGGCTCCTTTTGACCTAATTCCACCTCTATAAATTCTCAAATATTGGGAAACCAACAGAGAGCCCCACGAAATAACTTTTCCGCCGCTGCAAACTTCTGTTCTTCCGCGATCCCATCTGGAGACCTTTTCCGGCACCCTGTCGGAGGGGGAATCGATCACGGAGGGCTTCTACATTAACCTTGCTGCCCCTCCAATGATGTGTGAGTAGTTTACCACAGACATACGAGTCCATAGCTAGTAGGTAGATGGCTTCTTCACTACAGGAATCAGGTCGTTTGCCGTCTGCCATAGCAGACGGCAAAGGACCAGATCACGGACGGCAACATTTTTGCCGTCTGCTGGCTGACGGCACAACTTTCAGCACTGAAAGTCACGGTAATCAACTTCTTTGCCGTCTGCAGAAGCGCCACGGACGGCAAAGACGTTTACCGTCTGCCTTCCTGGCACAGCTGATGGCAAAGGTCCTAGACGGCAAAGTGTAGCTGTTAGCCCCGTCAGGTGGCTAACGGCAGACTTTGCCGTCTGCCTAAGGACGGCAAACAAACACTTGCCTTTGCCGTCTGCCGAGTGACGTCAGCTGGTCTGTGGCTGCACGTCAGTCCTGCTTTGTCTTTGCCGTCTGCCAGTGTTGTCTTTGCCGTTTGCCAGCTGATGGCAGAATGACCAAATGGGTCAGGCATGGTGCTCCCAGGTTGCACAGGTTGCTGCCACATGGCACCTTTGCCGTCAGCCTACCGACGGCAAAGGGAATTGCCGTCCGCTGGCAGACGGCAAAGTGCCTGTATTACCACTTTTTTTATCTGTTTTCTGTTATTTCCCTGCATTTTCACAACACATATATGATATATATAGTTTCAAGCTGAAGCATAGGCCATGTATTCCAACAAATAGTATGTACTATCCAACATCATCGTGAAATATTGAACAAGAGAACACATAGGCTATTAAAAGAACCAATACATACATAGTTTCACACTGTTCATCCATATATACATACATAGTTTCACATTGTTCATCAATACAAATCAAAACAAAAACTAAACACTAGCAGTCCATGAAGTGAATCAAATCTGCAAAATGGGAATAAGAAAGTTAGAAGAAGAAGAAGAAGACTAGAAGAATAAGAAGAAGACTAGAAGAATAAGAAGAAGAAGAAGAAAGAGAAGAAAAATAATAAGAAGAAAGAAAGAAGAAGAAGAAGACAGAAGAAGAATAAGAATAAGAAGAAGGAGTAGAAGATGGAGAAAAAGAAAGAAGAGAAAAAGGAAGAATAAGAATATATTTTCTTCTTCTTCTCTCTTCTATCTTTTTATCCTTTTCCTTCTCATTCTTCTTCTTTTATTCTTTTTTTTCTTCTCTTTCTTCTTCTATTCTTTCTTTTTCTCCTCTTCCTTGTTTTTCTTCTTCTTATTCCTTATTTGTGTCATTTTAGAGCTAACTTAGGTAATTATGCCATTTTAGAGCTAACTAAGCATATTATGTCATTTTGGAGGAAAATAAGGTAAGTATAGGTCATTATTGAGCTAACTTAGGTAATTATGCCATTTTTGAGCTAACTAAGCTTATTATGACATTTTGGAGGAAAAGAAGGTAAGTATAGGTCATTATTGAGCTAACATAGGTAATTATGCCATTTTGGAGCTAACTAAGCTTAATATGTCATTTTGGAGGAAAATAAGGTAAGTATAGGTCATTATTGAGCTAACTTAGGTAATTATGCCATTTTTGAGCTAACTAAGCTTATTATGTCATTTTGGAGGAAAAGAAGTTAAGTATAGGTCATTATTGAGCTAACTTAGGTAATTATGTCATTTTGGAGCTAACTAAGCTTATTATGTCATTTTGGAGGAAAATAAGGTAAGTATAGGTCATTACTGAGCTAACCTAGGTAATTATGCCATTTTTGAGCTAACTAAGCTTATTATGTCATTTTGGAGGAAACGAAGCTAAGTATAGGTCATTATTGAGCTAACTTAGGTAAGTATAGATCATTATTGAGCTAACTTAGCTTATTATGTCATTTTGGAGGAAAATAAGCTAAGTATATGACATTTATGAGCTAACCAAGGTTATTATGCCATTTTTGACCTAACTAAACTAATTATGTCATAAATGAACTAAATAAGCTAATTATGTCATTTTGGGGGATAATTAGCTAAGTATGTCTTTTTGGGGAAAATAAGCTAAGTATGTGGCATATTAGGGCTAACTAGCATGTACGAAGCTAAGCATGCATTTGTCAAGCACCGGGGTTGCTCGGGCCGGTTTCACCTGGAGAAGGTTGCCCTTCAGAAGGGTTGTGCGATGCGGTTCGGGAGTTATGCTGCACCAAAGATCATTTGCAATGTCTCGTTGCATGATGACACTCAAATGTTAAGACTAGAAACTAATGACCATTCAAATGAAACTCACCGTTCCCACCGGAGTAATGGCTGGCATCGGCGGAGGGGTCTGACCGGTCTTCTCGCACATAGACTGCACATTTGGTTTTGACGAGTCAGTCATATTAGTTAGTAATGAAACGAACATTACGTGCATGATTTGGCTAATATGCAGAAGAAACTTACCACAAGGAGCTCGTACATGGCCCGGTGAGCCGCCTCATTCCGTGCCCTCGCCTCCTCCAACAACCTAGCCGTCTTCTCCTCCAAAAGCAGTTCCTTCTCCGCCGCCACCCGGTCCCTCTCCTCCAGAAGTGCATGGGTTGTCGCTCTCTCTTTCTGAAGAGCAGCCCGCAACACCACTCCTCATTAGCATTGTAATCATCGATGGCCGCACACACAATGTGATGGAGGAAAGATATCTGAGTCCGTATAACTAACCTCGATGGCGAGATCAACTGGCCGTGGACGAGTCCTTATCTCAGGCGAGGAGCTCGTTTGGCGCGCCTTGATATCCGGGAGAGTGAGAGGACAACGTATCAGTCCATCTCCAATGGCTATCGAGCCATGGGGCCTCCCGTGACCAGCTATCATCACCAACTCTGGATCAATAGGATTCTGGCTCGGGTTATAGTCCTCCCCTTTCCTCGCCTTCGCCTCCTTGTTGTACATCACGAGCTTGTGGTGGGAGGAGATTTTGGTGAACTTTTCTGGATGATCGAGGCCAGACTCAGAGAATGCCTTGGCCTTCTTGTACGAGGCAGTATGGGCCATGGCATAGAGGTCGTACACCTCTGGCACCTCCGTCTTATTGTGTTGCGCCTAAAAGAGAGGAACACAGTATTAGTAAAGGGCTCAAGCTAGCATGAAGAATGAATTGCATGAATCATGAAGCAAACCACATACCCAGTTCCGCCCGTACTGAAATAAGTTGGCGCTGCCTTGATGGTGTGGCACACCAACCATTTGGGCACGCCGGTCCTTGGCATTGTTGTGGACGGCTCGCCAGTGGTCTGTGCACCACTCATCTACCAACGCCTCCCAACAATCCATCTTATCCGCACACCATCTCGGGGGTACCTAAGTTAGTAAAGAGAAATTTGAGCGCTACGCCTACGAATCAAATCAAGGAAACTAAGTACAAGGCCTTAAGAATAGGTAATTACCTTCATGTACTGATGCTTCTTCAGAAACTTTTCGCGGCACGACGGCTTGTCCTTCTTAATACCACGCGTGGCGTAGTAGTCTCGAACAGCCTGCAGCCGAGCCTCGTGTCGTAAGTTTTGTAATAGGCGCTTGCACTCAGTATCGATAACCTTTGCCGCGTCCTCCTCGTATCCCTCCTCACACCTGTAGAAGGTCTGCAATCAAACAAGACAACACTGATTAGTACAATAATTAGCTATTGTTAATTTTTAATTGTGTAAAGGAGAAATTACCCAAAAGCTTCTGATCACCATCTCGGCCCTCGTGTGGCACAAGACACCATCAATCATCTCCTCCGGCGGGGCCTGGGCAGCCAAGTAGTGCTCCCAGCTCAATCCTAGCTGTGGAAGCTGACCCTCACTGGGCAACGTGACAAACCTCCGGAAATTTTGCCGGCAAAGCACACCAAGGACGCTGTTGGGCCTGCGGACTCCACTGGCGTGTACCCAACCCCTGCAGTATGACAAGGCCAACGCATTAGATATTTGAAGAAACGTGAAGGCAAAAGGTACAAAAAGAGTAAATGCACTTACTTCTCCCCATCAGGCCTAATCACCGGCCTCTGCTCGCGGGTCGCCGGCAGGGGCGGGAGCTGTGTACTACCACGCTGGTACACGGTGACCCCCTCAACCACCTCGCCCTCACTATCAGTAAACTGATCCCCGCCGCCATCAGCATGGCCACTCGGCCCCTGAGACGGATCCGGCCAGGTACCCCATCCGGACGTCTCCTGGGACTTAGCCCGATCCCCGTCCTGGTCCAGAGTCTCGTGGGCCGAAGCCTCTGGGACCGGAGTCTTGTGGGCCGAAGGCCTGTCGACCCGAGGCTCGTGGTCTGGAGTCCCCGTAGCCTCCACCTCAGACGGGTCCACCCTAGCAGTCCTGTGCTCGGGTGAATGAGCTGGGGGTGGCGGCGAGGAAGGCGTAGCAGTCTGCCTACCTCTCCCGCGGCCACGTCCTCCACCTCTCTTCTTCCCTCCCCGACCTCCTCTCCCGGTGGGCAACGACGCCGACGAAGAAGCACCCGCCGGTGTCCCCATACTCTCTATCAACGCTCTCCGGAGAGGTAGGGGTGGAATGGAAGTAGCCCTCCCGCGGGCCGCCGCCGAAGAAGTACCCGCGGAGCGCTCTGGACCCGCGCCCACCATCTTTCAACACCTGCCATGACAAAGAGTAAGCGAAATTAGTACAACATAAAAAAAATTGAATACCTGACATGAATAATAATATGTATATAATTTAAGTTGGGATGCATACAAACTAATAATAGTCTGGATCGTCTGGATCAATAAATGCATCATCATCATCACTATCACGCATGTCGTCATGAATGACGTGCTCATCGGGTTCAGCGGCATCAACATGTGGAAGGCCTTTCTGTAATCGGTCAAGCATTGACAGGTCATCCGCAGCAGTAACCTCTTCTTGTTCCGGCTCTTCTTGTTCCGGCTCAGGGGTGAAGTCGGATTCACTGTCGCTGTCTACTTCCATGTTCCGGGGTGAAGTAGAGCGGTTCTTGAAACGTTTTTTGGAAATACGTGTTTCTTGGAAGAATTCTCCTTCATATGTGTCTGGGTTAATGTGAGGTTTATAATCCTCTTCATTGGGGGGAGGTGGTCTAGCGCGTGGCGTCACTTCATAAACGACATCCCAACCATTCAGATTTGTATTAGTTTGGCATGCCCATGGTAGATAGAAAACTTGGGTCGCCTGTTGAGCCGTAATATAGACATCGGGAACATCTAAATGGATGCTTTGTTTGATTTCGACTAGCCCTATATGTTCATGAGTCCTTCTAGTCTCCTTCGGCTGGAACCAATAACATTTGAAGACTACGACGTTCGGTGGGTTTTCACCATAGAATAGAAGTTCATAAATTGCTTCAACTCTTCCATAATACTCGGTACCTCCTTCGCCGATAGCAGAGACACCACAATTTGTAGATTTTCGGTCGGCCATAGATAGCTCTTTGCCAAAGGTACGAAAGCGATACCCGTTGATGTCGTATTTCTCAAATGAACGGACCTTATAGTCAAAACCATTAGCGGCTTGTCTCAATTCGGCGTCCATAGACTCTGAATTAGCCTACAAGTTTAATACGAAAGGATTGTTGCATTAGCCGCAAATTAGATGAAGAAATGAAATGGTCTATTAATGGTAATTACCGTTTGTTTGAACCAAGAGATGAAACCGGGATAGCCGCCTCCATGCTTTGCCAGAATCTCATACTCTTCGATGGAATCCTTTTGGATCACCGCTCCATCCGAGAATTTGGCGACGTATCGACTGTATCAAATATCCGGGAATAAGAGCAGTTCAAAGGAATTAGAAGTTGCGAACCAATGTACCGAGAATTTACTCGATGTACGGCCGCACTGCTGTTAGGTTGTTGAAGATATACAACAAAATGGTCCGGCATTCTTCGACATCCAACGGTATTGGTTTCGAAGCACCGGCTGGTGCGAGCTTCCCTTTGAATAGGCTGAGGTTGGATCCACCTTTTTTAGGGTCGCCAGCATTGTACCGAGGCTTCGGATTATGCAAATGACGATTTTTGGCTTCGTAGTGTGCTGTCACAATGTTTGCCGCCTCCTCAGTAATGAATGCCTCGGCCATCGATGCTTCACTTCTACGTTTATTTTTACATTTTGCTCGAAGCGTCTTCTGCATCCTCTCAGTTGCATAGCACCAACGATTTTGCACGGCCCCCCCCAATCTTGCCTCGGTCGGGAGATGTAAAATCAAATGCTGCATTGGATTAAAGAAGCCCGGTGGAAAGATCTTCTCTAACTTGCAGGGCAACTCCGGCGCCAACTTTTCCATGTCATCTAGCACGCCAGGCGATAGTTCTTTCGCACAAAGAACACGGAAGAAATAGCTCAGCTCTGCCAGTACTAGCCATTCATCCTCAGGGATAAAGCCACGCAACATCACCGGCATTACCCGCTCAAGCCATATGTGCCAATCATGACTCTTGAGACCAAATATTTTCAATTTTTCAAGACTCGCTCCCCTCTTTAGATTCGCTGCATACCCATCGGGGAACATCAACTGCATTTTCACCCACAAGATAATTTCCCTCATAGCTCCCCTTCCAAGATTGAACCAGGCCTTTCGCTTTGACCAGTTCTTCTTTCCTTTCGGTTGTCGCATGTTTTGTAACGGTCTATCACATAGAGTCTGCTGATCGACTCTAGCCTTAGGATTATCCTTTGACTTCCCCTCTATGCCGAACAATGTACCAAAAAGGGCCTCGCCAATATTCTTTTCAGTGTGCATCACTTCGATGTTGTGTGGAAGAAGGAGGTCTTTGAAGTAAGGCAGATCCCACAAGCATGTCTTGTGAGTCCGGGCGTGTTCCGAATTATACCCCTTGAAATACCCTGGACGCTCTGGATCAGGCTCGAGAGCGTTTAACTGATCCAGGATCTGTTGGCCTGTCAACGCAGATGGTACAGAGTTTTTGACAACTCTACCTTTGACGAAGTTCTTCTTGTCTTTTCTGAACTTATGGCGAGGATCCAGGAACGGTCTATGGAAGTCGAAGCAAGAATACTTGTGACCCGCCTCCAGCCAACGAAACTGAAGAGCTGCCTTGCATGTGGGGCACGGGAACCTTCCATGCACACACTAGCCAATGAATAGCGCATACGCCGGCAAGTCATGCATCGAGTACATGTACCAGACATGCATTGTGAAGTTTTGTTTTCTAGCGGCGTCGTATGTCTTGAACCCATTATCCCAAGCTTCTTGCAGTTCATCCTTAAGCGGCTGCATGTACACATTCATATTCTTCCCCGGATAGTTGGGCCCTGGAATTATCAACGTCAGGAAAATGTTCTTTCTTTGCATAATCTGTCCGGGGGGGGGGGGGAGATTGAGTGGAATGACAAATACAGGCCAACAACTGTATTGGGTTGCCGTCATACCAAACGGATTGAACCCATCCGTGCCGATGCAGACTCGAGGATGCCTTGGATCTGCCGCTTTATCCTTATGTAATGCATCGAAGTGCTTCCACGCAAAAGCATCCGATGTGTGTACCAACATCTGATTCCCATCTGCATCTAGTTCGGTTCTTTTGCCCAATTTGTGCGATGTCATCTGCCTGGCCGTCTCTTCGACCATGAAAAGACGTTGAAGTCTTGGTACGATTGGCAGATACCGAAGAACATTAACGGGGATTTTGGTCTGCCTCTTCTCACCCATACCGTTGTCTACCACAACATACCTGGAAGACTTGCAAATGGGACAATAGTTCAAGCCCGCATACTCAAGCCTAAATAAGGCACATCCTTTCTCACAGGCATCTATCTTCTCATAGGGCATCTTAAGTACACGGAGGATTTTGTCCGACTAGTACAGGTTTGCAGGCATTACATGGCCTTTGGGTAGAAAGCGTCCAAATAGTGTCATCATCGCGTCGTATCATTCTCTGCCCAAGTTGAATTGAGCCTTCAGAGCCATTACTTGTGCGATGGCATCCAGCTGACAAAGCTCAGTGTGCTTGTGGAGAGGACGTTTTGAAGACTCCAACATTTCATTGAAGGCCTTTGCAGATTCCTCCATCTCATCGTCCGAATCCCGAGTGAAGGTGTCCTGGACTAGGGGGTACTCACCACGTCATCTCCCGACTAGTGGGTCGGGCCGAGGACCCCCATGGCGGTTCACTAATGGGCCACTTCGGGCAGCCCATGACATATACGAGGAAGATTCCACAAGACTTGGTAATCAAGACAAGGACTCCTCTCCACCGGCGTAGCTGACTAGGACTCTTGTTATCCTAGTCCTCTGGTACATTATATAAGCCGAGGCTAGGCTAGTCGATAGATCATTATGATATTCACCATCACCCCTAGGGTTTAGACCATAACTTACGATCTCGAGGTAGATCAAGCTTGTACTCGATACATCTCCATCAATATAAACAAGAGCAGGACGTAGGGTTTTACCTCCATCAAGAGGGCCCGAACCTGGGTAAACATCGTCTCCCTCGTCTCTGTTACCATCGATCCACGATCCACAGCTCGGGACCCCCTACCCCGAGGTCTGCCGGTTTTTACACCGACACTGGTGCTTTTATTGAGAGTTCCGCTGTGTGATCGACAAAGGGTCAATGGCTCGCCTGCAGATCAACTGCGACGTCGGCATCTCCATCGCCAGCCCAACTGGTCACCTTGGCTGGACCGAGGACTAGGCTTCTCTTCGGATCATCAAGATCGGACAGATATCTTCATCATCATCAACCCCGATCTTATCCGGGATCATGGAAAAATCGTCCATGGAGCTCGGGGGCTCAACGTCAACATTGCCCTCGCGCGATTGTGCAGTTTTTCTGGACAGCGGATTCGTGTTCGCCGTTCCTGCCTCCTCGAGCGTCGCTTTGACAATTGCTTCGGTGGAATTGTGCGGAATTGAGTTTAGAACAACCCTGTAAAATTTCATCGCGTTCCGATGGAGGAATCTCCGGCAATCTCCTATATACCAGAGCCCTGTCGAGTCTGGACGGGAATCTGGATGAGTTTGGGGCGAGGAGTCTAGGAGTTAGCTCGGACATCCTTTGGAAGATCCCACCGTTCATCAGCTGCGGAATTCCTATATCAATCACCCCTCAAAATTTCAGCTCGATCCGACGGTTCAAACTCCGGGAAACGTCCGATGAGTGCTTCAATTTTCGGATCTGTTCTCTGCGCGAAAACGAATCCAACCCGAGTTCATCTTTTTCATGAACAGATTATCAGACATCCTTTTTGAAGGAATTTTTTCTAGGGTATTGTGTGTTGTTCTCAAACACGTGTCCACAAACTTTGAGTCTTTTCCGAGGCGATCTTCACCGTCGCGCCGATGTCAAACCGGCCCGACCACGTTGCTCCACGGTTACCGACCTGCGCCAACATCGACAGCGCCGTCGCTCCATCGAGCCGACGACAGCCACCCCGGATCATCACCTCGGCGAGCCGACCAAGAGTTCGGTATCGCGAATGCCAAATAATCATCGCCCCACGGATTGCACGGATGGGGCACGCCGGCATCGCCACGCGGTCGCTTCATTAAGCCGGCATTGACCAGTTCCGACCTGCATCGGCATTGCCGCACCGTTGCTTCTTCAAGCCGATACCCACCACGCCGACCTGCTTCGACACCTCGGCTGGCATGGGGCTGCAACGTCACCTTACCGACCGGCTCCATCACCTCGGCTAGACCGGGGGCTTCTCCATCTCTTCATCAACCTACTTTGGGGACTTCGGCGTCACCAGCTGGCCAGCTTCATCACCTCGGCTGGACCAGGGGCTTTGCCTCACCACGGCGACCGCGCTACGTCGCCACTTCATCAAGCCGAGCTCTTTGCTTGGGCACCTCGGGACCGGCTTGGGGGCTGGGACCTCGACCCGCCGCAAGCTCGGCCCGCGTCATCAACACCGAGCACATTAACCAGCTAAGTCGCTTTCATGTTCAACTTTTTTCAATTTTCAATTTTTATTCGGTCCGACCAAGCATTATATTTGTGTTAAACAAAAAAGCTGTTTGTTAAAAACAATGTTTGTTAAAAACACCTTTTTTTTCTGATGTTAACTAGGGGCTCTTAAATTTGTATGAGCCGTTTTATAATAAGTGTTTTCTTCTAAGTCGTTGCAAATTCTTTTTCTACCACTCCTTTCTCGACCCGAGTGTGTGGTCAATAGCCGGATAGCCTGGTTTCTCTCTAAAGCCGCTCGAGTTTGGTTCGCTAAACTGGCCTAAGAAGCACTCCGCCTTCGGGAATAGGAGGTTGAAGCCGAAGGCTGACCCGCTTGAAGTCTTGAGATCGGATGTGTCATGTTAAAGGACGACGGAAGCACAAACTAATTTTAAGACCACTTTTCGGATTGGCACCAAAAAACTTGATTTAGTTCGACGTCAAGTTTTTACATAAGTTTTTTGGCTTTTCAAGCTTATGGCACTTTTAAGCTATTTGTATGTTTCTCTTTCAGGAGGCGGGACATCCTCATGACCGAGGTGCCCTGCGTAATAATTCAGCTCGGGAGATCTTTTCCGACCCGTAGCTCGGCATCTTTCCTGCCGACCTACACCTCGGCGTTGGCGAAACGCACATGACATCTGGACTAGTTCCCGAGGAGATTCGATCCTCAGGTTGGTCACCCGCACCCAACCTGAGTCTCGGGGGATACTGTGTGTCTCCAGCATAACTCTCGCAGTACAACGTCGGATGCCTTTAAATCATCGGCAATATCAATGGGGGGCTGCGACTAGAGCCGAACCCACCAAAAAGCCAGGGTACTTCGAGGAGTCCTCGGCAAAACGTTCTTGGATATTGCTTTATATGCATCAGTTTCGAATTGTGTCTTCGGTCAATAGTTGGGTTGCCCGGCTCCTGTGTTTGCCTCCTACGTTCCGCTTTGTTCGGCTAGGTGTGCAAAGGGAGAACCACTGCGATTGTACTTCCGGTTTGCCTGGTCAAGTGCCTCAGTGGAGAAAGCCGAAAACTGACTGTCACAATAAGCGTAAACTGGTCAGCGATCCGATGATGGTGTCAAACTATAGATCGATAGAGGTTATCCCGTGTTAAGCGATGGGCCTTTCATAAAATTGGCCGAAGTGTTAATGGCTTGACCTTGGCTGATGCCGAACACTAACCAGGGGCTAGTAACTAGCCTCCAAACTTTAAGCTCCTATGACTAAGTGAAAGTTATAAAGCCTGCATATCTGATTGCCTCGTTTCCGCTAACACAACCGCCTCCGGGCACCGAGACGTCGGCTAAGGGTTGTCTTGTTAGTACGAAAACACCCTGCGTAGTATCTACAAAGGGGTGGAAGCTGACGATGGGCCACTTTTAGTTTATAAACAGTCGCAGCGGAGTCAAAATAACATATAGCATAAAGCATTTGTATTCAATATACAAGTGCTGCCTTCCGTAATCATCGTTATAAAGCCATAAATATGCATCAATTTGACTTAAGATTTTGGCCAAGCTGGGTTGCCTGGCTCCTGTGTTTACACCCTACGTTCCCGATTGTTCGGCTAGGGGGTAAAGGGAGCACCTCTGTGATTGTTACTTCCGGGTCATCCGGGTTAGTACCTTAGACTGGGTGAAGCCGAAAGCTAGCCATCTTAAGAATATAATTGGTCGGTAACGACGGAAGTGAAAATTTAGGTTCATTAAAGACCACAGAGTTCGGGAAGTTTTCCCAAACTAAATCCTCAATATTTTTCTCCCACATTGATCGGAGTTGAGGTTTCACGATCATGGTCAACATGATAGCCTGGGAAAAGGAACTTATAAAACTATTTTTCCCAGAAGATGTTTCTTATGTTAAATAGTAATATAATATATCTCTCCGTGTACCTTTGTTTATAAAACCGTATGGCCGGATTGCCTTGTTTTCCGTAAATCTTTGCCCTTATAAAGGCTTTCTAAAGTAGGAAAACACTCCTTGGCTACTGGCCGAGGAGGTTGAAGCCGATGGTCGGTCAACAAAGTTTTGTACAATGCGGATCCGAGCATTAATGATGTAAAGTACTTGGATACATAGAATCATTACACATAAATTATGATTAAAATCAATTTACTCCGGATATTGATCCTTAATTCGGCCACCCTTGCCCAACTTAAGGCTCGGGGGCTACTGGGCTTCGTGCTTCTCACTTAAAAGCCATTAACGGGTTACATCGATCCCCTGATCTGGTGTTCCCACCCGACCAGTGGCTCGGGGGCTACTGCATTGATGATTCAATGCAGAAAATTCAAAGTGCAAAACAGTTTCCGAGGAGATTACGATCCTCGGGTTGGTCGGCCACACCCAACCTGAGTCTCGAGGACTATGCACATCGTGTTTCTGTTCCTAAGTATGCTGCTGAGCTAGGAGTTGATCCTCAGGCCGATTTCGTGAATCGACCTGAGTCTCAGGGGCTACTGGGTCATCGGTTTTATGATTTCCTTCAGGTGCATCTCGGATTTTTGGCCGACACACACCTTGAGGGCTACTGGCTATACATCTCGACAGAGAATAAATTGCACCAACTGGAAATAAATTCCACAAAAAATCAGCTCATGGCCGAGCTGGTGCACCACCTCGGAGGCAGTCCGGCGTAAAGCTCGGATGCAAGTGACTGGCTCCATAGAGGGCATTTTGGGCATTAAGCTCGGTTGAACTCCTTCAACTTTTTCAAGACCGAGGTAATCTATGACACCTCGGATGCCAATCGGTGTTAGAGCTTGGCTACAAAAAGACACCTCGGATGCAGTCCGACATTCGAGCTCGGTTGCAAGAAGACACCGCTGCAAGGGAAAAAACTTTGAACCCGAGGTGCGGTGTAAAAATAACAAGGCATTGATAAAGGCCGAAAACTTAAAGGGCTCCTCGGATGCCCGACGTATGAACTCTTCGGATTCAGCTCGGCGATCCTCAAGATCGAAGATGGGAAGATTTGTTGAACTAGCTTTCAAGACTGACGGCCGAAGACGAAGAACAACTCGGAAGAACCGAGGAGCGTCCCAACTTGAAGACCGGTTCAGGGGGCTACTGACGGTGTCCTGGACTAGGGGGTAGTCACCACGTCGTCTCCCGACCAGTGGGTCGGGACGAGGACCCCCATGGCGGTTCACTAATGGGCCACTTCGGGCAGCCCATGACATATACGAGGAAGATTCCACAAGACTTGGTGATCAAGACAAGGACTCCTCTCCACCGGCGTAGCTGACTAGGACTCTTGTTATCCTAGGCCTCTGGTACATTATATAAGCTGAGGCTAGGCTAGTCGATAGATCATTATGATATTCACCATCACCCCTAGGGTTTAGACCACAACTTACGATCTCGAGGTAGGTCAAGCTTGTACTCGATACATCTCCATCAATATAAACAAGAGCAAGACGTAGGGTTTTACCTCCATCTAGAGGGCCCGAACCTGGGTAAACATCGTCTCCCTCGTCTCTGTTACCATCGATCCACGATCCACAGCTCGGGACCCCCTACCCCGAGGTCTGCCGGTTTTTACACCGACACCGGGCATCATCAAAGTCTTGCACCATGTCTTCGATCCCGGTACCATGCTCGTCGGTGCGACGACGAACCACCTCAGCTCTGGTACATTGGGCAGACTCACCATGAAATGTCCACACCGTATAATCATGCGTAAAACCCCACTTCTGCAGGTGTTTACCCATTTCACCCTCTGTCCTCTGTGAAAAGTTGTCGCACCTAACACAGGGGCACCATGTTTTTCTCTGGCCATTTGCAAATGCGGCTTTCACAAACCCCTTGGTTTTTGTTAACCATTCATTGGTCGTGTCTTTCTGACTAGTGTGACCGGTGTACATCCACGCACGATCACTCATCTTGCCTACCTACTAAACACACAAGAAATATATATATAATTCAGCATATATATTCATCAGTTAATCAAGTTTGTCAATTTTATTACGTCCATGCAACCTACACGCTAATAGGTAAAGATAGGTCCTAATCCCACCCGAGTATGTGTAGATTGGGTTCGTTTTCCCATGCTCTGCTCCGGAACCGATGCAAAATTTCGGCATCACCTCCCCGCTGTTCTCCTGATACACGTCTTGGCAATAAACAGAGAGGATGTGTACCCAGAGAACCACAGGGAGGCACTGGCGAAATTCTGCATCGGATCCGGAGCAGAGCATGGGAAAACGAACCCAATCTACACATACTCGGGCTATCCATGGATAACGTTGGACAATTCAAAAGAATCACGATTATAAATATGCAAATGCATGCATATTTATAACTGTAACCCTTTCGAACGGGAGACGCATACTGGTCACGCATACTGATGATTGAATCTACCTATAGCTAGCAAGTATCATCGGCACGAAGACCGGAACCGAGCAAATGAAGGGGGGAGGAGGAGATGTCATTTGTTCTCACCCACGAACGCAGGGGAGCTCGTCGAACGCATGGGGAGGTCGTCGAACACCAGACCCTCGTAGCGACGAAACAACTGCACATTTAAATCCACCCGATCAACACGAATATTCAATCCCGATAAAAAATCTCTCTATATAAAAAATCTCTCTCTATATAAAAAATCTCTATTTCTTCTTCTTCTTCTTCTTCTTCTTCTTCTTCTCTTCTTCTTCTTCTTCTTCCTTCTTTTCCTTTTTCCTCTTCTTCTATTTATTCTTCTTATCTTCTTTTTTTTTCATCATCTTCTTCTTCTTCTAATTTTGACTAACCTAAAATATGACTAACCTAAAATCTTCTTCTCCTAGTTCTTTTCTAACCTAACCTAGCATTAACCTAACTAAATATGAGTAATAGAGCACTAAAAGTAGCAATTAAATGAAAAAAAGAAAAAAAACAGAGAATAAGGGGAGGACTCACCGGAGGGGGGCGTCAGGGACGGCGGAGCCGCGGACGGCGTGCCGACGGGGCGGCGATGGCAGAGTGGAGCGGCGGGGCGGTGGGGTGGCGGCCGCGGACGGTGGGGCGGCGGGGCGGTGGATCTGCACCAGGGCGCGGTGGGGCGGCGGGTCGTCGGCAGCGACGGGCGCGGTGGGTCGGCGGCGGCGACGGGCGCGGCGGGGCGGTGGGTCGTCGGCGGCGACGGGCGCGGCGGCGAGAGAGAGAGAGATAGAGAGAGGGGAGTGGAGGGGCGCGGCGAGAGAGAGAGAGGGTCGCGGCGAGAGAGAGAGAGGGGTGCGTGCGGCGGCCGTTACAAATGTTAGTGAATTTTTTCTTTGTTGTCTGCTTTTTGATAATCTTTGCCGTCTGCTGCTCTTTGCCGTCCGCTAGCGGACGGCATCTAGGCCGTCCGTTTGACCTAACCAGCGCCGCGCTCCAGTGGGGCCTAGATGGGCTCTTTGCCGTCTGCGATTTTGCTAGTTGCCGTCCGCTAGCCGGCGGCAAAGAATGGACTGACAACAAAAGCCATCTTTGCCATGAGGCCTTTCTTTGCCGTCTGCTTTATGGAAGCGGACGGCAAAGACCATCTGTGCCGTCCGCTAGCAGACGGCAAAGAGTGGACTGATGGCAAATTCTCTGATTCCTGTAGTGCTTCTCTCTCTTTGATCTTCAATACAATGTTCACCTCGATCTCCTTGGAGTGCTATTCGATGTAATCTTCTTTTGTGGTGTGTTTGTTGGGATCCGATGAATTGTGGGTTTATGGTCAGATTATTCATGAGAAATATTGGAGTCTTTTTTGAATTCTTTTATGCATGATTATTATAGGTTTGTATTTCTCTCCGATCTATCTGTCGAGTTTAGCCAACTAGATTGATTTTTCTTCAGCGGGAGAGGTGCTTTGTAATGTGTTCAATCTTGCGGTGTTCTATATCCCAGTGACAGAAATGGACAAGATACGTATTTGTATTGTTGCCATTAAGGGTAAAACGACGGGGTTTATTCATATTGATTGGATTTACTTTGTCTACATCATGTTATCTTGCTTAAGGCGTTACTCCGTTTTCATTAACTTAATACCCTAGATGCATGCTGCATAGCGGTCGATGGGTGGAGTAATAGTAGTAGATGCAGGCAGGAGTCGGTCTACTTGTCTCGGACGTGATGCCTATATACATGATCATTGCCATGAATCCGTCATAACTATGCACTTTTCTATCAATTGCCCAACAGTAATTTGTTTACCCACCTTATTCTATTCGTTCGAGAGAGAAGCCTCTAGTGAAAACTATGACCCCCGGGTCTACTTTTATCATATATAAAATCCAAAAATACCTTGCTGCAATTTTATTTCCTTTATTTTATTTTGCAATTTATTTTATCTATCTATCACTATCAGAATTAATCCTTGCAAATAACGAGTTCAAGGGGATTAACAACCCTCTTGCCCGCGTTGGGTGCAAGTATTTGCTTTTGTGTGTGTAGGTCATGTTCACGAGGTTCTGCGTGGTTCTCCTACTGGATTGATACCTTGGTTCTCACTGAGGGAAATACTTATCTCTACTGTGCTGCATCACCCCTCCTCTTCGGGGAAAATCCCAACGCAGTTTACAACATGTCTCAAGCAACTCCTAATCATGCTTGGAAGGTTTAGCTATTTGCTGTGACAATGACAGGTCATGCAAAGGAATGGGTTCAACTACCGCAACAGGTAACCGTTGAAACATTGTTGTCCTAATGCAATAAAAGAGAGCAGGAGCGAGAGAGTGGGATTGATCGAAATGATCAAGGGGGTTTTCTTGCCTGGCACTTCTGAAGATAGTATAGCTATTAGCTCTTCATCGGTGTCGACGGTCACAACGTCGGAATTGTCTTCTACCTAGAAGGAACAAATACCGGCAAACAAAGAAGGAATACAACCAATGCAATGCAACAATATGATGCATGATCATGACATGGCAACATGCTGTGATTTGGGCTAATGCAGCTAGTAACAATTTAAATGAAGTTGGTTTGAACCAAAGTTGCAAAACCAATCTCCACATATGACATTTCAAATGCCATTTAATTGAACTGACCTAAACAGTGGTGTTAAGTTACTCAAACATGCATGAACATGGCATAAACAGATTCTTCATATTTTTCTGATAATCTTTCATATATAAATTATTTCATTTGGAGTTACGGTTGAATTTCTATGCTTTTTAGAAGTTTTGACTATTTACTGAAATAAATAAATCATTTCTGATTTATTTTAAATTCCAGAAATCAGTTATTGTGTCAGTGGTGCGTCAGGGTGACGTCAGCGGTCAACCGGGCCGTTTCAGGTCAAATCTGACCTGTGGGACCTGCGTGTCAGTGACTCAACTAGTTAACAAAGTCTAATTAGGCTAACTAAACTAATTAACATGCACTGGGTCCACCTATCAGTTGCTAGGGTGGGTTAAACTAATCGTGATTAGACCCTAATGACGGTGCCACGTCATCACCACCGGCGTTTAGCCGCCGGTGACCAAAAACCACGGCAAAGGGCTTCGGGTTTCGCCGTCCGGCGTCGGTTTTGGGCGGGGTTTGGCTTGTTGGAACGCCCACAGTGCGGCGCGTCCAACGGTAGCAACGACTAGTGTCCGGGCGCCCTGCGGCTGCGGCGACGATGAGGTACAGCGGCGGCCGGAGTTTGGCGTCCACAGTTTCAGCGTTACGGGGCACGGCGAGCCCAACCGAGGGTATCTACGGCCTCCTGGGGTCACCAGGAGCACGTCAGTGCCACTAGGGTGAGCAGGCGAAGCTCAGGAGCGCGTCGTTCAACAGCCATGGTGGCGGCGAGCTTCGGCCGAGGTGGGGGACGGAGCTAGAGCATGAGCGCGAGTAGGGGAGGAGGTGGAATCAACGCAGGGGCTCACAGCGAGTTGAACGGAGCCGGCGGCGAGGCCGGGGGTGCACTGGATGACCCGAATCAACGAGCGGCGTCCAACGAGCAGATGCGGCGGTGACGAGCTCGAAGGCGACATTGTAGGGCGTCCGGGGTCGTTTACTTCGGCGTGGACACTAGGTACTCGATGGCGGAGCTTCGGGACACGGCGAAGAGGCGATGCGATGACGGTGGCTACGGCGAGCGGCGCTCTCGGGGGTGCTCGTGGCTGCGAGAGAGAGCACGGCAGGGGAGAGGAGAGGGCCAGAGAGAGAGGGGAGTGGACGAGGGGGTCGAGGGCGTCGTCGTGGCGTCGCTAGAAGGGCCGTGGAAGTAGGAGGTGGCCAGGGCAGCGTCGGCGCTCGTTACGCACCTGTGTGTCCTCCTGGCAGAAGGAAGAAGACGACTCAGCCCCTGGTGGGCTGGGCCTCTTCTGCTAGGTAAGGCCCAGCTAGTTCTTTCCTTTTTATTCTTCTTTTTTCTAATTTGTTTCTGTTTTCTATTTTATTCTTTCTGTTTTTGATTTGATTTTCAAACCAAACCAATTTTGTAAATTCTGAAAAATGTTGTGGATGCTAAATGGACTATTCCAGAGACCCTACAACAAAAATCAGAATTATTGGAGCTATAATTACTCTTATGGAATTTATTTGCTCCAATTCAAATAAGTAATGGGTTAAATCAAAGTCCATATATGCCATGGAAAATGTGGAATATTTATGGTGGAGCTTTTCATCACTTACCATAAATCATGAACATTTTCTAAGGGCATTTTGGTTTCATTGAAAAATGTTTTAGTTTGAACCCTATTTGAATTCATTTGGTGCTAGGGTTTGACATTCCCCATTTCAATTTCATTTGAATTTTAACATGATGCATGGATGCAGATGCAACTAATTACAAGCTATAATCTAGGGCTGTGACAACTCACCCCCAGTAAACAAGATTCTTGTCCCGAGATTCAAGACGTGAGGTAAGAAGTAAGAGGGGACACAAAGCTAACACCATCTTCCCAATCCAATTGCCCTTGTCGAAGATGTTGATCCATTACACCACATTGATCTTGACATCCTTGCCTTCGAGAACTTCACCCAACACAATGATGAAAGAAAGAAACTCTATAGGAATCGATCTTCTCGAAGATCGAGCAACTCACAATCAACTCATAGAGTGAGACGTAAGAACATATCGAGAGCTGGGACACAAACGCATATCAGGCGCGATGGAAAGAAGTAGAAGATGAATGTTCACTTGGTACGCAACAATTCCACGCTTAAGTAAGATGGTGGATGGTTGTGAAAGTAGCGAGGAGATATATTGTCCTTAATACCATATCAAGGCACCTTAGGGAAGGTGACTCATAGAATTATTCCCTTAAGTGGCAAAGAGAATTACTTTTGATACATAGATCTTTGAAACTCTTCATACCAGGCTAAGGCAATTCACAAACGATCATTTGAAGGAATTCGAAAGAATGACATACTCAGATTAAAAAGGAAACTAAGTTATAGAACAACTCGGCAAATGGAAGGCACATTCCACTTGATACCGAGGATATAACCTAATGTCTGAGCGTGCTCTCAAGAACTTGAGCCTTTCCATATTCATCAGGGTTTTATCAACATCTATGCCAAGATCCTGGCAACATGATGTGGATTTAGTTTCGTTTGGACTTGACTTGGGCCCCGAGGAGTCCTAGAAAGAGGGCGCTCGGTGAGGTGCAACTGCTTCAACAACATATACCCCTAAAAAAACCTGGCAATTTGCACAACTCAAAAAATAAAACACACGCGAACCAACCTGTGGTTGGATGGTTAGGTGGACAGTGGTATCCCCAGCCCACCATGGTTCAAGTTCTGGTGATCACATTTATCCTGAATGACTACGAGGCGCCTATGATGACTTCATAAAATCTCAAGATGATATGCCGGCTCAGCCTCTCGGAGGTGCTCATAGGGGTAGGGTGTGCGTGTGTGCATTCATAGGGGTGAGTGTATACGCGTATATATGAGCGCTTGCGTCTGTACTGTGTTAAAAAATACGGGCAATTTGCTTTAAAAAAAATACTACCTGGCATGAGATTTTTCGTAGCCGCTCTCGAACCTTGCAACCACGTAGGGTAGGTGATTCGAGAAGGTGGAATTAATTCATAGCTGGATCGGCTTGCTCTCAACAATTTAGAAGAAATTGTTTGGAGAAGATGGATGTAGTAGTTGACGAAAAAAATCACAGATGAGAGAGGGACAACAGCAAGAAGTTTCTGAGGGCAAGGAGATCGCCTACTTTGTGAAGATCTACATCGAGTGTGGCTAGTTCTTAGTGGGGCGTGAGCCATCGTGGATAGACAAGATTGCTTCTTCGTGGACCCTTCGTGGGTGGAGTCCTCCATGGAATCTCACAACTGTTATCTTTGAGATCATTGATCCTTGAGATTGAAGCCTCCATCAACGTGGACATACGATAGCACCACCTATCAGAATCACGGGTCAAAATCTTCCATGTCACCATAGCGTTTGCATATCTCCGAACTCATCCTCTTCTTACTATCACTTGCAATGTCTTTATTTTCCGCTGCCTATGATTAGACTTGCATGTGTAGGTTGTTACTAACTTGCTAAAATCTGCGAAGAACTAAAATTGGGAATGTTATGTTAATCTAGTTGCACAAGTTCTATTTTCAGTTATTAGTTTTCTGAATAATCCTGAATGTGTAGTATACACGGCCAGGTTCAGTTTAGACAGGCTAGTGTCAGGCTAGTCCTTTGTTCTTCAGACTTAGTCGTATGCTTTTTTGCTGTTGTAATCGTGGGTGTAGTGGCCACGACTCCATCCGTGGGATGGCGCGGGTAAAACAGATCGTGGGCAGTACATGCTGCGAGTTTGTTACGCTTGGAAATAAAGAGAAGGAAACAGAAAAGGCACAGGTTGAGGCGTCACAAAACTGCTCTGTTCGTCAGTCTCCTTTTCCTCTCTGTTCATCTGAATTTTGCCAAGGTTCAGGTGTGTGTGTGTCCACCTCGCGTGTGTTGATCCAGGGTTTGGTCCAACATTTGGTATTCAGAGCGTTGGTTCACGGCGGCGGAGTCACGAGGAGTTGTGGCGGCGGTGATCGGCGATGGAAGACACGTCACCGAAGAAGGATCTGAACAGCGGCGGCAGCGGCGGCGGAAAGTACACGCCGCCAGCAAGGAGGCCTGGAGATGATGGCGTTGTGGTCATCCAGCGCGCGCCGACGAGGACCGGCGGCGTCCCGATCCAATATCCGATGCTCAACGACTCCAACTACGGTCTGTGGGCCGTAAAGATGAGAGTGCTGCTCCGTCCGTTCGGCGTGTGGTCTGCGTTGGAGGGCACCGCGGAGTTCGACCAAGGAAAGGATGACGAAGCCTTCACCGTTCTCTCCCAGTCCGTCTCGGACGCGGTGATGATGGCGGTGGCCAACTGCAAGACTGCTCACGACGCCTGGGAGGCCATCCGACGCATGCGCGTCGGCGAAGATCACGTCCAGAAGGCGCGAGTGAAGCAACTCAAGCGCCAGCTCGATCGTATGGAGATGGCGGACAGCGAGTCAGTCAGCGTGTTCGCGCAGAAGCTCATGACGCTCGTCGGAGAAATCCGGTCGCTGGGCGAGACGGTGTCGGATGAGTCGATCATTGAGGTCCTCTTCAACGCCGTCCCGAGCCGGTTTGGGAATATCGTGAGCACCATCGAGCAGTGGGGTGACCTCACTACCATGACCGTGTCGGAGGCAGTCGGTCGCCTCGCCGCGTTTGAAGAGAGCCAACGCGGACGACGCCATCACTCTGGTGGGAAGGAGGACCAGCTGATGCTGATGACGCAGGCCCTCGAACATCTTATGAAGGGCAAAAAGGGGTCACCCGGAGCCGGCAGCAGTAACGCCGGTCGTGGTCGTGGAGGTGGTCGAGGTCGCGGCGGTGGCCGCTGTGGGTGCGGTGACCGTGGACAGCAAGGGCGCGGCGAGAGCAAGGACGCAGCCAAGCAAAAGAAGCACCGGAAATTTGATATCACCAAGGTGAGGTGTTTCAATTGCAATGAGATGGGTCACTTTCAGTCTGATTGTCCGGTGCCCAAGCACGAGCAGGCGAACTATGTGCAGGAGGACGAGGTAGAGGATGAGGGCTTGTTCATGTTGCAGGCCTGCGAGCTCACGCCTCCTGAGCCAGCACTGTCAGAGCAGGTGTTGCTCAACGAGGAGAAGGTGGTGCCGAAGCTGACAGGCACCCATGACATCTCGTGGTACTTGGACACGGGAGCGAGCAATCACATGACTGGCAACTCTGAGAAATTTGCTGAATTGGACAGAACAGTAAAAGGCAAGGTCCTATTTGGAGATGGGTCTGCAGTTGAGATACGTGGGCGAGGATCGGTGCTCATGCAATGTCTGACTGGTGAGCACCGTGTTCTCTCTGACGTTTACTTCATACCTCGCTTGAAGAACAACATCATCAGTCTTGGGCAACTTGATGAAAATGGGTGTAAGTATGGCAGTGAGAATGGGGTGATGACACTCTGGGATAGGCAGAGAAAGGTTCTGGCCCGTGTGCCACGCACCCGCAACAGGATGTACATCCTCAACATTCAGCCATCCAAGCCGGTGTGCCTACTCGCGCATGCAAAGGAGGATGCGTGGCTCTGGCACATGCGGTTCGGGCATGTGAATTTTCGTTCATTGAAGGCACTAGCAGCAGAGAAGTTAGTCGAGGGGATGCCATGCATTGATCAGGTCGAGCAGGTCTGCGATGGGTGCATGATTGCCAAGCAACGGCGTCTGCCCTTTCCTGCACAAGCTACATACCGTGCGACACGACAGCTTGAGCTGATCTATGGAGATTTATGTGGTCCCATCTCACCGGAGACGCCAGGAGGGAAGAAGTACTTTCTTCTTCTGGTTGATGACTTCTCAAGGTATATGTGGATTGCCCTGTTGCGCAGCAAGGATGAGGCCATAGAGGCAGTGCAGAAAATTCAGAAGGCTGCTGAAAACGAAGTTGGTCTGAATCTGAAGGCCATCCGGACTGACAGAGGTGGGGAGTTCACTTCCAGCGAGTTTGCTGAGCACTGCAATCACCATGGGGTAAAACATTTCCTGACTGCACCTTATACCCCGCAGCACAATGGTGTAGTTGAGAGAAGGAACCAAACCGTGGTCGGTATGGCGAGGAGCTTGCTAAAGAGTATGGGGGTACCAGCAAGGTTCTGGGGTGAAGTGGTGTGCACAGCGGTGTATCTGCTCAACAGATCACTCACTAAGAGTGTCAAGGGTATGACCCCATATCAAGCCTGGCATGGAAGGAAACCTACTGTCCAACACTTAAGGACATTTGGGTGTGTGGCTCATGTCAAACTGGTTGGTCCAGGGCAAACGAAATTGTCAGATAGGACCAAGCAAATGGTGTTCATTGGCTATGAGGTTGGGTCCAAGGCGTATCGCATGTATGATCCAGAGAAGAGGAAGTTGGTTGTATCGCGCGATGCAGTCTTTGAAGAAGACAGATGTTGGGAGTGGGCCTCACAGTCAAGTTCAGGGGAAGATGATCGCAGCTCCTTCACAGTTGTATACCCGGAGCTAGTTGAACATCCTGAAACAACAATACCAGAGGGAACTGCAGAAGTCGAGCCGACGGTTGAACCTGAAACGCTAGTTATGGGACTCAAACCAGTCGGTGCATCTGCTCCCATGATAGTACCACGGCCAGGTGTGAAGTCGCGCAAGATAGGGTGTGGAGTCGCGATTCCTTGTGATCTCACCCCTTCGCCGGTGACCCCTGGAATTGCATCAGAAATGCCGGAAACACCATGGACAGAACCATCACAGGGGCCACAAGGGAAGCGGCTGCTCGAAGAAGTTTATGAAGAAACAACGGAGATCAAGCAAGCAGATGCCGGGCTATGTCTGTTTGCTCTGGGGGAGCCTGCAAGTCATGTTGAAGCACTAGAAGAGGCTTCCTGGAAGAAGGCCATGAAGGAGGAGCTGACAGCCATAGAAGAGAACCATACTTGGGAATTGTGTGATCTGCCTAGAGGACAGAGACCGATTGGACTGAAATGGGTGTACAAGTTAAAGAAAGATCCGAACGGAGAAGTAATCAAGCACAAGGCGAGACTGGTTGCAAAAGGTTATGTGCAGCGAGAGGGCATAGATTTTGAGGAAGTCTTTGCCCGTGTGGCTCGCCTTGAGTCAGTTCGGTTGATTGTAGCACTCGCAGCTCAATTCGGTTGGAAAATACACCATATGGATGTCAAGTCAACATTTCTCAATGGCGATCTGCGTGAAGAAGTGTATGTCACCCAGCCACCTGGGTTTGAGAAAGAAGGGAATGACAGCAAGGTATACAAGCTGAACAAGGCACTGTATGGGCTCCGACAAGCACGAAGAGCCTGGAATTTCAAGCTTGACACAACACTCTCAGAACTTGGGTTTGAGAGATGCCCATCGGAGTCTGGCTTATACAGAAAGCAAGTGGGCAAGACAGCACTCATAGTGGGAGTGTATGTGGATGATCTTGTTATTACAGGAGGGAGTGATAAGGCCATTGATGATTTCAAGAAGCAAATGAGCTCCAAATTCAGTATGACTGACTTGGGGTTGTTGAGCTATTACCTTGGAATAGAAGTAAGGCAATCAACAGAAGGGATCACTCTATGTCAGTCAGGGTATGCAGCTAGAATTTTGGAGAAAATGGGCATGTCTGACTGCAATACAACTCACATTCCCATGGAGCCAAGACTAAAACTGAGCAAAGCTAGCAAGGCAGAGGAAGTTGATCCAACTAGCTATAGAAGTGTAGTTGGAAGCTTGAGGTACCTGCTGCACACTCGACCTGATCTGAGTTTTTCAGTAGGCTTTGTGAGCAGGTTCATGGAAAGGCCCACAAAGGAACATATGACAGCAGTAAGACACATACTGAGATATGTGAAGGGCACACTGAGTCTTGGATGCAACTACAAGAGAACAACAGGAGAGCCGCAACTAGTTGGGTACAGTGACAGTGACCTTGCCGGCGATGTGGACGACCGGAAGAGCACTGCAGGTGCGCTGTACTACTATGGAAATTGTCCAGTGTCCTGGACATCTCATAAGCAAAAAATTGTTGCTCAATCCTCTTGTGAAGCAGAGTATGTAGCTGCTGCTTTGGCTGCATGTCAGGGTATTTGGCTAGCAAGACTTGTTGGAGAATTGCTTAGACATGAACCTGACAAATCAGTGCTCAAGGTGGACAATCAGTCAGCGATCGCCTTGTGCAAAAATCCTGTGTTCCATGACAGAAGCAAACATATCGATGTGCACTATCACTTTGTGAGAAATTGCGTCGAAGAAGGAAAGATTGTTGTGGAACACGTCAGAACAAAAGAGCAGCATGCTGACATTCTTACAAAGGCCCTACCCAGAGCTACCTTTCAGGAAATGAAGGAGAAGATTGGGTTACAAAGTGTCAAGCTGGTGCAACAAGCTTAAGGAGGTGAAATGTTATGTTAATCTAGTTGCACAAGTTCTATTTTCAGTTATTAGTTTTCTGAATAATCCTGAATGTGTAGTATACACGGCCAGGTTCAGTTTAGACAGGCTAGTGTCAGGCTAGTCCTTTGTTCTTCAGACTTAGTCGTATCTTTTTTTGCTGTTGTAATCGTGGGTGTAGTGGCCACGACTCCGTCCGTGGGATGGCGCGGGTAAAACGGATCGTGGGCAGTACATGCTGCGAGTTTGTTACGCTTGGAAATAAAGAGAAGGAAACAGAAAATGCGCAGGTTGAGGCGTCACAAAACTGCTCTGTTCGTCAGTCTCCTTTTCCTCTCTGTTCATCTGAATTTTGCCAAGGTTCAGGTGTGTGTGTGTCCACCTCGCGTGTGTTGATCTAGGGTTTGGTCCAACAGGGAAAATAAGTAGTTTTTATTTGGCAAGTAGTCTAATCACCCATTCTAGACATACTTTCAATCCTACACTTTTTCGAAGCCCCACGCCGTGGGTGCAGACGTCAATTATGCTCAATGGTGTTCTGCAACTCCAACTCTCTAGCCTTGAGAGGCACCCTCTCGGTTTCGAGACGGTTCCGTTTGGCTTCGAAAGCCTTGCGGGTCTCTTCCAAAGCCTTCTCGGCGTCAGAGATGCCGGTGAGAGGCATGCCCAGCAATTTTCTGCGTGCTGTGATGACGACAGCTTCCCAAGTGGGTGCTCCCGACCTACTTGGCGTCACCATGAAAACTCCTTGGATGAGGAGGGCCTTGCCCATAGAGCCACAACTTGCGCCTCTGCCTCGGGGTCAAAGAGAGGTAAGATTGAGTCGACCATGTCGACTAACTACAAAGCTGGTACGCCGCCGAGGCCCGGTCTCGATCCCTGGGGTTTCCCGAGAGACCGATCCCGCAAACTGGCCGAAGCCGTGTCGCGGATGTGCATGGCATTGAATTTTTCGGTGAGGGCTCCGAACGAGAAGTCGCAACCTTCAGTCAGAGCAGCAGTGAAGGCGAGATGTCTGTCCACATCACCAGTGAAGTCCAGGGGTTCGAAGTGAAAGCTTTGGCCTGGAACAAACTCGATGGAGAGTAGATCAGGAGGCATCACGTGCAAAGCCTGCCTAGTGCGCCAACTGTCGTGATATTTTCCAGAAAATATCTATCTAAGGGTAGCGCATGCATCAAAGATTTGAATGGTGCACATGAGGAAATTTACACAAATTTGGCCTCCTCGATGCAATCCTCACAATTTAGCAAATTATTTTTTAGGTGGTGGATTTAGGGGATAGGTTAGTTTTCATCCCACCAATACACACAAATTATTGGGATTTAAGTTAAGAAAGAACTAAAGATGCTCTAATAACATCTTACATGAATACCAAATTAGCTAAAAAAAATATTGCACAGATATTAATATTTTTGTGGAAATTTTAGAAAATGTTCAAATTATAGTCGTAGTACATGGAAAAGGAGAAAAAGGCAAAAAGTGAGGAACTCACTTGGATATGTTCGACAAACTTTATTTCAAACTATCGTGTATTTTCCCGAAAATATCTATCGAAGGGTAGCGCATGCATCGAAGATTTGAATGGTGCACATGAGGAAATTTACACAAATTCGGCCTCCTCAATGCGATCCTGCCTTTCTCTCTGTCTCTCATGAAAGGGATCAAGTCACAATTTAGCAAATAATTTTTTAGGTGGTGGATTTAGGGGATAGGTTAGTTTTCATCCCACCAATACACACAAATTATTGGGAGTTAAGTTAAGGAAGAACTAAAGATGCTCTAATAACATCTTACATGAATACCGAATTAGCTAAAAAAAATATTGCACAGAAATTAATATTTTTGCGGAAATTTTAGAAAATGTTCAAATTATAGTCGTAGTACATGGAAAAGGAGAAAAAGGCAAAAAGTGAGGAACTCACTTGGATATGTTCGACAAACTTTATTTCAAACCAACCTGCTCATGATTAATATTGTTACTATTGTGTTGGTGCCAAAATTGTGACTATTGGTACCAAAGTGACATGTGGCAACTTTGGTATCAATAGAGTGCGAACTTGGTAAATCTGACGGTTAGTTTGAGATGGATTATTTTCACCGAAACATACACATATGAGATTAATTCTCACCGAGACAAAACCATCAAGACAAATATTATATTAGATTAACCGAGAGATCAAATGTTTTAAAATAAAAAAACAATTTATAGCGTGGATATTAAAATTGGTTTGAATATGTTTATTGGGCTGCAGTTAGACTTAGAGTACGCGAAGGGTTAGGTGTTTGAGTCGGACGAAACTATTTTATAAGGTCATCACGGGTAGCAAAAATAGACTAGATCACGAGAGGGACGGTCCATTTGTTTTACAAGATGAGCTTATATAAAATACTACCACCAAATTTATGCATTTGTTCGTATCGTACAATGCGATAACTTATGTAGGGGCGGCTTGTTGTGATACCATCGAAGCAACAGATTTGTGAACTCTGTTTTTCGAGTGGCATTTCCTCTGCCTTCGAGAATACACATCGTACTGAAGTACAGGTACTAGTTAGCCAGAAGAAGGTGACAAGCTAGATGGAATGAAGACCCCTACGTTGGAAATGCAAGCTGCATGATCACTTCTCTCGTCCTGTGAAAATCCTCGTCCTGCTCCCGATGTTCTTCTAGCTGGTACACCGACGACGCCTCCCGCTTGCCGATCACCATGTCTCGTCCCGCTTCACCTGTAGCCAGTTGTCACCCGCCAACTTCGGGCCGATGTGCTCCTCGTGGAGGCTAATGTTGACGAACAGCCGTGACTCGCTGTTGTGTGGCGGGACGTCGACAAAGCTATTCATGTCGAACACCTCCTCGGCGGCGCCTTGCTCCGTGTCGTAGGCGTACACCTTGTGCCGGCTCGTCGCCAGCAGGATCTTCTTCTTCACACTGCAGAGCGGGACGATCTCCCGCTCCCCGCTGAGCTCGTCCCGGATCGGCCGGGGCAGGCTGCCCACGTCGATGCGGCAGCGCGCAGACCACGATGGCGACGATGGATTCCACGTGACGAGCAGGAGCACGTCGTCGACGAGCCTGTCGTGGACGACGGCGCAGAGGGAGCCGTCGAGGTTGGTGAGGTGCCGGATTCGTGACGCCAGCCGCGGCGGCGTGCGCACCCACCCGAACCGCTCGGCGCCCACGGAGAGCGACAGGATGGGCGCGTCGTGCTGCGGGTCCCCGGCGCTGCCATGGTTGGCGAAGCTTCGCCGGTGCAGCAGCCAGTAGAGGGATCCGTCGAGGGCCACGGGAGGCCTGCCGTCGACGTAGCACGCGAATCTTGGCGGCGCGTTGCCGCCGGCACAGCGCCGCCACCGCCACTCGCCGGATGCCGAAAGCCAGCACACCTCGCACTTCTGCTGGCCGAAGATGTTCCTGAAGAGCCTGACCACCTTGTGCTGGCCGGTCGCCGGGTCGAAGCCGAGGCCGGTGCTGGAGAGCTCCATAGGAAACCGTTTGAGCAGCATCAGCTTTGGAACCACCGGTGCTATCTCCTCCGCCGTCTCGCACGGCGGCAGGGATACATGCTCGCCGGTGGAGAGGTTGAAGACGTGGTACTCGGACAACCGGACGTCGAAGATGAGCGTCAGGCCACGGCACGGCTTGCCGGTCAGCACCAGGTGCTCGCCGGCGAGGTTGCCCACGCTGAGCAGCTCGCGGGCGGTGGCGGGAGGCGCGCCCCCGTCCACGGGAAGCGAGCACGCGTAGAAGGACGTGGCGACGCCCCTCTCTGTCGGCGAGAAGAAGACGATCTCGGGGTGGCGCGCGGCGGCTGCTCGGGCAGCGTGCGCGGCGACGAAGTGATCGGAGGCGAGGGCCACATTCCACGCCCGGCAGACTGATCTGCAGCGCACGGCTGCGGCCACCGGCAGGCGCGTGAGGATCTCGTCGACGATCAGCTCTTGGTTCAGCGGCGGAGGCGGTTCGCCGTGCGACGGCCTGATCCTGGAATTTACCGGTGAGGTTGCCATCGTACGTTTGCACGTACGGCCTGATGGAGGTACGTATATATGAGCTTAGCGATCGGCGTGTCAAGGCGAACGAACAATCGTTCAATGTCGGACTGTAGATCCGTCTCCGGCCGTGCCAAGGAGTTCCTACATGCTCTCGGTTGGACACGTCAGCCAGTTTTGCTAGAACTGGCGGGAGCACATCGTTCAAATGTCGGATTAATTTGCACACGTTATCCGTGATGGCCACGTACACGGGGAGTGTAGAGGCCTAGAGTGCTGCATACTCAAAGTTGACAATGTTTAGAGTAGAGAACGAGAGACAAGAGACAAAGATGTACTCCCTCCGTCCCACAATATAAGACGTTTTTGCGAGCTAGCAACGGAGGGAGTAAAAGTGAACATTAGTCTTTTATTGATGATTGATTACAGGTATATATAGCACCGAGGGGATGCATTGAACAGACGCGATGGTCCGGAGAGACGCGGGCGAACAGTCGCGTCCCTCGTGCATGGCGGTTAGGGATAGTGGAGATTCTCCTTAATTAACATATGGGTTAATTAAATCTCAACACTCTCCCTAATCTAGGCTATCCTTGTAGACATTATCATCTTAAATGAAACCTCCTCCAAAACCCTGTGGGAAAAATGTGAGGAGTATGATATTTGATATGTTGCCAAAACTCCTGCAAACCCAGTGGCAAAATAAGGAGAAAATGCCGCAACATACAATAGTTATCGTCTCATTTAACTCAATATGTGAGAACCATAGAGTTTGGAGAACAATAAACATGTCGTATATACTTTCCTAAAAACCCCGGTGGGGAAAACAGAAAGTATGACATATGATCTCATGTTGATATTACCTCATTAAAAACCTTTATGAGAACTTGTAAAGTAAACCCATGAAGGGAAAAAGTGTATAATATGATGCTTTGAACAGGAACAATTCAGGAAGATACTCCCCCCTGATTCTTGCAAATTCGGAAGCCGTCACATACAAATTCCATGAATATATTTCTAGATGTAGAAGTTGGTAGAGACTTGATGAACAAATCAGTCACATAATTTGACTTGCAAAATATGCAATATAGTGATATTGCTTATTATGTAACCTGTTTGCATCCGGGTAACACAAGCAACATTATCTTAGAGATACTGGTTGGTGGATGTAGCCACTAAGGTCTGTTTCAAAGACTTTAATGGGATGACTATCACACCTAGCAGGAACACAAACCTTGTCTACGATCTAACATAGTAGGGATCTGATCAATGTATCCAATGATATTGGTATCTAGATTTCTCTGAAAATGAAAGATTAGGACAAGATGTTTGATGCATTGGAGATATCGAAAGATATTCTTGAGCCTCAACCAATTGTGTTTGGTGGATCTAATGCATGCACTGTGATATGGAACCTTAGGTCCCAACATCTTATTTCCATCTCCTCATGGTCTAGATGAAGCTTTCTCTACGTCTAGAGAATGAATAACCATGAAAATTATGGATGGATAAGACTTGTCCACAATCAATTTCTTCAATATAATCTGGATATAGACAATATGGTGTACCATAATGTATGAGTGAAGGTGCTCGAGATTTTACCCAAATCCTTCATCTCAAATTCCGACATTCAGATGATCACGCGATTCGTCATTACAGATGTCATCCTTGTGTATGACGAGCACGTATGGGTAATCATCATTGTAAGAGTACTCCTTGCATCTAAGGGACTCACCACGTCGGTTGTACCAAATGTACCGACAATGGTAAGTCGTATTGTGACTTATTGATTTTACACAATGTATGTTGCATTTTGCATTTCGATTCAGAAGTAATTGAGAACGGCCCAATTCCAGCATGGGCCGCTAACAGGCCTCAAAACAGAACGGGCCGTAATTGGTCCCATATTCAGAGCGTACTGTTAACGGGCCGGAACTGCCGATGGGCCACAATGATGTTGAATGGACAATGGGCCAGTGATGGGCCGAATTGATACCCTCCTTATGTGTCGTGGCTGTAAATGGGCTATGTGCAAGCAGGCCATTATTGGGCCGGCCTTTTTAAACTAAATGGGCAACTGTTGGGCCGTGTCACGTGTCGACGTTTTATGGGCGCGTCTCGTCCATTGGATGGATGACATCTGTCGCAATGTAGAGTTGACGCGTGGTTTCAATAGTGAATGAGAAATTGACACGTGGAAATCGTCATTGGTCGGGGCTGTTCACGGGTATCGGATCTAAAACCGGCACCCGATAGCTTAACGGCGACCCGTTATGGTGGCTGCCACACATGTCGGTTACCCCTTGACAAAATCACTTCCATGACGCGCCATTTATCATCACGGAAGTGGACACTTCCATGACAATAGTTGGAGTATTGTCATGGAACACTTCCGCGACAACACATGTATGACCATCTTGATTCTGTCATAAAATCGTCACGGATGTACATGCATGACAGAAAACGTTACCTATTATGAAAAACGTGTATCACGGAAGTGTTTTTTTTTGTAGTGCAACTTGTCCGTGAATAGCTTCATCATGATGTGCACATTGCCGGTCAAATCCTTGGACATGCAGATCGACTCCAGTTTGAGCCAGAGAGCTGCTGCTGCAGTTTTCTCCTCCAGCACTTCTTGCAAAATATTGTTACATAGATGAAGATGAATCATAGACATAGCCTTACGGTCTTTCCTCTTCTCATCATCGGTCCATGTCTTCTGTTCTTTCCCGCCGAAACCATCCAGCGCCTCATCCGAATCAGGATGCGCCAGCACTGCCCCCATCTTCACTTGCCATGGAGAAAACTTTGTGTCGTAATCTAGCAGCGGATCGAACTTCATCGATGCCATGTCCTCGAAACCATAGATAGAAACAAGGCTCTGATGCCACTTGTTAGAGATACGACAGGAAAAACGAACACGACGAAAAACAAAATCAATCAAAGAGGGGACACAAGGATTTAACGTGGAAAACCCCTCCAAGACGGAAGTGAAAAAACCACAGATGTTAGCCAGCAAATCTTTACAATATCGGAGAAGGTTACAAACCCCGGGGATTTACAACTGATCAGCTTATCCCATGTGGCGGCTTACAAGAGGTATATATAACATCGGTGACCTAGGTCAATACTGATCCTCCTCGGCCCAAGCCTACCGGAGATGGGCCGGAGCTCCGCTCCGCTCGTCACAAGTTAGCCTTTATCTTTATACTTGAATTTGGATTATAACATAACACATATTTCAGTAAAAAATTGTTGTCGACTTATAAAGAACTCTCATTAAATCATTACTGTGTTAACAAATTTTCATGTCACGAGTTAAAACTTAAAAGAAAAGGGACTCATGAGGAAGAGTGACTCGGTGGAGATAATTTTATTAGTTTTTTTATGTATGCTTGTGCCTAACATTGAAGTGTTGAACCGCTTCGTTCGCTCTCCTAGAAACCGCTCCAGATAGGCGATCATGAGGCGATCTTCTCCCTTCTCTCGACACAAGCGACGCAGTGGGTCCTCATCCTTTCCGTCTGCCGTTACCGGTTGCGGAAGCAGACTAGGACCCCAACAGTTTCCCTTTAGTAGGGAGATAGGATAGGCATAGTATTTTGTCAGAGGTACTGCATCAATGGTGGAGACGGCACCGCGTCGGAATAATATGCTTTTGCTCTTCCTCCATCTTGGTGGCGTTCTAATGGGCAGCACCCAGGAGTAGGTGGCTCGGTCTTCTTGCCGGTCTTCAAGTCTGATGAGATTTGCGTCTGATGGTCAACGCACGACACTCTCCCGGGTGGCGTTGGCGTTGGCGTTGACTGTTGCGGTTGTGTTTGGTGTCTTTAAGTGGGGTGCGTGGATGGTGGCAAGCAGCGGCGTTCGTCTTCTTCGACTGCGTTGGATGAAGTCGACGACGCTAGGATCTAGCGGACACGGGGAAGAACCCCGGCCGATGTGGCACAAAACCTCGGTCTCGTCGCTTGCGGCGGTCCGGTTCATTGGCTTGAAAAACATCCTTATATGCGAAAGTGCTACTCTAGATCTGGATATGACGGTAGCTCCCCTCTTTTTTCAATGTCACCTCGGCGACTGTGGAAGACGATGGTTCGGCGTGGCATAGGATTTTGACAGAGTGAAATGTTAGTTTTACTTCTCGTTGTGTCTTTGATGCAATATTGCAAGACATCTATGTATGTCTCTTTGTAGTGACATTGTATGTACTCTCTGTAATCAGTATTGCTAATGAAATATATGTGGTTACTTCAAAAAATAATATTAAAGTGCTATGTCAATTCAAATAAAAAGTGCTATGTCAGCATCGAAAGATTTCAAGTTGAAAAGGTTATGCTGCAACAATTCGCGAAAGAGGAAGACCGTAGTCTTGAGGAGTAACGTGGATCAGGGGAACTGAAAAGAGCAGGTAGTTCCCCGCAGGTTGGATTGTCTATTAATTTCCCCTAGACAGAACCCTCGAAAAAAAAGAAAAAAAATTCCCCCAGACAGTCCCCAGCACGCCCCCCTCCCTCTCTCTCCGAAAGAAAAAAACAAAACAAGCTCCGCCTGCTCGAAGCATGTCGTCTTCCTCCCCTCCGGCTGCCGGGGCCAGGCGCCGGCGGCGGTTCAGTGAGACGCCCCGCGCCGCCGGCGTCGAGGAGGAGGAGCCCACCTCCATTGCCTCCACCGGCCGTGACTTGCCATCGTCGGCCAACACCCCCGCCGCCGCGCCCGCCAATGGCCACGGCATCGCCGCCGCTAGCGGCGCCGCCTTCTCCACGCCCAACCGATCCATCCACACGACGCCGTTTGGAATTCTTCGTACCTACTCTCCGGTGAGGAACACTAGGGTTCTTGGTTTCTTTCATTCTTTGCACACATCAAGAAAAGCAAGAAGCTGACTCCCCGCCCCACCCAGGCTACTGCTCCGGCGCCCTCCCCCTCTCCAGCCATCCACACGCAGGCTCTGACGCCGGCCCCCGGCGCCCAAGCATCTACAGCGCCGGCCTCGATTCCCCTGGCCGGCGACGCGGCGGCCGCCGAGTCTACTGCGACCTCAGCCACTTCGACTACGTCAAGTCAGGAACCCTACATTGTCACCATCTCCCTGTGGATTCGCATCGCGCGACGACGTGTAGCAAGCAATCGGCCAACTCTGGCCTCTGGCCACCGGAGGAGCTCCCGGTGTAGGGCCGCCGGAGTACGTAGGCTTGGCTTAGTGGCTGAGCAATGAACATTCGCCATGGCAGAGGAAGAAATCGATCGAGCAGTAGACAGTAGTTCACCATGCCGGCCGGCGAGACGTAGAACCCCTGTCGGCTAATCCAGCCTTAGGTCTAGGGCGTGCTGGGCGCAGCAGCGGAGTTTAGCTAGGCCGTGCCTTCGCAGGTGAGCCGCATCAGCGCCGCGGCATTGCTGGTGGCCTGTAGGTGGCGGATGACTTCCCAGCTGCGGTTGCTGGTGAAGAGGCTCACACCCTTTTCGGTGGCGTGCCCCGACGCGCCGCCGCAACGTTCTTCTTGCATGCATGCTGCTGTGGAAACACCGTACGCACTTTAAGAAGCAACACAACATTCTGTCAGTCACATGATCACATAATTTAGAAAGATATATATTATTTGTTGTTCAGATTCAGTCACATGATCACTCTGGAAGATGTATTATATTTAGCAACACAACATTCAGTCACTTGTTCCTGCATGCATGAGTTTAAGATAGAGAGATATTTTAATTAGGTTCTTTTTCTCAAGGGTATGCATGGTGGAAGTGGATTTGAACTAATTACAATTAATTTTCTGGAATTGACATAGTATTATTTTCACAAAATGTTGCAGGCAGAGGCGTCCTTGAGCGGCAGCAGCAGGCTTAGCCGGTGGGACCAGGCTCCGAGATGCGCCAACTGCACTACGAGAGCCGGCGGTAGACTGACGACATGTTGCGGAGTATTCTTGTGCACAGCTTGCGCGGCGAACATCGGTTGTCGATGTCCCAGGTGGGAGCAGGGTTTCGGCGCTCAAGTGCCCGTGCTGCCCAGGTATGTCGTGCCCGAAGATCACCTGGTGGCGCGTCCGTTGATTCCTCCGCGCGCGCGGTGGCAGCTGTTCCACACACACCGGAGCCACAGCGGCAGCATATGCCACAGCTTCTTCAACCTCGAAGATGCGTTCTACAGGCACGACACCGGTGTGCAGGTTCTGCTTCACGATCACGAGTATGATGTTGTGGGACAGGTCTGGACCCGGTTCCAGTGTTTGTTCCTCAGGGTTCGGGGGGGAGCTGCGGCTCGGATTGAGATCCTCGGATACTTCATTTTTCCGCCCCGCAACCAGCAGGATCTAGATTTCCTCCTGGGACGGTTGGCTCTGTATCGAGGGCAGCAGGGCGGCGGAGCCAACGAGTGAACGATGTTCGTGTATGCATTTGGGCAACGACAGCAGCACAACTTGCTAGTTCCACTTGTTTCCTTGGTGAACATTTTTGTAGTGGTACTGTATATGCATAGTCACAGGCCGTGCGACCATTGGAACTGAACATGACTATTCATTCGTTCCTTCTTTTGTGAGTAGACGTGATGATAGAAAAAAAAATAGTTATAGCAATTAGCAATCGTACAGTACAGTCCACGAACGCACAAGTCTCCAGTCTACCCCGTACAATTCGCACAGTTTTTTTTTTCTCTAACAGAATATTCATCACAATATACATAAGCTGATGAAATGAAGTGCGATAGTTCACGAGCAAAGCTACACCTGCGAAGAAGTTATGTTACGTTTTACGTAATTATCCACTTGGCAAATTGTGATTAGGAGTAGGGGGAGGAACCCCAAATTCAGGGAGTGTAAGAGAATTGGTGAAAGTTACGTAAATTTTTCATAGCTTTGTTCGTAGGTGTAGGATTATTGGAAGTTTACACAGCTCGCGAAACAAAATAAGTGGAAAACCAAACCAAGAAAAGCCCCGAACGCACGCACGGCCCCACTCGGCGCCTCGGCACTTCTTTCCACACGCTCACACTGCCTCCCATCTTGGGCCAGCTTGAAGCCATCATGGGTGAACCTTCGTGTATCATTAACGGGCATGCTAAAACACTGATTTTTAACAAAGTCTCAGTCGACCTTGTAGCATTTTGTCTCATCGTTTGCAACATTTTTTCCTACTAGTTGCAGCATCCCTCTTGGTGGTTGTAGCATGTCGTCCATCATCGATTGTATCACGTCATCTCATCGGTTGCAACATCTTTCATTGACGGTTGTAGCATTTTAGTTAAAATGGTTGTAGCATTTTAGTTAAAATGGTTGTAGCATTTGTTGTCGTACTTTTGCAACATTTTTCGTCACTGTTTGTAGCATCCAGCCGTGCCGCTCGTAGCCAAAAAACTACGCTGACGTCACTCGACTTAAGTCTCAGTCGACTGAGTTCTAAACACACCCAATCATTAAACATGCGCTTCGCTGCTACTCCCTTAACGTCACATGACCCTATCTACAACTGTAGTTCCTTCCTTTTCTCTATGATAATCAAACTCCCATGAAAATTAAGTCCGCCTGCACTCTTGTTTTGTGTTCCCAGTCTCCCGGAGTATCTGTCCAACACACAGACTGTAAAGTCACCAAATCCAGCAACACCGATGTATCGTCACCTTGCTAGTTTTTTCCCTAATCTGCGTGAGATTGAGCAACGACTCGCATATTGGATACTGCATATAAGAATTTTAAACTCGCCACCCTTGCTATTGTTGACTGTATGTCCAAACTTGAAGAAAATTTTCTTGCTCTTCAGTCAACTCGAGTCAAATTCATAGTTATCTCATCATTTTTTCCGGATGGTATTCTACATGCCCCGTAACTATAGCACTCTGATACGTCCATTTTGCATCATGTTTTGCTACTGTTATTTATAGTATTTTTAATCAATATAACACTTTGTGGAGCAATTCTAATGCCTTTTCTCTCTTAATATACAAGATTCACACAAGGAGGAAGATTGCCGGCAGCTGAAATTCTGGACATGAAAAAGCTATGTCAGAGATACATATTCTACACATCTCCAAATGAGTTGAAATTTTACGGAGATTTATTTTAGAATAAATAAAAAATACTGAAAGCAAAAAGTACCAGAGGAGGCCACCCAGGTGCCCACGAGGCACCAGGGCGCGCCACCCCCAGGCGCACCCTGGTACCTCGTGGGGCCGGTGGCCAGCCTCTGGCCCCCATTTTCTGGTATATAAATCCATTTGCCCTAGAAAAATATAGAGAAGACTTTGGGGACGGTGCGCCGCCGTCTCGAGGCAGAACTTAGGCAGGAGCACTTTTGCTCTCCGGCGGAGAGATTCTGCCAGGGAAACTTCCCTCCAGGAGGGGGAAATCATCGCCATCGACATCACCAGCGATCCTCTCATCGTGGGAGGACTAATCTTCATCAACATCTTCATCAGCACCATCTCATCTCAAACCCTAATTCATCTCTTGTATTCAATCTTTGTCTCAAAACCTCAGATTGGTACCCGTGGGCTGCTAGTAGTGTTGATTACATCTTATAGTTGATGCTAGTTGGTTTATTTGGTGGAAGATTATATGTTCAGATCTATTATGCTATTCAATACCCCTCTGATCTTGGACATGATTATGTTTTGTGAGTAGTTACTTTTGTTCTTGAGTACATGGGAGAAGTCTTGTCATAAGTAATCATGTGAATTTGGTATTCGTTCGATATTTTGATTATATGTATGTTGTTGATTCCCTTAGTGGTGTCGTGTGAACGTCGACTACATGACACTTCACCATCTTTGGGCCTAAGGAAATGCATTGTGGAGTAGTAATTAGATGATGGGTTGCTAAAGTGACAGAAGCTTAAACCCTAGTTTATGCGCTATTCCGTAAGGGGCTGATTTGGATCCATATATTTAATGCTATGATTAGAGTTATCTTAATTCTTCTTTCGTAGTTGCGGATGCTTGCGAGAGGGGTAATCATAAGTGGAAGGTTTGTTCAAGTAAGAACAGCACCCAAGCACCGGTCCACCCACATATCAAATTATCAAAGTAGCGAACGCGAATCAAACAAACATGATGAAAGTGACTAGATGAAATTCCCATGTGTCCTCGAAAACGCTTTGCTTACTATAAGAGATCGTTCCGGCTTGTCCTTTGCTATAAAAAGGATTGGGCTACCTTGCTGCACTCTTTGTTACTATTGCTACTTGTCACTTGTTACAAATTATCTTGCTATCAAACTACTCGTTACTGATAATTTCAGTGCTTGCAGAAAATACCTTGCTGAAAACCGCTTGTCATTTCCTTCTGCTCCTCGTTGGGTTCGACACTCTTACTTATCGAAAGGATTAGATTGATCCCCTATACTTATGGGTCATCAAGACTCTTTTCTGGCGCCGTTGCCGGGGAGTGAAGCGCCTTTGGTGAGTGGAATTTGGTAAGGAAACATTTATATTACGTGCTGAAATTTACTGTCACTTGTTACTATGGAAAGTAATTCTTTGATGGGTTTGTTCGGGGTATCTTCACCTCGATCGGAAACACAAATAGTTGCTCCTCAACCTATTGCACCTACTGAAAATATTTATTATGAGATTCCTCCGGGTATGATAGAGAAACTGCTAGCTAATCCTTATGCAGGAGATGGAACGGTACATCCTGATATGCACTTGATCTATGTGGATGAAATTTGTGGATTGTTTAAGCTTGCAAGTTTATCCGGAGATAGAGTTAAGAAGAAAGTATTACCTTTATCTTTGGAGGGAAAGACATTGATGTGGTATAGGCTATGTGATGATACTGATACATGGGACTGGAACCGATTGAAACTAGAATTCCATCAGAAATTTTATCCTATGCATCGGGTTCATCGTGATCGGAATTAATATACAATTTTTGGCCTCGTGAAGGAGAAAGCATCGCTCAAACTTGGGGGAGGCTTAAGTACATGATGTACACATGCCCCAATCATGAGCTCTCAAAAGAAATTATCTTATAGAATTTTTATGCTCGGCTTTCTCATGATAATCAAACTATACTCGATTCTTCTTCGACTGGCTCCTTTATGAAGAAAACTATTGAATTCAGATGAGATCTTCTGGAAAGAATTAAACGCAACTCTGAAGATTGGGAACTCGACAAAGGTAATGAGTCAGGTATAATACTTGAGTTTGATTGTGTTAAATCTTTTATGGCCACCGATGCTTTTCATAAGTTTAGCACTAAATATGGACTTGACTCTGAGATAGTAGCTTCCTTTTGTGAATCATTTGCTACTCATGTTGATCTCCCTAAGGAGAAGTGGTTTAAATATCATCCCCCTGTTAAAGAAAAGATTGAGAAACCCGTTAGTGTGAAAGAAGAAACAATTGTTTACCATGCTGATCCAGTTGTGCATACTGCTTATATTGAGAAACCACCTTTTCCTGTTAGGATTAAGGAATATGCTAAAGCTTCAACTGTGGTTAACAAAAGTAATATTAGAGCACCTAGACCCTCTGAACAAATTAAGGTTGAACCTGATGTTGCTATGGTTAAAGATCTCTTAGTCGATAATATAGATGGGCATGTTATTTACTTTTGTGATGAGGTTGCTAGAATTGCTAAACCTGTTAGAAATGAACGAGATATGTTAGACAAGAACAAGCCCGTAGTTGGCATGCCTGTTATTTCTATTAAGATTGGAGATCATTGCTATCATGGTTTGTGTGATATGGGTGCTAGTGTGAGTGCTATTCCATTTTCTTTATATCAAGAAGTAATGCATGATATTGCACCTGTTGAGATTGAAGATATTGATGTTACTATTAAACTAGCGAATGTAGATACTATTACACCACTTGGGATTGTCAGAGATGTTGAAGTCTTATATGGTAAAATCAAATACCCTACTGATTTCTTAGTACTTGGTTCACAACAAGATAATTTTTGTCCCATTATATTTGGTAGACCATTCTTGAATACCGTTAATGCTGAAATTGATTGTGTTAAAGAAAATGTTCGAGTTAAGTTTGGTGATATATGTCATGAGTTTAATTTCTCCAAGTTTCGTAGACAACCTCATGATAAAGAATTGCCTAGTAAAGATGAAATTATTGATCTTGCTTCTATTGCCGTACCTCCTACTGATCCGTTAGAGCAATATTTGCTAGACCATGAAAACGATATGCATATGAATGAAAGAAATGAAATAGATAAGATGTTCTTTGATCAACCACCTATCCTTAAACACAATTTGCCTGTTGAAACTCTTGGAGGCCCTCCTCCACCTAAGGGTGATCCTGTATTTGAATTGAAGCAATTGCCTGATACATTGAAATATGCTTATCTTGATGAAAAGAAGATATATCCTATTATTATTAGTGCTCTAAGGAAGCACCGAGCTGCTATTGGATATACTCTTAATGATCTTAAGGGCATTAGTCCCACTCTATGTCAGCACAAAATTAATATGGAGCCGGATGCTAAACCAATTGTCGACCACCAACGACGGTTAAATCCTAAGATGAAAGAGGTGGTAAGAACCGAAATATTAAAACTTCTGGAAGCAGGTAGAATCTATCCCATAGCTGATAGTAGATGAGTAAGCCTTGTTCATTGTGTCCCTAAGAAAGGAGGTATTACCGTTGTTCCTAATGACAAAAATGAACTTATTCCACAAAGAATTGTAACTGGCTATAGGATGGTAATTGATTTTAGAAAATTAAACAAAGCTACTAGAAAAGATCATTAACCCTTACCTTTTATTGATCAAATGTTAGAAAGATTGTCTAAGCATACACACTTTTGTTTTTTAGATGGTTATTCTGGTTTTTCTCAAATACCCGTATCACAACCCGATCAAGAGATAACCACCTTTACTTGTCCTTTTGGAACTTATGCTTATAGACGTATGCATTTTGGTTTATGCAATGCACCTGCTACCTTTCAAAGATGTATGACGGCTATATTCTCTGACTTTTGTGAAAAGATTGTTGAGGTGTTCATGGATGATTTTTCCGTTTACGGAACTTCTTTTGATGATTGCTTAAGCAACCTTGATCGAGTTTTGCAGAGATGTGAAGAAACTAATCTTGTCTTGAATTGGGAGAAGTGCCACTTTATGGTGAATGAAGGCATTGTCTTGGGGCATAAAATTTCTGAAAGAGGTATTGAAGTTGATAAAGCTAAGGTTGATGCTATTGAGAAAATGCCATGTCCTAAAGATATTAAAGGTATAATAAGTTTCCTTGGTCATGCTGGTTTCTATAGGAGATTTTTTAAAGACTTCTCTAAAATTTCTAGGCCTCTTACCAATCTATTGCAAAGAGATGTTCCATTTATTTTTGATGATGATTGTCTAGAAGCCTTTGAAACACTTAAGAAAGCCTTAACCACTGCACCTATTGTTCAACCACCTGATTGGAACTTGCTTTTTGAAATTATGTGTGATGCTAGTGATTATGCTGTTGGTGCTGTTCTAGGACAGAGAGTTGATAAGAAATTAAATGTTATCCATTATGCTTGTAAAACTCTAGACAGTGTCCAAAGAAATTATGCTACTACCGAGAAAGAATTTCTAGCAGTTGTGTTTACATGTGATAAATTCGGATCTTACATAGTTGATTCTAAAGTAACTATTCACACCGATCATGCTGCTATTAAATATCTTATGGAAAATAAAGATGCTAAACCTAGACTCATTAGGTGGGTTTTATTGCTACAAGAATTTGACTTGCATATTACTGATAGGAAGGGAGCTGAGAACCCAGTAACAGATAATTTATCTAGAATGGAAAATGTTCTTGATGACCCACTTCCTATTAATGATGATTTTCCTGATGAATAATTAGCTGTGATAAATGCTTCTCATAATACTCCTTGGTATGCGGACTATGCTAATTACATTGTTGCTAAATTTATACCACCTAGTTTCACGTACCAACAAAAGAAAAAGTTCTTCTTTGATCTAAGACATTACTTCTGGGATGACCCACATCTTTATAAAGAAGGGGTAGATGGTATTATTAGACGTTGTATACCTGAGCATGAACAGGAACAAATCCTATGGAAGTGTCATTCCGAAGCTTACGGAGGACACCATGCGGGAGACAGAACTGCACACAAGGTATTGCAATCTGGTTTTTATTGGCCTACTCTTTTCAAGAATGCTCGTAAGTTTGTCCTATCTTGTGATGAATGTCAAAGAATTGGTAATGTTGGTAGACGTCAGGAAATGCCTATGAATTATTCACTTGCTGTTGAACCATTTGATGTTTGGGGATTTGATTATATGGGACCTTTTTCTAAATCCAATGGGTATACTCATATTTTAGTTGTTGTTGATTACGTTACTAAGTGGGTAGGAGCTATTCCAACTAGTAGTGCTGATCATAACACTTCTATTAAAATGCTTAAAGAAGTTATTTTCCAAAGGTTTGGAGTCCCTAGATATTTAATGACTGATGGTGGTTCACATTTTATTCATGGTGCATTCCGTAAATTGCTTGCTAAATATGATGTCAACCATAGAATTGCATCTCCCTATCACCCTCAAACTAGCGGTCAAGTTGAATTGAGCAATAGAGAAATAAAATTAATTCTGCAGAAAACAGTCAATAGATCTAGAAAGAATTGGTCTAGGAAACTTGATGATGCATTATGGGCTTATAGAACTGCTTATAAAAATCCTATGGGTATGTCTACTTATAAAATGGTTTATGGAAAAGCATGTCATTTACCTCTTGAGTTAGAACATAAAGCATATTGGGCAATTAAATAACTCAATTACGATTTTAAACTTGCTGGTGAAAAGAGTTGATATTAGCTCATTAGATGAATGGAGAACCCAAGCTTATGAAAATGCCAAATTGTTTAAAGAAAAAGTTAAAATATGGCATGATAGAAGAATTCAAAAACGGGAATTTAAAGTAGGTGAGCAAGTTCTATTGTACAATTCTCGTTTGAGATTCTTTGTAGGGAAATTATCTCTAAATGGGAAGGACCTTATATCATCGAAGAAGTTTATCGCTCCGGAGCCATCAAAATAAACAACTCCGAAGGCACTAATCCGAGAGTGGTGAATGGGCAAAGAATTAAGCACTATATTTCAAGTACTCCTATTAATGTTGAAACTAATATTATTGAAACAATTGCACCGGAAGAATACATAAGAGAGACCTTCCAGAACACTCCAGAACCCTGAAAAGGAAGAGGTATGTGATACGGTAAGTAAACCGACTCAAAAAATTCCATAAAAATACTTTCTGTCAGTTTTGAAATATTAGAAAAATACAAAAATAAGAAACAGCCGAGGGGACCCACCTGGTGCCCACGTGGCACCAGGGCGCGCCACCACCCCCCAGGCGCGCCCTGGTGGCTCTTGGGCCCCTCGTGAGCCTTCCCGACTCCGTTTTACTTCTGGATTACTTGTTTTGCAAGATAATTTTTTTATATATATACTCCCGTATGTTTTGACCACCGTATCGCAGAAATCTCCTATGTTCTTGTTTCGTGCTATTTTTCTGACAGATTTAGATTGCCATGGCTCCCCAAAAGCTCCGTGCCAAGCACCGCATTATGCAACCATCGCCGGGCAAACGCCCCTACAGCGAGGTTTACTACGAGTTGTCATCGGGAGAAGAAGACAATGGCAAGGAGGAGAAGGTCGAGGAAGTTTTAGGAGCCTAGGCTCCGGAAGGAGGGCAAGCCATCCCCATGGAGGAGACCGCAGAGAAGGGAGATATCCTTCAACCTTTACATGATCATCTCTCCCCATCCGTAATTGAAGCCCTAAGAGTCGTTGAAATAGTTAGCGCTCAGAATACATCTCTCACTCGTGAAGTTATTTTGTTGGAAGAGCAAAACATCGCCCTTCGGAGCATCAACCGCAGATTAATGTATCTGCTTGAGCTGAAGGACAAGCTCGCCACTTCATCATCACCACCATCACCGAAGAAGGAGACTGGAGCACATGAGTATGGGCACTCCCCTTGGCTTGTGCCAAGCTTGGGGGAGGTGCCCTGGTATCGTATCACCATCACTTTCATTATCGTGCCCTGGTATCGTATCACCATCACTTTCATTATCATTACCTATTTTTAGTTCGATCCTTATTTATTTCGTGATGTAGTTGAATAAAAGTTTAGTATGATCCATTTTTGAGTATTAGCTTCGTGATCTATCTATCCATGTAATCGAGTTGAGAGTTATATAATAAAGAGTAGTTTGAGTTTTGTTTCTTTACTTTCATGTTTCAATTCTAGCAATGAAAATAATGAAAAAGATCATATGCTAATCTTATGGAAAGTAATGACATTACATAAAGGAAAGTATAAGTGGTAAAATTTATTGGAAGTTAACAAACATAGCATTAGTCAATGATGCAATTCATGAAAAAGTTAATAAGGGAAGAGAAGATTCACATGCAAATATACTATCTTGGACATCTTTTATGATTGTGAGCCCACATTAAGTATTTTATGTCAAATTGTTGATGTTGTACAAGGAAGTCAGCGTAATGAATTATGTTTGTTCATATTCACATATAAGTTATATTGTTATAGATCCTCCAACATGTGGTGCTTGCCCAATATCTTTGCTAGCTAAAAATCCGCACCAAGTAGAGATACTACTTGTGCATCCAAAACCTTTAAACCCAGTTTCATGTCATGAGAGTCCACTATATTTACCTAGGGATTGAATAAGATCCCTCAAGTAAGTTGTCATCGATTCAAAAAGTAATAAAAATTGCCTCTAAATATTTCTGAACTTTTATTGTAAGGGAAATAAACTTTGTACGAACTTGTGATGGTAAAGAAATAAAAGCGACAGACTGCATAATAAAGGTTGCTATCACAAGGGGCAATATAAAGTGACGTTCCTTTGCATTAAGAGCTCTTGCATCCAACAACAAAAAGCGCATGACAACCTCTCCTTCCCTCTGCGAAGGGCATATCCTTTACTTTTATGTATTTACCTTTTTATGCAAGAGTCAATAGTGTTCTCCTCTACTTCCATTTTATTTTTCTCTTTTGCAAGCATCATGTGGTGGGGAAAGATCTAGGCATATATATCCAGTTGGATATGAGTGATCATGAGTTATTATTGTTGACATCATCCTTGAGGTGAATAAGTTGGAAGGCAAAAACACAAGCCCCTATCTTTCTATGTGTCTGGCTGAAACTTTTTGCTCCATATATATGTCGTGAGTGTTAGTAATCATAGAAGACTAAATGATGGTTGAGTATGTGGACTTGCTAAAAAGCTCCTACATGAGACCCTTACTGAAAATACGATGAATTGCAATTGCATTGTTGACTGAGAACATAGTTTGTTAGTTTTCAAGAAAGTTTATGCCTTATACTTCATTGTTGTGATGAATTGTTACTTGCTCATGAGAAGTTTTATGATAATAAATATTGCTATTATAATAATGACCATGATGCTACTATGTCCGTATTTTGTTTTTATCGACACCTCTCTCTCTCTAAACATGTGGACATGGTTATCGATATCGGCGTTCGCTTGAGGACAAGCGAGGTCTAAGCTTGGGGGAGTTGATACGTCCATTTTGCATCATGTTTTGCTACTGTTATTTATAGTGTTTTTAATCAATGTAACACTTTGTGGAGCAATTCTAATGCCTTTTCTCTCTTAATATGCAAGATTCACACAAGGAGGGAGATTGCTGGCAGCTGGAATTCTGGACCTGAAAAAACTATGTCAGAGATACCTATTCTACACATCTCCAAATGAGCTGAAATTTTACGGAGATTTATTTTGGAATAAATAAAAAATACTGGAAGAAAAAAGTACCAGAGGGGGCCGCCCAGGTGCCCACGAGGCACCAGGGCGCGCCACCCCCCCCAGGCGCGCCCTGGTACCTCGTGGGGCCCCTGGCTAGCCTCTGGCCCCCATTTTCTGGTATATAAGTCCATTTGCCCTAGAAAAAATATAGAGAAGACTTTGGGGACGGTGCGCCGCCATCTCGAGGTGGAACTTGGGCAGGAGCACTTTTGCTCTCCGGCGGAGAGATTCTGCCGGGGAAACTTCCCTTCGGGAGGGGGAAATCATCGCCATCGACATCACCAGCGATCCTCTCATCGTGGGAGGACTAATCTTCATCAACATCTTCACCAGCACCATCTCATCTCAAACCCTAGTTCATCTCTTGTATTCAATCTTTGTCCCAAAACCTCAGATTGGTACCTGTGGGTTGCTAGTAGTGTTGATTACATCTTGTAGTTGATGCTAGTTGGTTTATTTGGTGGAAGATTATATGTTCAGATCTATTATGCTATTCAATACCCCTCTTATCTTGGACATGATTATGTTTTGTGAGTAGTTACTTTTGTTCTTGAGGACATGGGAGAAGTCTTGTCATAAGTAATCATGTGAATTTGGTATTCGTTCGATATTTTGATGATATATATGTTGTTGATTCCCTTAGTGGTGTCGTGTGAACGTCGACTACATGACACTTCACCATCTTTGGGCCTAAGGGAATGCATTGTGGAGTAGTAATTAGATGATGGGTTGCTAGAGTGACAGAAGCTTAAACCCTAGTTTATGCGCTATTCCGTAAGGGGCTGATTTGGATCCATATGTTTAATGTTATAGTTAGAGTTATCTTAATTCTTCTTCGTAGTTGCGGATGCTTGCGAGAGGGGGTAATCATAAGTGGGAGGTTTATTCAAGTAAGAACAACACCCAAGCACCGGTCCACCCACATATCAAATTATCAAAGTAGTGAACACGAATCAAACGAACATGATGAAAGTGACTAGATGAAATTCCCATGTGTCCTCGAGAACGCTTTGCTTCCTATAAGAGATCGTTCCGGCTTGTCCTTTGCTATAAAAAGGATTGGGCCACCTTGCTGCGCTCTTTGTTACTATTGCTACTTGTCACTTGTTACCAATTATCTTGCTATCAAACTACTCGTTACCGATAATTTCAGTGCTTGCAGAAAATACCTTGCTGAAAACCGCTTGTCATTTCCTTCTGCTCCTCGTTGGGTTCGACACTCTTACTTATCGAAAGGACTATGATTGATCCCCTATACTTGTGGGTCATCACACTCCACCTCCTTCTGTTACTAGCACTTTTCCATCACTAGTGGAGAAACGGCCTTTAGTCCCGGTTGGGAAGGGCCTTTAGTCCCGGTTCACCAACCGGGACTAATAAATCGGGACTAAAGCCCCCCCCCCCTTTAGTCCCGGTTGGCCACGACCCGGGACTAAATCCCTGCCACGTGGCCGGCAGCGCGCGCCGGGGGCTGGGGACCTTTAGTCCCGGTTGGTGACACCAACCGGGACTAAATCCCTGCCACGTGGCCGGTAGCGCGCGCCGGGGGCTGGGGACCTTTAGTGCCGGTTGGTGACACAAATCGGGACTAAAGGTTTAGGGGTTTAGGGGTTATTGTTTATTTTTTCTTTTCATTTTGTGTTTTCCATTTAATTCTTTTTCATTTCAAACATATTTTACGCTACTACGTACTGTACACGTTATGCATATATAATAGAATTTCTCGTAGAACCAATCATATATCATAGAATTTCTCGTACGACCATGCATACACACACACACACACACACATATATATATATATATATATATATATATATATATATATATATATATATATATATATATACAATTTGGTATATACAATTTCTCCTACAATTTGCAGATCATTACATGCAGGCATTAGGTGAAATGGTATACTCCGTCGGGAGATATGACCTGCTCAAGCAAAAATCCCGCCATTTCCTCTTGAAGTGCTCGTATGCGGTCCTTTGGTATTAGGCTATCCCGCATCTCCAACATCTTTAAAGAAGGAGATCAATATGAATATATTAGTTGTGTGTATATATATTAGATCATGATAAAAAAATGTGAATAGTGTTTACGTACCCAAAGATATCTTTCATCTTTGGTCCTTTCGGTAATAGAGCGAATGTTCTCGAAAACGTAGTATGCACATACATTTGTCCCCTTTTCCTGCCTCATACAGTACTTTACGAGAATAGAATTCAATCGGATAATAATCAAGCATGATAATGGTATTGAAACTAGAATTAAAGAGATGCGCGGACGTAGCTAGTACTACTTAATTACCTTGGACCGTCGCCATTTCAGCTGTGGTTTCCATTGACCGACAACCTCTTGGATGAACTTTTTCCAAACCCTGCCCGGCAAAGAAAATGAATACAGGAGTTATTAATTACTTGATATCAGGAAATGAACTAAAGAGGCCGACATAGTGTGATAATGATTGAAATTACCTGTCGAGCATCAACTTCAGGCTTCTGTATTCTTCAGGGTCTTTACCTAGTGAGTCCAGTACTTCAACAGTTCCCTCGTCAACTCTAATGATTAGCAGGATCCAGTGGAATATGCGCACACGTTTGTATAAGCGGGCATGCATAACTCATCAACTACACTTAACATCGAGTAAGCAAATATAGAATTTGTAGTACAAGACAGTAACACTCACCTGAAGTTGTAAGGAAAAAGTATTTCTGGTCTGGTATTTAGTTCCTTCAAAAACATTAGCAAGCTATTCTCTGTGTCTTTGGAGTAGTCGTGTATCGTATTTTCATTAACGGTATTTGGGTCAATGAACTCAATGCCATAGACTCCATCTCTGTTCATTTCAAAAATCTTCATTCTACATAATACCACAGAAAAGAATATAGTGAGGATAATTACAGGCAATGAACGAGCTGAGCTAGAGACTTAAATTACAGAAAGAAATCACTTACAGACAATAGCAACTGACGAGAGATTTGTCGAGTGCGTCTTGATTGAATAACTGAAAAATTTCTGGAAATTCAATCCACACATCTTTTCCATGGAAGTAATGCTCTGGCTTGACTTTCACCATGAGGCTCTCTCGCCCGGCCTTTATTTCTCTCAGGTACCAGTCATGCAATTTGCGCATTTGCGTTGATAGAAGCTCCTCCTCGTCAGGCCTGACCAGAGGGTTCCCGGGGACATATTTCCATGCTAGTTCCTTCGGATCCATCGTGGGGACTTCCTCGATGCCTAGGAGTTGTTCAACAGTGATACCCATCTCTCTAGCCATCTCTCTATCAGCGTCGGTTACCGCCTTATCGGTACTCACCTTGAGCGGGGGGATCGATTGCACTGCCTGTTCTCCGAGCTGGGGAACAATTTTCTCGCTTTTATTACTACTTGTAAGGCTCGACTGCTGCTTTTTTTGTTGATAATATGACTTGCTAATAGAGCGTACATAGTCTGATTGCCTTTTCTCCACAGCCGGTTTAGCAAGATGCAGAAAGTGTTGTACGACTTTCTCAGGTATTTTCTCCTTTGGCGGCGGGGGCGGTTTCGGTGCAAAATGGGCCTGCACTTCGGAAGCCACTTGGGCTTTGGTTTCGCCCGCAGTCATCTCGTAAGCCAACTTCTTTTTGGTAGGAGGCTTGGGTTTCTTCTTTGGTGCTCCCTTCCGCTTTGTAGTCGGCTAACGCGGCGGAGATCGATATCGCGTACTCGCGCTGGGCTCCGTCTCGAGGTGGGGTGGATTCGGCTGACTCGGCGGAGATCGATATGGTGGCGGACTCGCGCTGCGCTCCGTATCGAGGTGGGTTGGAGTCGGCTGACGCGGCGGACTTGGAGGAGGAGTCGGTGCCCTTGGCGTCGAGTTTGGAAAGACTATGCAATCCTTTCTCCATACAATGATACCACGTATGGCTTCTCCCAGTGTCTGCTCCCCTTGACCTCCAGGAAAGTCAAGCTGTAGTGAGTCATATGCCGACAGAACTTCATCCACCCCGACACGAGCATAGCCAGGTGGAATCGGATTGGCGTGGAAGGTTGCTTCAGGGGGATTTGGTAAAGCATAGCCGTCCGCCACCTTCATGGATATGTTCTTCACTTTCATGTGTAGCTCACAACTTGTCGTCTCTTCGATATCATCCACGGGGTAGCGAGCCAGCAGTGCATCATCGGCCGGGACCCCCGTGGAACCCACGCTGCTTTTCGGCATAGATGGGACGGTGCTATCCAATGCTGGATCTGCTTGCTGCTGCCGCTGAGACGCCCTTTCCAGGCTAAGTGTGTCGATCTGCTCCTGCTGCCGCATGAAAGCGCGTTCCAACTCCGCGTGCTTTGATTCTACCTGTTGAAGCCGGTCTGCATCCTGCTTCTTCTTGTCTTCCTCCTGCTTCTTCTTTCTCGCACGGCTTCTGTAACTGACGTTCCAGTCCGCAAACCCCTCAACCCACGGAACAACGCCTTTGCCTCGTGTTCGTCCCGGGTGTTCAGGATTCCCGAGGGCGCGTGTAAGCTCGTCGTTCTCTCTCTCGGGCTGGAACACCCCCATTCGAGCCGCTTCTATTGCTTCAAGTAAAGCGTCTGAGGCTTCTTTAAGACTTGCCTGCACCATAATCTCCCCTGTCTTTGGGTCCAACTTTCCCCCATGCGCATAAAACCAAGTCCTGCACCTGTCGGGCCAACCCAATGTTTTTGGAGTGACCCCTGTAGCAATCATCTTTTCCTCAGATTCATCCCACTTAGGCCGACCAGTCTTGTAGCCACCTGGCCCCAGAACATGGTGAAACTGTTTCTTCTCAGCATTGATCTTGTTTTTCCTCGACCGTTCCTTAGCTGCTTCCGATTCCTTGAACTCCACAAATAAGTCCCAGTGATCTTTTGCCTTCTCCAGTGCTCCAGTGAATTCTGGAGTCTGCTTTCCTGCTTCGACGTAGCAGGCCCATAATCTTTTCTTGTGGTTGCAGAATTGTGTGGCCATCTTCTGAAGAGCACTCTTCTTGACTTTCTCCCGTTCTGCATCTGTTAAATGCTCTGGTAGGGTGAAATGTGACATGAGCGTTTCCCAAAGCAGATCTTTTGCTCTTTCGTCGACAAACTAACTCCTCGATCTCCCTTTGGCTTATTCCATTCTTGAACGGAGATCGGGATTTGGTCCCTGACAATAACTCCGCACTGACGAGTAAATTTGTCCGCATTCTTTTTAGGAGCAAGCGGTTCGCCATTTGGTTTGATCTCATCGATGTTGTACTTTATGCCAGCCTGCAACTTTTTGGCCGGGCCTCGTACTGCCCTGCTTGTAGAAGATTTGCTCGATCCGGAGGGATAAAAGAAGAAAGATTCGTTAATATATATATATATATATATATATATATATATATATATATATATATATATATATATATATATATACAAATCAATTAATACATGTAATGATCACCAGAGGCCTTATATATACCTCGCCGGTCTTTGTTAATTGAAGATCATTTCCTTCGCCATCATTGTTTGTGTGGCCTTCGTCTGTTGGTTCTTCCTCAAATATTCCCTCTCCGGAATTGTTCAGATATTGTGAGCCGTCATCTTCAGGTTCATCCTCTGGGTTTCGGATCATGTCGAACATGATATGCTCTTGATCATGGTTGTCTCTGCCGCTAGCGTCCATAGCTTAACTAAACCAGAAGAAAGATAAAACAATTTAGTATTCAAATTAGAATGCATCTCGAATAATATCACTAATACATCTCGAATAATCCAGTTAATGCATCATCAAATATAATCTCGAATACATCTCGAATATTATCACTAATACATCTCGAATAATCCAGTTAATGCATCATCGAATATTATCGAATATAATCTCGAATACATCTCGAGTATTATCACTAATACATCTCGAATATTATCATATAACATCACTAGCTAATACAGATCGAATACTATCGAATAATCCAGTTGACTCGCGGTTCCTGAGGCGCGGGCGGTGGACACCCAAAGAGAAGGAACCATCACAGGATCATAGCTTGGGTGAGATCCCTGAAGAACCTGCCAGGTATTGGAGAACCTGACGTCCAACGCAACCATGTAGCGACAGACGTGCTCGTCCTCCTCCCTGACACGGCGACGTACCACCTCCTCGGGGGCCGGCTGCCTCCGCACCGATAGTGGCCCACGCGACCGCCACCAAAGAAGCTCCGGGTCGACGATGGGAGCCCGGTTCCTCACCAAGCTGCGCGCCCCGGAAGGTAGCACCTCCCAGTGCCAGCCAGGCGGAGCCCAGTCCCGGACATGGCGCCTCTCAAGCAGGTTGTCGCCACCGAGTCGACGACGAGGATGCGGGCCGGGCATCGTCGACGCCAAAAATGTTTCTATGCAAATTTAACATTTTTTAAATGCTTGATTATGATTTTTGTAATTCTTGTTCACTTGATTTTGCAAATACATGACAAACTTTTGCAAATACAACATTAAGATATTAACATTTTCCAAATAAGATATTAACATGTTTTTGATCAATATTTTTAAGATACAACATTAAAATATTTTTAATACATGGTCAACTTTTTTCTATGCAACTTTTTTCTATGCAAATTCCACCGTTCATCTACATACATACATACATTGTATACATACATACATATACTAAGCATCTACAACATCTAGTGAAAAAAAAACAATCTATGAAAAAAAAAGATGAACAAAAATAAGGAGGGAGCTAGGCTCACCGGCCGGGATCGTCGGGGCGGAGGGAGGCGGGGAGGACGCCGGAGACGGAGGAGCGGCGCCGGAGACGGAGGAGGACGCCGGAGGCGGGGAGGAGCGGCGCCGGCGCGGGCTCGGGCCGCGGCGCGCGGCTTGTGGAGGAGCGGTCGTCGATCGCGAGGCGGGCGCGCGCAGAGGAGCGGCGGCAGCGGGCAGCGTGGCGGTGCCGGCGCGGGCTCGGGCGGCACTTGGGAGCAGAGCGGCCGGACGGCGACGTCGAGGTCCGGCAGCCTGGCGGCGTCGTGGTCTTCGGCGCCGTCGGCGGAAACTATAGATGAGTTTATAAATTTTGCTAAGTGCTGCTTATATACAGAGACCTTTAGTCCCGGTTGGTGGCTCCAACTGGGACTAAAGGCCCCCCTTTAGTCCCGGTGCGAACCACCAACCGGGACTAAAGGTGAATTTCACCAGGCCGAGCGGCGGGAAGCCCAGGCCTTTAGTCCCGGTTGGTGGCTCGCACCGGGACTAAAGGTGGGCCTTTAGTCCCGGTTGGAGCCACCAACCGGGACTAAAGGGTTGGTCCTGGCGTGGTGGAAGTTTAGTCCCACCTCGCCAAGCGAGAGGCACTCGCACCTGTTTATAAGCCCCGATGCGATATCCGTCCCGAGCTCCTCTCTAAAGCAGGCAGTACATGCCTTACGTTTCTCTCTGCCCTGTTGGGCCAACGTGCCCTGCGGGCCTGCATCCTGGCCCATATAAAGTTGGGTTTCTAGTCGTATGCAGGCCGTGGTGGCCTAGTAGGCGGGTATTTTTTTATTTTTTGCAAATTTTTTAGTCCCGGTTGGTGGGTCCAACCGGGACTAAAGGTCTTTTCCAGTTTTTTTTTTGTTTTTTGCTTTATTTTTTTTCTTTTATTTCTACTTACAGTCAAATATTTAGAGTTTTTGAGTGAATCTTTTTGGTTTAGGTCACAAAAATTATAAACTTTCTGTTAGTGCCAGTAGTTTTCAAATTTGAATAGTTTAAATTTGAATTCTTTGAAATTTGTGTGAATCACTAGTTTGTGAATAACTTTACTTTAAAAATAGATTTTTGAGTGATTCTTTTTCCTGCTATTTAATATTAGTGTGATTTATCAGTATGTTCAATTTGGTAATTTTTAGGTTATTTTAAATAGGTGTTTTAATCAAAAACAGATTCTGTTTAGCTCTTTTAGTTTTATAGCTCAAAAAATCATTAAATGCATGAAAAATAGCGAATGAAGTCAGAAAGGGTTGAAAATTGATGATGTGGCTTTGAATGGTCCACGTTGAATGCACAAAAAGTCTGGAGTTAAAATAAGTTTAAAAAAATGAAATGCCTTTGTAACAGATGAGTTTTCGTCCGAAACCCTCATACTTCGAAAGAGATCGTCCAGTTTGTACACGAAGTGCATCCAGTTTTTGCCGTAACCCTCTCAACTTTTTAGCACATGCTATGTGGGTGAAATGATGATACCATGCCAAGTTTCAACCTTTTCAAAGTTCATTTGTAGTGCTTTTCAATTTCAGGGTCATTTAGCTCAAAAAAAAAATCAATAAATGCATGAAAAATAGCGTTCCTCCGCGTTTCAAATGCCAAAACACATATATACCCTAACTATTACAAAGATTCCCTCCGGTTTGTCCGAAGTGGGACTTTCCAGATATGTCCGGAAACTCACTAGAGAAGAAAGTGATGACGGTGAAGCCGGTCACATCCCAGAGTGGGATCTTGGGGTATAAAACTTTTTCTTCGCGTGTGTCCCTTTGCGCCGTAACCATGGACAATCTTCATCATTTAACAGGATGCTTGGGTCATTCTTCACTGTGAAGGGAGCAATTTCATGAAACTTTTCATAATCTTCTGACATGTCTGTCTTGTCCTCCACTCCCACGATGTTTCTTTTCCCTGAAAGAACTATGTGGCGCTTTGGCTCATCGTATGATGTATTCGCTTCCTTATCTTTTCTTTTTCTCGGCTTGGTAGACATGTCCTTCACATAGAAAACCTGCGCCACATCATTGGCTAGGACGAATGGTTCGTCTGTATAACCAAGATTGTTGAGATCCACTGTTGTCATTCCGTACCGCGGGTCTTCCTTTACCCCGCCTCCAGTCAGATTGACCCATTTGCACCGAAACAAAGGGACCTTCAAATCACGTCCATAGTCAAGTTCCCATATCTCCTCTATGTAACCATAATATGTGTCCTTTGGCCTATTGGTGTTTGTTGCATCAAAGTGGACACCACTGTTTTGGTTGGTGCTCTTTTTATCTTGGGTGATCGTGTAAAATGTATTCCCATTTATCTCGTACCCTTTGAAAGTCAATATAGTCGAAGATGGTGACTTGGCCAGCAAGTACACCTCATCTCCAACAGTGTCGTCATGCATGAGACGTGTTTGCAACCAACCGCCGAATGACGCCGTGTGTGTACGTTTGATCCAGGGCTCAGACTGCTCCGGGTTCTTGGAGCGTACACTATCCAGGTGTTCCTCGATATACGGAGCCACCAAGCTGGAATTTTGTAGAACTGTGTAGTGTGCTTGCGCCCAAGAATGCCCGTCCATACATATTACTGAATCCTTTCCTAGCGTGCCTTTTCCACCCAGTCTACCCTCATGCCGCGATTCGGGAACACCAATCAGCTTAAGGTCAGGAATAAAGTCAACACAAAACTCAATGAGCTCCTCTGTTTCATGGCCCTTGGAGATGCTTCCTTCTGGCCTAGCACGGTTATGAACATATTTCTTTAAGACTCCCATGAACCTCTCAAAGGGGAACATATTGTGTAGAAATATAGGACCCAGAATGGCAATCTCGTCGACTAGGTGAACTAGGACGTGCGTCATGATATTGAAGAAGGATGGTGGGAACACCAACTCGAAACTGACAAGACATTGCACCAAATCATTCTGTAACCTTGGTAGGATTTCTGGATCGATTACCTTCTGAGAGATTGCATTGAGGAATGCACATAGCTTCACAATGGCTAATCGGACGTTGTCCGGTAGAAGCCCCCTCAATGCAACTGGAAGCAATTGCGTCATAATCACGTGGCAGTCATGAGACTTTAGGTTCTGGAACTTTTTCTCTGCCATATTTATTATTCCCTTTATATTCGACGAGAAGCCAGACGGGACCTTCATACTGAGCAGGCATTCAAAGAAGATTTCCTTCTCTTCTTTGGTAAGAGCGTAGCTGGCAGGACATTGATACTGCTTTGGATGCATGCCGTCTTTTTCGTGCATACGTTGCTGGTCCTCCCGTGCCTCCGGTGTATCTTTTGTCTTCCCATACACGCCCAAGAAGCCTAGCAGGTTCACGCAAAGATTCTTCGTCACGTGCATCACGTCGATTGTAGAGCGGACCTCTAGGTCTTTCCAATAGGGTAGGTCCCAATATATAGATTTCTTCTTCCACATGGGTGCATGTCCGTCAGCGTCATTCGGAACAGATTGTCCGCCAGGACCCTTTCCAAAGATTACTTTTAAATCCTTGACCATATCAAGTATATCATCACCAGTACGGTGGCGAGGCTTATTCCGGTGATCTGCCTCACCTTTGAAATGCTTGCCTTTCTTTCTTAAGAGATGCTTGATCGGAAGAAATCGACGATGTCCCAGGTACACATTCTTCTTACATTTATCCAAATATATACTTTCGGTATCATCTAAACAGTGCGTGCATGCGTGGTATCCCTTGTTTGTCTGTCCTGAAAGGTTACTAAGAGCAGGCCAATCATTGATGGTTACAAACAGCAACGCTCGTAGGTCAAATTCCTGCTGTTTGTGCGCATCCCACACACGTACACCTTTTATGTCCCACAGCTGTAAAAGTTCTTCAACTAATGGCCTTAGGTACACATCAATGTCGTTGCCGGGTTGCTTGGGGCCTTGGATGAGCACTGGCATCATAATGAACTTCCGCTTCATGCACAACCAAGGAGGAAGGTTATAGATATATAGAGTCACAGGCCAGGTGCTATGATTGCTGCTCTGCTCCCCAAAAGGATTAATGCCATCTGCACTTATACCAAACCATAAGTTCCTTGCGTCACCTGCAAACTCCGGCCACTTTCTCTTGATTTTTCTCCACTGCGACCCGTCAGCGGGTACTCTCAACTTCCCGTCTTTCTTACGGTCTTCTTTGTGCCATCGCAACAACTTGGCATGCTCTTTGTTTTGGAACAAACGTTTCAACCGTGGTATTATAGGAGCATACCACATCACCTTGGCAGGAATCCTCTTCCTGGGGCGCTCGCCCTCAACATCATCACCAGGGTCATCGCGGCTGATCTTATAGCGCAATGCACCGCATACCGGGCATGCATTCAAATTCTCGTACTCCTCACCGCGGTATAGGATGCAGTCATTAGGGCATGCATGTATCTTCCGCACCTCTAATCCTAGAGGGCAGACAACCTTCTTTGCTTCGTACGTACTGTCGGGCAATTCGTTGTCCTTTGGAAGCATCTTCTTTAACATTTTCAGCAACTTTTCAAATCCCTTGTCAGATACACCATTCTCTGCCTTCCATTGCAGCAATTCCAGTGTGGTACCCAGCTTTTTCTTGTCATCTTCGCAATTTGGGTACAACAATTTTTTGTGATCCTCTAACATGCGCTGCAACTTCAACTTCTCCTTTTCACTTTCGCAGTTTCTCTTTGCATCAGCAATGGCCCGACCAAGATCATCAGCGGGCTCATCTGATGCCTCTTCTTCAGCTTCTTCTTCTTCATTCTCTTCCCCCATTGTAGTACCATCGTATTCAGGGAACTCAGGATAGTTGTCATCATCCTCTTCTTCTTCATTCTCTTCCATTAGAACCCCTCTTTCTCCGTGCTTGGTCCAACAGTTATAGCCGGACATGAAACCGGACGTAAACAGGTGGACGTGAATGACTTTTGAGCTAGAGTAATTCCTATCATTCTTACAGACACCACATGGACAACACATAAAACCATTCCGCATGTTTGCCTCAGCCGCACGCAGAAAACTATGCACGCCATTAATGAACTGGGGAGAGCGTCGGTCATCGTACATCCATTGCCGACTCATCTTCATTACACAACACCGAAAAGACCAAATCAATACAAGTTCATACATAAAGTTCATACATACTTATTCTCATAAAACAACATAAAACTATCTAGCTAAAGCATTTAAATGCAACAACAAATGCGATCAAAATCGCAACTAAGGTAATAATTGATCCAACAGCATAATGATACCAAGCCTCTTTATTAATGGCATATTTTCTAATCTTTCTAATCTTCAAGCGCATTGCATCCATCTTGATCTTGTGATCATCGACGACATCGGCAACATACAACTCCAATTTCATCTTCTCTTCTTCAATTCTTTTCAATTTTTCTTTCAAATACTCGTTTTCTTTTTCAACTAAATTTAACTTCTCGACAAGAGGGTCGGTTGCAATTTCCGGTTCACATACCTCCTAGATAAAAATATCTATGTCAACTTGATGGGCATAATTGTCATAAACACGAAATGCAACAAATAGTTATAAAAGAGAATATACCACATCCGAATCATAAACCGGACGAGGGCCGACGAGGACGGATATCAAAGTCATGGCACTATGTATAACAAACAATCATACAAGTAAGAAAATTATACAAGTAACTATCTAAATCATACAAATAAGATTTTTTTTTATAAAAAGGATAAGAACAAGAGGCTCACCAAGGTGGTGCCGTCGACGGGACGGTGCGGGCGATCGACGGTGGTTAGGACGGGGACGGGAAGGCACTAAGTAAACCACACCTACACATATGCAAACTAAGAAGTTAATTTGAGCTCAAATTGCATATAAATCAAATAAACTCCCACATAATTACTCCCAAACTAAAAGCCACAAATCACTATACTTATAGAGCATTGCACGAGCTAATCTAGCAATGAGAGATGAAAGGACAAAGTTGCTAACCTTTGTGAACACTTGGATAGATGGGGTGCCTTCAAATCTTGACAAATCTTTGGCAAAAATGGAGGATGAGCTCGAGCAAGGGGAAGAACAGAGGAGAGAAAGGGAAAATAGAGAGAATGGGCTCGGGCTGGACGAAGGGTTTATATAGGGACGTCTTTAGTCCCGGTTGGTTATACAAACCGGGACTAAAGGTCCACCTCTAGTCCCGGTTTGTGATACAAACCGGGACTAAAGGGGCTCGTGGGGGCCCCAGCCTGACACCAGCCTGCCACCACCCCTTTAGTCCCGGTTTGTGATACAAACCGGGACTAAAGGGGATCGTGGGGGCCCCAGCCTGACACCAGCCTGCCACCACCCCTTTAGTCCCGGTTTGTATCACAAACCGGGACTAATGATGCCCGTGCCCCCGACCGCTCCTAGCCGTTGGAACCGGGACTAATGGTCACAGTAGTCTGATACGTCTCCATCGTATCTATAATTTTTGATTGTTTCATGCCAATATTCTACAACTTTCACATATTTTTGGCAACATTTTATATTATTTTTGGGACTAATCTATTGATCCAGTGCCCAGTGTCAGTTTCTGTTTTCTGCATGTTTTTTGTTTCGCAGAATATCCATATCAAACTAAGTCCAAATGCAATAAAATTTCACGGAGAATTATTTTGGAATATATATGATTTTTGGGAGATGGAATCAATGCAAGGCGGTGCTCGTGGGCCCCATGAGGCACCAGGGCGCGCCAGGGGGGCCAGGCGCGCCGTGGTGCCTCGTGAGTCCCTCGAAGGTCGGTTGGTGCTCTACTTCGGGCGCAAGGAAGATAATGTCCAGAAAAAAATCGTGTTAAAATTTCAGCCCAATCGGAGTTACGGATCTCCGGGAATTTAAGAAACGGTGAAGGGCTAGAAAAGAGGAATGCGAAACAGAAGAGAACAGAGAGAGAGATCTAATCTCGGAGGGGCTCCTGCCCCTCCGCCACCATGGCAGCCATGGACCAGAGGGGGAACTCTCCTCCCATCTAGGGGGGAGGCCAAGGAAGAATAATAAGGAGGGGGGCTCTCTCCCCCTCTCTCCCGGTGGCGCCGGAGTGCCGCCGGGGCAAGGATCGTGACGGCGATCTACATCAACAACCTCGCTACCGTCAACACCAACTCTCCCCCCCTCTATGCAGCGGTGTAACACCTCTTCTCCCTGCTATAATCTCTACTTAAACATGGTTCTTAATGCTACATATTATTATCCAATGATTTGTGGCCATCCTATGATGTTTGAGTAGATTCGTTTTGTCCGATGGGTTGATTGATGATCGTGATTGGTTTGAGTTGTATGTTTTATTTTGGTGATGTCCTATGGTGCCCTCCGTGTCGCGCAAGCGTGAGGGATTCCCGCTGTAGGGTGTTGCAATACGTTCATGATTCTCTTATAGTGGGTGGCGTTAGTGACTGAAACACATACCCGAGTAAGGGGGTTGTTGCGTATGGGAGTAAAGAGGACTTGATACTTAATGCTATGGTTGGGTTTTACCTTAATGATCTTTGGTAGTTGCGGATGCTTGATAGAGTTCCAATCATAAGTGCATATGATCCAAGTACAGAAAGTATGTTAGCTCATGCCTCTCCCTCATATAAAATTGCAACAATGATTGCCGGTCTAGTTATCGATTGCCTAGGGACAAATAACTTTCTTGTGTTACACAAACTTTCTACTAAACAACTAACTTTTATTATTTTGCAAATTACTCGTAGTTTTATTCTCGCAAAGTACTTCTAGTTTTATTCTTGCAAACCTATCCTATCACCTACAAAATAGTTTCATACTTGTTCTAGGTAAAGCGAACGTTAAGTGCGCGTAGAGTTGTATCGGTGGTCGATAGAACTTGAAGGGAATATTAATTCTACCTTTAGCTCCTCGTTGGGTTCGACACTCTTATTTATCGAAAAAGCTACAATTGATCCCCTATACTTGTGGGTTATCAAGACCTTTTTCTGGCGCCGTTGCCGGGGAGCAATAGCGTGGGGTTGATATTCTCGTGTGTGCTTGTTTGCTTTATCACTAAGTAGTTTTTATTTTCTGTTCTAAGTTGTTCTCTATCTTTATTTATGGATATGGGACACGAAACGCCAAAAAAATTAGTTGTACTTGCTACTCATGGAGATGGGGAACCTCCTAAAACCCTCGATGCTCGTTATGTGGAAAACATTAAATACTACTTTGATAATCCTGATAAAACTCCATTCAATTTGATAATGGGAGTTACTTTGGATCAACGGGAATACTTTAGGGATTATCGCTTGTTTTAAAAAAGAAAACTCTTATGGGATCAAATTCATTATTTGCATTGGTATGCTCGGAATTTATGCTTAAGATATGATTATACTTGCTGCTCTAGGATGAAGGCTCCACACCTTCCCTTTTCATGTGAATTTAATGATAATGAAACCTTGGCTTCTTATGCTAATGGTATATATGATTACTATGATGTGGAACAAATAGAAGAATTTTTTGCTTTTAAGGGTGCTTATGAAATTGAATCTTTATTTGAAAAGTATGAAAATTATGATGATGCTGTTTACCGATCTGAAAACTTTGCTATACTTAAATATTTCTATGAGAATTATGAATACAATGCCTATATTGATCAATTTATTGAGAAAGTCTCCGCTGTCCAAGAAGAGACTAATATTTTGCAGGCTCCTATGGAAGAAGAAAATGATGACACTGTGAGCTCATTAGATGAAAAAGATGACGAGGAGAGCGAAGAGCAAAGGAAGGAAGAGCGGATTAGCTACCCGTGCCCACCTTCTAATGAGAGTAACTCTTCAACTCATACATTGTTTAATTTCCCTTCGTGCTTACCGAAGGATGAATGCTATGATAATTACTATGATCCCTTTGATTCGTTTGAAATATCCCTTTTTGATGAAATTGATGTTTGCTATGCTTGTGGCCAAGATGCCAATATGAATTATGCTTATGGAGATGAACTTGCTATAGTTCCTTATGTTAAGAATGAAATTGTTACTATTGCACCCACACATGATAGTCCTATTTTCTTTTTGAATTCTCCAAACTACACTATATCGGAGAAGTTTGCTCTTATTAAGGATTATATTGATGGGTTGTGTTTTACTACTACACATGATAATTTTGATGAATATAATATGCATGTGCTTGCTGCTCCTAATTGCAATTATTATGAGAGAGGAACTACAACTCCACCTCTCTATGTTTCCAATACGATAAAATTGCAAGAAACTACTTATGCTATGTATCGGCCTTTACTTGATGTGCATGAATTGTTCTTTTATGACATGCCGATGCATAGGAAGAGAGTTAGACTTCGTCATTGCATGATATATATTACTTTGTGCTCACTACTAAATTTCAAATCATTGTTAATTAAAATTGGCTTTGATATACCTTGGGATCCGGGTGGATCGATTACTTGAGCACTTTATGCCTAGCTTAATGGCTTTAAAGAAAGCGCTGCCAGGGAGACAACCCGGAAGTTTTAGAGAGTCATTTATTTCTGTTGAGTGCTTTTATAAAGTTTAAAAACTAAAAAAATATAGAGGGAAACCTAAAACTTTTCAAAAAGAAAAGTGAAAGTAAGAAAGACGAACACCGTTGAAGTGGGGGACGTCCTTGAACTTTGTTCATGCCCATGAAAACTTTGTGAACCTTGATTACAGAAACTTTTCAACAAAAATAATTATCCCCTTGTACAAATCCATTGTATTATAAAAATAATGTGCCAAGATTTACCATTAGGATGTTTAAATTGCTTGTTTGGTATGTGCGGTGCAAAAACAGAAACTTTTGCTGTAGTGCGTGAATTTACATTTTTTACTGGAATGTGCAAAAATTCTGAAATTTTTGTACATTACTGCTATGCAAATTTTTTATTTTGTCCTAATTTTTTCTGAATTTTTAGAGTTATAGAAGTATGGTCAATGTTCAGATTACTACAGACTGTTCTGTTTTTGAAAGATTCTATTTTTGATGCATTGTTTTGCTTGTTTTGATGAAACTATGGATTGTATCGGAAGGTATAAGCCATGGGGAAGTTAGAATACAGTAGGTATAATGCAAAAATAAAATATGAATGGGTTTGCAACAGTACTTATAGTAGTGATTTGCTTTATTATACTAACGGATCTCACGAAGGTTTTGTTAAGTTTTGTGTGGATGAAGTGTTCAAAGATCGAGGAGGTATTGATATGAGAAGAATGAGGAGAGGCAAGAGATCAAGCTTGGGGATGCCCAAGGCACCCCAAGTAAATATTCAAGGAGACTCAAGCGTCCAAGCTTGGGGATGCCCCGGAAGGCATCCTATCTTTATTCAACAATTATCGGTATGTCTCGGTTTTTGTTTTGTTCACATGATATGCGTAAATTCTTGGAGCGTCTTTTGTGTTTATTTTTCCCTTTTCTTTTATGCACCATGCTGGTATGAGATAGTCCTTGGTTGATTTATAAAATGCTATTTGCACTTCACTTATATCTTTTGAGTATGGCTTTATAGAATGCTTCATGTGCTTCACTTATACCATTTGAAGTTTGGATGCCTGTTTCTCTTCATATAGACAACCGTTATTTATAGAATGCTCTTTTGCTTCACTTATATTTGTTAGAGCATGGTTTTTTGTAGAAAGAATTAAACTCTCTTGCTTCACTTATATCTATTTAGAGAGTCAACAGGAATTGGTCATTCACATGGTTAGTCAGAAAATCCTACATAAACCTTGTAGATCACTGAATATGATATGTTTGATTCCTTGCAATAGTTTTGCGATATGGAGATGATAATATGTGAGTCATGCTAGTGATTAATTGTGATTTAGTAAGAATATTGGTGTTAAGGTTTGTGATTCCCTATGCATGCACGTAAAGTCAATAGTTATGCAACGAAGTTATATCCTACTTCTGGTGCATTATTCAGTGTCAGTTATGTTCAATGCATGTTTATGACTGTTTTCGTTTTTTGGTTGGTTGCTTCTCAATCTATTTGCTAGCCTTCATTTGTTCTAAGCGGAAATACTGCTTGTGCATCCAAAATCCTTAGACCCAGTTTTGCCATATGAGTCCACTATATCTGCCTATATGCGGTATTTCAATGCCGTTCCAAGTAAATTTGCGTGTGCCAACTCTAATTTTCAAAATAATTTTTCTGTTTTGTGTGCCCGTACCGCTCATGAAGCGGCAGGGGGTGGCCAATATTTTCCATGCTAGGTGTGTTATTCTCACGATGAGTGTTTATTCACTTGTCATTGCACGAGAGTATGGTTGGTAATAGGGATGCCCAGTCCCGCATGAAATGAAATTAATAACAACAAAATTCCTTGGAAAGTGATGGTATGGAGGTCACCCGTGGATACGGCTAGCCATGGATTGTGAAAGAAATGGTGGAAAGGAAATAAACTTTACTTTCTGTTTGGGAACCACCTATGATGTGTCGAGCATGGAAAATATTGGGAATTCTCGGTCGTTTTCGTTGACAGGAAAAGCATGCCTCTCAAAATAATTTTATCTCTCTAATTTAAGCTTTGAGCTCTGGCACATTTGACAAATCTCTGCTTCCCTCTGCGAAGGGCCTATCTATTTACTTTTATGCAATTTTTATTTTTACTTGAGTCTCCATCTTCTCTTACAAAAGCACCAACTAGAGAGCACTATTGTCATACTTGTGCATTGGATGTAGCTAATATTTGAGTGTGTTTCATGAATGGATAAATGACTGAGCATAATGGGCTAGGGATAACTTTCTTTAGCATTGATATTTTGAAAGACACGGTTGTTTGTTAGTATGCTTGAGTATTGATGTCTTTATATCAAATTATAGACTATTGCTTTGAATCACTCGTGTCTTAATATTCATGCCATGATTAAATTATATGATCAAGATTATGCTAGGTGGCATTCCACATCAAAAATTATCTTTTTTATCATTTACCTACTCGAGGACGAGCAGGAATTAAGCTTGGGGATGCTGATACGTCTCCATCGTATCTATAATTTTTGATTGTTTCATGCCAATATTCTACAACTTTCACATATTTTTGGCAACATTTTATATTATTTTTGGGACTAACCTATTGATCCAGTGCCCAGTGCCAGTTCCTGTTTTCTGCATGTTTTTTGTTTCGCAGAATATCCATATCAAATGAAGTCCAAATGCAATAAAATTACACGGAGAATTATTTTGGAATATATGTGATTTTTGGGAGGTGGAATCAATGCAAGGCGGTGCTCGTGGGCCCCACGACGCACCAGGGCGCGCCAGGGGGGGCCAGGCGCCCCGTGGTGCCTCGTGAGTCCCTCGAAGGTCGGTTGGTTCTCTACTTCGGGCGCAAGGAAGATAATATCCAGAAAAAAATCGTGTTAAAATTTCAGCCCAATCGGAGTTACGGATCTCCGGAAATTTAAGAAACGGTGAAGGGCTAGAAAAGAGGAACGCGAAACAGAAGAGAACAGAGAGAGATATCCAATCTCGGAGGGGCTCCTGCCCCTCCGCCGCCATGGCAGCCATGGACCAGAGGGGGAACTCTCCTCCCATCTAGGGGGGAGGCCAAGGAAGAAGAAGAAGGAGGGGGGCTCTCTCCCCCTCTCTCCCGGTGGCGCCGGAGTGCCGTCGGGGCAAGGATCGTGACGGCGATCTACATCAACAACCTCGCTACCGTCAACACCAACTCTCTCCCCCTCTATGCAGCGGTGTAACACCTCTTCTCCCCGCTGTAATCTCTACTTAAACATGGTGCTTAATGCTACATATTATTATCCAATGATTTGTGGCCATCCTATGATGTTTGAGTAGATTCGTTTTGTCCTATGGGTTGATTGATGATCGTGATTGGTTTGAGTTGTATGTTTTATTTTGGTGCTGTCCTATGGTGCCCTCCGTGTCGCGCAAGCGTGAGGGATTCCCGCTGTAGGGTGTTGCAATACGTTCATGATTCTCTTATAGTGGGTGGCGTGAGTGACTGAAACACATACCCGAGTAAGGGGGTTGTTGCGTATGGGAGTAAAGAGGACTTGATACTTAATGCTATGGTTGGGTTTTACCTTAATGATCTTTGGTAGTTGCGGATGCTTGCTAGAGTTCCAATCATAAGTGCATATGATCCAAGTACGGAAAGTATGTTAGCTCATGCCTCTCCCTCATATAAAATTGCAACAATGATTGCCGGTCTAGTTATCGATTGCCTAGGGACAAATAACTTTCTTGTGTTACACAAACTTTCTACTAAACAACTAACTTTTATTATTTTGCAAATTACTCGTAGTTTTATTCTTGCAAAGTACTTCTAGTTTTATTCTTGCAAACCTATCCTATCACCTACAAAATAGTTTCATACTTGTTCTAGGTAAAGCGAACGTTAAGTGCGCGTAGAGTTGTATCGGTGGTCGATAGAACTTGAAGGGAATATTAATTCTACCTTTAGCTCCTCGTTGGGTTCGACACTCTTATTTATCGAAAAAGCTACAATTGATCCCCTATACTTGTGGGTTATCATAGTCCCGGGCCGTAATCAAACCGGGACTAAAGGGGCGGACGAAAGGTCTGTTTTCTACTAGTGCATGTGCACTCAGCACCACATAATATACGCCATGTACTCTACAAGTTTTGACATTAAGACTTTCCGTCACTTTAGCAGACTCTCTGTGGTCAATTCTCATCCGCATCAAACTCGATAGATCTATCACCAACTTGAACATGGTACTCACCAACACTACCTCAACATCCTCTCTACACTTTGTCTGACCACCAGTGTCCTAATCTGTCGTCGTGTTTCTTGCTTAGCACACGCCTCGCTGCTATCACCAAATCGAGTCTCTAGGACATGTTGTCCCAGTCAAGCATCTTGGGTAGCTAGGCCACACCATCACAAACCCCACTGCAGAGAACCACCGGCTATCGCCCACCGATGTCCAGTTTCACGTATCCTTTGGACGACTGGGTCCCATCTTGAACAACATGTCACTCACTTTTACCGCGGAATTAGGATTCAACTCTCTAGATCCTTACACTGTAACCCCTCCTTCAGCACCGAGCGAAGTCTTCCAACAGACTCCAACTCCACCTTGAACAAGACTCCACAGTAGATGATTTGTCCACCCTCGCGCCCGTTGACTTCAAGCTCCCGTGTGTACACACTCTTGAATCGAACCCGCGTCATCGCCATGTTAAAGCGCACAAGCCTTTAGACTCGCGCCACGTGTTTCCACGCCCAAAAGTCGGTCACCATCAACATCACTATCCTATGTTGCTATCGCTGAAATCACCGTCATCTTCTATTTTGACCGACATCCTTGTCGATCCGCCAGACTATCCAGGACACACGCCTTTTATGTCTGACCCCAACCAAACTTGTCCGACTGCAACCATGCTCCTCACATGGGTTGTGTCAGCTCAGCACATCACCATACATTGATCGATGCCCTGTAAAACATGATCCCTATATAGCGCACTCCAGCCTCTGCAATCATCCTCCACGAATTTTCATCCATCACCTGATACTTCCATCTTAGTGTATTGGCTTCTACAATGCCTTCAAACATCACTGCTATGCCGTATTGGCTTCTACAATGCCTTCAAACATCACTGCTCTGCCAACATTTTTTCACTTATTGGCCTTGACTAGGGCTAACTGCTTGGAAAAATAACCAAGCTACTCCACCACTACCGTAAGATCCAACCACGAAACAATATCCTTTGGTCCTCACGTGGTGGTGCTTCTCTTGGCACAAACTCTTATTTTTGTCTGAAAATGATCCAGATCTATTATCAAAGTTGATTGGAAGAAAAAAGCACCTCAAACATAATAAAAATTACATCGAGATTCCGAGACCACCGAATAACCACTAGCGCCGTCAGAACGAGCCGTCGAGGTGCCACTGTCGCCGCTCCCCTACGGGAGCCGGCTTGACCTTGTCGATGACAGTCGGGAAGTCTTCGTGCACTTGCCCCGAAGGTCCAGCGCCCTGGAGCCGCAGTCCTCGTCGTTGAACCCTTGAATAGATCTGAAGCATCTGACACCAAATCTCGCCACATGACGAGAAACCCTAACCTCACCGCCCCAAGGAGACAACATGAATTTACGCCGAAGCTCCCTTGACTACGTCCAGATGGACGAAGTCGTGGAGGATCAAAGTCCGAAAGACAAATTCGAAGAAGAAGCGTCGCCATCCGCCCGAACGTCGCACATGCGAGGATTAAAAAACCCTAGCCTAAACTACTAACCGGAACGAAGGCACCGTGATTCCCATCCCTACCACCAGTTGCCAGAGTGGCAGGCAGAGGGGAGGTGAATCCAAGGGCTCACCTGCAAAGCCTGAAGGTGAGAGTTTATCCTAGCAGCCAAGGGATAAGGGAGGGAAAGAGAAACCATAAATTGGTTCTCAACTTGGCACAAACTCTGACGATTGATGTTGCTTTTTCAGCCAACCTCACTGCTACCAGATGCAAAGCTACCAGGTGATTAGTTTCCCAATAATGTTACACCTACGAAACCATTATGAAACAATTATGAAGCCTTCCCTATTAACCTCTCCAACCCCCATGATTTCAACCGGGTGGGCCCATCTCCTTGATTTCCACCCAACCAGAAAAGCCCACCTAAGCATCTACATAAATCACGTAAAATGAATTAATGAATTACGTAAGTGCAGAGAGCAACTAACTGAGGGGCACCCCTTGTGGGAGCCCCTCAAGGGTCAATTTTGATGGACTGAGAACGTGCCACTTGGGGCACTCTTAGCCGCCGCCACGTGTCGGGTGCTAGGCGCTCCCTTAGAATATTTTTTCTTTTCTGTAGGCATTTTTGGGTTTTGGATATAAAAAATTTGGCTTTCCGGTTTTTACTCGGTTTTCCCTAAGTTTTGGACAAAGAAAATTTCGATTTTTTGTGTGTGTGAAAAAAAACATGTTCTCTTTTTTTTCCGCGAGACACACAAATTTACTTCTCGTAGAGGCATAGATGTGCTTCCGTGAGAGGCACAATTGTGCCTCTTGAAAAAGAAAAAAATACGTGTTTTGTTGCTTCTGTGAGAGTCATAGATTTATTTCTCTTGTAGGCATAGATTTGCCTCTCGAAATAGGAAAAACGTCTTTTTTGCTTTTGCGAGAGGCACAGATTTACTTCTCATGGAGACATGGATTTACTTCCGCAAGAGGCGTCTCTCGAAAAAGGAAGAAAAACGCAATTTTTTTTCTTCCACGGGAGGCACATATTTGCTTCTCGTGGAGGTACATATTTGATTTCGCGAGAGGCTGTGTCTCTTTAGAAAATGAAAAAAAAAACATGCTTCCTGCTATGGTTTCTTTCCGTCCGGGTTTTTTTCGTAAAAAATAAGTTTGTCAAAATCTATCAACATGGAATCTAGTTTCGAAGATCTCAACGCAAGAATTCAACAGTGAAAACGATTCAGGATTTAGATGCACGAAAAGATAAAACATTTTGAATAAACAAATCTAAAAAAATGAAAAAAACTCTTACGCCCCGCTTGGATGATCGTTTCCGCTCCGTATCTGGCCGGTTTAAAATACACAACTCGACGCGTCATTTCGTTTCCAGGCGGAAATCACGTACTGACCGTATAATCTTACACCCATTCCAAGCGGGGCGTTAGGTGGGAGTGACCTGACTTGTGATTTCGGTAAGGAGTGAGTATCAGGTGATACGGGAGCTTAGATGCTCCCGTGATATGAACTTCCGCGAACCATTGGATCTGATATCCAACGGTCACAGAGAGAGCTCCTGCAACTTTGCAGAAAAATCCTTCAAGAATCTGATATTTACGTGCAAGTCCAAGAGCATGGCTGTCACCCTTAGATCTCACATCCAACGGCTGGCGGAAGCCTGTATCATGGTAGCACTTAAACTCTTGTATCACCTGATATTTTCCGGTAAGTGTAGCATGCAGCCGCGCTGATTGATTTGTTGCTGCCTGAACGTACATGCTAGTTTTTCATAACAAATCTCACGTGCCTGCATGCAGATTGTACTGAGAAAAAACTGCACATACGTACTCACTCCAGCGTTGGCCTCCAACAGCGGCATTTCCTATTCGGCGCCTTCGCGCCCGTTAACCCAAAAAAGGTGCAGGTGACAGGATTCAATCCGGTAACCACTACTTTCGAAGGAAAGCACGCAAACCACTAGGCTATCCCACCCGTTGTGATATATATGCTTTTTTATTTCTTTTACTATTTGTTTTCTTCAGTTCGTGGTTTTTTCTCTAGACGTTTTTATTCAGTTTTTTTTTTTTTTCTCCTATTTCTTTAAATGCGCGGATTCCTTTCAAATTCATGAACTTTTTTTCAAAACCGATGAACCTTTTTTTCCCAAATCCATGAACTTTTACTCAAATTCGTGAACCTTTTTTTCAAAATCGATGACTTTTTTTTTGAATTTGTGAACTTTTAAAAAATTCGATGAACTTTTTGCAATTTCGATGAACTTTTTTCAAAGTCAATTAACTTTTTCAAATTGATTAACTTTTTTTTCAAATACGATGAACTGTTTTCAAATTTGATGAACTTTTAAACATTTTTCAAATTCGATGAACTTTTTTCAAGTTTTTTTTCAATATTTATGAACTTTTTTCCCAAAATCAATGAACTTTTTTCAAAATTGATGAACTGTTTTTCAAAATTGATGAACTTTTTTCAAATCGATGAACTTTTCTTCAGATTTGTGAACTGTTTTTCAAAATTGCTGAACTTTTTTTAAATTTGATGAACTTTTTCAAAATCGATGAACTTTTTTTAAAAAAATTTGAACTTTTTTTAAGTTTGTGTTCCAATTTTCAAAAATCCATGAACGTTTTTGAATTCATGAGCTTTTTCAAATTTTATGAACTTTTCGTTCTTTCCTATTTATTCAAAAGTCAACGGTTGAACCGGTGAACCGTCGCAAATAAAAAAAAATAGGAAAAGAAAAAACAGGAAAACAACTGCGTTTTGAACGGGTTGCATTTTAAGGATAGAAAAAGGAAAGTAGCACGTCAGGTGTGATGGACGACTTGGTCAGTCCGCTCGTTGCTTAAACCTGGCCATCTCGGTTCGAATCCTGCTGTGCACACCTTTTTTGGGGATTTAAAGGGAGAAAAAAAGAAGTAATAATGGGCCAGCCCACTAGGCGTTGTAGCGGGCGCCGGTTGCGTTCCGCGAAGCTGTTAGTGCTGAATAGAAGCTCCCTCCAACAGCCACCAGCCGCGCTGACTCCTGCGGCTTGGCTTACCCACGGGCCTTAAACAGCTGAGCCTCGGCCGTTTCACTTGGGCCTTGAGCGCCCGGCCGGCCCTTCTATAGCACGGGTCATCTCCGCCTGGTTTCCATTGTCTTGGCCCATCTCTTGGGCCTTGTTAGGCGTTTTAGAGGAAAACCTATCACAGAAGGGGAAAGGTATAGGGCGAGTTAGGCGTTTTAGAGGACGAGCTACATGAGTCTCGGAATCACAGCCCAACGTCCGGCCATTGGGATAGTGCGCTGTAGGTTTTTCTTTCCTATACGTGATAGATTTTCGTGATATACAGAGGTGCCGTGGGCAGGTGTGCTCGCATTATACATGAGCCTCCGTAGAGTTCAGTGTTCGCCCGAACATGTGCGTGGTGCTGTGGGCGGATTTGAATTTGCAGAGATGCTCGTGGGGCTAGGCCGATGGGAATAATAAATGAAGTAGATGGGCGTGGTGGGCAGATCTTTTAAAATACATGAACCACTTTTTAAAGTACGCAAATATTTTCTTAAAACTGTGTGAACATTTTCTTAAAAAGTGCATGAATATATTTTTGAACGGTGTGATCACTTTCTTTAACATTGTTAAGAATTAATTAGATATGGTTAATTATGGATAATCTCCTCCTTGTAAACCGACAGGCGGTTAGCCTGTTCTAACCGTCGCGTCTCTCCTCGCTCCCTCCCGAATGGATATGTCCATTCGTTCGCGTCCCTTCAGGGATATATAATGTACAGACATCATCTATGAAATAAACAGAGATTCATTTGTCTTCCTTGTTTCACATCACGTTATCAGCACGAGTCTCTCCCCTGAGAGAGAAAGGCCGGAGGCGCCCGACGAGGCGCAACGCAAGGCGAGACGGTGACAAGAGGTGACGGAGCGGTGCGGCACGGCACTCACCGGCATGTGTCGAAGCGGCGGTCCAAGTAGGCGCTACAGCATCCTCGCACGGCTCTCCGGGTCGCGGCGCTGGCGGCTGTGAATGGCCGGCGCTCGGCGCGGCTTACTGCTACAAGGCCAAGCCCGGCGAAAAGTAGGATGTCGACTACACGGTGCTGGCTGCAAGGGCGGCGTCAGATCGGGCATGCATGTACAATTACAGGAAATCAATCAGGAGCAAGAATCACTTCATCGAATCCAACAGATGCAAATGAAGAAAGAATGAAGCGTACTACAAGTAAGAAACTACTCACGATTGATTGCGTTTTTCATGCATATGGTACGGCAGGACCGCAGGACCCATGTACTTCGGCGTCGACGACGGTCTCTGTAGTACTAGCGTAGACGGAGCCGCGGAAGCAGACCGAGCGTCCTCAACCACGGCGACAGCGGATAACACGACACGGCTCACGTCCTCGTGACATGGCGGCTTCTTGCAGAGGCGGCTTTGGGCGGTGGCCTAGCCGGCGAGGCGCAGCAGCGCTCCATCCGGCCGACTGGCGGCGTGCCACGCGTGCGCGGCGCACGGCTGTCGCAGCGCTGCTAGGCCGGCGGCCTGGTATGACCGTCGCGGAGGCCAACGAAGCAGCCCTTGGCCGGCAAGCGCGGCCTCACTACCGGGCACCGGCGGCGGCGGTCACGGGATATCTTCCGATTGGTAACAGAGGAAGGAGATAACCTTATCTTCCTTGCATTCTATTGTTTTGGTCCTTTGAGATTCTGTTATTTAAGTATGTGGAATAGCCCTCAATGCTATGTTAATCCCGAGTAAGTCCCTACAGTTTACATTTGGTCCATTGGGGATCTGAATTTTGCAGTTTTAGCCACCATGCTTGTTATTTTGAGCACTTTTAACCATTTGATTGTGGTTATTATGATTGATCGAAGCGGCGGCTCGATCAGGAGGACTGACTAGGGGATGTCGTGGCAGCTGGATAGGGTAAACCCTAACCGTCCATGCCTCAAATTTCGTTGTGAATAAAAAGAAAAGAAAAACTTGGGTCGAACTGTTTCGGCGTTTTCTTCTTCTGTTTTAGCTTTTAGCTAAGAAATTTTTGCTCCTATGCGTTTTTATAGTAATTTATGGTCTATATTACTATATTGTAAAGCACATTAGGATATCAACATATTCAATTAAGCAATTGGATTATTGCTATATGTTGATGATGCTTGAAAATTAATTTACTAGAGAGTAAATTAATGGGCATGAAGATTTCATGCAGGATATGTTGAACATATCCGGAATGAATTTGCTGAGTTTGCCTGAATCTCAGTTCCACCATAACGGCACATGCTCACGGGGCTCTTGCTATGGCTGATATAGCATAGTATGCTGCATTGCACTTCATCTCACATCACCTACACCCTGATCTGTTGGGATCAATAGAGAGTGGTGATGATACGTGAAGCGCATAGGGAATGGGCATTGGTCCGATTCCATGACTTTGAGTCTGTGGTACCATGCAACTCTGATGGGCATCAAATCTACTCAAAGTTTGAGATTCTGAAATTGCGCAGTTTTAAATGCCAATCTCATTGATGAAATTCTCTCCACTTTCAATCCTTCTACGACGATTTTTGCTGAACAATATCGTCAGCGGTATAGGAAAATGGAGATGTGATGAGAAGAAGAATAAGAATGGTGTTCAAAAGGGCAAGTCATTTCAAGGAAAATGACGAGGCTAGCAACTCTGATGGTTGCTATAAGTGTGGTTGTATAACCCAGATTGCAAGGAAATGTGATATTCCTAAGCATCTGGTGGATCTATACACGCAATGAATTGCGAAGGGCAAAAGGTTCATGGGAGCCAGTGTGAAGCTTACTTCACTAGACATAACAATGATGTCCCAATGGTTAAAAATTCCTAGATGTTCCTTAGAACATGGGCAACCAGGAACATGCTCAGCAAAAGGAGGGTCCACTACTTAGTGTCGATGACATGCTAGTGGACTTCGCTACCAGTGACATACAATGTATGTATTTCTATGTGAGTTTATATGTATATTGAACTATATAGAAACCTATGGAAATAATCCAATTGAGAAGGAAACATGTTAAGTGGAAACTGGGTCTATAACATGAGTTAAGGGAGATAAGTATTTCCATACTCCTGAGAAGAGTAGTGGAAGTGTCATGACAATTGTTGGTCGTGATGTGGTAATTGTTGGTTCTGGTCAAGCCGCAATTGCACTCCTTGTGGGTACTACATGCTAATCATGGATGCATTGATATATCTAGATTCTACTCGTACCTTGCTGAGTTTTAAGGATATCCTCAATGGTTTCATAATGAAACTCATAAAGTGAGTGAGGTTGGAAGCCTACTCATGACTCGGCTAAAGGGATTTGCATGAAATCCTAGAGTAAATGTCTTCTCTATATTTTGGATTGTATTATACATACATTAACTTGGATACGCATTGGGCGTATAAGATAATTTCCTAGAATTTTGATGAGTTCAAGATATGGCATAGTTGCCTTGGTCATCCTGGTATTGTGATGATGAGAAAATTATTGGGTTCCACAATACACAATCTAACAGTGTGAATTTTCCAAATTCACTGGATTTTTTTTTATGCACGGTATGTGCAAATTGGGAAATTTGTCACACGGCCATCTTATCTCAAGAAAGAGGATGCGCCACTAGATTTCCTTAGACATGAGATATATGTGATTCAATCCAACCATTATATGGAATATTCAAATATTTCATAGTGCTTTTGGATGCATCAGCAGGATGTTCCAATGTGTGTCTTACTTAAGGAACCATGCTTTTTACAAAGTTGATTGCTCAGATCATTAATTTGAGAGCAAATCATCCCGAGAATGGGATAAAATCCATCAGAATTGATAATGCCGCGGAATTTAGTTCGTGGGCATTTGATGTTTACTGCCTAGATTGAGGCATAGCTGTGGAGCATATTGGTACTTTGTGTACATACCCAGATTGGTCTTGCGGAATCACTTGTCAAGAGGACAAGTTGATAGCAAGATTGCTCCTACAGAATTGTAATCTCCCAACATCTAGTTGGGGACATTGCAGTTTTACGTACTGCATATACAAATTCAACGAACTGCATATTATACGATCTTCCCGTTGCAGTTAGTACGTGGAAGTCGGCAAGTATTTCCCATCTGCAATAATTCGGTTGCGTTGGATACGTACCGATTTCACCACCGCAACGTACATCTATGGGCCCTCATAGATAAATGGGGATCTATGTGAGGTGCAATTCTCCGTCAATCATAAAGTACCTAAAGTCTCTAGAATGAGACTTGTTTATGGCCCAGTACGTTGTTTATATTTCGATGAGGATATTTTTTTTCCGGCATTAGGGGGAGACAAGAACCACATTGAATGCCGGGAAATAGAATGAGATGTGAATAGACATCTAGTCGTTAGGTCCACGTATGAATGAATCTGAACTGGAGGTTCAGAAGATCAATTTGCAAAATATCGCAAATAATCTGCCAGTTGCATTTACTGAATATAAAGGTGTCACAAAGTAAAATGTTCCCGTAGTGAATGTGCCAGAGAGAGTGGATGTGACCTATAGGTCCACTCGGCCACCCATGAGGGGGAGGAATCTGGACACAAGAGGACAATGCTTCACGGAAGCGTCCGAGGGGAATGAGGAATCCTCAAACAGTAAATGCAAGTCAACTTCATGTTGACATTCAACCTAGGGTTGAAGGACACCTGAATGATGTTGGACACATCCAAGACCCAACACAAGTGTGCACACAAATATTGGTGTTGGGACATCGGAAGACCTTGACTTAATTGTTGTGGGAAATCACGAAGAGTCAAAAGGTAATGATGAAATATCCACTATGTATATGGATTCGGGAGAATCATATAATAAAGACTACATTATGTCGACATTTATTTCTCCTCGAGAATTGCAAAAGACCTTGAATTGGATCTAGAACTTAAGTTCATGCATGGCTGAGTGTCTTGAACGCTCTGATTGATCCAAAGGAACGCAACAATTGAGGAGTCGCTCGCTCTCAAGAAGAGGGGGTATTGACCTGATCAGTAATACCCACTCCTCTAAATGTGTTCTCTAGGGGAACACAATGGGTTTCTGTTCATGAGATGAACGAAAACAATGAGGTGGTAAGACATGAAGCGAGGCTTGTAGCACAGGGGTTCACGCAGAAACCCGTCATCGTTTAAGATGAAACATATTCTCTTGTTGTGAGTGGAATAACATTTCGATATTTAATATCACTGGCAGTGAATAATGAATTTGTATATCCAACTGATGGATGTTGTGACTACATAATTATATGGGTCACCTAATTCGGATATCTATATGATAGTTCCCGAGGGAACGAAGATTCCGAGTTTAATCGCAACATGTGTTGCGTAAAGCTTCAGAAGTCATTATGGCTTGAAGTAGTCGGCAATGATGTGGTAGAACCGACTAAGTGAGTTCCTTTATTAGAAAGTTACTCAAACATTGATGATTGTTCATGTATGTTCATCAAGAAATCCAAAGAGGGATTTTGTACAATTCCGTGTATGTTGATGATCTGACTATCATTGGAGCTACACAAGAGATACATGATACAATCATATCATCTTGAGACGGAGTGTAAGATGTAAGATTTGGTTGAGGCCAAACTTTGCTTGAGTTTGTAACTTGAGCGTATTCCTTTGTGAATACTTGTTCATCAGTCTGTATTTATCCAAAAGATTGTTGAAAAGTTCAACATGGATAAGTCATATCCATCAAAGAATTATGGTGTGTGAGATCTCTTGAGTAATGGAGATAAATACCCATTTGTACCTTATGACGGTGATGAAGAGATATTGGAACCGAGTCTCCATATCACGGTGCAATTGAAGCACGAATGTATCTAGAGAACTGCACCAGGCCTGGTATATTATTTGCAGTGAATTGATTGGCTAGATACAATGCATCACCAATAAAAGGTATTGGGTTGGTGTGAAGAATATTTTTAGATATCTTCTGGACACCATAGATATTGGTTTGTTCTATGAGAAAAATCAATATATGACCATGGTTGGATGTAGAGATGCTGGGCATGTATCAAATCCCCATAACCCCACATCATAGACTGGTTTATCTTCTCGATTGAAGGTATAACCTTCTCTTGGAAGTTGAAAAGATAGTCTTTAGTGACTGCATCCACTAATCATTCTGAAATCATTGATTTGTATGAAGCATCACATAAATGTGTATGACTTTGCAGAATGATGAACTTTGTTGAAAGTTCAAGTGGGATTGGTTGGTAGGAACCACCCACCATTATCTATGAAGATAATGTTGTTTGTATTACGCAGATGCAGACAGGTTATAAAAAGCAACATTAGAATGTGTATGGCTCTAAAAGTAATTTATTCCCCATGAGTTGAAGATAAATATCTTGCAAATGAAGTCATGCGATAATTTTGGTGATTTATTCACAAAATTTTTACCAAGTTCTTCATTCCAGAAATATGCTAATGGAATTGGTATGAGATGACTTTGTTATTTGCAAGGTTCAGGGGGAGTGTACTCCTGAACGATAACCTGTTCAAGATCGCCGGATCTTTGATATTGCACTCTTTTCCTTTATGAGTTTTTCCTATATGGTTTCTCATAGAAGGTTTTTAATGAGCCAATAGTAATACAAGCATTGTGATATGTCATTTTCTCCTTATTTTCCCACTGGGTTTTTGGAAGGAGTTTTTCATGGCATATTATGTATATCTCCTCATATTTTTCCCACAGGGTTTTTGGAGAAGCATTTTTCAAGATGATGACTCAACATAATCAAGGCGGAGATTAGGGGGAGTGTTAAGAATTAATTAGATATAGTTAATTATGGATAATCTCCTCCTTGTAAACCGACAGGCGGTTAGCCTGTTCTAACCGTCGCGTCTCTCCTCGCTCCCTCCCGAATGGATATGTCCATTCGTTCGCGTCCCTTCAGGGATATATAATGTACAGACATCATCTATGAAATAGACAGAGATTCATTTGTCTTCCTTGTTTCACATCAAACATGATGAGACATTTTTTTGAACTATAGATGAACAATTTCGAAATACACTATGTATAATTTAATGCAAGGTATTTTTATTACAAGACGAAGTTTTTTTTTAAATCATGATGATTTACTTTCTTAAAATACATGATGAACATGTTTAATAAGCGATGAACATTTCTTTACATGATGAATATTTCTTGAAAACACGATGAACATTTTCAAAGTACCACGATTTTTTTTAAGAAACGGTGAACATATTTTTAGTATACACTATGAATATTTTTTCAAAGGCACGATGACCGTTTTTGAAATACACGATGTAATTTGTCAATACACTATGAACAATTTTGATGTGTGACATTTTATAATACACAATGAACCTTTTTGAAAATCACGGTGAATATTTTGAATACACAATGAACATTTTTTATAAACACGACGGACATTTCTAACACACGATGAGCAGTTTTTTAAATGGACGATAAACACTTTGAAGGTACAAAAAGCTTGTTTTATGACACAGTGAACATTTTTTTTAAATACAAGATGAATATTTTATTAAAAAACACGATGACCGTTCTTCAAAATACACGATGAACATGTTTAAATAGACTTGTATTTCAGAAATGTCCGTCGTGTCTTAAAAATGTCCGTCGTGTCTTAAAAATGTCCATCGTGTTTTCCAAAAAAGGTTCATCGTGTAGCGCCGCGATCAAAACTGTTCTTAGTGTGTATTTTAGAAATATCCATCGTGTATCTTAAAAAGAGTCATCGTGTTTTAAAAATATGGTCATCGTGTCTTCAAAAAGGTTCTTCGTACTTTAAATATGTTCGTCATGGTTCTAAAAAAATGTTCAACATGTATTAAAAATGATCATGTTTTAAGAATGTTCATCGTTTCTAAAAAAACTTCATCGTGTAATAACAAAATGCCGGAGCATCGCCGGAGCGCCACCGCCGCTGCCGTACATCCTCCGGAGTGCCGCCTGACCTTTGTCGAACCGCCGCGTCATCACCTACCAAATGACAAATGTGTCCTTTGGATGTCAAACTGATTATTGGGGGCGTTCATTAGGGAACTGCTGGAGCGTCCATCCCAATAACCATAAAAATGTTATTAGGGAGTCCCGATAGTTGATTATTGGGGGACTTTTTTTATTAACTGTTGGAGATGCTCTAACACGCATGCAACGGCAAGACAATTTAACCGCTCGGTACCCAGTATTTGAACAACGTTCTACTAAACGGCTAGCAAGTTTGGACAGGCATATCAAGCCACACGGGTGCCCATGTTCCTCACGGTTCTCATTTGAACATGTTGGATGGTACGAAGGTACGTTTTTTTTTTTTTTTTTTTTTTTTTTGCATGGTGGTACGAAGGTACGTGTGCATGCGGAGGTACATGGGATTGCAGTGTCAATAAAAGAGGAATACGGTGGCTGGTAAATACGAGCGAATAATATACGTTTGTCCGCGTCTGCCACTGATCGCTACCTAGCCTAACGTGCAGGATAACGAGCGCCAGGCAGCTCGGCCTCCAAACGGCATTTCCGACCAGCAGGGTATATTCTCTATAAGAGGAATTGTTTATGAGTTCATTTGGTTCTCACAGGAATGAATACCGATTACAGAGAGCACACTGGCTTAAGTAGAGCAGTTGGAAAGGTAAGAAAGTGAATAGCGCGACAAGTGAAAAACAACAGTGACAGTAAATAACGATTCGATCCAGGCGAGCCCTTGGATCTTGTCTTGAGATTCAATCTTGATCGTCTGCTAACTGAAGAACGTTGGGTGCCTGAATAGCCCCCTGAAAACAAACTTGTCTCAAGGAGTTGTTGGTCGATTGAACCAGCCTTGCACAGTTTGCTTGAAGAATGCCGGGAAAGTGGTCTTGATGAAGTGCGTCCTCCGACAATGCATCATCAGGTGGTAAATTTTCCCACTGCACAAGCCATTGAACGTACGATTGCCACATTATTGTGAGGGATCTGACTAGTTTCAAGGACCATGGTTGTTTCTGTTTGGATTGTGTCGTCCAGAGCAACCAGTGGAAGACCAGCACAGAGCACAACTTGAGGGCCGATATGATTTTTTAACACTGGGTGGATGCTGACATGTGCCGGAAACAGGAGTTTGTACGCCATGTTGCCCACACAAGCAATAACACGAAAGGGGCCATAGAACTTACTTTGGAGTTTGATGTGTGTGCTAATCCCAAAAGCATTGAGACGGTACGGCTACATCTTTAGGTAGACCATGTCACCCACTTTCTGCATATTTCTTCATCCTGGCCTGGGCTGCTGCTAAGTTGACTTTGAGTTTATTCATCAGAGCTTGTCGGTCAGATAAGAATACAACTGCTTCATTGACATCATTTCCAGGGATACTAAACTCACTGAGTGCTGGAGGTGGATATCCATACATGGCTTCAAATGGGGTTTTTGTAGGCAAGAGTGAAAGAAAGTACTGTTACTCTGCCATTGCTAGGCGAGAGAGCCACTTTTTTGGTGATCCAACATGAGTGTTCAAAAAGCAAAGAAAAATCTAGATGAAAGACCGCTACATTGGCAATGCAAACTGCATGATCATTCCTCTCATGCTGCGAAAATCCTCGTCCTTGTACCTATGTCGTTGGTACACCTCCGGTGACACCTCCCGCTTGCCGACCACCGTATCTCCACCCCGCTTCACCTGCAGTCTATTGTCACCGGCCGACGTCCGCCCGACGCCGGCGATGCGTTCCTCGTGGAGGCCAATGTTAACGAACAGCTGGGCCTCGTTGTTGTGGGGCGGGATATCGATGTAGCTCTTCATGTCAAACACCTCCTCGATGTCGCCGGTGTCTGTGTCGTAGACGTACACCTTGTGCCGGCTCGTCGCAAGAAGAATCTTTTGGCCACCGCTGACGCTGCAGAGCGGGACGATCTCCCGCCCCCTGAGCTCGTCGTGGATCGGCATGGGTAGGCTGCCCATGTCGACTCGGCAACGTGCCGACCACGACGGCGACGACCGACTCCACGTCACGAGCAGGAGCACATCGTCCATTATGAGGCCGTCATGGACGACGGCACAGAGGGAGCCGTCGAGGTTGGTGAGGTGGCGGATGCGTGAGGCCAGCCTCGGCGGCGTGCGCACCCACCCGAATCGCTCGGCGCCGACGGAAAGCGACATGATGGGCGCGTCGTGTTCGCGGTCCCTAGCACTACCGTCATCGGCGCAGATCTGCGGGTGCAGAAGCCAGTAGAGAGACCCATCCAGGGCCACCGGTGGCATGCCGTCGACGTGGCACGCGAATCTTGGCGGCGTGTCACCGCCGCCACTGCCACTCGCCGGATGCCGTAAGCGAGCACACCTCGCACTTCTGCTGGCCGAAGATGTTCCTGAAGAGCCTGACCACTTTGTGCTGGCCGGTGGCCGGGTCAAAGCCGAGGCCGGTGCTGGAGAGCTCCAGAGGAAACCGTTTGAGCCGCATCGGCTTCGGAACCAGCGGTGTTATCTCCTCCGCCGTCTCGCACGGCGGCAGGGCAACGTGCTGGCCGCTGGAGAGGTTGAAGAGGTGGTACTCCGCCAACCGGACGTCGAAGACGAGAGTCAGACCACGGCACGGCTTCCCGGACAGCAGGAGGTGCTCTCCGGCGACGTTGCCCAGAGCTGGCGGGCGGTGGCGGGGGGGCGCGCCCCCGTCGACGAGAAGCGAGCACGCGTAGAAGGACGTGGCGACGCCCCTCTCTGTCGGCGAGAAGAAGACGATCTCGGGGTGGCGCGCGGCGGCTGCTCTGGCAGCGTGCGCGGCAACGAAGTGGTGGGAGGCGAGGGCCGCATTCCACGCCTGGCAGACTGATCTGCAGCGCACGGCTGCGGCCACCGGCAGGCGCGTGAGGATCTCGTCGACGATCAGCTCTCCGTTCAGCGGCAGAGGCGGTTCGTCGTGCGAGGACCTGATCCTGGAAGTTGCCGGCGAGGTTGCCATCGTTTGCACGTACGCCCTGGTCGATTGATTCGAGACTTACTATTGAGCCGATGTGTTGGTGACGAACGTACGTATATATGATTCTTAGCTTAGGGATCAGCGTCAAGGCGAACGAACACGGAACACGTTGAGTGTCGGACTGTAGAACCGTGTCCGGTCGTGGAAAGGAGTTCTTACATGCTCTCGGTTGGACACGTCAGCCAGAACTGGCGGGAGAACATCGTTCAAATGTCGGATTAATTTGCGCACGTTCGAGGAGACGGGTGCGTACTCAAAGATGACTAGAACATGATCGAGGAGAGGCATGACCGTGGATGATCGAGGAGAGGCATGACCCTGATGATCTGACAGGGTTTTGGCGCACGTGCTTTCTTTTTTGAACACTGTTTGTTAATTATAAGAAAATAAAAAACGATATTTGTAATTTCCAAACGTTCGGAAACTCGCAACAGGTCCGAACGATTCTGTTGCCTTCGATTCTTGATCGAGCGCGCAGATTTCCCCCCGATCCAAACAGTATAAGTGAGAAAAATAAACGCCAACGGGTTGCAGGAATCGAATCCGCGACTCCTCGGTCCTAAACTAAGGGCATCTCCAACGGCAACTCGCAAATTTTCTCCCGTATCTGTCCGCGGACAGAGCGGGATCAGTCCGCGCGGACACGGATGCGGAAGGCCGACATCCAACGCTAGCCGCATACATCCGGCCAACAATTCGAACCAACCGGACGAAATTTGATCAAACAAGACGGATTTCATATAAACAAAGACGGATTTCAATACATTTACATCAACTATAGTCCGGCTCTAGAGGTATAATGAATACCTAATCTAAATGGTCGCCGGCGCCCGTTCTCCGTGTTCGGCCATTAGCCCTGAGAACTGAAGCTTCACCTTCTCCAGCTCCGCCTCGGCGCTCTCCAGCTCCGCCTCCGTAACCTCCGCCTCCGGAGACCCGGCAAGCGCAGATGTCCGCCTCCACGTCGCCGCCAAGCGACTAATCGGCCGTCGATGTTGAGCCCATCAAGCTTGGCATCGACGGGAGGGGAGGAGCGGTGGCCTTCCTGGGATCCGAGCGGCGGCGACCCCCCGTGCACAACTCTTCCTCGCTGCCGGCGGCACCCGCGGACGTGCCGGCTTCGTTGTCATGGCGGCGGGGCGCAGCCTCGACGTTGTCCTCCTCGTCGTCGGTCCCGCCGAACAGCGCCTCGCCCCCCTCGTCGCACTCCTTGGACGCAGCCGCCACCTCCGCCATCCGCTGCTGGTACCGCCAACGGGCGAGGCGGATCTCGCGGGCGGAGCGGTAGGACTGGAGCAGCGCCTCCTGCTCCGTCGGGTCCGCGTCCGGCGCTACTGCCCTGCCGGCACCGATCTGCTCCTCTGCCTGCAGGTGCTCCTGGAGGACACGGTGGTTGTAGGCGGCGTCGGCCTGCGTCTCCCGAAACTTTTCCTCCCGCTCCTCCCGCACCATGTCCATGTAATGGGCACGGGCCTCGCCGATGGTCATGGTGCAGCGCATCGGCGAGAGAGGCGCGGCGGAGGAGGGTGATACGTCTCCAACGTATCTATAATTTATGAAGTATTCATGCCATGTTTATAACAATTCTATATGGTTTTGGTATGATTTGATTAGAACTAACCCGGACTGACGATGTTTTCAGCAGAATTGCCATGGTGTTGTTTTTTGTGCAAAAATAAAAGTTCTTGTAATTGGATGAAACTTTTGGAGATTTTTTATGGAATAAATAAAAAATACTGGAACCAAGACCCACTAGAGGGGGGCCACCCAGTGCCCACGAGCACCAGGGCGCGTCAACCCCCCCAGGCGCGCCCTGGTACCTCGTGGGGCCCACGTGGCGCCGTCTGACCTGATTCCAACACTGAAAAATCCTATAAATAGAGGAACCCCCAGAAATAACCCTAGATGAGTTTTTACGCCGCCGCAAGCCTCTGTACCTCCATGATCTCATCTACAGCCCTTTTCCGGCACCCTGCCGGAGGGGGAATCATCACCGGAGGCCATCTTCATCATCCCGGCGGTCTCCATGACGAGGAGGGAGTAGTTCACCCTCGGGGCTGAGGGTATGTACTAGTAGCTATGTGTTTGATCTCTCTCTCTCTCTGTCGTGTTCTTGATATGGCACGATCTTGATGTATCGCGAGCTTTGTTAATATAGTTGGATCATATGGTGTTTCTTTCCTCTCTATCCTTGTTGTGATGAATTGAATCTTTTCCCTTTGAGGTTTCGTTATTGTCGGATTGAATATTCAGATTTGAGAACACTTGATGTATGTCTTGCATATGAATACCCGTGGTGACAATGGGGTATTATATTGATTCACTTGATGTATGTTTTGGCACTCAACTCGCGGATTCCCGAGGTGACATTGGGGTAATCTATGCATAGGGGTTGATGCACGTTTTCATTATCTTTTCTTCGATAGAAACTTTGGGGTGCTCCTTGGAGTTCTTTGTGTGGATTGAATATTATGATTATGAAGTTGTTTGATGCATATCATATAATCAACTCACGGATACTTGTGGTGACATTGGAGTATCTAGGTGACATTAGAGTTGGTTGATGTGTATCATATGGTGTTATTTTAGTACAAACTCTAGGGCTGTTTGTGACACTTATAGGAATAGCTCAATAGATCGATCGGAAATGATAACTTTGAGGTGGTTTCGTACCCTACAAACAATTTCTATCTTATGTTCTCCGCTAATAAGAACTTGGGAGTGATTCTTTATCGCACGTTGAGGGATGGTTATATGATCCAATTATGTTAGCATTGTTGAGAGATTGCACTAGTGAAAGTATGAACCCTAGGCCTTGTTTTTAAGCATTGCAATACCGTTTGTGCTCACTTTTGTTACTTGCTACCTTGCTGTTTTTATATTTTCAGATTACAAAAACCTATATCTACTATCCATACTACACTTTTATCACCATCTCTTCGCCTTACTAGTGCACCTATACAATTTACCATTGTATTGGGTGTGTTGGGGACACAAGAGATTTCTTGTATTTGGTTGCAGGGTTGTTTGAGAGATACCATCTTCAAGCTACGCCTCCCACGGATTGATAAATCTTAGGTCATCCACTTGAGGGAAAATTGCTACTGTCCTACAAAACTCTGCGCTTGGAGGCCCAACACGAGTCTACAAGAATAAGTTGTGTAGGAGACATCAAGCTCTTTTCTGGCGCCATTGCCGGGGAAGTGAGTGCTTGAAGGTATATCTTTAGATCTTGCAATCGAATCTTTTAGTTTTTTGTTTTATCACTAGTTTGGTTTATAAAAGAAAACTATAAAAAATATATGGAATTGAGGTTGCCTCATATTATTCATCTTTATAACGTCTTTTGTGAAAATGATGGAGTGGAAAATTGTGCTCAATTGATAGAAGAAGAATTCATAAAATATTTGGCATAAAATCTTTGAATGATGAGCATGATTGCAATGTTGTTAGTATGAATTCTATGAATATCCATGATGCTAATGATATGCAAAGCTACAAGCTTGGGGATGCTATGTTTGATGAAGATGATATTTTTAGTCCCCCAAGTTTTGATGAGAATATTTATTATGATGATGGCATGCCTCCTGTTTATGATGATTATAATGATAAAAGTGGATCTGGTGAGGTTATGACTTTATTTAGTGATGAATCCACTATTTTGGAAGAGGTCCCAATTGATTGTGACAACAAAGTTGCTATCTATGATGATTATGGTGATGACATGTATGCTATAAAGAATAATGATAACTATGAAACTTGTCATCATGATTTTAATTTTCAATTGGATTATGCCAATCAAGTATCTCATGATAGTTATCTTGTTGAGTTTGCTCCCACTATTATGAATGAGAAGAAAATTGCTTATGTGGAGAGTAGTAAAATTTCTATGCTTGTGGATCATGAAAAGAATGCTTTATGTGATGGATATATTGTTGAATTTCTTCATGATGCTACTGAAAATTATTATGAGAGAGGATCATATGCTTGTAAGTGTTGCAATAATATCAAGTTTTCTCTCTATGTGTTGAAAGTTTTGAACTTATGCTTGTTTTGCCTTCCTATGCTAGTTGATTCTTGCTCCCATAAACTATTTGCTCACAAAATCCCTATGCATAGGAAGTGGGTTAGTCATATGCTTCATGATGCTCTCTTTGTGTTTCAATTCTTCACTTTTTATGTGAGCATCATTAAAATCATCATGCCTAGCTAAAAGGCATTAAAGAAAAGCGCTTGTTGGGAGACAACCCAATACTTATACCTACTGTTTTTGTGTGTCCTCATGATTAAGATACTGTAGTAATCATGTTTTATATGTTTTATTTCAATAATGTGTCAAGTAAAGCCTTTGGGATAGTGTGGATGCTTGTTGATTTGATTCTATGCAAAAACAGAAACTTTTGCGTCCAGTGCAGGAATTTCTATTCTGTACTGAAGCGTAAAAAAATTCTGAAATTTTTACACAGTATTGGGTTACAATTTTTTTACGTTGTCCTAATTTTTCAGAATATTTGGAGGTACAGAAGTACGGTTTTTAAATCGCTTACTACACGCTGTTCTGTTTTTGACAGATTCTGTTTTTGATTCATAGTTTGCTTGTTTTAGTGTTTCCATAGCTTATATTGAGTAATATAAATTGTGGAAATGATATAATACAGTAGGAATTATGTGAGAACAATTATGAATCTTGTCTTGACAGTACCTAAGTGGATGATTTATTTTTATCATACTAACCTATCTCACGAAGTTCCGTTAAGTTTTGTGTGATTGAAGTTTTCAAGTTTTGGGTGAGATATCGATATGAGGAGAATAAGGAGTGGCAAGACCCTAAGCTTGGGGATGCGCAAGGCACCCCAAGGTAATACTCAAGGAAGACTCAAGCGTCTAATCTTGGGGATGCCCCGGAAGGCATCCCCTCTTTCGTCTTCAACACTATCGGTAACCTCACTCGGAGCTATATTTTTATTCGTCACATAATATGAGTTTTGCTTGGAGCGTCATTTTATTCTGTTGATATTTGCTTGGTGTTATCAATAATCATGGTTTGTATCTTTTAGTTCAATAAAATGCCAATTATAGCCTTTACCATGCTCAGTTTGCAAGTTCATGTGTTGCTGTTTGAAAACAGAAAGTTTTCTGTTATGTCCAGAACATTCCTGAATAGTCAGAACATGATAAAAATCTGAAATTTTTATACAGTAAGCATGCATGAGTTCTCTGTCACGTGGTAATTTTTCAGAATTTTTGGTGTTAGGGAAGTATGGATTCTTATTCCCCTTTTACAGACTGTTCTGTTTTGGCAGATTGCTGTTATAGTTGCATTGTTTGCATATGTTTGCGTGTTTAATGTTTCTATTTGAGGATAGGAGTATTAAATATGAAGAGGCATTTAGTATGCAATGTTTAATTATAATTTTTGTGATTTGCTACAGTAGAGAATGTTAAGATTTTGAGTGGATTTATACTAACTTATCTCACGAGTTCTTGTTGAGTTTTGTGTGGATGAAGTTTTTAAGATTTATAGAAACCGTGATATGAGAGGAATTAAGGAGACACAAAAGCTCAAGCTTGGGGATACCCAAGGCATCCCAATATAATATTTCAAAAAGTCTCAAGCATCTAAGCTTGGGGATGCCCCGGTAGGCATCCCACCTTTCTTCATCAACAATTATCGGTCAGTTTTGGTTGAGCCTAAGTTTTTGCTTCTTCACATGAGTTGTGCTATTCTTGGAATGTCATTTTATTTTGTTTTCTTTGTTGTTTGAATAAAATACTTAAGATCTGAAATTTTTAAATGAGAGAGAGTACCCACATAGCTACCTATTTACTTAACTACTCATTTGGTCTTCACTTATATCTTTTTGGAGTAGTTTGTCATTTACTCTTGTTCTTCACTTATATCCTATGAGTAAATTGTTGAAATGAATTGAACATCATAAATTTGAAATTTATATGCTTCATATGCTTGTCCCATGGGGAGTAGTGACTTCACATACAAGAAGTATAACTGGTAAAATTTATTGAAAGTTAACAAACATAGCATTGGTCACTTGAACAATTCATGAAAGAATTTTGAAGGAAGAGAAATTTCACATACAAATATACTATCTTGGAAATCTTCTATGATTGTGAACCCCCATTAATTATTTTCAAGCTTGATCAAGTAGTTGACGTTGGACAAGGAAGACAACATAATGAGTTATGTTTGTTTATATTCACATAGAAGTTATATTGTCATGGATCCTCTAACATGTGGTGCTTGCTTAGGATCTTTTGCTAGCCAAAAATTTGTACTTAGTAGAGATAGTACTTGTGCATCCAAAAACCATTAAACCCAGTTTCGTGCCATGAGTGTCCACAGTATCTACCTATGGATTGAATAAGATCCTTCAAGTAAGTTGTCATCGGTGCAAAAAGCAATAAAAATTGCTCCTAAAATATGTATGATCTTTTATTGCAAGGGAAAATAAGCGTTGTACGAACTTATGATGGTAAAGAAATAAAAGCGATGGACTGCATAATAAAGGTTGCTATCACAAGGGGCAATATAACATGACGTTCCTTTGCATTAAGGGCTTGTGCATCCAACAACAAAAAACGCATGACAACCTCTGCTTCCCTCTGCGAAGGGCCTATCTTTTACTTTTCTGCATTTACTTTTCTGTATTTACTTTTATGCAAGAGTCATTAATGTTCATCCCTATTCCGCTCTATTTATTCTATAGTTGGCAAGCATTATGTGGTAGTGAAAGATCCAGACACATATATCCAGTTGAATATAGGTGATCATGAGTTATTATTGTTGACATTATCCTTGAGATAAATAAGTTGGGAGGCGAAACATTAAGCCCCTATCTTCCTATGTGTTCGACTGAAACGGTTTGTTCTAAAAATATGCTTTGAGTGTCAGCAATCATGGAAGACTAAAAGATGGTTGAGTATGTGGAATTTGCTAGATCAAAGCTCTTACATCGACCCTTCCTGAAAATAAGATGAATTGCAATTGTTTGATGACTGAGAACATAGTTTGTTAGTTTTCAAGAAAGTTTATGGCCTATACTTTAAACATGTGAATAGCTTGCTACTTGATCATGAGAAGTTTTATGAGATGAGCTACTGATTATGATATATATTGATGCTAGAAATAGTGATTGAAATTATCATTGATCAAACTATGCACTATGCTAGCATTCACACTTCATAAATTATTTCTTTTATCATTTACCTACTCGAGGACGAGCAGGAATTAAGCTTGGGGATGCTGATACGTCTCCAACGTATCTATAATTTATGAAGTATTCATGCCATGTTTATAAAAGTTCTATATGGTTTTGGTATGATTTGATTAGAACTAACCCGGATTGACGCTGTTTTCAGCAGAATTGCCATGGTGTTGTGTTTTGTGCAGAAATAAAAGTTCTTGGAATTGGATGAAACTTTTTGGAGATTTTTTATGGAATAAATAAAAAATACTGGAACCAAGACCCACAGGAGGGGGGCCACCCAGTGCCCATGAGGCACCAGGGCGCGCCACCCCCCAGGCGCGCCCTGGTACCTCGTGGGGCCCACGTGGCTCCGTCTGACCTGATTCCAACGCTGAAAAATCCTATAAATAGAGGAATCCCCAGAAATAACCCTAGATGAATTTTTACGCTGCCGCAAGCCTCTGTACCTCCACGATCTCATCTACAGCCCTTTTCCGGCACCCTGCCGGAGGGGGGAATCATCACCGAAGGCCATCTTCATCATCCCGGCGGTCTCCATGATGAGGAGGGAGTAGTTCACCCTCGGGGCTGAGAGTATGTACTAATAGCTATGTGTTTGATCTCTCTCTCTCTCTCGTGTTCTTGATATGGCACGATCTTGATGTATCGCGAGCTTTGTTAATATAGTTGGATCATATGGTGTTTCTTCCCTCTCTATCCTTGTTGTGATGAATCAAATCTTTTCCCTTTGAGGTTTCGTTATTGTCGGATTGAATATTCAGATTTGAGAACACTTGATGTATGTCTTGCATATGAATACCCGTGGTGATAATGGGGTATTATATTGATTCACTTGATGTATGTTTTGGCACTCAACTCGCGGATTCCTGAGGTGACATTGGGGTAATCTATGCATAGGGGTTGATGCACGTTTTCATTATCTTTTCTTCGATAGAAACTTTGGGGTGCTCCTTGGAGTTCTTTGTGTGGATTGAATATTATGATTATGAAGTTGTTTGATGCATATCGTATAATCAACTCACGGATACTTGTGGTGACATTGGAGTATGTAGGTGACATTAGAGTAGGTTGATGTGTATCATATGGTGTTATTTTAGTACGAACTCTAGGGCTGTTTGTGTGACGCCCCCGACTTAATCGTGCACTAATCATACACGCAAATGCACATGATCAATCCTAAGGACTCACTTGAAGATATCACAACACAACTCTAAACACAAATAAAAGTCATACAAGCTTTATAATACAAGCCAGGGGCTTCGAGGGCTCGAATACATAAGCTCGCGATCAAGCGTCAGTGGAAGCAACAAATATCTGAGTACAGACATAAAAGGGAAACAAGTCTGCCTTAAGAAGGCTGAGCAAAACAACGACACTAGATCGAACGGCGCAAGCCTCCTGCCTGGGAGCCTCCGAATCTACTCCTGGTCGTCGGTCTCCACGTAGTAGTAGGCTCCACCAGTAGGGTAGTAGTAGTCGTTGCCGACGGGATCAGCTGGCTCCTGGGCTCCGTCATCTGAACGCATCAATCGGGTATAGGGGAAAAGAGGAGCAAAGCAACCGTGAGTACTCATCCAAATTACTCGCAAGACTTACATCAGAACTATTCTATTTATGCATCGGTATCAAAGAAGGGGCTGTATCTGTGGGCTAGACTGCAGAAATGCCAGAATAGAGAGAAAGGCCTAGCCTATCGAAGACTAGCATCTTCTGCGTCTTGCAGCATAAGAAGAGTGCAGATAATACATAAATATAGTAGTAGCAAGTATAAATAGCCATGCCCAGAGATCCTTCCTCGACTCCCTGCGAGAAAGCGATCCCGGAGCCAACATATTCAAACCATTTCTAGTTGTAGAAGATCAGGATACTTTTTGAGCGTCCTGTTACCGTGGACACGGCTATTCGAATAGATATACTTCCCTGCAGGGGTGCACCAACTTACCCAACACGCTCGATTAACTCAGGCCGGACACACTTTTGCCGGGTCATGCCCGGCCTCGGCTGATCGACACATCGCAGCCCTACCTAGGCTCAACAGAGAGGCCAGCACGCCGGTCTACACCCTAAGCACTCAGGGGTCTTGGGCCCATCGCCCTTTGCACTCCTGCGCGTTGCGTACGCGGCCGGTGAGCAGACCTAGCCCCCTTAATACAAGCGCAGGCTTTCCCAGTCCAATCCGGTGCGCGCCGCTCAACTGCTGACATCTGGAGAGCTTCGGCTGATACATACGACGCCTAGCAGGGATGGCAATTTTATCCATGGATCCGGATACCCGCGGATATCCGACCCGGTTGGGCAAGGGTATGGAGCGCATTTCTGCCCATGGATCCGTGGATCTGGATACCCGCGAACAGCTGGGTTGGGCACGGTTATAATTTCTGCTCCATGGATATCCAATGGATACCCGTATGACAGGTGGTGCCATATGGCAGTGACACTGGACGAAGCAAACATCCAACCCCAAGTCGCTCGCGGTCATAGAAGGTCAAAGCCTGGCCCATGTTCCCTAATCCCCCACAACCCCACTAACCTAATTATTAAACCTAATCTAATCTGGATGCCTTGTGTCAACTCCCAATCCTCCCGAGTCCAGCTCCCTCCCCAGCGCGGCGGCCCTCTGCGCCTCACAATCATCGCCCCGTCGCCTCTCCCTGGCCATCCACCCCATATCGGCGACCGGCCTCGGCGACCAGCATCGGAGACCGGCCTCGGCTACCAGCATCGGCGACCGGCCTCGATGACCAACATCGGCGACCGGCAGGAGGCAACAACTCCAAGGTCGGTGACCCCCGTTCCACTCCCTCTCTCCCTTCCCCAACCGGCGACCGATCTCCTCCTGAATAGTGTACTTGCTGTCTACTTATTCTTGTAGCTTATGTTGTCATTTGTGAATGAACGATGATGAATTATTTTGATCTTTAGGAAGGCTTCATGCTGATTTTTCTATGCCCATGGAGCTCCATGGGTATCTTGGTATCCAATGGGTTTGGGTATGGGCACAAGTTGTGCCCATGGATACTTTGGTGGATGGGCAGAGGGCAGGAAGATGGGTCATGGGTTGGATTTGGACCAGCTCCACCCGCCCCAAACCCGACCCATTGCCATCCCTAACGCCTAGTGCCCATACTTATTCCCTCGTGGTGGTTAGTGCGAAAAGGCCAGAGGCCTACTCAGATCACATATCCTAACCCGTTAATGCTCTGGGAGCTCGCGGTGACAATCAGCGATCCACGATCTGTGGTCCCGTCGCCCCGTCTCGTGGACTTACGGCAAGGGCCAGGAATGCCCGGTCGTGCCACATAATTATCTCGCGGGTACCCTCACGGTCAACCCGACTCCACATTACTCGCGGGTACCCCTCGGGGTCGACCCGCCACCAACAAGGTACAGTAGTAAAAGCGAAGGTAACCGTGTGTTCATCACATCAAGGGGGAATCCGAGGAATCACCCTCGTTGGATTCCTACTTGATGTATCCGTCAAGGTGAACTCGGAGGAATCACCCTCGATGGTTTCACACTTGAGGGGTTGCACGGCAGGGGCATCGTCGGAGGTAGTGAAAGAGGAATCACCCTCGGTGACTCACATCCGACTAGTTACGCTACAGAGATGTCATTAGGAGTGAGTTAGGAGGTATCACCCTCGTCACTCGATAATAGCTCTGTAGTGTCGTGCAACTAAGGGGGGACTGTGCGGTGATGTGTCGGTCTCTGCCTGCCGATCACAATGATCGGGGCACCAGTAATAAAGCGGGGCAACAGGGACAAGGGTGAGGGGGTCACTGATGGATCACTAACCAACCTATTCTAAGCAGTTTAGGATGACAGGTAAAGTAACAACAGCAGGTTACAAAAACAGGCTATGCATCAGAATAGGAGCAATCAATAACAGTAGCAAATTCTAATGCAAGCATGGGAGAGAAAGAATAGGCGATATCAGAATGATCAAGGGGGGTTTGCTTGCCTGGAAGCTCTGCTGAAAGGGACTGGTCGTCAGGGGCGTAGTCGTACTCGGCAGCAGCGTCAGTCTCGGGGTCTACCGGAGAGAAGAGGGGGAGAAACAATAAATAAAAGCAAACAATGCAACACAGATGCATGGCATGGCAGTATGCTGTGCTAGGGGTGACCTAATGCAGCACTACACATTGCAGACGGAGCGGGAAAATATCTGGGGATATTTTCCCGGCTTCGGGCATCTGTCGGACAGATGAACCGGAGGGGAAGGTTCCATGTTTGCAGTGTTGTGGACCTGCGACAGCAACACGGAGTGCGTATTCGGATTCGTCTCGTTTTTCTGATTAACTTTCATGTAGAAAACTTTTTAATCCGAGCTACGGTTTATTTTCTATGATTTTTCAAAGATTTAAACATTTTTTTGAAATTCCTAGAATTAAATTAAATATTAACTTCGAATTTAAACAGTGCAAATACTTTTTATACACAGCAGCAGCTAGCCACTGTGTATGACATGTGGGCCACTGCCTAGTCAGCAGCCCAGTTAGCAGTCAACTCTGTTGACTGTTGACCTGGTCAAACTGACAGGTGGGGCCCCTCTGTCATAGACTGTATATTAAATAGTGGAATAAATTAACTGATTAATCTAACTAGCTAGTGGGTCCCACTATCAGTGACTGCTTCAATTAACAGTTTTAGTTAGTAGATTAATTAGCAGTTCAATTTTTTATAAAACCATTTAATTAGCACGGGGCCCGCATATCAGCGACTGTGTGAGCCCAGTCAGCAGGGTTGACTTGGTCAACCGGGTCAACGGACCCATTGGGCCCACTGGTCAGTGGCCGGTGCCACGTGGCTGCCAGCTCGGCGGTGGTCGGCGGCTCGTCGCCGGCGACGATAAAACACGGCGGAGGCACGGGCTAGCGGCGGAATTCGCGTACAGGCGACCGTTTCGCGCGTGGTTTGTTGCGTTGGAACGTGCGGAACGAGCCGCGGCGATTGGTGGCAGTGGCGTCGCCGGAGATGGCCGGTTGACCGGAACATCATCGGAGGCGGCGCTGGCGTTCGGACGAAATCGGCCACGGCGCTATGGGGCGCGGCAAGAGCAGCGGGCGGTGGCGTTGGGCTCCTACGGCTGCGCTGAGCACGGTTGCGTGCTCAGACGCGAGGTACGGCGACGATGGCTACGGTGGTGAGCTCGGCTGCGGCGGCGGGTACGACCAAGAGGAATGTGGTGGCTACGGGCACGGAGAGAGACCAGGGAGAGAGGGGTTCGGCGCGGCTACTCACCCCGGTCCTGCAGATGTGCAAAAGTGGGCTCGGGGAGGCTTGACGGCGGCGAATCGACGGCGGCAAGCTCGTGTGCCCGAGGTTGAAGACGACGGCGTTGGAGACGACACAGGAGCTTCCGGCTTCGGGTGATCGGTGAAGAGGACGGAGTCGAGGACGGCGAGGCGGTTTGACACGGCGGCGAGGCGCAAGGGCAACGGTGGCCACGAGCTTACGGCGGCGAGGCCATGGCGGCGTTCGAGAGAGGGAGGAGAGCGCGGGAGAGAGAGAGGGATGGGTTAGGGTTTGTCCTCGGGGGCGAGGAGGGACCCTTATCCCCTCCAGAGGCGCTGTAGCGGGCTGTTGTCGAGCAGAGGAGAGGGGGGGCCGGCTGCGGTGATCGCGCGCGCGGTGACAGCAGCTCGGGGAGGAGCAGTAGGAGGGAGACGAGTGGGGGAGCGGGCTGGGCCTCCCTGTAGACTAGAGTCCAGGTACAGTGGGCTCTTTTCCTTTTTCCCTTTTTCTTTTTTTGCCTTTTCTGTTTTGCAAATTGTTTGGCCACCAAAACACTTTTGAAAAATGTGCAACCTGGCCAAATAATTATGTTGCAATATATGGCAGTGTCATAAAAAGTTTGGAAGCCCAATGATTAAATTTGAATTTTCCATAAAGGAAATGGCATTTAAAATGCTGACTTGGCACTGTTTTCATGATGTTAGAGTCATCTAGGGAATTTAGGTGATGTTGTTTTCCTGAACATAAATAGTTATGGAATATTTGCTACCACATGAACTATTTAGTTTCCAAATTTGAACAACTTTTATTTTCACCTAATATTTGAATTGGAATTTGAAATGAGATATGATTCAAATGTGATCAAGCATTGTATTTGATGATGACTTGACAGGATTAACAGATGATCACTGTGCTCATTACATAGGGGTGTTACAATTCTCCTCCTCTAAAAGAAATTCTCGTCCCGAGAATTCGGGAGGTAGAAGGAAGAAGATCGGGGTATTCTTCACGAAGACGATCCTCACGTTCCCAAGTGGCTTCATCTTCAGTATGATTCGACCACTTCACTTTGAGAAACTTGATTGTCTTCTGACGGGTCCGCCGTTCAGCTTGGTCAAGAATGCGGATCGGATACTCCTTATAAGAGAGATCATCTTGCAATTCGAGCATCTCAGGATCCACTGCACGGTTCGGAGATTCCTTGAAGCAATGGCGAAGTTGCGACGCATGGAAAATGTCGTGGATGTGTGAGAAGTGAGGCGGCAACTCCAATTTATAAGCCACCACTCCACGTCTGGCGAGAATGCGGAAAGGATCGATGTAGCGAGGAGCTAACTTGCCCTTGATCTCAAACCGATGAGTGCCCTTCATAGGAGAGACACGTAGATAAGCTTGCCCACTAGGTTGATAGATCGATCCCCAGTGTTTACGATCATAATTGCTCTTCTGGCGAGACTGGGCCGCCTTGAGATTTTCCCGGACAATACGGACTTGCTCTTCAGCTTGTTGGATAATATCCGGACCAATGAGCGGTCGTTCCCCAGTTTCTGACCAATTCAGAGGGGTTCGACACTTACGTCCATATAATACCTCAAAGTGAGCCATCTTCAAGCTTGCTTGATAGCTGTTGTTGTACGAGAATTCAGCATACGGGAGAGATTCCTCCCACTTCTTGCCAAATGAGATGACACAAGCACGTAGCATATCTTCAAGCACTTGATTCACTCGTTCCACTTGGCCTTGGGACTGGGGGTGATAAGCAGAGCTCCAGGTTATATGAGTTCCCATAGCTTGTTGGAAACTATCCCAGAACTTTGAGGTGAAGAGGCTGCCACGGTCGATGACGACAAGAATAGCATCATGACCCTTCTGCGACTTGGGAAGGCCAGTGATAAGATCCATCTGAACCTTGTCCCACTTCCATTCAGGAATAGGGAGCAGTTGCAGAATTCCGGCAGGCTTCTGATGTTATGCCTTGACGCGACGGCAAACGTCACACTCGGCAACATAGCGAGCAATGTCCTGCTTCATTTTAGATCACCAGTACCTTTGACGGAGATCACGATACATCTTGGTACTACCCGGATGAATAGATAGTGGTGTATCATGTGCCTCCTTCATAACTTTGTCAGTCATAAGCTCGAACCGAGGTACCACAATGCGATTTCTGAAGTACAAAGTTCCATCTTCGGCAAGCGAGAAATCTCTGGACTTTTCAAGGTGAAGATCTCTTTTCATCAGATCAACTTCAGCATCTTTTGCTTGCGCAGACCTAACAGCTTTCTCAAGATCTGGCTGTAAGACAAGGGTATTAAGGGAACCCTGAGGAACAATATGAAGGTTCAACTTGCGAAGTTCCTCATAAAGAAGGGGTTGAGCTCGCTGAACCATGAAGTTGTTGCAATAAGACTTGCGGCTCAAGGCATCTGCCATTACATTAGCCTTGCCTGGGGTATATGAAATACCACAGTCATAGTCTGTAATTGTTTCCAGCCATCATTGTTGGCGGAGATTAAGATCCGGCTGAGTAAACAAATACTTTAGACTTTGGTGATCAGTGTATATTTCACATCGATTACCAAGGAGGTAATGTCGCCACAGCTTCAATGCATATATCACTGCAGCAAGTTCAATATCATGCACTGGGTAGTTCTCTTCATCAGGACGCAACTGTCGTGAGGCATAAGCAATCACTCTGCGCTCTTGCATCAGGACACAACCTAATCCTTGACGAGAGGCGTCGCAATAAATCACAAAATCCTTGCGAGAATCCGGAGGAGCAAGCACTAGAGCAGAGGTCAGCTTGTCCTTGAGGGTCTGGAAACTTTCCTGACATTTATCTGTCCACTCGAACTTAACGCCTTTGTGAAGCAGATTAGTCAGAGGATTGGCAATCTTTGAGAAGTTCTCGACAAATCGACGGCAGTAGCTTGCGAGTCCGAGAAAACTTCTGACTTGCTTAACATTCTTCGGAGGAGTCCAATCAAGAATAGCCTGAACTCGTTCTAGGTTAACAACAATACCATCTTTGGATATCACATGACCAAGGTAGGCTACTTCGGATAACCAGAATTCACACTTGGAATACTTGGCGTATAGCTGATGTTCTCGAAGCTTTTCCAGCACAAGACGAAGGTGTTCAACATGTTCTTCCTTATTCTTGGAAAATATCAAGATATCATCCAGATAAACCACGACGAACTTTTCGAGGTAATCCATGAAGATATAATTCATCAAGCGAGAGAACGTTGCTGGAGCATTAGTTAGGCCGAAAGACATGACGGTGTACTCGGATGAACCATAGCGAGTAACGAAGGCGATCTTGGGAATATCCTCTTCGCGGACTCGGATCTGATGATAACCCAACCTCAAGTCGAGTTTAGAGAATACTGAAGATCCAGCAAGTTGATCATACAGATCCTTGAACCGAGGAAGCGGATACTTGTTCTAAATGGTGGCTTGGTTGATTGGTCGGTAATCTTGGACTAACCAATTCGTACCATCCTTCTTCTTGACGAAGAGAGACGGTGCTCCCCAGGCAGAGGAACTTGGACAAATGAAGCCCTTACGAAGTGATTTGTCGATTTCCTCCTTAAGCTCAAGGAGTTCATGTGGCGGCATCTTGTAAGGACGCTTCGCAATAGGAGTGGTGCCAGGTTTCAAGTCGATGACAAACTCGACAGCTCTAACAGGGGGTACTCCTGGAAGTTCTTCCGGAAAGACATCTTGGAAGTCGCGAACGACTGGAACGTTTTCTATTCCCTCAAGAGGAGAAGCGTTCAAAGCATTCAGGGAATAAATCTGGGCTTCGGCATTTTGAATGAAATGAGCATGGTAGTTTACTAGCTCATCCGATGGGTGTAGAAGTTGTACGACTTTGGTGGCACAATGGATAGAAGCAGTATGAGCTTTCAACCAATCCATTCCCAGAATGAGGTAAATGTTGGAAGACTTCAAAATAATAGGAAAGGCATGGAACTCTAACCCTTCAATTTCAATGGTAACAGTGGGGCTGAACATAGAGGTTTGACATTGGCCCGCAGGAGTGTTTACCATTAACGGGTTGTGCAATGGCTCACATTTAGCGTCATGCATGTATGCAAAAGTTTCTGACATGAATGAATGCGATGCTCCTGAATCAAATAAATTAGAAGCTGGTACTGAATTAACGAGAAGTGTACCCATCACAGTAGCAGGCTGGTCTTGAGCTTCATTCAGATCAACATGGTAACCTTGACCACGACCATAAGAAGGTCTGGCATTGTTGTTACGGGGCTGGTTGTTGCCACGGCCATTCCCACGGTTAGCTGACGGAAGCACAAGCTGATTCTGGTTCTGATTGCAGTCTCTAGAACGGTGACCTGGACGGCCACACTTGAAGCAGAGTCCGTCTTCGGGACGGAGAGCAGGAGCTCGAAGCATTGGAGCTTGAGGCCTCGGCTGCCTCAGAGGTGGAGGAGGCTTTCGAGGAGCAGCATACGATGGCCTTGGAGCAGGAACAGTTGGACTGTACATGCTGTGCGGAATCCAGATACAGCTCTTCTGGGAAGACGAGCCCGAAGATGAGCCTGCTTCACGGGTGCGCTTGAGCGTCTCCTTGTGATCCTTCAAACCAGTCTCAACCTGAATGGCCTTGTTCACCAAGGTGGCGAAGTCGGCGAAGTCTTGGACTAGGAGTGCGAGCTTGATATCTGGGTTGAGCCCTTCACGGAACTTCTCCTGTCTGCGAGCATCAGTAGCAATATCTTCCTCAGCATAGCGAGATAGTTCTAGAAATTTCCGCTGATAGACCTCCACAGTCTTGTTGCCCTGGGTAAGGTTGCGGAACTCATGCTTCTTCCGGTCCATAACTCCCTGAGGAATGTAATGGGCACGTAAAGCAGCTTTGAACTCCACCCAGTGATGATAGTTCCAGCAGCTAGGGTATGCCTGTGGCTGTCCCACCATTGCGCTGCGGGACCCTTTAGAAAGTACGATCCAAAAGTGACATAGTTGGCAGGGGCCACATTAGCAGACTCCATCTCGAAAGCGATGACGCGGAGCCAGTCATCGGTATCAAGCGGCTGAACTGAGTTGCGGAAGATGGTTGGATTGAGACGCACAAACTCTTGCAAAGTTATTGAGGCTGACTGCTGGTTAGCATTTGGACGAGGGAACTGATCCATGAGCCCTTGCATGAATTGGCGGTTCAGTTCAAACTGCTGCATCATTCCAGCCATATAGTCGGGCGGTGGTGGATTGTTGGCACCTCGGCCACGACCTGCGGGTCTAACCATCCTGCTAAAATTCAACAGGGGTAATTTAGCAACGAGCATTGCAGTTGTATGGAATCATTCATGAAGTAACACGCCAGATCCATACATAGATTCAGTTACAGGCCAGCGTTACGACAGCGAAAAGGAAAGCTAGACACACTAGGCGGCACGCAGGCACGCGGTGGAGGGATACAACAACGGGACATAGCGATAAGCCACATCAACGTCGGAGAAAACCACTGAAGCCAGGCAATTGCAGGTGACGACGCAGGGTACCCTCGATATAAGGATCCTGCGCTCCGTGAACACTCTGATGCAGAACCTGGTCCCGAACTGGAAGAAGAGGACAACGTGGAGGAGTAAGACCTCCAACAGCAGGCCACTCAAGACCTGGTGGCATCTTCGTCCTGCGCGGGTAAAGACAGCTTGTGCGCCAGACTCTGGTAATGATATGCTAATATGCATAGTGATGGTTGGTTATGCAAATACTTGTTATATTCATGATCGTCATTATGCTATGCTCATCTGCATCCCGTAGACTAAATGAGTTATCATTGTTGATGCTATGTTATGCTACCCATCCATGGTTACACTGTTATCATACTCATATGCATTGTTATTTCCTTGTGACTCAGCTCATCACCATTCAAGTTGAACCTGATAGTAATCGAACTTGAACAAATCTGTTGGCTGAGTCATGGTGCCACCGAATTGAGGTCACCAGTGCAACCACACTTGCCTGGATGGGGAGGCCCTAATGCAGTCTATTGTCATGCCTCTCGCCGGTGCCTCCTACTAGGGAAGGTTATGGGTGCGCGCTACCCTGATCAGGTAGGCTACCATAAGCCTTGAGGACCCGAGTTTTATGGTACCGAGGTCCCCGTTTGGGACGATGTTTATGTTTGGCCACGACGGTGGCAGCCACAGAGGTGGCGGATGTCACATGTTGGCATCTGGGTCACCCAGGACATAGCCTAAAGGGGAGTTTGTCGGAGTGGCCGGGAGAGTGTCATGCAATAGATTGGTTTTGTCGGAATGTCGTTGGTCCACCCGAATGGGAGCACGAGGCCATGAGTTTCGTAGTGTGGGTAGAGTGTACTAACCTCTGCAGAGTGTATAATCTATCGATAGCCGCGTCCTCGGTCATGGACACAGTTCGTAGTAGGTCACACTATGGGTCAACAGAAATAATAACCTGAATAATAACAACCCCGGTTCGATGAGAAAAGAAGTTGGTTGATCTTTATGTGATCATGAGAGGATCACGATGGTATCGTGGATACCGATGTTGATTGATTATGAGGTGATCGAGTGATGATCACGATGGTAAGTTTGTGATTACAAAATAACCTCCGAGCAGAGTAAGTTGGTCCATGAGACCTTAAACGCCAACCCCCTTGCATGCTAGTGCTAGTATCATCTTGTTCATATCTTGAATTATGTACATGCCATGCTCATGTTGTTGCCATGCTCATGTTGTTGCCATGCTCATGATGTTCTAGTAGTATCATGTTCATCTTTGATGATTAACCTGTAAATGACAAGCTGTTGTATGTCTTGATTGCTTTGGTTGCTGTGAGCTTGCGAGTACATTCAAAGTACTCACCTGGCGTGTCATGCCAGATTGCAGGTGATGCCGTGATTGCTTGTTTGTCGAGGACCTCGAGGTTGCGCTCTAGGATACGTCCCAGCCAGAGTCCCTGCGGAGTGGAGTTCATCACCGTCGCCGTTGTTCCGCTGCTAGAATTTATTCCGCTTCGAGATGTCTCGCTGCTAGCATAGAGCTATCTGAGCAGGCGAAGTGTCGCCGTGCCCCTGTAACCTTTGTGCCTTCAGAACATTTGTACCCATGTCATTTGTAATAAAGATCTGATTTGTTCTATGCCAAGCAGTGCCGTATTCCAGAAGACTTGATCTCTGGGGTGGAATACGGGGTGTTCCGGTCTCTCTGAGCCGGGGTGCCACAGAACCACAGCGTGGTACTGCTCCTGGTTGAACTCGCGGTAATCCTCGTAAATAGTGTACTCGGGGTACCGGCGATATCCCAGCCTGGTCAAGAGGTCGACCAGGATAGCAGGGAACCCAGTCGCATCGACAGCCATAGTCTGGCGCACAAGCTGTCTTGCGGGACGCATCTGAAACAAGGAGTGCAAGATGTCAAACGATAGTGTGATAAGCATAAGATAGCATTAGAAGGAAATTCTTGCAGATAATCCAGCTCTCCGGGTGAATGTGAACACGAGACCCTAATGTTAGAGTTAGCAAAATCTTTAACCCGAAAAGAAGAGAGATCAGAGTCCCAGAGTAAGGAAGAGGAATAAAAGATCCTAATACCACCCATTGGCGACGTGGGCCCGTAAGCCACACAGCCATGTTAGTAAAACAGTTTTGCAAAGACTAGACTCAACTTCGGCCAAGGAGTTGGAAAGGGAGATTCCTACAGGCAGTCGGCTCTGATACCAACTTGTGACGCCCACGATTTAATCGTGCACTAATCATACACGCAAATGAACATGATCAAGCCTAAGGACTCACTTGAAGATATCACAACACAACTCTAAACACAAATAAAAGTCATACAAGCTTTATAATACAAGCCAGGGGCCTCGAGGGCTCGAATACATAAGCTCGCGATCAAGCGTCAGCGGAAGCAACAGATATCTGAGTACAGACATAAAAGGGAAACAAGTTTGCCTTAAGAAGGCTGAGCAAAACAACGACACTAGATCGAACGGCGCAAGCCTCCTGCCTGGGAGCCTCCGAATCTACTCCTGGTCGTCGGTCTCCATGTAGTAGTAGGCTTCACCAGTAGGGTAGTAGTAGTAGTCATCACCGACGGGATCAGCTGGCTCCTGGGCTCCGTCATCTGAACGCATCAATCGGGTATAGGGGAAAAGAGGAGCAAAGCTACCGTGAGTACTCATCCAAAGTACTCGCAAGACTTACATCAGAACTATTCTATTTATGCATCGGTATCAAAGAAGGGGCTGTATCTGTGGGCTAGACTGCAGAAATGCCAGAATAGAGAGAAAGGCCTAGCCTATCGAAGACTAGCATCTTCAGCGTCTTGCGGCATAAGAAGAGTCCAAATTAGTACATAAATATAGTAGTAGCAAGTATAAGTAGCCATGCCCAGAGATCCTTCCTCGACTCCCTGCGAGAAAGCGATCCCGGAGCCCACATATTCAAACCATTTCTAGTTGTAGAAGATCGGGATACTTTCCGAGCGTCCTGTTACCGTGGACACGGCTATTCGAATAGATATACTTCCCTGCAGGGATGCACCAACTTACCCAACACGCTCGATTAACTCAGGCCGGACACACTTTTATCGGGTCATGCCCGGCCTCGGCTGATTGGCACATCGCAGCCCTACCTAGGTTCAACAGAGAGGCCAGCACGCCGGTCTACATCCTAAGCACTCAGGGGTCTTGGGCCCATCGCCCTTTGCACTCCTACGCGTTGTGTACGCGGCCGGTGAGCAGACCTAGCCCCCTTAATACAAGCGCAGGCTTTCCCAGTCCAACCCGGCGCACGTCGCTCAACTGCTGACATCTGGAGAGCTTCGGCTGATACATACGACGCCGAGTGCCCATACTTATTCCCGCGTTGTGGTTAGTGCGAAAAGGCCAGAGGCCTACTCAGATCACATATCCTAACCCGTTAATGCTCTGGGAGCTCGCGGTGACAATCAGCAATCCACGATCTGTGGTCCCATCGCCCTGTCTCATGGACTTACGGCAAGGGCCAGGAATGTTCGGCCGTGCCACGTAATTATCTCGCGGGTAGCCTCACGGTCAACCCGACTCCACATTACTCGCGGGTACCCCTCGGGGTCGACCCGTCACCAACAAGGTACAGTAGGAAAAGTGAAGGTAACCGTGTGTTCATCACATCAAGGGGGAATCCGAGGAATCACCCTCGTTGGATTCCTACTTGATGTATCCGTCAAGGTGAACTCGGAGCAATCACCCTCGATGGTTTCACACTTGAGGGGTTGCACGGCAGGGGCATCGTCGGAGGTAGTGAAAGAGGAATCATCCTCGGTGACTCACATCCGACTAGCTACGCTACAGAGATGTCATCAGGAGTGAGTTAGGAGGTATCATCCTCGTCACTCGATAATAGCTCTGTAGTGTCGTGCAACTAAGGGGGGACGGTGCGGTGATGTGTCGGTCTTTGCCTGCCGATCATAATGATCGGGGCACTAGTAATAAAGCGGGGCAACAGGGACAAGGGTGAGGGGGTCACTGATGGATCACTAACCAACATATTCTAAGCAGTTTAGGATGACAGGTAAAGTAACAACAGCAGGTTACAAAAACAGGCTATGCATCAGAATAGGGGCAATCAATAACAGTTGCAAATTCTAATGCAAGCATGGGAGAGAAAGAATAGGCGATATCGGAATGATCAAGGGGGTTTGCTTGCCTGGAAGCTCTGCTGAAAGGGACTGGTCGTCAGGGGCGTAGTCGTACTCGGCAGCAGCGTCAGTCTCGGGGTCTACCAAAGAAAAGAGGGGGAAGAAACAATAAATAAAAGCAAACAATGCAACACAGATGCATGGCATGGCAGTATGCTATGCTAGGGGTGACCTAATGCAGCACTACACGTTGCAGACGGAGCGGGAAAATATCTGGGGATATTTTCCCGGCTTCGGGCATCTGTCTGACAGATGAACCGGAGGGGAAGGTTCCATGTTTGCAGTGTTGTGGACCTGTGACAGCAACACGGAGGGCGTATTCGGATTCGTCTCGTTTTTCTGATCAACTTTCATGTAGAAAACTTTTTGATCCGAGCTACAGTTTATTTTCTATGATTTTTCAAAGATTTAAACATTTTTCTGAAATTACTGGAATTAAATTAAATATTAAATTCAAATTTAAACAGTGCAAATACTTTTTATACACAGGAGCAGCTAGCCACTGTGTATGACATGTGGGCCACTGTGTAGTCAGCAGCCCAGTCAGCAGTCAACTCTGTTGACTGTTGACCTGGTCAAACTGACAGGTGGGGCCCCTCTGTCATAGACTGTATATTTAAACAGTGGAATAAATTAACTGAATAATCTAACTAGCTAGTGGGTCCCACTGTCAGTGACTGCTTAAATTAACAGTTTTAGTTAGCAGATTAATTAGTAGTTTAATTATTTATAAAACCGTTTAATTAGCGCGGGGCCTGCATGTCAGCGACTGTGCGAGCCCAGTCAGCAGGGTTGACTTGGTCAACTGGGTCAACAGACCCACTGGTCAGTGGCCCAGGCGGTGCCACGTGGCTGCCAGCTCGGCGATGGCCGGCGGCTCGTCGCCGGCGACGATAAAACACAGCGGAGGCACGGGCTAGCGGCGGAATTCGCGTACAGGCGGCCGTTTCGCGCGTGGTTTGTTGCGTTGGAACGTGCGGAACGAGCCGCGGTGATTGGTGGCAGTGGCGTCGCCGGAGATGGCCGGAGTTGACCGGAACATTATGGGAGGCGGCGCCGGCGTTTGGACGAAATCGGCCACGGCGCTAGGGGCGCGGCAAGAGCAGCGGGCGATGGCGTTGGGCTCCTACGGCTGCGTGCTCAAACGCGAGCTATGGCAACGATGGCTACGGCGGTGAGCTCGGCTGCGGCGACGGGTACGGCCAAGAAGAATGCGGTGGCTACGGGCACGGAGAGAGACTGGGGAGAGAGGGGTTCGGCGCGGCTGCTCACCGCGGTCCTGCAGATGTGCAAAAGTGGGCTCGGGGAGGCTTGACGGCGGCGAATCGACGGCTGCAAGCTCGGGTGCCTGAGGTTGAAGACGACGGCGTTGGAGACGACGCAGGAGCTTCCGGCTTCGGGTGATCGGTGCAGAGGACGAAGTCGAGAACGGCGAGGTGGTTTGACATGGCGGCGAGCCGCAAGGGCGACGGTGGCCGCGAGCTTACGGCGGCGAGGCCATGGCGGCGTTCGGGAGAGGGAGGAGAGCACGGGAGAGAGAGAGGGAGTGGGTTAGGGTTTGTCCTCGGGGGCGAGGAGGGACACTTATCCCCTCCAGAGGCGCTATATCGGGCTGCTGTCGAGCAGAGGAGAGGGGGGGGGCGGCTGCGGTGATCGCGCGCGCGGCGACAGCAGCTCGGGGAGGAGCAGTAGGAGGGAGACGAGTGGGGGAGCGGGCTGGGCCTCCCTGTAGACTAGAGCCCAGGTACAGTAGGCTCTTTTACTTTTTCCCTTTTTCTCTTTCTGCCTTTTCTGTTTTGCAAATTGTTTGGCCACCAAAACACTTTTGAAAAATGTGCAACCTGGCCAAATAATTATGTTGCAATATATGGCAGTGTCATAAAAAGTTTGGAAGCCCAATGATTAAATTTGAATTTTCCATAAAGGAAATGGCATTTAAAATGCTGACTTGGCACTGTTTTCATGATGTTAGAGTCATCTAGGGAATTTAGGTGATGTTGTTTTCCTGAACATAAATAGTTATGGAATATTTGCTACCACATGAACTATTTAGTTTCCAAATTTGAAAAACTTTTATTTTCACCTCATATTTGAATTGGAATTTGAAATGAGATATGATTCAAATGTGATCAACCATTGTATTTGATGATGACTTGACAGGATTAACAGATGATCACTGTGCTCATTACATAGGGCTGTTACAGTTTGTGACACTTATAGGAATAGCTCAATAGATCGATCGGAAATGATAACTTTGAGGTGGTTTCGTACACTACAAACAATTTCTATCTTATATTCTCCGCTAATAGGAACTTGAGAGTGATTCTTTATCGCACGTTGAGGGATGGTTATATGATCCAATTATGTTAGCATTGTTGAGAGATTGCACTAGTGAAAGTATGAACCCTAGGCCTTGTGTTTAAGCATTGCAATACCGTTTGTGCTCACTTTTGTTACTTGCTACCTTGCTGTTTTTATATTTCAGATTACAAAAATCTATATCTACTATCCATACTACACTTTTATCACCATCTCTTCGCCGAACTAGTGCACCTATACAATTTACCATTGTATTGGGTGTGTTGGAGACACAAGAGATTTCTTGTATTTGGTTGCAGGGTTGTTTGAGAGATACCATCTTCAACCTACGCCTCCCATGGATTGATAAATCTTAGGTCATCCACTTGAGGGAAAATTGCTACTGTGCTACAAAACTCTGCGCTTGGAGGCCCAACACGAGTCTACAAGAATAAGTTGTGTAGTAGACATTAGAGGGTGGCGTGGCGGAGGAGGAAGAGGAGGGTAGCGCCGGGTCGTCGTCGGCCGCGTCCTCCATTGGGACGTCGACGTCCTCCGGCTGCCTGTCGGCCAGCCAGCCGGCAGCAATGGCGGCCATCTCCTTCTTCTGGTCCGGCGTCAGCCCGTCCCAGAGAGCTTTGGCGGGGGAGGAATACATGGTGGGATTGGAGCGGAGAGGGATCGAAGGCTGATGACTACGGCTATGGCCGGGGCAGCGGTTTATATAGCAATGGCGGACGGCAGAAGCACGAACGGGTGGCGCCGGAGGAGAGAATTTTTGTCAAAAAGGACTACATACGATTTCATATTGACAGAAAAGACCACCTGCACACCGTATTGACACAAAAGACCACGTACACCGTGGTGGCAGGTCTGGCAGCCGACACGTGGCTCCTGCAGATCGAGAGATGCAACCGGAATAACACAACTATGCGCAGGCGCTTCGTCACGCGCAGCAGCAGTAGCTGCCGCCTCCTGGCATGGCGGCAGGGCCCACCTGGCCTCACTCCGTTCCATCGCGAGGCGCCTGAGGATGAAAAACCTATTGCCCCGAAGCTGCCAGCTGCGCTCGTGGCGGCAGGTCCTGCCGCCGGCGCCCGTGGCGGCAGGTGCCACGTGTCGGCTGCCGGACCTGCCGCCACGCTGTATGTGGTCTTTTCTGTCAATATGCTGTGTAGGTGGTCCCTTCTGTCAATACAAACTCGTATGTGATCCTTTTTGACAAAACTTCCGGAGGAGACGCCTTGGCAACCGCGTGCCATCAACGCGGGCGGTAGACGGACGGACGGGCGGCCGTCGTGTCATTCGAACGCGCAGCACTCGCCTGCACCAGGAAACGGCACGGGCGGCGCTCTCTCAGCCGGCGCGCCGCTTCAATGCCGGCGCCAGTGAGCGGTCGTGTCCTCTCTGGCCGGGCATGAATGCGGGCACTGACGCTCTGGAGCGGTGCTGACCGTTTCGGGCGGGAAGCGCGCGCGGGAGGGTGGAGTGGATTTTGGTGGGCCAGGGTGGTCAGAAGCGGGCGAAGTAGCGGTCCGGACTCCCGCGTAGCCCCCCTTCCCATGTTTGTCTTTGGTTTGCGGGAGAAATCACGTCCGGACCGCTCCGCGGACCGATACAGTACCGTGTTGGATTCCTTTCGCGGTTCGGACAACGCGGTCCGGACGGTTGCGGGAGGTTTGCAGGTTGACTTTGGAGATGCCCTAACAGGACAACCAACTAACCACACAGTAGGTCGTGTTGGATATAGGAAAGTTAGACCCTTTGACCTTTTGACTATTGCATTAACAAAGAAACCTTTTCAATCAACAGAAACTTCTAAATTTTTGGGCTTTTTCTTGTGCAACGTTGGCATTAGACCTCGCGTGTACCTGAATGCTGATTCTAAAAACAAGCGTAGGTGATTGCTCATCGATTTTTTCTCGTGCATGTAAGTTCTCACTGATTTTTTTCCCATTGACTTTTTGTGAGGTGACGATATTATATGTGTCAAAAAAATTCACGAAAAGGAGAAATAATGCAAAACTATACGCACCGCATGCATGATAAGTTACGCACAAACCCGATGGTAACTTTTTTAACCCGGAGTGCGAAACACCCGCGGTAACTTTGAACATGGGAAGTTGTTGGGAAACATTCCACTGGTCACTTTGTGTAAGATAGCACGGTAATATATATACCGCAGACCTGATAACTTAGGTACAAACATCACGGTAACTTTTAACCCGAGGAAAAAAGTTGTTGGAAATATAAACCGGGGAAAAAAGTTGTTCAATACATACCCCCACAACTTCTGTATAAATAATATGGTAACAGACACACCACATACGTGATAACTTACACACAAACACTGTGGTAACTTTCGACGAGGGAAAAAATATTGTTGAAAACATATCCCGGTAACTTATGTATAAATAACATGATAATAAACACATCGCAGAGCTGGTAACTTACTCGAAACACCGCAGTAACTTTGACCGGGTGATTTTTTTGTTGAAAACATACCCCGGTAACTTTTGTGGAATAACATGGGAATATACGAAAAAGTTGTCGAAAAACATACCCCGATTTTTTGTACAGAAGTTATCTAGGGGTGTTCATACGCAAGTTATCAGATCTACGGTTAACAAGCCCCCCCCCCCCCAAAATTTGTATAAATAGTCCCCGATAACTTATGTATAAATAGCATGGTAATAAAAGCATCACAAACATGATAACTTAGGTACAAACACCGCGGTAAGTTTTATCCGTGGTAAACAAATAGTTGAACCCCCCCCCCCCCCCCCGCGCGGTAATTCCTGTATAAGTACCATGGTAATATAAACACCACAGACCAGATAACTTAGGCACAAACACCGCCGTAACTTTTTAGACCCGAATAAAAAATTGTTGAAACATACCCCGGTTACTTCTATGCAAAATAGCACGGTAATATATGCACCGCGGACCAGATAACTTAGGTACAAATACCACGATAACTTTGACCCGGGGGAAAGAAGTCGTTGAAAATACGTCTGCAGTCACTTCTGCATAAGTAACATGGTAATATACATATAACATAACTGATAACTTACAGTAACTTTTGACCAAAAAAGTGATCAAAACATGCCAACCTGATATCTAGTTTCAAAGTTCTCGTCATGACGGATTTTTTACGTGAAAATGATTTTTCAATCAAAAACGGTACTTTGAGCTATAAAACATTTTTAAAGTTTCAAAATAGTGAGAATCTACAATGACATCAACTTTCCTGTGCTCTAGTGCATTTGCTTGTGGAGAGAATGTTGGAGGAGTCATTTTTACGCCCCGGTAATTTCTATGTAAACTTGATGGTAACTGACGTACCACAGATGTGAATAACTTACTTAGCCTAGGTCTGGTAACTTTTTACCGGAAAAAAAGTCGTCGAAATATACTAACATGGGATCTAGTTTTGAAGGTCTCGTCGCGACGATTCTTTTATATAAAAACAGTTTTTTTTCAATCGGAACGATAGTTAGAGCTACACAACATTTTGAAGTTTTGAATTCGGTGGAATCTCTGCTGATGTCAGCATTTTTGTCCTATATGCATGCATGCAACAATTAAGGGAAATAATCCCGCATGTGTTCGGTGCATATTTTTTTTAAAGAAAACTCAATGGCATGCATGCCTCGCTCGTGTGGAAGGAGGACGAATTATTCGTTCACATCTATTGCTAGATTCAGAACGTTCGGAATGTATCGAAGTCCAAAAAAAATGATCAGTCAAGAATTTATATCGTTTTAATTTGGAAAGAATAAAAATAAAAAATGATCAGTTTAACAAAGACAAGCAGTCATATTACAAAAATGAAGGAAACCAATAAATTGACCTCTAACTGCTTGAAATCTACCAAACCCATGAACTTACACATATCACGAGCCGACTTAGAAAGAAAATTACCAGAAGAATCGGGTGTACAATCGTGCTTTAATGTTTGAATTTCCGCGGCACATCCTTATACATTCTATACGAATGTGGTAAAATAGCATTTGTGTTGTCATGTAAATTAGAATGTATACTTACTTTCTTGAGTTTTGATGCCAAAGTGTTGAGTCCATTGTTTACTTTTGCAAAGAGAGAAACACAATTTTGATTTGTCATCATCTCTCACATTATTTTTTGTAAAACAACTGGACTTTAGTAATTTGTCTAAACAAAATGAATGAGCTCAAAGAAACAAGAAAAAACATAAAGATCAAATATTTCTGATAAACCTAAAATACTATCAAAGACCTATAAAATCATCACCTCTATCTTCACCTTTTGCATTGCGATATTCTTCCATGTCTTAGAGAAGAAGCTGAAAAAAGGAAGTGGCTATTCTGCACCCGGGCTCATCTACACCCGAGTGTGAACAGTAAAGTAAAAAAATAGCAAAAAATTCTAATTTTTTTGTGAGGCAAGATGCTCAAATGCGCGAGGTTCCTGCAAAATTTCAGCTTGTTTGGACATTCGAGGAGCTCGTGGCAAAAAAGACAAAATTCGGGTGTGAGAAACTTTTGAAATCAACACTCTTCACACTGGATTTTGTGTTTTTTGCCACGAGCTTCTCAAATGTTCAAACAAGCTAAAATTTTGCACGGACATCACGCATTTGCACCACAAAAAAAAGCAGACTTTTTTAATTTTTTTTGCTATTTTTTTAGATTTTACTATTCATCGGGTGTAGATGAGCCTGGGCACCGAATTGAATTTTCGCTGAAAAAAGGTCAAAACGATGATGCAAGGGGAGTAGCTCATTTTCATGTCCCCATCAACATATATATTTGTTTCGGGCCTTAAGCAGACCCACATACTATTCATTTATGAATTTAGCTTCGTCACATATGGAGCCCATTAGCTTCTTGTGGTCCACGTGTTGTTCGGTATTTGTTTTTTCCAATGAGAAGGGACTATGCCACCCATTATCATGTTTACTGTTATTTATACGGTTTTGCTGAAACTCAGCTAGCTGAGTTATAGTTATGTCTCAGTCACTTTTTTGACCGTCTGATCGTCACGCATCTAATAGATTTGTACTGAAGCTGTGCGTTTTATTTTTAGCGAACTGGAGTTGCACGTTGTGTCGGGAGAGCAAAGCGGCTCGTCTCGTACAAGGGCAGCCCATATGCGTGAGTGTTAGCTGGGCCATGTGGGCTTGTTTTCATTCTTTTTGCTACCCAGCCGAAAAGGAAAGGATGGGAAATCGTTGCTAGACTTTTTTGCATTCCTCGCATGTTATTACTCATGGTAACGACTTTTCTTTTAATCTATTTTTCATGATTAATTGCTTTATATGTTTTTTATTTTTATCTTCCTTTTTTCTTATTTCACTATATTTACAATAACATTGTTCCAGTTTTTTCGCTTTTCCTATTTTATTAGTACATTCATTTTATTTTTTCAGCTTAAAATTCATTTGTTACCAGAGTTTGTAAAATTGATTGTTTAGAGCTTTCACTAGTTTTTGTTTTTCTCTTCCATTTTTCCATTCTTTATATTTTTTGTTTTCTATTTTCATCATTTCATTTCATTTTTAATTTTTATTCCTCATTTTCACTCTTTTAGCTGAGAAACAACTATGGTCTCAATCACACACTTGAACCGTTCAATTTGTTCGTATCAAGATTGAAGATTTGATGCGTGCTCGCGAACAACGAGAGGGTGTGGTCCATGGGCCTCTTTTACTATTCTTTGGTGTTTTTTGTGTCACGGTCCATTTGTGAGCACATTTTTTTCTGGAGCCTTTTCTTTTTGAATTGTAAAATTTTTATGTAACTATGTATCTGATTTATGTATTTATTTTTGTCTCCTTTTTTTCTCTAGTTGCACCGAAAAAATTAACTTTTTTTTTTGTTCTCTTAAATTTTCTATTACCATCATGTAACGCACCTCATGTGCAATTGCAAGTGTTATAACCTTATTGCAATTGCACGACCCACAACATGACTGCAACTCGGCATGAAGGAGGATTTTCAAGACAAATTGCAACTGTAAATTTTCAAATTGGGGTCGCAACTACAAATTTTTAAAATGGGGTCGTAATTATAAGTTTTCAAGTCATGTTGCAACTCAAGTTTTGAAATGGGGCGCACCTACAAGTTTTTAAAAGGTGCTGCAACTGCTAGTTTTCAAGTCGGATCACAACTACAAGTTACCAAAGTTAAGTCGTAACTATAAAATGGGGTCGCAACTGCAAGTTTTCAAGTCAGGTCGCAACTGCAAGTTTTCAAATGAGGTCACAACTGCATGTTTTCAAGTCGGGTCACAACTGCAAGTTTTCAAATGAGGTCGCAACTTCATGTTTTCAAGTCAGGACGCAACTGCAAGTTTTTAAATGAGGTCGCAATTGCATGTTTTCAAGTCGGGTCGCAACTACAAGTTTTCAAGTCAGGACGCAATTGCAAGTTTTCAAATGAGGTCGCAACTGCATGTTTTCAAGTCGGGTCACAACTGCAAGTTTTCAAATGAGGTCGCAATTGCATGATGCCAAATGAGGTCGCAACTGCATGTTTTCAAGTCGGGTCGCAACTGCAAGTTTTCAAATGAGGTCGCAACTGTAAGTTTCCAAGTCGGGTCGCAACTGAAAGTTTTAGTCGCAACTGCATGTTTTCAAATGAGATCGCAATTGCATGTTTTCAAGTCAGATCGCATCTGCAACTTTTTCAAATGAGGTCGCAACTGCATGTTTTCAAGTCGGTCGCAACTGCCAGTTGCATGTCTACCACTAGACACGCAACTGCAAGTGTGTGCAACCCAACTGCAACTAAATGGCCGAATTTTTTTGCCGTGAGGGGTGTTGTCGTCTAGTTGCATTTCTGTCACTAGATTTGCAACTGTAAGTGATGCAACTAGACATGCAACTGCATTGCCCAAACGCGACTGCAAAGGGATTGGTAGGGGGTTTGTCGGCTAACAGCAAACATTGTAACCCGACTATAACTGCATGACTCCAATGCGATTGCAACTGGACCGGTAAGGTTTGTCGGCCAACTACAAGCATTGTAACCCGACTGCAATTGCATGGCCCCAACGCGACAGCAACTAGGTCGATAGGGGTTGCCGGCCAATTTCAAGCATAGTAACCCGACTACAACTACATGGGCCGAATGCGATTGCAACTAGGCCGGTAAGGGTTGTCAGGCAAATGCAATCATTGTAACCCAAGTGCAATTGCATGGCCCCAATGCTACTGCAACTGGATCGGTAGGGTTGTCACCCAACTGAAGCATTATAACCGACTGCAATTGCATAACCCCCAATACAACTGCAACTGGACCGGTAGGGGTTGTCGGTCAACTGCAAGCATTGTAACCCTACTGCAACTGCATGACCCTTAACACGAGTGCAACTCATGGCGAGAGGGGTGCGGGGTTGTCAGCCAGTTGCATGTCCCCAAATTTTTAAAATGTTCATTTTTTCCATTTTCCATTTTTTGTTTTAAACTTATTCTTAAAGTTGTGAGAAAAATTAAACTCATGATTACTTTAAATTTTTTATGTTTTGTAAAATTAGTGAACTTTATTAATTTTACAAGCATTTCTTTGAATTTCAATATGATACAATTAGCATAGATTTTCACTAACTGCACGTCATTTCACTTTGGAAAACAAAAAAGTGAAAAAAACAAGGAGGTGAGCTCCTGACATTTTACTGAATTTTGGCGAGCAGAACATTTGTACATATGTACATATAGGATGTATAAACTAAAAGAGAGGGATTTTTCCACCTCGATGTTTTCACCGAGATATGATTATCAGCCCTGTCACCACTTTTTAGCTCAAAGACAGCCCTACTCGTTTCAACGTTGAGGATGAGAATAGATATTTAGCTAACTTTGATTCACCCTAAAAAAAGAAGCTAACATTGACTCAGGTACGGTGCTAGTGCTAGTACACACTCAAACGACAAAATTTAGAAGCCCATTGGGCCAAGGAAACAAGAAAAAATTCTAGCGTGGCCTGCCTAACAAAACCGGCCTACAACAACAACATGATGTCCCCGGAAAAAAAAAAGCAAACATGATGTCTGGTGAATGTGACCATTTTCTCAAAAAAAAAAAAAAAAAAGATGAATGAGATCAAATTATATCTCATCTAGCTGAGTTCTAGGCACTCCCAATAACAGGCTCACTGATCTCACTAGTGAAAAAAAGGGACGACCTATTCACCAGATACCTGAAAAAAATAGTGTTAGTCGAATTTTTAGAGCATAGATCACCATCAATGACCAAGATCGTGGGGTCATTGTTCTTCTTCGACCTCCGTTTCTTCTTCATGCGCACGATGTTTTTCTCCCCACGCCGCCAATAACCGCCTGCTGGACTGCCACCCTCCCCTAGCCGTGCCGCCACCACCCCGCAAGCGCACCAATCAACCCTCTTTCTCACCCCTGTCTGGGACGTTGTAGCTCACTTCCACTCGCAATGCTGCCCCCGTCTCTGGAGAGGTCCTGGCTCGGCCTCGCGGGGGTCGACACTCCTCATTGCCGCTCGTCGTTTCGCCTCCGTCTTTGGCCTAGGTGGAATCGATATACGCACTTGAAAATTTCAAGTACCTCATGTTTAGCAAATGCGTAAAAAAAGACACTCGCTGACCACACACAACTGTCACGATTGACATTCTTGTACCCACCCATACAACAGTTGCGCAGTTGTACCTCTATATAAACGTGACGGATCGTTCATCAGTTAAGCAGCCACCAACCATTCATACGGTCGTGGTTACGGCCATGGCTTCCTCCTTCTCCAAACGCTCCTTATGCCTCCTCCTCCTGGCCGTCCTCCTCCATGGCTCCTCCGCCACGTCCCGCCCGGCCACCGAGGACACTCACCCGATGACGCTGCGGATGATGGCGCAGCGATTCCGGCGGTGGAAGGCGGAGCACAACCGGACCTACGCTACCCCGGAGGAAGAGCGCCACCGGCTCCGCGTCTACGCGCGCAACGTGCGCTACATCGAGGCCACCAACGACGACGCCGGGGCCGGGCTCACCTACGAGCTCGGCGAGACCGCCTACACCGATCTCACCAGCGACGAGTTCATGGCCATGTACACGTCGCAGGCGCCGCCGCTGTCCGACGACGACGTGCCGATGATGATCACCACCCGTGCCGGCCGGGTCGCCGCCGCCGGTGGAGGCTGGCAGGTGTACGTGAACGAGTCGGCCGGGGCGCCGGCGAGCGTTGACTGGCGCGAGAGAGGAGCCGTCACGGCGGTGAAGAACCAAGGCCAGTGCGGTACGTTACGCTACGCTACGCTACGTGGATGGTGGGCCGTCGCCATCCACGTATCCATCGTCCATTTCTTCCATTGGCCCCCAATAATTGTGACCTCCCGGTAAACACATGGCTGTCTGCGATCCACATGCTTGCATGTGCTCCTGCTGCCTAGCTAGCTGCTTCATCATTAGGGATTAGGCAATTGCTTACTTAACTGTCATGCACACTGTTGATTGTCAACTTAGCATTATAGTATTAGACAGTTGGCCAATTTGCGGGGTCTCTTGTGGATGTATTCACACTTAACATGCAGAAAAAAAGCATTTCCTGGTAGGTGGTCCAGGGTTTGAAATTTCGAAATGAAAAAGTTTTTGGACCTTAACGAACTGACCGGTTTTTATTTTTTAGGAAATTATTCGAATAACATCATCATACTTTAAGGTTTTTTTAATGAAAAGTTGAATTCATTTGAAATATACTTATAATTTTACTATAAATATATTACAGTGACCATCAACTTTTTTTTTGTCAAAATTTGAACCTTGTGATGGCCGATCATATGATTTGAGGAACAATACAAACGGCTAGCTAATTTTGTACTCCCTCTGTAAAGTAATATAAGAGCGTTTAGATTACTAAAAGTAATCTAAACGCTCTTATATTAGTTTACGGAGGGAGTAGTTCTTATATAGTACTATGTTCTAAATTCATTATCTTTGATAGGGTCGTGTTGGGCATTCTCCACCGTAGCGGTGATCGAAGGAATCCACCAAATCCAAACCGGGAAACTTGCCTCGCTCTCAGAGCAAGAACTGGTGGACTGTGACAAGTTGGACCATGGTTGCAATGGTGGAGTGAGCTATCGTGCGCTGCAGTGGATCACCTCCAACGGCGGCATCACCTCCCAGGACGACTATCCATATACGGCAAAGGATGACACTTGTAACACCACAAAGCTTTCGCACCATGCCGCTTCCATCTCAGGCTTCCAACGTGTGGCAACGAGGAGCGAGCTATCGTTGACAAACGCGGTGGCCATGCAGCCCGTGGCGGTGTCGATCGAGGCTGGTGGAGCCAATTTCCAGCACTACCGGAATGGCGTGTACAATGGTCCATGTGGGACGCGGCTGAACCATGGTGTCACGGTGGTAGGGTACGGGGAGGACGAGGTGACTGGGGAGAGTTACTGGATCGTGAAGAACTCGTGGGGTGAGAAGTGGGGCGACAGCGGGTACCTCAGAATGAAGAAGGGCATCGTAGACAAGCCCGAGGGGATCTGCGGCATCGCCATCCGGCCATCTTTCCCGCTCATGTGATGTGATCATGTGTGGTGTGCTTGGTTCATTGTTCTTTCCCTAGCAGGCCAAAGCTTAGTCAACTTGTTGTTACAAGTACAATACTTGTAAGGTAGTTAATACATGCTTATAAAAATGGGAGTATATTCAAACATTTGTAAATAATAAACATGGGAATTGCTTGAATTGTTCATGTGGATTCAGCACTTTAATGATTTTTTCTATGAGCTTTTCGGCTTTTTAGTGGATTTGGGTGTCCAATAGGTCAAGTCAATTTTTGTATGGGCCGGACTGGTGCAAACTGTTTGGAATTTGGAAGCTACATGTCGTACTATGAGACTGAGATGATTATAGCCCAAACCTAACAGCAATATTCGCTGAGCCACTCCGTTGCGTCGTCCAAACAAGGTCCGAATGTCCATATCTACATAAAAGGCCCAAAAGGCCTAGATAAACTACCTCCCAAACTTGATACTGCGGTGTTTTTAAAGGAAAATCCATCATGACAGTTTATATTAATTGGGAATAATAGTTACAACATCTGCAAGAATAGTAAGTAAATAAGCTGGGGGTCACCCTACCAAACAACATTATGGTACCCCTCAACATGTTTAGCAAGTTCATGCGCTGCCCTATTAGCCTCCCTATGAAAATGATTAAAAATAACATGTGTGAAGTTACAGCAACGGAACGAACCTTGCTTGAATTGTTTTCTTCTTTTGGATTCAACATTTTTGATAATTTTTTGTATGAGCTTTTGGCTTTTAGTGGATTTGAGTGCCAGCATGTAAGGTCAATTTTGATGTGGCCATGTAATTCTCCTGTCACTCCAGACTACACAAAATCTATTTCTCGCCTATTGTGACTGCTAAGGGCGCATCACCTACAAGCGCCCCCGCGTGGGACAGCCCAATAACGGAATTATCAAGGAAAATGTTAATCAAGCATCTGAAAAATATTAAATGTGTATAGAAAAAATGTTTCTCATGTATACAAAAGATATACAATGTGTATGAAAATGTTGATCATATATTTAAAAAATGTTAATTAAGCATTTGATTAAAATGTTAATCAAGTATTCTAAAAAATTTAATCAAGCATTTCAAAAATGTTAAATGTGTATAGAAAAAATGTTTCTCATGTATACGGAAAATATACAATGTGTATGAAATTTTTTGATCATGTATTTATAAAATATAATCAATCATTTCAAAAATGTTATTCAAGTATTTTACAAAATGTTGAAAAACATCTAAAAATGTTAAATGTGTATAGAAAAAATGTTTCCCATCTATATGGAAAATGTATACAAAAAATATATAATGTGTATGAAAAGAATGTTGATCATGTATTTAAGAAATATTAAACATGTATAAAGAATGTAGTTCAGGTATTCAAAAAGTGTTAAGCATGTATAAAACAAAATTGATCATATGTGGAACATTTAATTAATGAAAAAAATTCAAACACAATGTACATTTTTCATATACATCAGAAACATTTTTTATACATGTTTAACATATTTTTAATACAGAATTACATTTTTTTAAATATATCTTTTTTGTTGTCCAATTTTATTTAATGTATGTTGTACAATTTTTTTGTACATCAGAAACATTTCTTATATAGTACATGTTTAACATTTACAAATTACACGATCAACATTTTTTCATATAAACAAAATAAAAATGAAGAATCCAACAGAAACCCAAAAATAAAAAAGCAAGTCAACAGAAAAAATAAAAACAAAAAACCAAAGAAAACCAGAAAAAAAGAATTTAACACAAAAAACTTAGAAAATCACCACAAAAAGAAAAAAACAGCGAAAACCGAGTAAGTAACAAAGAAAATGAAGAAAACCAATGAAAAACAAGAAAGATACGGAAAAAACCCAAAGAAAACTAAGAACAAAAGAAAGAAAAGGAAAATCCAAAGAAAAACAAAAAAAACTGGTGAAGAAACAAAGAAAACCGAAGTATAACGAAGACAAAAAGAAAACCCAAAAGAACAGGTGAAGAAACAAAGAAAACTGAAGTACAACAAAGAAAAAAAGAAAAACCAAAGAAAACCAGTGAAAAGACAAAGAATATTGAAGTATAGCAAAAAAGGAAAAACCGAAAAAACCAATGAAGAAATGAAGAAAACCGCAGAAAAACAGAAACAAACTGAAAAAGAAAAAACTGGAGTGAACAAGAGCACCGAGCGACAAGGAACAAGCTACCAACGTGCGGAAAATGGGCCGGCCTGTTACTATAGCAAAAAGGACTCGCATCAAGCGAGAGAATCTTCTATCTCGCGTGAAGCGAGATATAGCTCCCGTGAAGTTTCTTGCACACGGATTTTTCCAGTTCTTCGATTATCCGGCTGTTTTCTAATCTCGGCTATTTTCGAAACTGGAGTTTGTCTGGTTCAATGTTTGGCCTTTGATCCTTTCTTATTTTCATTTTCTCTTTCTTTTTTGTTTTTGGTCTTTTAGTTTTCAGTTTTATTTATTTTTCTTTTCCCCCTTTTGCATTGCTTTGCTTTTGTATTTCTTTCCCCTTTTTTGAATTTTCATCTATTTTTCCTTTTTGTTTTTTATCGTCAATATAAATGTATAATAATAATAATTTTTCTAATATGCCTCATGTATACATGAATGTTCACCAGGTATTTAAAAATATTTATCATGTATTAAAAATTACTATAGTTTATTTTAAAAATGTTTATCTTGTATGGAAAACAATATTCATTATGTATTTTTTAAAATTTCAGTTTATTAATAAAATGAATCATCCAGAATATAAAACTAGCATGTTGCTCATAAAAAATAATTACTATTTATTACAAAAAATCTTCGTGTACTTCTAAAAATGTTCATAGTTTATAAAAAGATTTGGCTTGTCTTAAAAATATATTAAAAATGCATTTAAAAAAATATTTATAGTGTATTTTTAAAAAATTTAGCATTATTTTAAAGATCTTGTATCTAAAATATTTTATTGTGTATTGAATATTTTGATCATGATTTTTGAAATGTTCATCGTGTTCTGAAATTTGTGTATTAAAAATTAGATAATGTGTTTTTTTTCCAATTTGTGAGCAATCTTTTTAAAATGTCATCACCATTTTAGAAAGAACTTTATACAGAAGTTAGAATATTTTCTTTTTGGTCTATGTGTGTGAGAGTGTTCAGAAAATACGGTTGTTGTCAATAACAAACTGGCCCGTTCTTATCTTGGAAAAAACTAACTCGGGTGCGCTAGTAATTTTAAATTCTATTATAAGTAGTACAATACTTCTTTTTAGGATGCTGTTAGGCTTCGCCTGACTGGTCAGTATCCAGATCAGTGGCCTTCGCAGCCGCACGATCGAGGCAAAGGCACCCGTCTGATAAAAACAAATAGAATATCTGTCTGTATTTTTAAAACTTGTTTAATAAGGAAAGAAAAGGAAAACAGTACAAAAAAAAGGTACTCCAATACTGAAATGACGTTTGATCTGGGAGGTGCCGGATCGAACGGATCGTTCCCTGGAACGACTGATCAATCGAATGAAGAACAGTCGTTGTGGGAACCAGTCCAAATAAAAAAAAAATCCTTGGTCGATAGTTTTGCTGGCACATATCCAATCGACCAGAACAAAAAAAGGCCAGACAGCCCAGTTGCCTATTTTTGCACTAAAAACTTGATCCCAAACCCAAAAAACAATATGATTTTTTTTAACAGAAAAAAAGCCAACAAGGTTACATTTAGAACTTTGTAATGAAAAAAGAACAAGTAAACATGATTTTTTTCTCTAACACACGTGGCAAATCTTGGGACACGACTAATATTTGATCAATTTTTTTTGAAAAATTCTATGAATATAAAAGAAGACAAATTTAGAATTTGCCATGTTTTCTCTCCCTCAAAAAAACATGACAACTTTTGGGGAAAATGACAAAAAAAGTTTGGTACAACAAGTAAAAAAGAATTGTCATGCTACATGCAATGAAACTACCATGGTCTTAATACCAAAATTGCCATGGTGTAATTATTAAAATATATGTAATATGAAAAGAATTGCTATGTTATGTTAAAATAACTTGCCTTACTATAGCAAATATATTTCCCGTAGACACATGGCTAAAATTGGAAAGGTTCATGAAAAACAATTTTTCCCATGCTACGTACAAAAAACAACACTGCTCTAATAATAACAATTGCTATGGTCTAGATAGTAAAAGTACCAATTTCTAATGAATAAATTTGCCATTGTCTATAGAAAAAAATTACATGCCACCAAAAGTTAAACTAACATGGTGGAATTATTATTTTTGCCATGGTACAATTAATAAAATTGCCATGATCTAAACAATAAATTTACCATGGTACATAAATTGAAATTGCCATTGTCCAATTTAATTTTTTTCCATCATCTAAATAATAAAATTGCCATGGTACCTAAAATAAAACTACCAAAATTTGCCATATATTAGGATTTAAATTTTCCATGATTGAAAACTTGCCATGGTTGACCTAAGTAATTTGCCATATCCATGAAAATGAAATTGCCATGAGATCTAATTATCCATGTATAAGAGAACAGAAAGTTGTAAAATTATTTGAACCCTAAAAGTCAATTTTTGCCATCATATGTAAAGAAAACATCATAATTTTGCCATGGCAATTTTTTATTTTTCTAAAAAAAATTCCATGGACAAAAGTTGTCGGTCTAAAAAGTAACGGGTTTGCTATGAGCTAACTTGAGTATTTTCCCATGTTTTTTTTTCACGCAGCTAAAACAGGAATTTGCCTGGCACAAAATTTGAACAAGTTGCAGTGGAAAAAAAGTTGCATGCCAACAGTAACAGATTTGCCATGAGCTAACTTAGATATTTACCATGGGAAAGGAATTTGCCATGGTAAAACATTTAAACAATTTGCCATGGGAAAAAACTTGTCGTGCTATAAGCTAACTTGAGTATTTGCCATGGGCTATTTTTCCCCATGGCAAAAACTTACATTACAACCAGTAGGTGATATATGAGATTGCCCATTGAATATTCGCATGGTACAAGACACAAAAACGGGACTTTGCAATGTATGGGAAAATGGCATAGACATTTATCTGAATAGTTTGCCCATGTGTTATCGATGGTGATTACGAACCTAAAAAATGCCATAATTCTCTATAGGACCATCTCCTGTTCTGTTCAGCAAAACATCACTCGCATTTCAGTCCTAACAAAAGCATTATTTATTCAGGTTTCTCTGTAAGGATAACACTGTAGGGTAACGCAGCAGAAAACAAAATTTCCGGTACTGCGAGCACGCCCAGGATCACTATGGAGATGCATACAAGGTTTTTGATCTGATCGTTACCGACTCATAGCGCAGCGGAAGTAGACTCGATGTAGATCATCGGTGCAGATCCCCGCAGCTAGGATTTACAACCTCCCAACCGCGAGGATGTACTCCCTCGTCTGCCCCCGGAAAGTCCCTCGGATAGCCCTTCGGGAGGCGGTCGGACAGTCCCCCGGACGGTGTCACGGACAGCCCTTCGAGAGGCACACACAGAATCTTGGACAGTCACTCGGACAGCCCTTCGGGAGGCACTCTCGAACAGCCCCTCGGGAAAAAAGATCGAACCTACGACCTCTCTACGGGGTTGCACACATACGGTGTCATCTATCCGGCAGGGCTTCGCCGTCCAGAACTAGTTCCCACCGGAACCCAGACAGCCTTTCGGCTCTACGAAACTATTTCGCGGGGAGGGAGACATAAGCCAGATCATTGCATGGCACTTGTATGTGAGAAAGAGTGAGTGTGGAGAGTGCCTCTCCACCTCTATTTATAGGAAAACACAAGGGGAAAAATACCCAAAAAACCCATCACATGGATCCTCCATAAGGGCATAAAAGGAAGGCAAGTGGAGCTCCATGGAGGAGCTCCATCTTGGCAGCCACCCCTAGGCCCTCCCCCAAAGGGGGTTCCTTGGTCCCCAATCCCTTCTAGAATCCTTTTGGGAAAAGCACTAAAAGGTGGCTTTCCATAAAGTAACCCAAAAAGCACTTTCACTATTCACGGAAACATTTTTCCGCGACCGTTAAATCCAAAAATATTTCTGTGGGACTTAGAATAATTCCAGTACCCACTAAAATGATTTTGGACGCGTTCCGAAACAATTCCGGATTAGTGATTTTTATTTGCGAAAAGCAACCAAACCGGTTCCGGCAGTTCCGGAACATTTCCGGTTTTTATCCCAGAAAAATCCCAGAAGTTTCCAGAACAATTCTGGCACCCTCCAAGAAATTCCAGGCATGTGCCGAAACCAATTTGACTTAATGGTATACTCCGAAACAACTTTTTGGTTTTACCGAAACTATTCCGGTGTTCTCTCTCCGGAACTCTTCCGTTGTCTCTGAAACTTTTCCCGTGACTTTCTCTCAGACTCCCTGTCTAGTATTCAGCAGATAGATGACCCTTAAGCGCGTGACCCTATAGGTTCGGTGAAGTATAGACATGACCGGAAATCTTTCCGATCAATGATCAACATCGGAGCCGTGGACACCCATATTGACCCCTATACCCACACGAATAAATATTCGAGTGAACCTCCTGTTGCCGTGTGCTATTCCTGTTGCTTCGTGATATGTTACAAATACCCGAGGTGAGATTTATTGGCATCCCCGTGGAACAACAACTTGTCCACTATGCCAGTTACCTCGTTACCAATAAATTCGTTGCTCATTCCTTATGGCCTGTGAACGGTATTTTAGTCACTTCACTTTTCGGAGGAAAGTTGCAAGTGTCAGATGATTCATAATCAAACGACTTCAAAATCCATCATTATGGAAATTCTCCATGCGGGTTTCTCCAATGTGACCAAATGCAGTGCCACACATGTGTGGTATTCTTTTAGTCTTGCGACATTTAGCGTCAGTGTTATGCATGTATCAGGTTACCATCAATATTCATAACATACATCCCATCCCTTATGGAAGTATGACCCTTATGTTATTCATAATACTGAATGAACAACACTCTTGCAACAAACATTATGCAAATGGGCTAGAGTGTGTAAAACTCTAAAATGAATTATGAAAGTAAATACAGAGGTAATGTATTATTATCAATATTCATAACATACATCTCATTCATAATGAAAGTATGGCCCTTATGTTATTCATAACGCCGAACATTAAAAGTTCTCTTATGAACAACCTTCTTGCAAGATACCTTATGCAATGGGCTAGAGTGTGTAAAACTCTAAAATGAATTATGAAAATAAATACAGACGGTAATACACCGATGGAAGGTATAGTAACATTTATTGTATTCCTAGCGCGTATCTAAACCTCACTCCGACAAGTCTTTTAGGCCATAGTAGTTTTTGCATCGAGTCGCAACAGAATGCAATCGAGCGGGTATCTCTGTGATCAACTCACAATACCCAAGAATCAGTGATTAACATGTTTAATCATAATTCCCAAGAATTATATCTTTGACCTGCCTTCTATACATCAATAACTTGTATGACATTCATACATCAGCTGGATATTCGAGTCTTCTTTCTATTTGCCTTTATACTTTTAACAGTTTAACTTTCAGTATTTCTCTTACTCTCAGAAGAAGCACCCAACTTAAAGAGTGGTGTTAGCCCCGGACTTCCTAGGCGTGTAAGTCACACTAACACCCTTTGGACATTTCCTTTCTCTTTATGTCGTTGTTTTATTCACCATCATCATATGACCGGTGTTCTTCTGGATCCCTCTCTCAACAGTCAAATGCATAGTAAACACTTTACTAATAATTTGCAAAACAAATATTGCTTTGGATATCCCATATCTTCTAGCCTTTGTTTGTATCTAAAACTAATTTTCAGTTCCATGAATATCACATAGCTATCCCAAACTTTTGAAGTTCGGGTCTCATGGAAGCAAACGTTTTGCACTTGACCGTAACGCAATTCTAGCTTTTGGATCGAAGGACGAGAGTCACATCATCCATAGCATTAGCGGGAGAATACCGAAAGCATGCAATAGGACAAAGTCCTTCTCGGCACTTTTGAGGACAATCCTCACATTACGTTACCAATCGTAAAGTTTTAACCAGATATTTAACAACTATTCAATTTTAATAGGGAAGGTGGAAACGCGGGCCATTATTCTACAACTATTATGCAAATCACACTTAGACTATGTTCATAATTAATTGCACTGAGAATTAAATAAGTTAATTCTACAGTGCGCTCCCACTCAAATCAATATCTCTCATAATTGATTGTGAGTGATACAAGACCCATATTATAATTCAACGCCAAGGATGCATCCATCTCAAGTGACGAGAATTACAATCGGTAGGCCAACTTGCCAATCACATCTCTATGTGACTCTTGTTCATCTTTCGATGGGCGTGTTCCGAGCTCAGGACGATCAAGCCAGAACGTCAAGACAACCAAGTGATCTCGCTGCGAGGTCTCAACTCACCCGCCTGACATGTAGGGTAACGCAGTAGAAAACAAAAATTTTCCGACCTACGCACCAGCCCAGGACCACTATGGAGACTGCATACAAGGTTTGATCTTTTTCGTTACCGACTCGTAGCGCAGCGGAAGTAGAGTCGATGACGATCGGCGGTGCAGATCCCCGCAGCTAGGATTTTACAACCTCCCAACCGCGAGGATGTATACCCTCATCTGCCCCGCGGACAGTCCTCCGGGAGGCGGTCACACAGTCCCCCGGACGGTGTCGCGGACAACCCTTCGGGAGGACCTCCGAAACTCGGACTGTCACTCGGACAGCCCTTCGGGAGGACCTCCAAAACTCGGACGGTCACACGGACAGCCCTTCGGGAGGCACTCTCGAACTAAGACCGAAACTACGATCTCTCTACAGAGTTGCACACATACGGTGTCATCTATCCGGCAGGGCTTCGCCGTCCAGAACTAGTTCCTGCCGGAACCCAGACAGCCTTTCGGCTCTACGAAACTATTTCGCTGGGAGGGAGAGAAGAATGCCAGATCATGCATGGCTTTGTGTATGAGAGCAAGAGTGTCCCTTATGGCAGCCCACACACCTCCTATTTATAGGAAACCCAAGGGGTAGGGTGGTTTTACAAGAAGACCCAAAACCCACATGGAAAGGAGTCCTTCCCAAGGACCTAAAAGGTGAAACCAAGGAACAAGGGGGACTCCATGAAGGAGTCCACCATGTGGCCGGCCACACCCTCATGTGGGGCCCCAAAATTGGCCCCTATCCATCCATGTCATCCCCAAGATCTTTTGGAGCAAAGCCCCAAAAGGTGGCTTTCCAAAAATATCCCAAAAAGCACTTTCACTATTCACGACGACATTTTTCAGCGTCTGATCGAACTGAAAATATTCATGTGGGCTTAGAACAATTCTAGTACCCACCAAAATAATTTTCAACGCGAGCCGGAACAATTCCGGTTTAGTGATTTCATCTGCGAAAAGCATCTGAAGCGGTTTCGGCAGCTCCGGAACATTTCCGGTTTTCATCCCGAAAAATTCCAGAAAGTTTCCAGAATGATTCTGGCACCCTCCAAGAATTATCAGGCATGTGCCAAAAACAATTTGACTTTATGGTATCCTCTGAAACAACTTTTCAGTTTCACCGGAACTCATCCGGTGACCTCTCTGCGGAACTTTTCCGCTGTCCGAAACTTTTCCGGCGTCCGAAACTTTTTCGGTGATTTTCTCTCAGACTCCCTGTCTAGTATTCAGCAGATAGATGACCCTTAAGCGTGTGACCCTATAGGTTCGGTGAAGCATAGACATGACCCGGAACCCCTTCCGATCAATGATCAACATCGGAGCCGTGGACACCCATATTGACCCCTATACCCACACGAATGAATATTCGAGTGAACCTCCAGTTGCCGTGTGCTATTCCTGTTGCTTCGCGATATGTTACAAATACCCGAGGTGAGACATGTAGGCATCCCCGTGGATCAACAACTTGTCCACTATGCCAGTTACCTCGTTACCGGTATTGTTCTCTTTTCTCGTTCCCGTGTTCCGGCATCCCCGTGATCAAATCACAAAGTGTCTGGCCAGACGATGATGGATACCGTAACACCGAGAGGGCCCAGAGATATCTCTCCATCGTCGGAGGAGCAAATCCCAATCTTGAGCTATCAAGTTACTTGACATACTTTTCCATGAACCCGTAAGCCGCCGTAATAGCCACCCATTTACGGATGACGTTTAACAAACCCCAAAGTTCATGAAGTAAGCATGAAGAAACTCGATACTCTCATGGTCTAAGGAATCATGCAAACATTAACCATCTCTGTGTTATTAACCATTAACTAATGACGAATGTATCTCATAGTATAACATCAATTCGGGTCGATTCAACACAAGTGTTCTACCAACAATTGTGCCCTCAAAATTGCCGGCATAGTCATGCCCATGATCAGGAAAACAGGATCATCATGCAATACTTGAGCCAGTCATAGAGGCTTGACTAGGAATACTTTTTACCGTTTATTATCCCACACGTGCACATGAGTTTCCCTCCAAGCCTCGTTTTATTTGCAGACTCGAGAATCATTGCAGTTATAGCATGGAACATAAACATAATTATGAACAGGGAGATAATCAACAACATTTATTATTGCCTCTAGGGCATATCTCCTACAGACTCCCACTTGCACTAGAGTCAATAATCTAGTCAATGCTAATGCACTTTACACCTATGGCATACTGGTGTAAAATATGCTTTGCATGTGGTATAGCCTGATGTCCAACGGATCTGACGACTTCAGCTCCGTGTGTAACTTTGCATATCCCCGCGTTTTCACGCTTTCACAAAATTCATATTTTGTGTGGACTTGGCTTTGCATATGTGTGAATCATTGGTCGAAACCTGATTCCTCAGACTGAGCTATGGGGCAACTATCTGCAATAGTGTCCCATAGACCAAAGCCATCTTGGAACCATACTAAGTTCATGAATGAACTATATGATTCAACAACTTCTTTGTCACTTCTTAAGCGTCAACATACTTAGCCTTTGTTATAGAATTCGCCACAGTATCTTGTTTGGAACAATTTCCAACTACCGTGCCACCATATTGTGTATTACACAAAACCCTTAACTTAAATCGAAAATCGCATGGAGCATTGATGAAGACTGTATCGATGTAATTACTTACAACGAGTACTTCATAATCTCTGCTTGCGAGAAAACATGTCATCACTACTACTCTAGTACTCAATGACATCTTTCACTGTTGTCCTATGATCAGTACTTTGATCACTTTGGTATCTATACTCGCAACAACTTTGGAGTATTGGACATATCTGGTTGTTTTTACATACCATGGAATACATGATTAATCCAAACACAAGAGTGTGTGGAATCACCATCATGTATTTTGCTCATCAGTGTTTTGGGACACCGAGTCTTGCAAAAACTCTTTCCATGTGACTTCGGCAAGAATCACTCCTTGACGGTTTTCAATGCTAAAAGGTTTTAGCATCTTGTCAATATGTATTCATAGCTTAGCCCCATTAGGTAAATCTATCTCCATAGATCATCATGCCTAATATTGAGGCTATTTAGCCTAAGCACTTCATCGAAAAACTATTTTCAAATGAAGTCCTAATTCGTGTCAAGAAATTTATTTCCAATTAACAATGTGTCAAGTACACAAGGTTTCTAGAAATATTATTATGCTCCCACTTACTTTCTTGAATCACAAGCATCTTCGATACCCATTTGATGAAGTCAAACCCCTTTGACCATTCCATCAAAAACGAAGATTCCAACTCCACTTTGCTCTCTTCTGTCCATCGCTGGAACTCTGAAGTTTGCATACTTACTAGCATCCTCTGGATCGACAAATTACTTTGGACTGTATCACATACAAGTCCTAGGTTTCATTTCCATCAGATGGAAATCCTTTTGTCATCCATGTTTCATATCTCATGATTGAAATATGTATTAATTGCTAGTTCAACCCGAACCGACTTCAAGCATCGCTACGGTGAGACAATCTCATCGTAGTCAACTCCTTGAACTTGTTATTGCAACAAGTCGAGCTTCATGGATAAAACATTTTATCCGTATCAGTTTTTAGTTCCATAAATATTCGTTAGACTCTAAGTCTTCCGAAAGGTGTATCAAGATTTTAATCTCGAATCACATATATGGGAACTATCTCGGATTGTATTGGCATTTAGCCAATTCCGGAGTCAGGGCCCATCAACGCTTCCTTGTGTATCGTAGGTATACTGTTGTCTAACAACAATATCTCGTATGCGCACCTGAGAGGTTTGCACGAGTTTTTCCTACGCGGTTCAGCTGCAAGTTCGACCGAAGTCCATACATCTCATGTAGAGGCTTCCGTATCAGTCGCAGTAGGAAACTCCGGAATCACTTCCAAGGTTCCTTTCCTTTGACCTGATGACGAAGATACTGGTTATCTCGTCGAGTTGCACTGTCCTCCCACTCACCTATTGTAAGAACTATTCTCTTTAAAAGCATACCGTTTTGCGGCAAAACCCTTTGCCTCGGTATAGTGGTGGGGGAATACCCAATGACTTGGGATAACCTTACAAAGTAGCACTTGTCTGATTTGGAATAGGTTTGTAACCTTTTACACAAGCCCCATATTCCAAATGTTAAGAAAAGATATAACATGGTTGGGCGTACCACACCATGGCGTTATTTCAACAGACCTGATGGAGCTCTTTTCAGTGTAAAAGCCGCAGTCTCTAAAGCATCACTCTATAAAAGGGGTAATGGCAAATCTATTTATGTCATTTTTGATCTTACCATGTCATAAATGGTTCGATTACATCTTCACGGACTTTCCACTTGTAGCAGTGTTCCGGGAGGTGCAAGTTATGAAACCCCTTTCACAACTCATCAGACATTCGCTAAACTTGTAACTCAAATATTCCTTTCTGCAATCAAATTGCAGAAACATAATTTTCTTGTTAAAATAACTTCTACTTCATTTTTGAAAACCTTCTGAATGAATTCAAAAGATCCAGACTTACGTCTCAACAAGTAAATATTCATATATCTACTTGAGTCATTTCTGAAGACAGATAAATCCACTACTTGCAACAACATTTATTGGACTACACACATCATAATGTATGATTACCAATATGTTCTTTGCTCGTTCCTTATGGCCCGTGAACGGTATTTCAGTCACTTCACCTTTCAGAGGAAAGTTGCAAGTGTCAGATGATTCAAAATCAAATGACTTCAAAATCCATCATAATGGAATTTTCCATGCGGGTTTCTCCAATGTGACCAAATGCAGTGCCACACTTGTGTGGTATTCTTTTAGTCTTGCGACATTTAGCATCAGTGTTATGGATGTATCATATTACCATCAATATTCATAGCATACATCCCATCCTGTACGGAAGCATGGCCCTTCATGTTATTCATAACACCGAACATCAAAAGTTCTCTTATGAATAACCTTCTTGCAAAATACCTTATGCAAAGGGCTAGAGTGTATGAAACTCTAAATGAATTATGAAAGTAAATACAGAGGTAATGTATTATTATCAATATTCATAACATACGTCTCATTCATAATGAAAGTATGGCCCTTATGTTATTCATAACATCGAACATCAAAAGTTCTCTTATGAATAACCTTCTTGCAAGATACTTTATGCAATGGGCTAGAGTGTAAAACTCTAAAATGAATTATGAAAGTAAATACATAGGGAATACACCGATGGAAGGCATAGTAACATTTACTATGTTCCCTGCGTGTATCTGAACCTCATTCCTGGTTAGTCTTTCAGGCCATAGTAGTTCTTACATCGAGCTGCAACAGAATGCAATCGAGCGGGTATCTTTGTGATTAACTCACAATACCCAAGAATTAGTGATTAACATGTTTAACCATAATTCCCAAGAACTATATCTTTGACCAGCCTTCTATACATCAAAAACTTGTATGACATTCATACATGAGCTGGATATTCCAGTCTTCTTTCCTTTTGCCATTATACTTCTAACAGTTTAACTTTCAGTATTTCTCCTACTCTCAGAAGAAGCACCCAACTTAAGAGTGGCGTTAGCCTCGGACTTCCTAGGCGTGAAAGTTTCACTAACACCCTTCGGACACTTCCTTTCTCTTTAAGTTGTTGTTTTATTCACCTTTCATCATATGACAGGCGTTCTTCTGGATCCCTCTCTTATCAGTCAAATGCATAGTAAACACCTTTACTAATAGTTTGCAAACAAACATGGCTTTAGATATCTCATATCTTTCAGTCTTTGTCTGTCTCTGAAAATGATTTTCAGATTCCATGAATATCACATAACTATCCAAACTTTTGAAGTTTGGGTCTCATGGAAGCAAACGTATTGCACTTGACTGAAAACGGAATTCTAGATTTTGGATCGAAGGATGAGAGTCACATGATCCATAGCATTAGCGGTAGAATACCGAAAGTATGCGATAGGACAAAGTCCTTCTCGGCACTATTGAGGACAATCCTCACATTATGTTACCAACCGTAAAGTTTTAACCAGATATTTAACAGCTATTCAATTTTAACAGGGAAGGTGGAAACGCGAGCCATTATTCTACAACTATTATGCAAACCACACTTAGACAGTGTTCAAAATTAATTGCACTGAGAATTAAACAAGTTAATTCAACAGTGCGCTCCCACTCAAATCAATATCTCTCATAATTGATTATGAATGATTCAAGACACGAATTTCAATTCAACACCATTGATGGTGAGCATCACTGATGACGAGAACTTCAATCGTTAGGCAAACTTGCCGATCACTTCTCTATGTGACTCTTGTTCATCTTTCGATGCGTGTGTTCCGAGCTCATGACTTTCATGCTTGAACGTCAAGACAACCAAGTGATCTCGCTGCGAGGTCTTAACTCACCCGCCTCACACATCCCTAATCGTTCGTACCCATGTCAGCATGGCGCACCCCGAAAAGTTAGGTGCCGTGACGGTGCTACACTTGGGAGAACACTAACTACTTGATATTTGTTGGAAATATGCCCTAGAGGCAATAATAAATTGGTTATTATTATATTTCCTTGTTCATGATAATCGTTTATTATCCATGCTATAATTGTATTGATTGGAAACTCAAATACATGTGTGGGTACATAGACAACACTGTGTCCCTAGTATGCCTCTAGTTGACTAGCTCGTTGATCAAAGATGGTTAAGGTTTCCTAGCCATTGACATGAGATATCATTTGATAACGGGATCACATCATTAGGAGAATGATGTGATGGACAAGACCCAAACTGTAAACGTAGCATTTGATCGTGTCAGTTTATTGCTATTGTTTTCTGCATGTCAAGTATCTGTTCCTTTGACCATGAGATCATGCAACTCACTGACACCGGAGGAATACCTTGTGTGTATCAAACGTCGCAACGTAACTGGGTGACTATAAAGGTGCTCGACAGGTATCTCCGAGGGTGTCTGTTGGGTTGGCATGGATCAAGACTGGGATTTGTTACTCCGTGTGACGGAGAGGTATCTCAGGGCCCACTCGGTAATACAACATCACATTGAGCCTTGCAAGCAAAGTGACTAAAGAGTTAGCCACAGGATCTTGTATTACGGAACGAGTAAAGAGACTTGCCGGTAACGAGATTGAACTAGGTATAGTGATACCGACGATCGAATCTCGGGCAAGTAACATACCGAAGAACAAAGGGAACAACATACGGGATTAACTGAATCCTTGACATAGAGGTTCGACCGATAAAGATCTTCGTAGAATATGTAGGAGCCAATATGGGCATCCAGGTCCCGCTATTGGTTATTGATCGTAGAAATGTCTCGGTCATGTCTACATAGTTCTCGAACCCGCAGGGTCTACACACTTAACGTTTGGTGACGATTAGTATAGTTGAGTTATTTTGTTGGTGACCGAAGGTTGTTCGGAGTCCCGGATAAGATCCCGGACATGACGAGGATCTCCGGAATAGTCTGGAGGTAAAGATTGATATATGTGATAATAGTGTTTTGATCTCCGGAAGAGTTCCGGAGTTCACCGGAAGGGGTTCCGGATGTTTACCGAAGTGTTCGGGTGCAGCAACACTTTATATGGGCCAAAGGGATAAAGCCCACGAGGTATTGGAAAGTGCAAAAGTAGTTTTGCTGCCGCGTAAGCGGTACTACCGCTTGGTGAAGCGGTACTACCGCCCGAGCGGTACTACCGCTTGTGTGAAGCGGTACTACCGCCCAAGCGGTACTACCGCTTGTGTGAAGCGGTACTACCGCTTGTGTGCGGCTGTGCACGGTTCGGCAGGGATCCGAGTTGGACTCTTTCCCTGCGGGCCAAACCGACCTTGTGCGGGCAAAACCGACCTGGAGGAGGTTTTTACTCCAAGTTTAGACCCCAAGGCTCAACATATAAATAGAGGGGCAGGGCTAGCACACGAAAGACATCAAGATTTCCCCAAGCCGTGTGCGGCAACCCTAACCCTCTAGTTCCTCCGTCATAATCTCCGTAGCGCTTGGCGAAGCCCTGCAGAGATTGTTCCTCACCACCATCACCACACCGTCGTGCTGCTGGAACTCAACCACTACTTCATCATCGCTCGCTGGATCGAGGAGGTGAAGGCATCATCAAGTCGTACGTGTGTTGAACGCGGAGGTGCCGTCTGTTCGGCGCTAGTTCGTGATCGGATCGAGGGACGACTTGCGATTTGGATCGCGGAGACGTTCGACTACATCAACCGCGTTTCTTAAACGCTTCCGCTTAGCGATCTACAAGGGTATGTAGATTCACTCTCCCTCTCATAGATGCTCATCACCATGGATAGATCTTGCGTGTGGGTAGGTAAATTTTTGTTTCCCATGCAACGTTCCCCAACAGTGGCATCATGAGCCAGGTCTATGCGTAGATGAGATCTCGAGTAGAACACAAACGAGTTGTGGGCGTGGGTGTATACATATTGCTTGCCGTTACTAGTTGATATTTGATTCGGCGGTACTGTGAGATGAAGCGGCCCGGACCGACATTACGCGTACACTTACGCGAGACAGGTTCCTTCAACTAACATGTAACTTCGTTGCATAAAGATGGCTAGCGGGTGTCTGTCTCTCTCACTTTAGTTGAATCGATTTCAATGAAGAGGGTTCTTTTAGAAGATCAAAAAGCAATCACTACACCACGTTGTGGTTTTGCGTAGGTAAGAACGGTTCTTGCAAACCCGTAGCAGCCACGTAAAATTTGCAACAACAATTAGAGGACGTCTAACTTGTTTTTGCAGGGTATGTTGTGATGTGATATGGCCAATTACATGATGAGATATATGTGATGTATGAGATGATCATGTGTTGTATAGAATATCACGACTTGCATGTCGATGAGTACGGCAACTGGCAGGAGCCATAGAGTTGTCTTTAATTATTGTATGACCTGCGTGTCAATCATTAAGCGCTATGTAATGCTTTACTTTATCGCTAAACGTTAGCAATAGTCGTGGAAGCAACAGTCGGCGCGACAACCTTATGGCGACACGTTGATGGAGATCAAGATGATGGAGATCATGGTGTCATGCCGGTGACGATGGAGATCATGCCGGTGCTTTGGAGATGGAGATCAAAAGCACAAGTTCATGGCCATATCATGTCACTTATGATTTGCATGTGATGTTAATCCTTTTATGCATCTTATTTTGCTTAGGACGATGGTAGCATTATAAGGTGATCCCTCACTTAAATTTCAAGATAAATTGTGTTCTCCCCGAGTGTGCACCGTTGCGAAAGTTCGTCGTTTCGAGACACGCCGTGATGATCGGGTGTGATAGACTCCACGTTCACATACAACGGGTGCAAGCCATGTTGCACACGCGGAACACTCGGGTTAAACTTGACGAGCCTAGCATGTACAGACATGGCCTCGGAACACAAGAGACCGAAAGGTCGAACATGAGTCATATAGTAGATATGATCAACATGAAGATGTTCACCATTGAAACCACCTCAACTCACGTGATGATCGGACTTGAGTTGGTGGACTTGGATCATGTTACACTCGAATGACCGGAGGGATGTCAATTTGAGTGGGAGTTTTTTAAGTAATATGATTAACTAAACTCATTATCTAAGAACAATAGTCTAAGTTGTCTTTACTATATTTATGTTGTAGATCATGGCTCGCGCAGTAGCACCCCTGAATTTTAATGCGTTCCTAGAGAAAGCTAAGTTGAAAGATGATGGAAGTAACTTTGTGGACTGGGCCCGTAATCTAAGGATTATCCTTACGGCTTCCCAGAAAGCTTATGTCCTTGATGCACCGCTTGGTGATCCACCCGCTCCAGTTGAGTCTCTAGACGTTGTGAACTCCTGGCAGGCTCGTTCTGATGATTACTCAATAGTTCAATGTGCAATGTTGTATGGCTTAGAACCGGGACTTCAAAGACGTTTTGAACGTCATGGAGCATATGAGATGTTCCAGGAGTTGAAGTTTATCTTTCAGAAGAATGCCCGGATCGAGAGATATGAGATCTCCGATAAGTTCTATGCTTGCAAGATGGAGGAGAACGGGTCTATCAGTGATCACGTGCTCAGAATGTCTGGGTACTCCACCCGTTTGGCTGAGTTAGGGATGCCCCTTCCGCCAGAGGCTATCACTGACAGAGTTCTTCAATCATTGCCACCTAGCTACAAGAGCTTCGTGTTGAACTATAACATGCACGGGATGAACAAGTCAGTCGCCGAGCTGTTTGCGATGCTGAAAGCCGCTGAGTCTGAAATTCAGAAGGAGCATCAAGTGTTGATGGTCAATAAAACCACTAGTTTCAAGAAAAATGGCAAGGGTAAGAAGGGTAACTCCAAGAAGAGTGGCAAAGCAGTTGCTCCTCTCATGAAGAAACCCAAGGCTGGACCCAAACCAGAAACTGTGTGTTTTCATTGCAAGGGAACTGGACACTGGAAGCGGAATTGCCCCAAGTATTTGGCTGACAAGAAGGCGGCCAACAACAAACAAGGTATATATGATATACATGTTATTGATGTGTACCTTACCAACTCTCGTTGTAGTGCCTAGGTATTTGATACCGGTGCGGTTGCTCATATTTGCAACTCAAAACAGGAACTGCGGAATAGACGGAGGCTGGCAAAGGACGAAGTGACGATGCGCGTGGGAAATGGTTCCAAGGTTGATGTGATCGCCGTCGGCACGCTCGCTCTTCGATTACCGTCGGGATTAGTGATGAACCTAAATAAGTGTTATTTGGTGCCTGCGTTAAGCATGAACATTATATCTGGATCTTGTTTATTGCGAGACGGTTACTCATTTAAATCAGAGAATGATGGTTGTTCTATTTATATGAGTAATATCTTTTATGGTCATGCACCCAATGTGAGGGGTTTATTCTTATTGAATCTCGATAGTAATGATACACATGTTCATAACATTGATGCCAAAAGATGTAGAATTGATAATGATAATACCACTTTCTTGTGGCACTGCCGTTTAGGTCATATTGGCGTAAAACGCATGAAGAAGCTCCATGCTGATGGACTTTTGGAGTCACTTGATTTTGAATCACTTGACACATGTGAGCCATGCCTCATGGGCAAGATGACTAAAACGCCGTTCTCTGGAACAATGGAACGGGCAAGTGACTTATTGGAAATCATACATACTGATGTGTGTGGTCTGATGAGTATTGAGGCGCGCGGTGGTTATCGTTACTTTCTCACCTTCACTGATGACTTAAGTAGATATGGGTATATTTACTTAATGAAACACAAGTCTGAAACATTTGAAAAGTTCAAACAATTTCAGAGTGAAGTTGAGAATCATCGTAACAAGAAGATTAAATTCCTACGATCTGATCGAGGAGGAGAATATCTGAGTTATGAGTTTGGCAGTCACTTAAGACAGTGTGGAATTGTTTCACAATTGACACCGCCTGGAACACCACAGCGTAGTGGTGTGTCCGAACGTCGTAATCGAACCTTATTGGATATGGTGCGATCTATGATGTCTCTTGCCGATTTGCCACTATCGTTTTGGGGTTATGCATTAGAGACAGCTGCATTCACTTTAAATAGGGCACCATCGAAATCCGTTGAGACAACGCCATATGAACTTTGGTTTGGCAAGAAGCCAAAGCTGTCGTTTCTTAAAGTTTGGGGATGTGATGCTTATGTCAAAAAGCTTCAGCCTGAAAAGCTGGAACCCAAAGCGGAGAAATGCGTCTTCATAGGATACCCAAAAGAGACAGTTGGGTATACCTTCTACCTCAGATCTGAAGGCAAAGTGTTTGTCGCTAAAAACGGAACATTTCTTGAGAAAGAGTTTCTCTCGAAAGAATTGAGTGGGAGGAAGATAGAACTTGATGAGGTTGTTGAACCTTTACTTCAACCTGAGAGTAGCGCAGCGCAGAAAGTTGTTTCTGTGGAGTCTACATTAGCTGAAGAGGAAGTTAATGATGATGATCATGAAGCTTTGGATCAAGTTGCTATCGAACCTCGTAGGTCGACAAGGACGCGTACTGCTACTGAGTGGTACGGCAACCCTGTCTTAGAGGTCATGTTGTTAGACAACGATGAACCTACGAGCTATGGGGAAGCGATGATGGGCCCGGATTTCGAGAAGTGGTTAGAGGCCATGAAATCCGAGATGGGATCCATGTATGAAAACAAAGTATGGACTTTGGAAGTATTACCTGAAGGGCGTAAAGCCATTCAGAACAAATGGATCTTTAAGAGGAAGACGGACGCGGACGGTAATGTCACCGTCTATAAAGCTCGACTTGTGGCAAAGGGTTTTTCACAAGTTCAAGGAGTTGACTACGATGAGACCTTCTCACCCGTAGCGATGCTTAAATCCGTCAGAATCATGTTAGCAATAGCTGCCTTTTTCGATTATGAAATTTGGCAGATGGATGTCAAAACAACGTTCCTTAACGGTTACCTTAAGGAAGAGTTGTATATGATGCAACCAGAAGGTTTTGTCGATCCAGAGAATGCTGACAAAGTTTGCAAACTCCAGCGATCCATTTATGGACTGGTGCAAGCATCTCGGAGTTGGAATCTTCGTTTTGATGAGGTGATCAAAGCGTTCAAGTTTATACAAGTTTACGGAGAAGCTTGTATTTACAAGAAAGTGAGTGGGAGCTCTATAGCGTTTCTAATATTATATGTGGATGACATATTACTGATTGGAAACAATATAGAAATGCTGGAAAGCGTAAAGGAATATTTGAACAAGAGTTTTTCAATGAAGGACCTAGGAGAAGCTGCTTTCTTATTAGGCATCAAGATCTATAGAGATAGATCGAGACGCTTAATAGGACTTTCACAAAGCACATACCTTGACAAAGTTTTGAAGAAGTTCAAAATGGATCAGTCCAAGAAGGGGTTCTTGCCTGTATTGCAAGGTGTGAAGTTGAGTAAGACTCAATGCCCAGTGACTGCAGAAGATAGAGAAAAGATGAGTGTCATCCCCTATGCTTCGGCCATAGGCTCTATCATGTATGCAATGCTGTGCACAAGACCCGATGTCAGCCTTGCCATAAGTATGGTCGGAAGGTTTCAAGGTGATCCAGGAATGGAACACTGGACGGGGGTCAAGAATATCCTGAAGTACCTGAAAAGGACTAAGGACATGTTTCTCGTTTATGGAGGTGATCAAGAGCTCGTCGTAAAGGGTTACGTCGATGCAAGCTTTGACACTGATCCGGATGACTCAAAGTCGCAAACCGGATACGTATTTATTCTAAATGGGGGTGCGGTTAGCTGGTGCAGTTCCAAGCAAAGCGTGGTAGCTGATTCTACATGCGAAGCGGAGTACATCGCTGCCTCGGAGGCGGCGAAGGAAGGTGTCTGGATGAAGGAGTTCATGACAGATCTTGGAGTAGTGCCTAGTGCGCTTAACCCAATGACTCTGTTTTGTGATAATACTGGTGCCATTGCTCTAGCCAAGGAACCAAGATTTCACAAGAGGACCAGACACATAAAGCGACGTTTCAATTCCATCCGCGATTACATCAAGGAGGACGACATAAATATTTGCAAAGTACACACGGATCTAAATGTTGCAGATCCGATGACTAAACCTCTTCCAAGGGCTAAACATGAACAACACCAGAACTGCATGGGTGTTCGATTCATTACAATGTAAATCACATAGTGATGTGAACTAGATTATTGACTCTAGTGCAAGTGGGAGACTGTTGGAAATATGCCCTAGAGGCAATAATAAATTGGTTATTATTATATTTCCTTGTTCATGATAATCATTTATTATCCATGCTATAATTGTATTGATTGGAAACTCAAATACATGTGTGGGTACATAGACAACACTGTGTCCCTAGTATGCCTCTAGTTGACTAGCTCCTTGATCAAAGATGGTTAAGGTTTCCTAGCCATTGACATGAGATGTCATTTGATAACGGGATCACATCATTAGGAGAATGATGTGATGGACAAGACCCAAACTGTAAACGTAGCATTTGATCGTGTCAGTTTATTGCTATTGTTTTCTGCATGTCAAGTATCTGTTCCTTTGACCATGAGATCATGCAACTCACTGACACCGGAGGAATACCTTGTGTGTATCAAACGTCGCAACGTAACTGGGTGACTATAAAGGTGCTCGACAGGTATCTCCGAGGGTGTCTGTTGGGTTGGCATGGATCAAGACTGGGATTTGTTACTCCGTGTGACGGAGAGGTATCTCAGGGCCCACTCGGTAATACAACATCACATTGAGCCTTGCAAGCAAAGTGACTAAAGAGTTAGCCACAGGATCTTGTATTACGGAACGAGTAAAGAGACTTGCCGGTAACGAGATTGAACTAGGTATAGTGATACCGACGATCGAATCTCGGGCAAGTAACATACCGAAGAACAAAGGGAACAGCATACGGGATTAACTGAATCCTTGACATAGAGGTTCGACCGATAAAGATCTTCGTAGAATATGTAGGAGCCAATATGGGCATCCAGGTCCCGCTATTGGTTATTGATCGTAGAAATGTCTCGGTCATGTCTACATAGTTCTCGAACCCGCAGGGTCTACACACTTAACGTTTGGTGACGATTAGTATAGTTGAGTTATTTTGTTGGTGACCGAAGGTTGTTCGGAGTCCCGGATAAGATCCCGGACATGACGAGGATCTCCGGAATAGTCTGGAGGTAAAGATTGATATATGTGATAATAGTGTTTTGATCTCCGGAAGAGTTCCGGAGTTCACCGGAAGGGGTTCCGGATGTTTACCGAAGTGTTCGGGTGCAGCAACACTTTATATGGGCCAAAGGGATAAAGCCCACGAGGTATTGGAAAGTGCAAAAGTAGTTTTGCTGCCGCGTAAGCGGTACTACCGCTTGGTGAAGCGGTACTACCGCCCGAGCGGTACTACCGCTTGTGTGAAGCGGTACTACCGCCCAAGCGGTACTACCGCTTGTGTGAAGCGGTACTACCGCTTGTGTGCGGCTGTGCACGGTTCGGCAGGGATCCGAGTTGGACTCTTTCCCTGCGGGCCAAACCGACCTTGTGCGGGCAAAACCGACCTGGAGGAGGTTTTTACTCCAAGTTTAGACCCCAAGGCTCAACATATAAATAGAGGGGCAGGGCTAGCACACGAAAGACATCAAGATTTCCCCAAGCCGTGTGCGGCAACCCTAACCCTCTTGTTCCGCCGTCATAATCTCCGTAGCGCTTGGCGAAGCCCTGCAGAGATTGTTCCTCACCACCATCACCACGCCGTCGTGCTGCTGGAACTCAACCACTACTTCATCATCGCTCGCTGGATCGAGGAGGTGAAGGCGTCATCAAGCCGTACGTGTGTTGAACGCGGAGGTGCCGTCTGTTCGGCGCTAGTTCGTGATCGGATCGAGGGACGACTTGCGATTTGGATCGCGGAGACGTTCGACTACATCAACCGCGTTTCTTAAACGCTTCCGCTTAGCGATCTACAAGGGTATGTAGATTCACTCTCCCTCTCGTAGATGCTCATCACCATGGATAGATCTTGCGTGTGCGTAGGTAAATTTTTGTTTCCCATGCAACGTTCCCCAACAATATTTTTGTGAGAGATCACCCTAATAAAAAGCGACTACCGTGCAATCAAGAAGGGTGCATCATAAGGGATAAACATCTCAGGCAATTCATAATAGCAAGATATGGTATAGCCCTTTCTGACGGAGAAGTCTTTCATTTCTTCGTCTTCGGCATTCGCGTCGGTGTTCACCTTCGCAAAGATTGCCACCACCTAGTCGATGCACCAGATAATATTGCTATCTCTATAGCTAATAAAATAAGTGCATTACATAAGGTTGACACGCAGGTCATTAAAGTGCAATCATATGGCTCCAGCCATCATGCCGAATCATGACACGCAGGTCATGTTAATCAATTTACATCATATAGCCATCTCATACATAATCAAATTAACATGATCACCGCTGTACCACATCATATGCACATGCAAACCATCCTACAAAACCAAGTTAGACGCCTCTAAACGGTTTATGCAAATTTCCATTTACGTGGCTTCTAAGGTTTCGAAACAAACCGAAGCTACCTACGTATAATCATCAAGTATGATAATTCAAGTCACTAGATTAACATCGCGGGGTGTATGAAACACGAGATAATTAAATCTCGAGCCCCATACTAAACTTCGTCATACGCATGACCCCCGTGCAGATCATATCTGCAATGCCCTTTCATCTGCGAATTTCATCTTTCTTTTGACTATGGCGGAACCCAAAGAACTGAAGCACTTCGTTGATCAATCAGGATCGCGGATTGCCAGAACTTTGTGAAATTCCACCATACTGTCTTGAGATTGAGCAAACGCAAATTCTAGGGAAGCAACAAGAACATCGGGTAACAGACTTCATCTGTCACCCGCACAAATAATTTTCAGCAATAGAACTCATCTACTACCTAATTATATTGTGCAACACCCATACATCTCATGTATTCTAGATCGCAACCTGCATCTACGCATAGCACGGCTCTTGATGCCACTGTAGGGTAACGCAGTAGAAAACAAAAAATTTCCGACCTACGCACCAGCCCAGGACCACTATGGAGACTGCATACAAGGTTTGATCTTTTTCGTTACCGACTCGTAGCGCAGCGGAAGTAGAGTCGATGACGATCGGCGGTGCAGATCCCCGCAGCTAGGATTTTACAACCTCCCAACCGCGAGGATGTATACCCTCATCTGCCCCGCGGACAGCCCTCCGGGAGGCGGTCACACAGTCCCCCGGACGGTGTCGCGGACAACCCTTCGGGAGGACCTCCGAAACTCGGACTGTCACTCGGACAGCCCTTCGGGAGGACCTCCAAAACTCGGACGGTCACACGGACAACCCTTCGGGAGGCACTCTCGAACTAAGACCGAAACTACGATCTCTCTACAGAGTTGCACACATACGGTGTCATCTATCCGGCAGGGCTTCGCCGTCCAGAACTAGTTCCTGTCGGAACCCAGACAGCCTTTCGGCTCTACGAAACTATTTCGCTGGGAGGGAGAGAAGAATGCCAGATCATGCATGGCTTTGTGTATGAGAGCAAGAGTGTCCCTTATGGCAGTCCACACACCTCCTATTTATAGGAAACCCAAGGGGTAGGGTGGTTTTACAAGAAGACCCAAAACCCACATGGAAAGGAGTCCTTCCAAAGGACATAAAAGGTGAAACCAAGGAACAAGGGGGACTCCATGAAGGAGTCCACCATGTGGCCGGCCACACCCTCATGTGGGGCCCCAAAATTGGCCCCTATCCATCCATGTCATCCCCAAGATCTTTTGGAGCAAAGCCCCAAAAGGTGGCTTTCCAAAAATATCCCAAAAAGCACTTTCACTATTCACGATGACATTTTTCAGCGTCTGATCGAACTGAAAATATTCATGTGGGCTTAGAACAATTCTAGTACCCACCAAAATAATTTTCAACGCGAGCCGGAACAATTCCGGTTTAGTGATTTCATCTGCGAAAAGCATCTGAAGCGGTTTCGGCAGCTCCGGAACATTTCCGGTTTTCATCCCGGAAAATTCCAGAAAGTTTCCAGAATGATTCTGGCACCCTCCAAGAATTATCAGGCATGTGCCAAAAACAATTTGAATTTATGGTATCCTCTGAAACAACTTTTCAGTTTCACCGGAACTCATCCGGTGACCTCTCTGCGGAACTTTTCCGCTGTCCGAAACTTTTCCGGCGTCCGAAACTTTTTCGGTGATTTTCTCTCAGACTCCCTGTCTAGTATTCAGCAGATAGATGACCCTTAAGCGTGTGACCCTATAGGTTCGGTGAAGCATAGACATGACCCGGAACCCCTTCCGATCAATGATCAACATCGGAGCCGTGGACACCCATATTGACCCCTATACCCACACGAATGAATATTCGAGTGAACCTCCAGTTGCCGTGTGCTATTCCTGTTGCTTCGCGATATGTTACAAATACCCGAGGTGAGACATGTAGGCATCCCCGTGGATCAACAACTTCTCCACTATGACAGTTACCTCGTTACCGGTATTGTTCTCTTTTCTCGTTCCCGTGTTCCGGCATCCCCGTGATCAAATCACAAAGTGTCTGGCCAGACGATGATGGATACCGTAACACCGAGAGGGCCCAGAGATATCTCTCCATCGTCGGAGGAGCAAATCCCAATCTTGAGCTATCAAGTTACTTGACATACTTTTCCATGAACCCGTAAGCCGCCGTAATAGCCACCCATTTACGGATGACGTTTAACAAACCCCAAAGTTCATGAAGCAAGCATGAAGAAACTCGATACTCTCATGGTCTAAGGAATCATGCAAACATTAACCATCTTTGTGTTATTAACCATTAACTAATGACGAATGTATCTCATAGCATAACATCAATTCGGGTCGATTCAACACAAGTGTTCTACCAACAATTGTGCCCTCAAAATTGCCGGCATAGTCATGCCCATGATCAGGAAAACAGGATCATCATGCAATACTTGAGCCAGTCATAGAGGCTTGACTAGGAATACTTTTTACCGTTTATTATCCCACACGTGCACATGAGTTTCCCTCCAAGCCTCGTTTTATTTGCAGACTCGAGAATCATTGCAGTTATAGCATGGAACATAAACATAATTATGAACAGGGAGATAATCAACAACATTTATTATTGCCTCTAGGGCATATCTCCTACATGACACTTCTCTAATCGTTCGTACCCATGCATCCATGTGATACCCCGAAGAGATAGGTGCTGTGACGGTGCTACACTTGGGAGAACACTAACTACTTGATATTTTTAGTGAGAGATCACCCTAATAAAAGGCGACTACCGCGCAATCAAGAAGGGTGCATCAAAGGGACAAACATCTCAGGCAATTCATAATAGCATGATATGATATAGCCCTCTCTGACGGAGAAGTCTTTCATTTCTTCGTCTTCGGCATTCGCGTCGGTGTTCACCTTCGCGAAGATTGCCGCCACCTTGTCGATGCACCAGATAATATTGCTATCTCTATAGCTAATAAAATAAGTGCATTACTTAAGGTTGACACGCAGGTCACTAAAGTGACAATCATATGGCTCCAGCCATCATGCCGAATCATGACACACAGGTCATGTTAATTTTACATCATATAGTCATCTCATACATAATTAAATTTATATGAGAACTGCTATACCACATCACATGCACATCCTGAAAAACCAAGTTAGACGCCTCTAATCGGTTCATACAAGATTTTATTTTACATGGCTTCTAATGTTTCGAAACAAACCGAAGCTACCTACGTCCATCATCAAGTATGATTATTCAAGTCGCTAGATTAACTTTGCGGGGTGTATGAAACACGAGATAATAAAATCTCGAGCCCCATACCGAACTTCGTCTTATGCATGACCCCCATGCAGATCATATCTGCATTGCCCTTTCGTCTGCAAAATTTCATCTTTCTTTTAACTATGGTGGAATTCAATGAACTGTTAGCACTTCGTTGATCAATCAGGATCGCGGATTGCTAGAACTTTGAAACTCCACCATGCCGTTATCAAGATCAGAAATACGCAAATTTCAGGGAAGCAACAAGAACATCGGGTAACAGATTTCATCTGCTACCCGCACAAATAATTTTCAGTAATAGAACTCATCTACTACAAATTATATTGTGCAACACCCATACATCTCTATGTATTCTAGATCGTAACCTGCATCTACGCATAGCACGACTCATGATGCCACTGTAGGGTAACGCAGCAGAAAACCAAAATTTCCAGTACTACGAGCACGCCCAGAATCACTATGGAGATGCATACAAGGTTTTTGATCTGATCGTTACCGACTTGTAGCGCAGCGGAAGTAGAGTCGATGTAGATCATCGGTGCAGATCCCCGCAGCTACGATTTATAACCTCCCAACCGCGAGGATGTACTTCCTCGTCTGCCCCCGGACAGTCCCTCGGACAGCCCTTCGGGAGGCGGTCGGACAGTCCCCCGGACGGTGTCACGGACAGCCCTTCGGGAGGCACACACAGAATCTCGGACAGTCACTCGGACAGCCCTTCGGGAGGCACTCTCGAACAGCCCCTCGGGCAAAAAGATCGAACCTACGACCTCTCTACGGGGTTGCACACATACGGTGTCATCTATCCGGCAGGGCTTCGCCGTCCAGAGGTAGTTCCCACCGGAACCCAGACAGCCTTTCGGCTCTACGAAACTATTTCGCGGGGAGGGAGAGAGAAGCCAGATCATTGCATGGCACTTGTATATGAGAAAGAGTGAGTGTGGAGAGTGTCTCTCCACCTCTATGTATAGGAAAACCCAAGGGGAAAAATACCCAAAAAACCCATCACATGGATCCTCCATAAGGGCATAAAAGGAAGCCAAGTGGAGCTCCATGGAGGAGCTCCATCTTGGCCGGCCACCCCTAGCCCCCCCCCCCCCAAAGGGGGTTCCTTGGTCCCCAATCCCTTCTAGAAGCCTTTTGGGAAAAGCCCTAAAAGGTGGCTTTCCATAAAGTAACCCAAAAAGCACTTTCACTATTTACGGAAACATTTTTCCGTGACCGTTAAATCCGAAAATATTTCTGTGGGTCTTAGAATAATTCCAGTACCCACTAAAATGATTTTGGACGCGTTCCGAAACAATTCCGGATTAGTGATTTTCATCTGTGAAAAGCAACCAAACCGGTTCCGGCAGCTCCGGAACATTTCCGGTTTTTATCCCGGAAAAATCCCAGAAGTTTTCAGAACAATTCTGGCACCCTCCAAGAATTTTCAGGCGTGTGCCGAAACCAATTTGACTTAATGGTATACTCCGAAACAACTTTTCGGTTTTACCGAAACTATTCCGGTGTTCTCTCTCCAGAACTCTTCCGTTGTCTCCGAAACTTTTCCGGTGACTTTCTCTCAGACTCCCTGTCTAGTATTCAGCAGATAGATGACCCTTAAGCGTGTGACCCTATAGGTTCGGTGAAGTATAGACATGACCGGAACTCTTTCCGATCAATGATCAAACATCGGAGCCGTGGACACCCATATTGACCCCTATACACACACGAATAAATATTCGAGTGAACCTCCTATTGTTGTGTGCTATTCCTGTTGCTTCGCGATATATTACAAATACCCGAGGTGAGATTTATTGGCATCCCCGTGGAACAACAACTTCTCCACTATGACAGTTACCTCGTTACCGGTTTTGTTCTCTTTTCTCGTTCCCGTGTTCCGGCATCCCTGTGATCAAATCACATTGTGTCTGGCCAGACGATGGTGGATACCGTAACACCGAGAGGGCCTAGTGATATCTCTCCATCGTCGGAGGAGCAAATCCCAATCTTGAGCTATCAAGTTACTTGACATACTTTGCCATGAACCCGTAAGCCGCCGTAATAGCCACCCAGTTACGGATGATGTTTAACATACCCAAAAGCTCATGAATCAAGCATGAAGAAACTCGATACTCTCATGGTCTAAGGAATTATGCAAATGTAAACTTTCTCTGTGTTATTAACCATTAACTTGTGACGAATGTATCTCATAGCATAACATCAATCGGGATGATTCAACCACAAGTGTTCTACTAACATTGTGTCCCCAAAGTTGCGGGCATAGTCATGCCCATGATCAGGAAAACAGAACCATCATGCAACCCTTGAGCTAGTCTTAGAGGCCAGACTAGGAATACATTTTACCGTTTATTATTCCACACGTGCATATGAGTCTTCCTCCGTGCCTCGTGTTATTGCAGACTCGAGAACCATAGCAGTTATAGCACGGAATAAAAACTTAATTACGAACATGGGGATAAATAATAACATTTATTATTGCCTCTAGGGCATATCTCCTACAAACACTAGCAGAATAGAGGCATCCATATATGCATACCCTCGTAGAAAGCAGTAATTGACCAGGGGAGTCGAGGTCGCCGCCTGCAAACCAGCACCACGTCGATTCGATCGCGGCGCCAATGGCCGCCTCGTGGTAGGCCTCGAAGTCGACCCCCATCACCGTGACTGCCAGGGACTCCACCAGGTTGGCCATGGTGGTGGTCTTACCCACGCGCGCCACCCTTGCGCAATGTCACCACCACTACCACCCCGCGATGTCGGGACCTACATCTCCGTTGTAGATTCACCTGACCCGCCTAAGAGCAAGTACAATAGGATGACGTAGGCGGACTGTAAGAGTTTAAATATTATATTTTTGATGAGTTGGAGGAGAGACAAGAGAAGTGGACTATTGATTAACAGCCGACTGCAGCACGCGCTCCTAACATGTTGTGAGAGAGTAAGGTGGGCCATGTACCAACAAAGTAATACATATTTATATGTAACTATTGTACTTGTCGGCTATAAGCTTCGCTATAGATGATGTAGCAAGATCATATAGGCAGCAACTGGCTATACTATTAACCATGCTCTAAGCCTCACTGGCCTCGGCGCTGCCACCCCACCCGCTTCCTCGCACTCATGGCGCCACCACGAATCGCTGCCTTCACGCCACGTGCTCCCGCCGCACCACCTCTGTCCGCCCCAGCTCCCCAGCTCTCGCCCCTGACCAATCCCGCTTCAGCGCCACCCACGGCAGCTGCTTACAGTTCTCCGCGCGCCCCCATCACCGGGCCCACTCCCGCGCTGCCCGCCTCGCAAACGATGCCAACACCCCATCAGGAAATCAGGGCTGCGGCGGCAGCACCTCGCCGTCAATGGATCAGAGAGAGTGGTAAACAGGGGGAGGGGAAAAATGACAGAGCGAGTCTGGTGCGAAGGAGAGGATAAGGAGGAAAGTGGCAGTCGGGTCGTTCGGTCGGTTGTGAGGTCCGCACGAACGATTCTAAACAGTGACGTGGTAGTAGCTTTCTTCGGAGATTTGTGCTAGGAAATCGTATGGTAGAACTAGCGTTTGCTCCCAAACTGCACAAATCTGATGTCATATTTGTAAGGATTTCGAAAAAGGAAAAAATAATGACAAAACATAGAACTGAGAAAAACAAGAAAGAAAAAAAAAAACCCAGCAAAGAAAAGCTAGTAGAGCTTGCGGAAAGAAAACTGTGGAACCCCCGAGTAGGCGTCGGGCTAACTATTTGACGCCCGCTACGTGCCGGCCGTTTCTCTTTTTCAGTCTCAGCGTATGAGGAAGCTCTATAGCCGAAAGCTAACAGGTCCTACAAGCAAGGCCCGAAAGGCCATATCTATATGAAATATATGAAAGACCTGAAAGGCCGAGATGAACTACTACCTTGCAGGCTACTCTCTCCGTCCTATAATATAAGAGCGTTTTTTACACTACATGGGACGGAGGGAGTAACATATAGGCACTCACTCTTGGTGTCAAAAGAAAAGAAACGTAAGCATTCACTTTTTCCTGAAAAAAAAAAACCATAAGCACTGACTCACTCTGCTCAAGAAAAAAAAAGTAGGCACTCACTCACATGCCCACGTGGACACACAAGGAGTTGAACAAAAAACGAAACAAAAACTAGGAGATGACGCAAGATTATATTATAAGAAGGTGCCATCTGAGGAATCACTAGTGAACTAAGCACATTTCCTTAAACCAAGTTCACGTAGTATGCATGGAAATCACCAATAGTTAATCGTGCCCTTCTCCTATGCATTAATTTAAGCAAATTTACAGAGGATATACCTTGCAGATAATACAGACTCTTCTTCCATGCTGTATTGTGTGGTCTGACACGTGGCTCTTCTCCTAACTTTACTAATATCATCCTTCACGGCATTTGGCTACAACTATGGATTTGTTTAATCACAATAATCGACCGAGTACGAAATACAAACGTTCTTAATCTGCATCTCAAAAGAAAAACATGAAAATAAATTCTAACTGCGGGTTCTAGAACACACATGTGAATCATGCATTCTTCCCGCAAAAAAAAAAAAAGAATCATGCATTCGAGGTAAAAAACGGGCGGGAATTGGTGCTAGAAGGACGTGTGTGATCCTAAAAAGCATTTTAGATCGCGAAAATGCCCTTCCATTTGGTCAAAGTCGTTTGACCGTTATTTCAAAAATCCATAATAAATTCATATGAACTTAGAAAAATGCAAATAAGATATCAAAGTGTTCATAGAAACATCACCTACATGTGCATGTCATTTACATTCATGACAAAAGCAATGTTTAAACCTGTTTAGGGTTAATAACATTAATAGTATGTTTGGGGTGAATGCACATATAGGTGATGAATGTAAACGACATGCACGTATAGGTGATGTTTTTCTGAACATTTTGATATCTTATTAGCATTTTTCCGACTTCATATGAATTTGTTATGAATTTTCAAAGTAACGGCGGTCAAACGACTTGGACCAGACAGTAGGGCATTTTGGCGACATAAAATGCCTTTTTAGGGGCAAATTTGAGCATAGCAAAACATTAGGGGTAAATATGAGAGTAGGCACAAATTAGGGGCAAAAATATAAATGTCCCAAATTGCATACCTTGTATTGTTGAGATTGATATGGTAGTGTATCCTCGGTAAACAAGGCGCCTGTACGTGGTTTCATATAAATCAATCACGAGCTGATCGACCCAGTGTGGCGCTTCCCTCAAATCCTCTTTCTCTCGTTTATACAAAAAATGGATATGACGGGGAGCCGCTTCGTCTATGTGATGGCCATCTTGTTCATCGGCTGGATTGCAGGGAGTGGCTGGATTGCAGGGAGTGCAGAGTGTGAGTATATAACATCGTCCTCTGTTATTGTAATCTTGTTATTACCTTCATATTTTGAACATTTCAATTAAAAATAGCAAACTGATGCATATATACTCCAATATGAAACAGGTCGTCTCGAGGCTGGAAGAAAGACCTATCTAGATTATCATATGAACACAAGTGCTGGTGATATCAATGAAAGCAAGGTTATCGTGAAGTTTTGCATCCCAGAGACATGTGGTCCACCTGATTCACCATGGGGAGTAGGGTGCTACTGCTGCTTCAACAGGAAAGACACCCCGTGTTTCGCCACAAGGGAGGAGTGCATGAATAAATGTCCTTCTTGCAACCCCGATTGCCCTCCTCCATGACCGATTGCTAGCTTGTTTAAATAAAGTAGCGTGTGTGCGTGTAAAGATCTGTATTGCGAAAAATAATGTATTGATACGTTCTTTTTCTTTTGAGGCATCATTGTTTCGCATTTGACTCGAGCAATAATTTCTTTTTCTTTACAAAAATTATCTTAGATTGTCATATTTTCTTGGACAGTTCTATCCACGCATTATCTTATTTATCATATCTTTGCCAAAATGATCTTAGACTGTCATATGAATTCTCCATTGTGGTGTAGTTGTCTTAGAAACTTTTAATTAGTGGAGACTGGAGAATAAGATGTTTAATTTGATAAATTAAAGGCATCATGGGGTAGCAAAATAGATGGGTCGAAATTGGTGAGCTAGACACGGATACGGAAGGGATGATCTGTGCAACCTGTGGAACATCTAAAAGTTTCTTTCTAGGGGTCAGAAAGCTTGACACAGATCTGAAAGGTTTGATCCGGGGAACTTTCCAGGGGGGTCAGAATCTGGGCCGTTGCTAAGGCATTGTTCTGGCACACAACTGGACTGGCAAAGGGCCACTCAAGGCCTTCGCCCCTGGGCTCTTCAAGATAGCTACGCGCAAGAACAGGACCGTCATGACGGAGCTCCACAATGAGTCTTGGATCTGGGCTGTCGCCCGTCTCAATACGCCGGCTCAGCTGCAAGAATTCGTCAATCTATCCACTATGCTCTCTCAAGAAACTCTCACCCCTGGCCAGGAGGACCGCATCTCCTGGAAGTGGACTGTCGACGGCGTTTATTCCTCGGCCTCGGCCTATGCAGCGCAATTCCACAGATCTTTTCCCAGATTAGCCACTTCAAAGATCTGGTCAGCACGCACTGAGCCCAAATGCAAGTTGTTTGGCTGGCTTGTGCTCCATAAGCGCATCTTGAGGGCAGACATGTTATCCATCCGCGGATGGCCACATGATCCCACTTGCCAGCTTTGCCTGCGTGCCCCTGAAACTGCGGTCCACATCTGCAAGGAATGCCCCTTCTCCATCGCCTGTGGCACCACGTGATATCATGGACGGGTGATGACATCACGATCGACCAGGCACTGTCTCTGGGGTTTTCGGATTGGTGGGACAACATGAATTCCATGGCTCAAAAGGAGACGCGGCGCTCCCAGAGTGGCAGGATCTTCTACACAATCTTCAACCTTTGGGAGCGAAATCGGCAGATTTTCAATGGCACTCGCCTCACCCATCTAGAGGTTGCGGCTCTGGTCTTCGAGGACATCAAGCAATGGGATCTTGCCTTTGGAGCGGGGCGCGACGGTGTGGGCATTGGATAGTTTGTTCCTTTTATATTTTTCTGTCGAGGGTTTTTGAGTTCCCATCAAAAACTCAAACTCTCTGTACATAGTCCGTTTATTCTCTTGTCTATATGAAAAGGCATCACTCCTGCCTGTTCCTCGAAAAAAAAATCTGGGCCGTTAGTTCCTGGTTTTCTAGCGCATCTTGCACATCCGTTCCTTCTCACCGCATCTAGGTAAAAATGCCCCAACGGTAGAAGAAGACTTTGGCCGCTGCTACTCTTGCGTCCCCTCATTGCTGCTCGTGCCATTGCTGCACTCCACCGGAGAAGAATGGAGATGCAGCGATTGGATGGGGGCATCCAACGCGCTGCCTGTCGCCCTCATCCCCTTCCTCCCTAATTGACTCTCCCTCCACCTCTGCACTGGCCAGGATCAGGAGCGTGGCGCTGTTGCTGTTGTCCTCCGCGTAGAAGGAATGGCTGGCTGTCGAGACAACCATCAACGGCTCCGTCTCCATGCAACAGTGAAGACCGAGGAGGATTCCGAGGTTAGGCCAATTTTTTGTGCCTTTTCCCCTTTTGTTCTTTTCAATTTATACGTTTTGCCGCTCTTCGATTTGATCTTCACATTGGTGTGTTCTTGCAGGTGCTGGACTGGTCTTTGCTATAGCCTTTGGATGGTTCTGTTGGGTTTAGGTTAGGCTCGATTCTGACCATGTTGGTTCCAATAATCGGTCTACTCGATAGGTGAGCTATAAGCTTTCCTTATCATTTGATGTTTGGTTACAAATCCTACAACTACGGTTGCTGTATTGAGATTTGAGAGGTATCGTTAGTTAACTTTGGTTGCACTAAATCTTTGTCATTCTGTTAGTAACCCATGTGTAACTTTGGTTGCCTGCGTTCACTATTTGGCCCGCATAGCACGAACATTAAAGCACCTCCCAGCTAGGCCCGCTAGGAACGGCCGAATCGACAGTTTCTAGCAAGCCAGGCTCGGCAGAAGCAGGGGAGGGGAACACGGCGTTGAGCTCGTGCGACCACAGAGATGGCGCGAGCTCGTGCGCGTCTCCGAAAAATCGGCGGGATGATTTCGGTTCACCTCCCACCGATTCGGTCGCCCTATATAGCCCCCTTTGCCTCATCGCCAAAACTCCCCCCACCCTTCTCCCTCCTTTCAAGCTTTCCCTCAGATGCGCATCAGCACTGACAAGCAGGTAAGCGGCACTCCTTGCCCGACCGGCGGACCACGGGGGCAGCGACTCGTGTCCCCATCTTCTCCGATCGTTTCGGCGTTTCCCTCGAGCTACAGCGATTTCCTCAGTGAGTTCAATCACCCCCCTTCTCTGTTCATGGCTGCAGCTAGATCTGAGACCATGTGGTAGGGTTTGATGTTCGAGCTTGTGGTAGGGTTTGATCTGTGAGCATCTTGTAGCATGCTAGGGTTGTATTTGGGTGCCGATCTGTGAGATTGTAATGTTGTGGTAGTTATTGGTGGTGGATTTGTAGCATGCTAGGGTAGTTTTGAACACAATGGATTGGTAGCTAGTTGTGATGTATGCTGCTCATATCGTGCTTTGTTGAGCTAGATTGTCCGGTAGTGTGTGCTATGCTCATTGCTGCGATTGCAGGACATGACCATGCAAATGCAAGATCTTAGTCAGGCCATTGTCCTATCCGAGAGCCAGTTTCCTCTGTCCTATGTCGAGGACTCCCAGCCCCCCCTCAATGACCAGATGCCTGCTGATTCAGATGTGTTCGAGGTTTCTGGCACGGGTCCTCCTTTTGTGCCTACAGCCTTTATGCTCGCCGAGCCAACTGCTGCTGCTGCTGCCGCTGCACAAACGGCAGCCGCAAAGGCAAAGAAGGATGGTAGCTAGGGGAACAACATGAAGTGGCAGCCGTTCATGTCCACGTTCGTGCTTAACAAGATGTGTGAGCTCATATCTAGTGGGTTAGGATTGACAAGGGCTTCAAGGAGGTGCACTTGAACACCGTTGCAAAGCAGGTGTTTGAGTAATGTGGCCAGGAGGTGACCTCCACCCAAGTCTACAACCACCTCAGGAAGTGGAGAGCTCGATGGATCACAGTGTCCAAGCCCAGAGACCTTAGCAGCGCCTCATCGGATCAGAACACTTGCTGCTTCGTTCTGGAGGCAGAGCACTACACTGACCATGTCGCGGTTAGCTCACGTTCCCCTTGTTTTAAGCCTGTCAACCATTGCCTTCTCGCAACTAACAACACTGTGTTTCTTTCTTAGGACCACCCCAAAGACGCGGAGTTCGTCAACACACCCATCCAGAACTACAACCAGATGCAAGACATCTTCTTCTTTGGGCTGGCAACCGGCAAGCATGCCATGGCCTCCGGTGAGCCTGTCGGTTTGCCCATGCCTGAGTTCCCAGACACCTAGGACGCAGAGGCAGTCCTTGATGGCCGTGACAAGCCCTTTGAGCACGTCCCTGTGCTTGATAGGAAGAGGAAGAGGGGCGGCTTGATGGAGGAGGAGATCAATATCTTCACCAACATGACTGAGGCCGTGAAGGAGGTGGCAACTGCCATAAGGGAGAGCAAGTCCATTGACGTCCACCCTGACCTGTACACCGCCGTCATGGACCAAAGTGGCTTCAGCCAAGAGGCTCTGATGGCTGCTTTGAGCCATCTACTGGACAACAAGGTCTTGGGTGTTGGGTTTGTTCCCATGGTAGACGCTCACAGGGTGCTCTGGCTCAGGAGTTGGCTGGGCAAGCACTACTGCTAGTGTTGCCTCTGGTTACCGTGATCATGATCCTCGATGGTGATGGCGATGGCGATGGCGATGGCAACGACGAGGACAATGACGACGTACATTTTTGTGTAGCTAGGCCTTGAAAACTATTTGATGGTCTGTATATTTTACTGAGGTGGTATATACTAACCCCTCACGCTGATTGTGAACTTCCGATGGTAGGATTACACCCTCTTTTGGATGTGGTGGTAGGATGACACCATAGTAGTGTTAGGTTGAACTTGCTATGCCGTATCATCATGCATGCTTACTATTGCTCTTCTGCTCCATTGCTTGCTGCTTGTGTGCTCCATTGCTTGCCGCTTGAACTCTTCCTCTTGTGCACTGCTAGGATAAGTGGTATGTGGTGTCCATCGGGAGGGCTCCAGGGGTTTACAGTTCATGGGAGGCATGCAATGAACAAGTGTCAGGGTACAAGCACAACGACCACAGAGGGTTTAAGAGTAGGCAGACGACAGAAGATGCTTACTTCAAGTTTGTGCGAAAGCAGGCATGCAAGGTTGAAGTTGGCAAGGCGGAGCGACACTTTGGGGTGAAGAACTTCATCATCATCGTGCAATTCGTCGCCATTGCAGTGTTGTGGCCTTGGTGTGCTCGCTGTGATCGTGTGTAAGGTGCACCGGGTAAACTCACCATGTAGGGTACAAGGTTAGCACACCTCGCAGCCTGTGTGCAACCAAACAACATGTAGTTGTGTGAGTTGAGACAATGCAGGACGCCAAATACCGTGCGCAAAGCTATCCCCTAGTGCAGGCAACCAAACGAGGTGCAGATGTTGGTTTTTTTGCCTGTTTTCTCTCAGCCCGGCCGAACTGGGACATATATGCTATGCAGGCAAAAGCGCAGATGACAACCAAACACGCCCTAAGCACACAACGTCCATTATTTCGACCCGCAGAACTGGACAATGTTGAGTTCCACTTCTGTGTTTTATGAAATTCATCTTCTTGGCATTGTATAACTGCCTGCCTGATATGAGTGTGTTCCAATATGTTTAGGGTAGGGTGTGTCTTGGGCTCATCTAGATGTGACATAACTATGTCACATCTTGATGTCATCAATTTTTTTCTTTGTTTTTTTTTTGTTTTTCTTTTTTACGGTTGTCCAGGGTCTTGCAGCGAGGCGGAAGCAAAAATGTGGAATTCTGCTAGATTTGAGAGAGCAGACATGGCGTCCATTTAGCATGAAATCACATATTTGAGTAAGGGCTTTGAGATTTTTGTTTTGGCGCATGTGAGGCGCGAAGCCAATGAGGCTGCCCATAGATGTGCAAAGCAAGCCTCTGAGGATAGAAGGAGGTGTCTTTGGTTGAACTATATTCCCCCTTTTCCTCATGATTGTATTCACATCTCTTGTAATACCCATGAGTAATGAATAAAGCCCTTGATTCACAAAACAAAGGTGTCCTGGGCCTCCGTTCAATTTAGTTTACGTACGCTAGCTTCTTTCTAACAAAAATTGATGGCTCGTCCTTTTCCTTCCCAGGAATGTTGTTTTCTCTTATAAACCGTATATTCGTGTATAATTTAGAGATACATGAAAACATTACATGTTTTACGTTCATGTAACTTTAGAAAAGTGTCCACATGTTTTAAAAATGTTCACCGTGAATTCAAAAAATGTTAACGCAATGCAATTTTGTTGTTAGCGTAATTTGAAACAAATGTTGATAACATTCCCAAATGTTGGTGAAATTTAATAAATGCTCACGCAGTTCAAAAAATGTATGTGAATATTTTTTAAATGTTATAAGGCGTAATTTTTTTCCGCATAATTCAAAAAAAGTTTCCTACCATTGCAAAAAAATGTACGTAACATTTACAAAAAAAATGTTGGTGAAATTTAATAAATGCTCACACAGTTCAAAAAGTTTCCTCCTTGCCATCACTGCCCTCGGGACCAACACTGGCGATCGGCTCAAGGTTCAGATCAGGAAAATGCACCTGCATCATCGCGCAGGCTTGTCGAGCTCCTTCACATACAGCTGAAACCTGCCACGCTCGGATCCAAGCACGCGCCTCTTGAAGGCGTCAAGAGAGCTCAAAGAATGTGGTAGGGATGGCCTCTTCACGTCATAAGGCCTTGAAGATTTGCTCCATCGTCTGCCGCGCCAGTTTGTGCAGCTCTTCGAGCTGCTTCTGCTTCTCTCTGAGGACGACACTGCGCGTCGAATCCTGGAATTGACGGCAGAACAGCCGCGCCCGCTCATGGGCCTCGTCATGGCTCCCACTATAGAAGTGGCAAGCCTGTTCGGCGCTGAGGGGCAGGTCGGGAGAAGCAGTTGGATCATGCCACTCTTGAGTCATCTCAGGAAAAACTCAACTCCCGAAGATGCACTGCGAAAGATACGAGGCTTGCTTCAGCTCTTCCCTCGCGGACGTCGCCTGGAACTGGGCCTCCTGGAGCTCCCGGGCGAGTCGCTTGGTCTCGGCAGCAGAGGCATCCTTGTCGCCCTTCAGAGCATCACACTCCTTGACGCGATTTTTTGAGGTCCTCCTCGACAACAACCACCCTTAACTGGGCGGCCTTGCACGTCTCTTCCTCCTTACAGAGCAGATCGGCATCCTCTTGCTCCTTCTCCCTAAGGCCCTGCACCTCGGCACGAGCCTTGTCAAGCTCGGACTCCATGGCAGCCATGAGTTGTTCCACTTCTGCACGGCCAAAAACGAAGAATAAATGGCATGAGTACATAAGGCTGGACGCGGTCCGGGCCGGTCCGGTCCTTGACCGAGCCTTGCTTTGGACCGGCCGCGGCCGGTCCGGACCGGACCGGACCGAGCTGCCGAGCGGGCCGTTTTCTCAGGACCGGACCGGCAGCATCCCAGCTCGGTTAAGACCGAGAGGACCGAATGGACCGGCTGGTACTGCTGTTGTTGGTTTTTAAGCACTAGCTCGTATCCTTCCGGAAGTAACACGTCAATTGTAAGCTAGCTAAAGAAGCAGACTAGCAGGCAGCTTGATTGATTCCTTGGAGCATAATGTACGCGTTAATTAGCCGGAAGCTCACGTACGTACGCAGCCTGGTAAAGCGAGCCTGATCGATCCCGTCGATCCTTTTCATACAACCTGAGTCTGGTTAACTACAACAGCTGTTGCCTGGGAGTGCTCTAGTGAGCGTTTTTGCCTCTGTTTAGCCACTGTGTAGGCAGCTGTATAGGCATCTTTTGATTTTGTAAAGCAAATGGATAGAATGTGAATATTTAGAACTATTTGACAGCAAATTTGAACACGTAGGTGCTCAAATTTGACAGTTTTGGTACATGTTCAACGACTAGTTTACAAATGGATCAAATATGACATAACTAAAATTTGGACAGCATTTCCTTTGAATTTTGGACATGAAAACATTGAATTTTGACAGCAACAATAGCACAAATATCACATCCACAAACACAAGGTCTTATCATCATTGAACGGCACGATTAGAAATTTGCAATGGCAATTCCAAGTTCATGACAATTGACAAGTTCCAACATAGCACAAATGAGTAGTTTCAAACAAACAGCAGCGTCCGCGGCATGCACGCCGGTGCCGGTGTGGTCGGGGAAACATGGAGGCGGCGGAGGGTGTTTTTTTTACCCCACACAACAACTCTGTGATTGGGGCATTGGGAAAGTCTTTCGCCTTCTTAATCGGCACCTTAGGCTTGCCCTTCCTCAGATTCGGCGGAGGCAGCGGCGAATCTTGCCTAATTAGGCACTTCATGCTCTTCTCCTTCGCCTTCGTCTTCCCCTTCTCCTTCTCCTTCCCAACCCCCTTTCCCTTCTCATTCCCCTTCCCCTTCACCATTTTCTACAAAAAAAGCACATTAGCAATGACTAGATCATCAAATGTACAACCTCTACCTCTACCTCTACATTGTAAAAAAACAACAACAAATAATCGAACATCATTGTGTCTGTCAGTCTGTCTTGCTAATGTGCTGCAAGATCACATATATAAGTCTCTCAGCTCAGAGACACGTGCAAAACAACATTGCATTACATTTTGAGCTCTCGAGACTGAGTCCAATTCTAAAAGAATAGTATGATCCAATCAACGCACTCTTTGACAGAACAACACCTGCCCGGCAAACATATGTGAACATCTCTGAATCTCTAGCAACAGAACTACAAATCCTGTCCCCAATTTTTATATGCAAAGCACAGCTCAAGTTCTTAACAACACTTGTGCTACAAATTGTGTTCCTGCAGAAGCCACCCAGAAACTCAACAAGGAACAAATTGCAAGAGCATTTGGTACAAGGCGTGAATCAGAAACGCCATGGAGCACTTACAAAAATAGTTGAAACATTACATCCATACCCTGTTCTAAGGCCAGCCGCAATGTGCAGCAGTTCACACACCACCAGTAAGCAAATCTTGCAAACTTGACAATGCCTTGGGAGTTTTTTTTCTTCAAAAACTTAGCCAACATTTCCTACGGATCATCTGTGAGTGTGACTCTCACCCACTGGTCAGTATGTTCCATGTTCCAACTAGTATTCTGAACTCTCTGCCTACTCCTCTTTCCTTGCATTATCATGTTCATTTGAAATGATTTCATAGTATTACTGATCTAATCCAATCAACTGCTGTACTATCCTCCCAACAGCATACAGTTAGTGTATGTCAAAGTAAAAACACCTGTCCAGCAAAAATAAACAGCAACCTTTACCTAAAACAGAGGACAGACTACAGAGGAGGAGATGGTCGAGGATCAAGGTTACCTGAATTCCTCCCTCTACGTGGCGCTCGGCGAGGAACCAGGGGAGGCGGGATCGACGGCGTGCTGGCGTCCCTGCTGCGTCCCCGGCGTCCCCGTGCTCCTCCAGCTCGGACGAGGACGAGGTGGCGCTGTCTCGGTAGGAGAGGTCCAAGAGGAAACAGGAGAGGGACGAGAGGGCGCTGGGTGGTGAAAGGAGACGGCCGGACGGGCGAGGACGGCGCCGTCGCCTTGGAGTTGGAGGCTTGGAGAAGACGCGCCGCTGCCTCTGCCTGGGACTGGGAGGAGGGGTTTCGACCGAGGGGAGGCTCGCTGTGTCACTCTGTCGCCTGCCCTAGCGATCGATTGGAGCTTGGTTTGGGCCGTCGGTCCGCTCGGTCGGCCCGGTTAAAGACCGGACCGGACCGAGTTTTTTTCGGTCTGAAATTCAGAGCCCGGACCGACCATTATTTCTACCGGGCCTGGACCGTACGGTCCGGTCCTTAACGGTCCATATTCTTCCAGGCTGTACATAAGCCCGCATGAAGAAGAATATGAGCCAAAACACGCCGGTCACCTACCAAGGTCTGCTATTTCTCAAAAAAAAAAAAAACCTACCAAGGTCTGCTTCAGCACTTCCCGTGAGCCGCTGAACCTCTAGCTCGACTTGAGCAAGCCGGCTTTTGGTCTCCTCCACATGTAGAACGTTGTTGGTTAACACTTACTAGTCATCAACCCGTGCGCCAGCACGGGCTAGGAACTACTATGTTCAACATTATCGTGTAAATTTAACACTTTAGTTCTCTGTGCTTTAATCGATTTTTATGAGTCTAAGTTCTCTCCATCTTCATTAAATACACATGTTAATATTTATATAAATAATTTAAAAACTGGAACAAAATGCATACTATCAAGAGATTTGGAAATATTGGCGATATTCTTCGCTGCATCCTAAATGTGATGTTGTAGACTTAAAGTATTTTCTTGATGTCGATATTCTTCTGAACTAAAATATGGAACGATCGGAGACAATGGCAATGGTGGAGAGCTTGGCGCGACACAACATCTTCTGTCCTATCCCTGTAATTAAAGAAACAAAGAACTTTCACAACACTTAAATCCCATTAGTGATACAAAATCATTTAGATCCCCTCATGCTATGGCATATCAAAAGTTTGTCAATTGTTGCTCGCATATACTATTGTATCTAGTACACTCTCTCTACCTAATATTAGAACTCTCCGCAGCACCAAATGCAACCAAGAAAATTAAATGAATGACTCATACCATGGCTAGTATCATTGTAACTTGGCTCCAATGGCTGGTAGCCTCGTATTTTGTAGAGTGATGATAAATTATCATAATACATAATCCTGATAGGAAGCGATCTATATGATCAACATGTAACGGAACTTAAAGTAATTGCTTAAATAAGTTAAATATCTTGTTGAAACAAATATGCTCATAATAAATACATCTAACTCCGAGGGAAGAGGTGAAATGAAAAGAACTCCAAGGAAATTAGGAACTAAATATCATATATCTAACTACTCCAAGGAAGCAGTATGGAAATAGAAGAATGTGTATTAGTGAATAGGACGAAAATGCACCAGGTCGGTTTCTTTGTTTTCTGAAAGATAGAACAGTGAATAGAAAACTAATGTGCAACCACTTGATAACTAATACTTCTTTGAGATTGTAGAAGAAAAAAATAAGCATGTCTGTCAAAAATTGTTTCTCATAATTTTGCAACCAAAAAATCAAGGAAATAAAGAAACAGAAATGATACAATATGAGATGTAATGAGAAAACCAAGGAAATAAATTAAATCGCTTAACAAATGTAAATGTTAAATTATTTGAGTATCAAATTTAAAGCAAGGAAGGGTAATCATATATAATTTCCTTAACCTAAAATCAATAGTATGCACAAAACGTTGAAGATGGAACTTGTAATTTCGGGATCGATATCAATGGGTCATTTTTGTAGACCTACATACATAATAAAATCACAACAAAGAAAAAGATGCCAAATTTATTTATAACAGCCAGTATGTCTCGGTAGTAAACAAAGTACTTTATTGCTTTAACTGAATATATAATGAAGACACACCAACATGATATTCTAGCACTATCAAACGTGAATGTACACCATCAATTAACTAATCCTTGAAAATAAGAAAATGATGTGTTTAGTGCTCAAAGGAAACAAAGTGAACCTTCCTAGGGAGATGCATATTATGCACCGATTAGTTCTGATGGAGTTGTAAATGAACCAATACTATTTGTGATGTTGCATCGTCCACTACATTATGCATGTAGGTTAAGCTAAGAATTAGAAAGGTGTCAAAAGAGAAAGCTAAATCACCTTATATTTAAATTGCACAAAAGATTAACATTAGATGAAAATGAGTACAAAGCCACCAAAGAAACACCAATTTTAAGAAATCCATAAATCTGAGGCACGTAAAATCAGTTAATTATGTTCCTTTGACCTGCAGGCCATTCCCCACTTCTTTCAAGTAGACATTGGAGGAAAATCTCACATCAAAGAGAGCACCAGAGAGACCGGGCGGAAGAAGAAATTAGGGAATCGGCTGCAAAAGACACGCAAGTTACTTCCCAACGACTCGGACTCTGTCCTCAAGGTTGGTTGTGCCACCGACTGAGAAGCGTATGATCTCCGAGTACCACTCCAAGTATACAAATCAGAGGACTTCTATCACACCAGCAAGACATCCAGTCTTCCTCTACCCCTTTCCTTTTCTAAATCAGGCTTAAATTCTCTTTTTTCACCGTGGGGCTTGATGTCCCCTTTTTTTGTACGTGCATGGATTTTCACTTTTTTGGGGGGATTAAGATGTGGATTCTTTTTAACGTGAGGCCTGAGGACTTTATTTGATGTGCTTGAGGTATTCGTATTTGTACTTTTATTTGTTTGGCATATTGTTTCTGTTATCAAAGAACTCAGATGCGGGAGTTGGGGACCCTTTGTTTTTTGCTGGGGGGCCCTTTTTTCTACGTGTGGAGAAAAGGCATGTTGTTTTTACTAGTAAACATGCCCGTGCGTTGCAACGGGAAAAAAAAGAGACGCCCTTAATAACTCAAGACCCCTTCCTAGTTCGGCTCACATTTCCACAACCTAAGACATGGTCCGACTCATATTTCGACGACCTACAGAGAAATAAGGTTGATCGGGTTCAGGCTGCATGGTTCAGACCATGGTTCGCCCTCGCCACGGGCGAAACATGGTTGACCGGGTTCAGAATGCATGGTTCAGACTCCCGATGTTGTCATAAACCAGGATTGACCCGGTGTCGAGGAACTATGCCGTGGGACATGGGTCGAAAATTACAAAACAATCAATCGATTGAAAGAAATTCAGATTATTTATAGGACAGTTAGTGAAACATAACCCACACATGCATAGATACTCTGGTAAATAAATTTAATAGATAAGCAACTATAGCAAAAAAGGAAACTGCAACAACGTTGCGGAAATAAACATTCTACATCTCATAGGAGAAATCAAGCTAGTGAGCATAGCTTCTAGTGAAGATGTGCAGACTTCAGTTTTAGGCACTTGTATATCGAACTACAACTACAAAATATCTAATCATTTGAAAATTTCAACTATAAGTCTATAACCCATAAATATACAACCAGTATAACTGGAAGTTCCAGCTTGTTGAGAAAACTGTGCAGGATGAACTATTTTCCACATAATCATCTAGAGGACATGCTTTGAGTATGAATAAATAATTTTCAAACATACACTGCAATTTGAACAAAATCAGAACCTTCTTTACCATTCACTCCTAAATGTAATCATCTTTTAATGCAGGTCTCGGTCTTGTAGTAGCCCACATTGTCCTCGAGCTACTGCAGTCGAAAGTAGTTTCACAATGGAGAAGTCACTACCAGAAATAAGTCTGTCCAAACACTATGTCAGGTACCTTGCAGATAAAAAAAGTGGGAGATGCATCATATGAATTCATAAGAGTACTTGCAAATATTGATATTGACATTATCCAGAACCGTGCAGCCAAAGGTAATGAAAAGGTTCATATATTTTTTTAATTTATATTTAGTGAAAACTGACTTGGCACTTGACATACAGTATGTGATGCTAGCTCCAGGTATATATGCATTGCAGTAAATACAGAGGGGGGAAATAGTGGATCTGCATCCAATTCTTGCAGACCTTACTATATAAATTACCCAAAGAAAGACCAGACTTAACTGAGAATGAAATTTTAGAGAACGTTCACTTAAACATTCAAAGAAAAATTGTTAATATCATGGAAAAATAGAGTGATTTGAACACATCTCGCAGAATATATCACACTAAATGTCTAAGTTATATATATAATTACAATTGACATTGTGGATGGGATGCTAGTAGAAGAAAAACACATGGTAGAACAATTATCATTAAAACCAAGAGGTTAGCAATTAATTGGTGCAATGCTGTAACTTTGGGCCAAGAATGTTCATATTTCAGTCGATCTACTGAAGGTGTTTTATGGTATCTCGATCTATGTCGTTAATTGACCATTTCGATCATTGATACAATTCACAATAGTAAACAATTCTCAGGAGCAAAAGGGTAAATGACTTTAGGGATCTTTCAAAAAGATATTGCATCAGTAAAACTTAGGAAGGCATAATTGCATATCCAGGTCCAAGCTTCCCTTCCTGTTTCCCATCACATGTATGCAGCCATGTATGCCAAGCAAGGCTGGCCTCAGCCACCGCATGCTTGTCTCGCAACCCATTCATACATGATGGGTGCCACAGCTTGGGGTGTCTTTGGCTCGCTTGTGAAGGAGAGTAAGGGGAAGAGGCAAGGTTGTGCTGCTACACCTCGTCGTTTGTCCGCTCGGTCTGCAATGCTCTCCTCCGACAGGTTGGAGATGAAGTGGTTGCACGTGAAGTGAGCGGCGTGGTGGCCCGCATTGCCATCGAGGAAAATGCAGAGGGGCGGGGCAGAGTGGAGGCGACACTGATTATACACCAAACTTTCTCACTTCCAATACTGCATGAAGCACCCTGCCTGGTCATGTTCTTCTGACTGAAGTTTGATGTAGCCCTGAATATATGTGCAACGGTGAACACTGCACTTACTTTGCTAGCCCCTGCAATCAAATTTGTCAACCCATAGAGCATAGTCCATAAATACTCTGATTTTCTCAAGGGGACTAAAATTTAGGGGCCAAATAATTTCAAAATTGGGGAGAAAATCATAGATGAATATGTTGAGTGAAGCCTGCTGCCCCTGCTGTCTTGAAGCTCCTGCACCACAAAACAAATATCAATGCACTGCTTTACTAATCTAGAACAAAACAAATCAAGGAAACTACCAATTTTTCCGATAAAGATCAAGGGAACTATCCTAATCGTGACATACTCATCCTAATCCTCCTCTGCCTGCAACAACCCACTTCCTCTGGCTGTGAACACTGACGCACATCCAGATGCACGCACCCACGCCACATTAGTCTAGTAACCCGATTGACTCCCACCATCATACCATTTTTTGAATCATATGGAAGGAGAGTTAGTCTCATGATGTATTCGTGTGGGAGTTTACCTCAATGATCTGTGACTGAAACTGGCTCGGACAAACACACAAACACCTTGTGTGCAAAAAATAATTGAGAACATCCACAAGCTATAACCAGCTAATTCTATCCCTATTGACAAGAAGCACCACATATGCAGTAATTTCACATCACGAAACCGTGCAAACTCGTGATCCTCAGCAGAAAATAAAAGTCATCCAGAGAGACTGGCCTGCGGTTTCCTCTGGTAGCATGGGGTGGGCATGGAAATACATGTGCGGCCGAAGTTGAGGTGGAGGGCGGTGCAGAGGGGACGGCGAGGTCGCCGGCGAGTGCAACGACGGCCGGCTGGCTGTGTGGCTCTGGTCGAGCGGCGAGCGCGAGCCCTCCCAGGCGGCACACATCGAGGAGCTCGGGCGCGCGGAGGAGAGGATGAGCTGAGGCGGAACGATGGTGCAGGGTGCTGCGATATCCGTCGTCGGCCGGCAACTGGCGTGTCACCGGATCGAGCGTCAGTATTTAGTGAAAACTGACTTGGCACTTGACATATAGTATGTGATGCTAGCTCCAGGTAAATATGCATTGCAGTAAATACAGAGGGGGGAAATAGTGGATCTGCATCCAATTCTTGCAGACCTTACTATATAAATTACCCAAAGAAAGACCAGACTTAACTGAGAATGAAATTTTAGAGAACGTTCACTTAAACATTCAAAGAAAAATTGTTAATATCATGGAAAAATTAATCTGACAAAGAGTTTTTTATTTATAGAAATGACAAAACTGTAATACTTACATATAACAGCCACTAAAAACTGTAGCAAACTCTACTCGATTGATGCCTAGCCTGCCTTTCACGCTAGGCACAACAATATCCCCTCTTATTTCCAGTTTGGAGCGACACAAAATGAATTGTCAGGATGGGAACCCTACCATGAACTTGTTTTCTGATGGATAGCAGCAGAATAAATCTAAACAACCACTTATATGTGTCAGCCAGCTAATCCTGATTGTATACTACCCTGCTATTCTACAACAGCAACCAACAATTCAACCCCATCTCAGTTGTTACAACACTTGAGCAGCAAACAAATTAAACCATTGTGTTTAGGAGCAGCCACAACATTTTCAGGAAACTCTATCTGACAGTAGAAGAGTCCAGTGCAGAGGGAGCCCTCTTGTCCAATTAGAAAAAATGAAATGTGATGGATACGTACACACACAATTTGCTCCAGTTTCGGTCATCCAAAACTGAACCAAAACGTGATGCACACACACTGACACAGTTTGCTGCTACATGTTAATTTCTTCAAACGAGATAGACCAAAACTGAACCAAAACGTACACACTGCAGGTGGTATTGAGATGTGGTGGTAGATGGGGCAGAGGGGAAACTCACTCACCACGTTGGTGCTGGGTGGGAGGTGAAGATGGATCTTGGCCTGCTGCTCCACCTCATCTCCTCTGGCCGCTGTACCTACAGAGAAGAGACAGGTGTGTGTGTGTGTGTGTGAGAGAGAGAGAGAGAGAGAGAGAGAGAGAGAGAGGGAGAAAGAGAGAGCAGAGCAGAGGAGAGCAAGTGGTGGTTACACCTACGCATGCGCAGGGAGGGGAGGGGAGGGGAGGTAGAAGAACCCGCAGCTTCTCCATGGCCCGGCCCCCTTCCTTCACACAAGGAGATGAGATGGGAAGAAGCTGCCTGCACATCGCAAGCACGCATCAGATGAGGAGAGGAAGAGAACCGGAGGAGGTAGAAGAAGAAAGAAGGGGAGGAGGGATCTAACCTGCTCCGCCTCCTGCGGGACTCGCCATGGCCATGGGTGGAAGAGATGGGCCAGCTAGGGTATCGGGCGCCGTCGAGAAGGGAAGGAGGCTGGACGCGGCGGTCCTCCACGGTGACCGGAGAGGAGAAGAGACGGGGCTCCAGCCGGCGGTGCTTTGTTGTGGGGAAGAGAAGGGACTCCAGCCGGCGGCGATCCTCTGCTGCCCGACCACCGTGGCTCCTCCGCAGCGAGTGGGGAGGAGACGGCTGGGGGAGTGAGCGTCCCGCGGGTCGGGCGCGTCCTGGCGGCGCAGATCGGCCCGCTCGATCTCCGGGAGCCGGATGCCAGCGCCGCACCCTCCCATCCTCTGCCTCCCGCGAGGTCGCGACCAGCAGGTGGAGGGGAGCTGTGAACGGCGAAGAAAAGCCGCGGGTGAGGAGGAGATGGGATTGGGAGGCAGGAGGCGGACGGCGGCGCGCGGTGAGGCTGTGCGGGGCGGGGCGGGGCAGGTGGTGGGAGGCAGGAGGCGGCCGGCGGCGCGCAGGGCGTGGCAGGAGGTGGGTGGGGCGGGGCGCCGCGAGGCAGAGCGTGGCTGCGTTTTTTTCCCCTTCGTACCGGTTCGATTTGGACTGCGGGTTGAATATCAGAAAGCATAGGGACTATTTTGCAAAAGTGCCACGACGGGTATACAGGCAGAAGTTATTAGGTAAAGATTTCTACAGAACTTAGACTTGGGTGTTGGGATATTTTGTACGTGATTGTTTTTAAGATAATATTTTTGGATTGGGATGTGGACTCTTTTTAACATATTCCCGGCGGACTACTGTTTTTTACGTGCCTGAGGTCTTCGTATTTGTACATGTACTTGTGTGGCATATTTTTTTTCTTTACATGACTTAGACGTGAGCGTTGGGGACTCTTTTCCTTCAAGCTGGGGAACTTTTTTTCTACGTGTGGGGAAAAGGAACGCTATTTCTGTTTCTATAAAACTTAGACGTGGGCGTCCAGGACTTTATTTAGTACATGTGGGCTTAGTCCTATTTTATGTACGTGATGTTCTATTATTAACGAACATCTGCTAATAGATCTGGGCCATTAAAGTTAAAATCTAAAGGCTAGATTAATTTTTCTAGGACGCTCAGATTTCCTTTTTTTAAGGAAGGTTTCCTTTTCTTTTAGGAAACGGAGAGAAACCCAAGAAATGAAGGCTCCCGTATGTCTTAGTTCCATCCGATGGCTATGGATAAACTATATATTAATCAAACGGTCAAAATTCTTTAATTCTAAGGATTAACGTGGTGTCTTGTATGGTGTCTCCAATTAGTAAATATAAGATATAAGATATAAGATTCTTTGTCTGGCATTGTAAATCTTGTTAGCTATACAAGGTGCACACTTGCTGGGGCGCGTAAGGACCTCGCATGCTTGCTTACTGACAAGCAATCCTGAAGCTCGAGGATGTGCCTCCTTGTGTAGGTGTGTTGGAAAGAGATTGAGGCTTTGGTGTGGGTGGTCTAACCAAAAAGAGCGCGCTGGGAGTATGCCAGGTGCTTCGACCAGTTCGTTTTCTGATAGTAGCAGTACCAAATTAAAACCCGTACCCTAAACTGCACAAATTTGGGACTGTTAGTTTGACATATCACTAACACGAATTATTCCTTAGGTGGGGGATAGATACTGCTCCGCCCACAGCGAGATGTCTATGTGCCTTTGTAAATCTTAAAATCCCATTAGTTGGTCTTTTTTTCTTGGGAAAACTTTCAATATATTCATCTATAATCATGACAGTACAACGAACACGAACAATAATAAAAATTATATCTAGATCCGCAGATCACCTAGTAGAACTACAAGAAGAATACGTTATGTAAATAAATAGTATAACCAGACATGACCGACCGAGCTTTACATTAAAAAACCGCACGTTCCAATGATTCCCAACTGAGCTGGAGTAGGTCACGCGGTAAAAGAAAGATTGCATTTGATTTATTTTCTAAATTAAGCAAGAAAGCGTATGTACAGAGATCATGTCGTGATTGTTCTCTCAATGAGCGAACATGGGCTCACATGCGCATGCACTACGAGGGGTAACTATTTTCCATTGGGAACCCACAACTGTTTTAACTCGTTTTGTTTTCATACGCCCTTCCACCCGTGGCTCACTTGTCTAGAGACCAAATAAGCTGCTAACTGGCCACACGAAGTCTTTGATTTGAGCACAAATTCACTAAGATTAGTAGTGGGTATACACCAAAACAAAGCTGTTCACTGTGCACATGAAATCTTTTGCTTGAGCACAGTTTCACTACAACTAGCGAGGACAACTTGCAGATAGTATGAACTCTTCTTCCATACTATACCGTCTTGTCGAACCCTCATTTTCTTTTCTAACTGATTTATTACATTGAACACCTACTTCGATATCATTATTGTAAACTTCCTTAGCCACAACATTATCTAAAACATGCCCCTTGGTTGTAGGGACACCTTCTAGTGTTAACTCCACTTGCCTCATGGTTGGACGATCGTCTCCACTTAATTTCACGCATGCTATGGCGATAGCAGCCACTTCTTCGACTTCCTTGCTCCCTTCCTCAATAACTTGTGGATCTAATATCTGGAGCAAATTCCCTTCTGCAAACAAGGTAACAAAATGTACAACAAGACTCTCTTCATCTGAGGACAAATATGAAAATGGTTTCTTCCTGGTTAGCAGTTCCACAAGGACAACCCCGAAACTGTAAACATCACTCTTCTCTGTGAGCCGCCCAGTGTAAAAGTACATAGGGTCCCAGTATCCTCTTGTACCTTGAGCTCTTGTCGTTAATCCAGATTTCTCCATCGGAATATACCTTGAAGCTCCAAAGTCAGCTACCTTTGCTGTGAGAGTATCATCCAAAAGTATGTTAGCTGACTTGACATCTCTGTGGATGATTGGTATTGTTGCATTTGAGTGAAGATAGGAGAGAGATTTGGCTGTTTCAGTGGCTATCCGTAGCCTATTATCCCACGACATTGATCTTGTCCCTTCAACATGAAGATGCTCATAAAGAGTTCCATTGGATATGAACTCATAAACAAGCATCGGGACTTCAGTTTCAAGGCAACAACCATAGAGTTTTACTACATTTCTGTGGTTGATTTGTGATAGGATGGCAGCCTCATTTATAAACTCATCAATCTCCTTCGGAACCACCTTCTTTGGTTTCTTGATGGCTACAATATGTTGGTTCGATAAAATCCCTTTGTAAACGGTACCATGCCCTCCACCGCCAACCACAAGATCTTTATCGAAATTGTGTGTTGCCTTGTTTAGCTCTTCCAAGGTTATGATCATTTGTTCTGCAATACCAGCTCTTTGAGATACCAATTGTTCCAGTAGGTGTCCGTGATTTTGCTCGAAATACTTCTGTTTTAACATCTGGGTTCTACGATGTTTTAGTTTCTTGGAAACAAATATGGAAGTGAGAACCGAAATCACGAGACCCGCGCCGCAAGCAACTCCTATAATGACACTTATACCTGAAAAATATAGCTCTTATTATCCATCTATTGATATGTGAAATAATGAAATTATTACTTTGGCATATTAATGGGAATAAGCTAATTAAATTGAGCAAGAATTAAAATAGCAATACACGAGGTAGTACATGACTAGTAAGTACTAGTGCTCATCCTCGTCTCAAAGGGGGGGGGGGGGGGGGTGGAGGGGAGTAATGCTACATATATGAAAGAATTATGTAAGTTTTACGTGTTTAGCCAGTTGAATTTTTTTGATTGGAAATAGGGGGGAAGGGGGGCCCAACCCTGTGAAATTCAGGGGGGGGGGGGGGGGGTGGTTAGAGGGAAGGTTATGTAGGATACATGTAACAGGCTCGTCGATGTAGGATTATTGGGGTGTGGGGTAAACCTCTGGATGTTTCAAAGTTGCTCACCTTTAAATGTTACAGGACCACCTGTAAAACAAAAAATAAGAGTCAAATTTCAGTTAACTAAATAATGGATAAATTATGTTAACGTGTGCATATAAGTGGGCACTGTACATGTATATTGCTAACCTTTGCATCCATTGGAGAAGTAGGGGTTGCCTTCGTAACCCTCTTGGCACTGACAAGTATAACCTCTGTTCCCTGGGTTGCAGTGGCTATGCTTGCTCTTGCAAATGTTGGTGGCTACCTCCGTAGGACAATTTGGAAGTGACTTCATGTCGGTGTTGGGTAAGCCTGATGGTTGCAACACCTCCCACTGAAGAATAATTGGAACATTAGGCTGAAACATTGACTTGCGTTGATGCGCCTGCATCTGCTGTTCTGAGATGCGACGATTGTCAAACCAGCCCTCCTCGGCGATCAACGCATATGGGGGCCGGGAGAAGTTGTTCTGGACGCTATTGATGTCGGCAAATTTGAAGCTCATCATGTCAGGTATGCCATCAATTGACGTAGATATAGGCGCCCGACAACAACCCATGCCGTAACAACTCCTGTTGTCCCTGTCATGGCTTGCAATTGGCACCCTCCCAGCATCAACATCGGATTCGGAGCAGAATGTGGCACAACCGCTGACGATGGCCGGGTCATCACCAGGCCCCAGCAGTGTTGCTTGGACATTGCACCCCGAGAGGATGAGCTCATTGCGGGTGGATAGAGAGAAGAGTGCTTCCCCTCCATCAGTGAAGTAAACTTTGAAATGGAAGGAGTAAGGATTTAACGTTTCAGCTTCGATAATAGCGACGGAGCTAGTAACACGCAGTGTAGAGTTCTGGATTGAGATTTCTTGAATTTGGAAGGCACCGTGACCATCGAGCAGCAATCGTGGTGGCTTGCCGTTGCTGGGGTAGTCGCAGGTGAGGTTGAAGCCCGGCCGGTAGCAGCCGGATGGACCGACGCCGAATGGGTAGTGCACATCTACGTCCCCGCAGGATGGGCTGCACCCATCACCTGCAAGTAAACAATTGTTGTATTACTAATTTTATATATTGCAAAGAAATAAGAAGCGCTCCTGACTTGTAAAAAAATATAAAGCCATCTCAAGAAAGATACATATCTTAGTATTACATTTCGTTAGTTGTACTATATGACACAACTGACAAAAAAATCAAATTAAGTTCATTGCAAAAGTTTGCTTATTACCAGAGATGAAAGGGACGCAGCCACCGGGTATGGAGTGGTTGCCATGGGTTCCAGGCGGACACCCGCAGTCAAAACCTCCAATCGTATTGGTGCATACGCCACCAGGGCAGTAGTCTCCTGGCCCCTCACACTCGTTGATATCTACAGATAAATACGATTGCAAACCAAAGAAAATTAAGGAAACAATTTCAGGCTTATTTCATAGTACTTAGTCTTTCTCAAAAAGAATATCAATCAAAAGTTCCTCCAAAAAATTACTCACCTCTGGTACGTAGTTAGGCACATGCTATATTGAATATTTAATGCTGATTCATGATTAGTCCAACTACATGTGGGGATTATCTTATCTAAAGTCGGTACTATTGAATGATGCTTTTATATACGAACCCAACGATATCAATTATATCTCTACTTCATATTTTATATATGAACCCAACGATATCAGTTATATCAGGCAATCTCATATTAGTATCACTAAACAAGTGAACTACTCTACTTCATATTTTATATACGAACCCAACGATATCAATTAGAGCAATCTCATAAGTATCACTAATAAGCAAATGAACCCGGGTTTAAGTCCTAAATTTGACACGGGTCCTCCACACATTTCATGGATTTATTTCAGGCCTTCCGTCGTTTTTCTTTCAGTGTGTGTGCATGTTTTTTTTTGAATAAAAAGGTAGATCATTTTCTACCTTATGCATTCAAAACGGGTGAAGCACCCGAATGACCAAAGTCATTTACATGAAAGTGATGTTAGCGCTGCACAGTTCGTGCAGCAGGCCACCACTAGACCTGGGGAGAGGTACATGTGTGTGTGCATGTTGTGAGCATTAATGTCTACTGAATTTCTCGAAGAAAAAATATCGCTAAACAAACCTACGGTATATATTCAATCTAGGAAAGCTGTGGGTAGAATATCCAAAGTCGGAATGAAATGCCGGAAGAAAAATTGAACCTTGGCACCCGTCCGGGATGTAGGGATTGCCTCCGTAGCCCTCTCTGCAGTAACACGTATAGCCGATTCGTGTAACATCATCATCACAGCTGATGGTGGAAGAAGATATATTGCTATGACGATGATTACGAGCACTAGTAGAAAACGGGCCTTTAATCCCGGTTTGTAAGGCCCTTTAGTGCCGGTTCTACAACCGGCACTAAAGGGGGGGACTAAAGGCCCCCCCTTTAGTCCCGGTTCGTCACGGCCCGGCACTAAAGGCCCACCACGTGGCGCCTGCCGGGGCCGTGCGCTGGCTCCACCTTTAGTCCCGGTTGGTGTTAAAGGCTCCACCTTTAGTCCCGGTTGGTAACACCAACCAGGACTAAAAGTATTTAATTCTTTTAATTTTGGTTTATTTTTCCTTTTAATTTTGTGTTTTCCATTTAATTATTTTTCATTTCAAACATATATTACGCTACTACATACTGTACACGTTGTGCATATATATATAAATCGAATTTCTCGTACGACGACCATTCACATACATATATATATACAATTTGGTATATACAATTTCTCCTACAATTTGCGGATCATTACATATGCAGGGCATTACTGCTTGATCTTGTAATGGTATTCTCCTTTGGGATCTATGACCTGGTCGACCAGAAATCCAGCTATTTCCTCTTGAATTGCTCGTACGCGAGCCGTTGGTAGGAGCTGGCCCCGCATCTCTATCATCTATAATCAGGAGATCAAGATGAATATATTAGTTGTGTGTATATATATTAGCTAGATCATGATAAAAAAATTATGGATAGTGTTCTGGCAAATGTACCCAAAGAGTTTTTTCATCTATGCTCCTTTCAGACGTGATCATGCGAATATTCTCGCAAACGTAGTATGCGCATAAACTATTCCCCTTCTCCTGCCTCATGCACTTTACGAGAATAAAATTCAATCAGGTAATAATTAATCAAGCATGATAATGGTATTGAAACTAGAATTAAAGAGATACACGGACGTAGCTAGCTAGTACTACTTAATTACCTTGGGTCGCACCCATTTCAGCTGTTGTTTCCATTGGCCGGAGACCTCTTCGATGAACTTTTTCCAAGCCCTGCCCGCCGGCAAAGAAAATGAATAAAGGAGTTATTAACTAGTTGATATCAGGAAATGAAGTAAAGAGGCAGACATAGTGCGATAATGATTGAAATTACCTGTCGAACATCCCCTTCACGGTTGCGTATTCGGATGGATCCTTATATAGTGAGTCAAGTACTTCAACTTTTCCCTTGTCAACTTCAAGGATTAACAAGATCCAGTGAAAACTGCATGCGCACACGTTTTTTATAAATAAACGGGCATGTGCATAACTCATCAACTACACTTATTAACATCTAGTAAGCAAAAAATAGAATTTGTAGTACAAGATATAGTAACACTCACCCGAAGTTGTAAGGAAGTAGTATTTTTGGTTGGGTGTTTAGTTGCTTTAAAAACTCTAGCAGGAATCTCTCTGTGTCTTCTCTCGAATATTGATCTTCCCATATCGCCTGATTAATCGTATTTGGGTCAATGAACCCAACTCCATAGCGTCTAGTTTTTTTTTCATTTCATACATCTTCATTCTGCATAATACCACAGAAAAGAATATAGTGAGGATAATTACAGTTAATGAACGAGAGCACATCTAGCTAGCTAGCTAGAGACTTAAATTACAGAAAGAAATCACTTACAGACAATAGCAACTGACGATAGATTTGTCTAGTGCGTCTTGTTGGAATAACTGAAACAACTCTGAAAAATCAATCCACACATCTTTTCCATGGAAGTAATGCTCTGGCTTGACTTTCACCATGAGGGACTCTTCATTGGTATTTGCTGTTTTTTGCATGTACCACGTATGCAAATTGTACATTCTCGTTGGTAGAAGCTTGACATCGTCAGGCTTGACCAGAGGTTTGCCACGGACATATTGGTATTTTACTTCCTCCTCTGTAATCCCGGGGATTTCCTCAAGGCCTAGGAGTTGTTCAACAGTGACACCGGCCTCTTTAGCCTGCCTTCTAAGATCGTCGGTTATTGCCGGCCGATCGGCGGTACTCACATGTGTTTGTACAATGAGCGGGGGGATCGATTGCACTGCTTGTTCTCCCAGCTGGGGAACAGTTTTCCCGCTTTTTTTGCCAACTGCTTGGCTCGAGCTCGAGCTCGACTCCTTTTGCCCTGCAGAATATGACTTCTTGATAGACCGCACATAGTCGGAGTCCTTCTGATTGTCAACCGGTCGAGCCATATCAATAAAGTGTTGTGATACATGCTCAGGTACTTTCTCCTTTGGCGGCGCGGGCGGTTTCGGTGCAAAATGGGCCTTCAATTGGGCATCACATGCATCGTCGAGTTCCTCCTGAGTCAGGTGGTAAGACAACTTCGGAAGAGGCTTGAGGCAGCTTGGACCATGTTTGAATTTCTTGTCTGTTGTACCGCTAGCCGTCGTAGCTGCGGCCTCTCTCTTCCGCTGTTGCTTAGGCGGAGCACGCTGAGTCGGCTGACTTGGAGGAGGAGGAGTTGGCTGACGTCGTGCCGGACTTGGAGGAGGAGTCGGCTGACGCGGTGCCGGACTTGGAGGAGGAGGAGTTGGCTGACGCCGTGCCGGACTTGGAGGAGGAGTCGGCTGACGCGGTGCCGGACTTGGAGGAGGAGGAGTCGACTGAAGCGGCAGAGGACTTGGAGGAGGAGTCGGCTGACGCGGTGCCGGACTTGGAGGAGGAGGAGTCGACTGAAGCGGCGGAGGACTTGGAGAAGGAGGAGTCGGTGGCCTTGGAAAGACGATGCAATCCTTTTTCCATAGAATGATACGATGTATGGCCTCTCCCAGTGTTCTCTCCTCGTCACCTCCAAGAATGTCAAGTTGTAGATCGTGATATCCTGACATCACTTCATCAACCCCGACACGAGCATAGCCAGCTGGAATGGGATTGCAATGGAAGGTTGCTTCAGGGGGATTTGCTAAAGCATAGCCGTCCGCCACCTTCATGGATAAGTTCTTCACTTTCATGTGTAGCTCACAGTTAGTCCTGTCTTTGATATCATCCACAGGGTAGCTAGCTAGCAGTGCATTATCGATATCGGCCGGGGCGGAACCCACGCTGCTTCTCGGCATAGATGGGACGGTGCTATCCAATGCTGGATCGATCTGCTCATGCTGCCGCTGAGACGCCCTTTCCTGGCTGAGTGAGTCGATCTGCTCCTGCTGCCGCCTGACAAATCGTTCCAACTCCAGGTGCGAGGATATTAGGCCTTCAAGGCGGAGTGCTTCCTCCTTCTTCTTCTGCTCCTCATGCTTCTTCTTTCTCGCACGGCTTCTATAGTCGTCGTTCCAATCCGCAAACCCCTCATACCACGGAACAACGCCTTTGCCTCGTGTTCTTCCCGGGTGTTCAGGATTCTTCAGGGCGCGCGTAAGCTCGTCGTTATCTCTGTTGGGCGTGAACACCCCCGATCGAGCTTCTTCTATTGCAATAAGTATTTCGTCTGTCGCTTCTTTAAGACTTGCCTTCACCATAACCAGCCCTGTCTCTGGGTCCAACTTCCCCCCATGCGCATAAAACCATGTCCTGCACCTGGGGGCCATGTCAATGTAACTGGACTGACCCGTTTACTAATCATCTTTTGCTCAGATTGATGCCACTTAGGCAGGGCCACCTGGTAGCCACCTGGCCCCAGACGATGGTGCCACTTCTTTTTCACATCATTAATCTTGTTTTTCCTCGACAGTTCCTTAGCTTCTTCCGATTCCTTGAACTTCACGAAAGCGTCCCAGTGATCTTTTGCCTTCACCAGTGCTCCCGTGAATTCTGGAGTCTTCTTTTTTGATTTGACGTACTTAGCCCATGCATTTTTCTTGAAGGTGTTGAATGCGATCGCCATCTTTTTAAGAGCATAGTTTCTGACTTTCTTCAGATCTACATCTGTCAAATTATCTGGTAGGGTGAAATGTTCCATGAGCGTAGTCCAAAGCACATCTTTTGCTCTTTCGTCGACAAAAGTAACTCCTGCTCGATCTCCCTTTGCTGGCTTTCTCCATTCTTGAACGGAGATCGGGATTTGGTCCCTGACAATAACTCTGCATTGATTCTTGAACGTGGTCGCATTTTTCTTAGGTTCAAGCGGTTCGCCAGTTGATGTTTTGATGGAATCGATGTTGAACTTTACGCCTTTGTCCAACTTTTTGGCCGGGCCTCGAACTACCCTGTCGCTTGTACAAGATTTGCTCGATCCGGAGGCCTAAAAGAAGAAAGATCGATTCGTTAATACATACAAATCAATTAAGACATGTAATGATCACCGGATGGCTTATATATTAAATATACCTCGCCGGTCATTGCTATTTGAAGAACATTTTCTTCGTCAACATCGTTGTCGTCACCTTCATCTATTCGTTCGTCTTCATCAAACATCATACCCTCACCCGAAGGGTTCAGATATTGCGAGCCGTCATCATGATCATCTGGGCTCGTGGAGCGTATGATATCGAACACAGCCTCTTCTCCGTCTCTGCCGGTATTGTCCATAGCTTTTATTTAACTAATCCAGAAGAAACATAAAACAATTTAGTATTCAGAGATCCGAAAGGTAGATGCATGAGATCAGAAAGAAATTGGATCAACTTGTGCACATCCATAATGGGGCATTCCTGATAATTAATGCCTTAAAGGACTAAGAAAATCTATTGCAAATACAACATTAAAATATGCAACTTTTGCAAATACTAATTGCTATACATTGGATCAAATGTCAAAATTCCTCAACGTTTTTATATCTAACATTTATCTAGCTATAACTAAAAGTATAAAAAACTAAAAAACATTCATCTAACATTTCTATAACTAAAAGTATAAAAAATTAAAAAACAGAAAAAGAAAAACTAATTAAGCATACTTCTATACATCCATTAAAAAACAGAAAAACAACATTATATAAAAAAAATCTATACTAATTAAACACTAATTATATCCATCTAACATGCATTCATACATACATATATACTAGTGAAAAACAACTAAAACATCTAAATAGAAAATGTGTGTGTGTTCATGCATGTGTGTGTGTGTGGGGGGGGGGGGCTCGGGGACGGGCTCGGGGACAGGCGGCCGGCCATGGCGGCAGGGGGCGAGGGAGGGGGGAGGGGAGAGGGAGGAACTGAGCTCACAGCGGGGCGACGGCGAGGCGAGGCGAGGCGAATCGGGGGCAGCGACGGCGTCGGGGCAGGCGGCGCAACGAGGAGCGGGCGCGCGCGCGCGGGCCGGCGGCGCCGTCGGGGATCGGCGAGGAAGGGCGCGTCCGGAGTAGGGGTCGACGAGGAGGGACGGGCGGCCGGCGTCGGGGGCGGCGACGGCGTCGATCGGGGCAGGCGGTGGCGCGCAGCAGCCTGGCGGCGTCGTCTGTGTTTGGCGTCGAGAGAATGGAGAGGATGGTGAATTTTTCGTAAGTGGAGTTATATGAGAGCCTTTAGTCGCGGTTGGTGGTTCCAACCGCGACTAAAGGCCACCTTTAGTCGCGGTTGGAGCCACCAACCGCGACTAAAGGTCTCGCTTCCCGCCGCTTGGACTGGATGAAATTCACCTTTAGTCGCGGTTGGTGGCTCCAACCGCGACTAAAGGCCTGTTCCTGGCACGGCGCAGTGTGGTGGATGTTTAGTCCCACCTCGCCCAGCGAAGGGCGCTCGCACTGGTTTATAAACCCCGGCGCGGTAGCTCATTCGAGCTCCTCTCTAAAGCAGGCCTACAAGGCCTACCGTTTTTCCTGCCCTGTGGGCCATACCGGGCCTTGCGGGCCTGCATCCTGGCCCAACTAGTGGGTGTCTAGTCGTATGCAGGCCGTGGCGGCCCAGTAGGCGGGCTTTTTTTTTACTTTTCAGTTTTTTTTGTTTTCTTCTATATTTATTTTCTTTTGTTTCTTGGTTGTTTTTTGCTTTATTTAGAGTTTCTGAGTGAATCTTTTTTGCTTTAGGTAAAAAAAATTATAAACTTTCTGTTAGTGCCAGTAGTTTTCAAATTTGAATTATTTGAAATTTGTGTGAATCACTAGTTTGTGAATAACTTTATTTTAAAAAAAGATTTTTCAGTGATTCTTTTTTCTGCTGTTTAATATTAGTGTGTTTTATCATTATATTCAATTTGGTAATTCTTAGGTTATTTAAAAAAAATGAAATGCCTTTGTAACAGACGAGTTTTCGTCCGAAAGCGTGATACTTCGAAAGAGATTGTCCATTTTGTACACGAAGTGCATCCAGTTTTTGCCGTAACCCTCTCAACTTTTTAGCACATGCTATGTGGGTGAAATGATGATACCATGCCAACTTTCAACCTTTTCTGATTGTGATTTGTAGTGCTTTTCAATTTCAGGGTCATTTAGCTCAAAAAAATCAGTAAATGCATGAAAAATAGCAAATGAAGTCAGAAAGGGTTGAAAATTGATGACGTGGCTTTGGACATAATATTTCTTCGCGTTTCAAATGCCAAAACACATAAGTCGGAGTTCTATTACAAAGATTCCCTCCGGTTTGTCCGAAGTGGGACTTTCCAGATATATAAGTCCTGAAACTAACTAGAGAAGCCGGTCACATCCCAGAGTGGGATCTTTGGATATAAAACTTTTTCTTCGCCTGTGTCCCTTTGTGCCGTAACCATGGACAATCTTCATCGTTTAACTTGATGCTCGGGTCAACATTCACTGTGAAGGGAGCAATTTCATGAAACTTTTCATAATCTTCTGACATGTCTGTCTTGTCCTCCACTCCCACGATGTTTCTTTTCCCTGAAAAAACTATGTGGCGCTTTGTCTCATCGTATGATGTATTCGCTTCCTTATCTTTTCTTTTTCTCGGCTTGGTAGACATGTCCTTCACATAGAAAACCTGCGCCACATCATTGGCTAGGACGAATGGTTCGTCTGCGTACCCAAGATTGTTGAGATCCACTGTTGTCATTCCATACTGCGGGTCTTCCTTTACCCCGCCTCCTCTCAGATTGACCCATTTGCACCGAAACAAAGGGACCTTCAAACCAAGTCCATAGTCAAATTCCCATATCTCCTCTATGTAACCATAATATGTGTCCTTTGGACTATTGGTGTTTGCTGCATCAAAGCGGACACCACTATTTTGGTTGGAGCTCTTTTTATCTTGGGCGATCGTGTAAAATGTATTCCCATTTATCTCGTACCCTTTGAAAGTCAATATAGTCGAAGATGGTAACTTGGACAGCAAGTACAGGTCATCTGCAACAGTGTCGTCATGCATGAGACAAGTCTGCAACCAACCGGCGAAAGTCACAGTTTGTTCATGTGTAATCCAGTCGTCAGACTGCTCCGGGTGTTTGGAGCGTAGAATATTCTTGTGTTGCTCGATATACGGAGCCACCAAGGCGGAACTTTGTAGAACTGTGTAGTGTGCTTGCGCCAAAGAATGCCTGTCCCGGCATATTACTGAATTCTTTCCTAGCGTGCCTTTTCCACCCAGTCTGCCCTCATGCCGCGATTCAGGAACACCAATCGGCTTAATGTCAGGAATAAAGTCAACACAAAACTCAATGACCTCCTCTGTTTCATGGCCCTTGGAGATGCTTCCTTCTGGCCTAGCACGATTACGAACATATTTCTTTAAGACTCCCATGAACCTCTCAAAGGGGAACATATTGTGTAGAAATACAGGATCCAGAATGGCAATCTCCTCGACTAGGTGAACTAGGACGTGCGTCATGATATTGAAGAAGGATGGTGGGAACACCAACTCGAAACTGACAAGACATTGCACCAAATCATTCTCTAACCTTGGTAAGATTTCTGGATCGATTACCTTCTGAGAGATTGCATTGAGGAATGCACATAGCTTCACAATGGCTAATCGAACGTTTTCCGGTAGAAGCCCCCTCAATGCAACCGGAAGAAGTTGCGTCATAATCACGTGGCAGTCATGAGACTTTAGGTTCTGGAACTTTTTCTCTGCCATATTTATTATTCCCTTTATATTCGACGAGAAGCCAGACGGGACCTTCATACTGAGCAGGCATTCGAAGAAGATTTCCTTCTCTTCTTTGGTAAGAGCGTAGCTGGCATGACCCTGAAACTGCTTTGGATCCATGCCGTGTTCTCCGTGCATACGTTGCTGGTCCTCCCGTGCCTCCGGTGTATCTTTTGTCTTCCCATACACGCCCAAGAAGCTTAGCAGGTTCACGCAAAGATTCTTCGTCACGTGCATCACGTCGATTACAGAGCGAACCTCTAGGTCTTTCCAATAGGGTAGGTCCCAAAATATAGATTTCTTCTTCCACATGGGTGCGCGTCCGTCAGCGTCATTCGGAACAGATTGTCCGCCAGGACCCTTTCCAAAGATTACTTTTAAATCCTTGACCATATCAAGTATATCATCACCAGTACGGTGGCGAGGCTTCTTCCGGTGATCTGCCTCACCTTTGAAATGCTTGCCTTTCTTTCTTACGGGATGCCTGCTCTGAAGAAATCGACGATGCCCCAGGTACACATTCTTCTTACATTTATCCAAATATATAATGTCGGTATCATCTAAACAGTGAGTGCATGCGTGGTATCCCTTGTTTGTCTGTCCTGAAAGGTTACTGAGAGCAGGCCAATCATTGATGGTTACAAACAGCAACGCTCGCAGGTCAAATTCCTGCTGTTTGTGCTCATCCCACGCACGTACACCTTTTCCATTCCACAGCTCTAAAAGTTCTTCGACTAATGGCCTTAGGTACACATCAATGTCGTTGCCGGGTTGCTTGGGGCCTTGGATGAGCACTGGCATCATAATGAACTTCCGCTTCATGCACAACCAAGGAGGAAGGTTATAGATACATAGAGTCACAGGCCAGGTGCTATGATTGCTGCTCTGCTCCCCAAAAGGATTGATGCCATCTGCACTTAAACCAAACCATACGTTCCTTCCGTCATCTGCAAAGTCCTTCCACTTTCTCTCGATTTTTCTCCACTGTGATCCGTCAGCGGGTACTCTCAACTTCCCGTCTTTCTTACGGTCATCTTTGTGCCATCGCATCAACTTGGCATGCTCTTTGTTTTGGAACAAACGTTTCAACCGTGGTATTATAGGAACATACCACATCACCTTGGCAGGAATCTTCTTCCTGGGGCGCTCGCCCGCAACATCACCAGGGTCATCGTGGCCGATCTTATAGCGCAATGCACAGCATACCGGGCATGCATTCAAATCCTCGTACTCACCGTGGTAGAGGATGCAGTCATTAGGGCATGCATGTATCTTCTGCACCTCTAATCCTAGATGGCAGACGGCCTTCTTTGCTTCGTACGTACTGTCGGGCAATTCGTTGTCCTTTGGTAGCTTATTCTTCATTATTTTCAGCAACTTTTCAAATGCCTTGTCAGGTACACCATTCTCTGCCTTCCATTGCAGCAATTCCAGTGTGGTACCCAGCTTTTTCTTGTCATCTTCACAATTTGGGTACAACAATTTCTTGTGATCCTCTAACATGCGCTGCAACTTCAGCTTCTCCTTTTCACTTGCACAGTTTCTATTTGCATCGGCAATGGCCCGACCAAGATCATCAGCGGGCTCATCTGATGCCTCTTCTTCAGCTCCTTCCTGCATTGCCGGCTCAGCTTCTTCCCCCATTGTTGTACCATCGTATTCATGGAACCCATGGCCAGGATAGCTGTCGTCATCCTCTTCTTCTTTCTCCGTGCTTGGTCCAACAGTTATAGCCGGACATGAAACCGGACTCAAACAGGTGGACGTGAATGGTTCTTGAGTTAGAGTAATTTCGATCATTCTTACAGCCAGCACATGGACAATACATAAAACCATCCGTCCGCTTGTTTGCCTCAGCCGCAACCAGAAAAGTATGCACGCCATTAATGAACTGGGGAGAGCATCGGTCATCGTACATCCATTGCCGGTTCATCTTCATTACACAACACCGAAAAGACCAAATTAATACAAGTTCATACATAAAGTTCATACACACTTGTTCTCATAAAGCAACATACAAACTCTCTAGCTAAAGCATTTAAATGCAACAACAAATGCGATCAAGATCGCAACTAAGGTAACAATTGATCCAACAGCATAGTGATACCAAGCCTCACTATCAATGGCATATTTTTTAAATTTTCTAATCTTCAAGCGCATTGCATCCATCTTGATCTTGTGATCATCGACGACATCGGCAACATACAACTCCAGTTTCATCTTCTCTTCTTCAACTCTTTTCAATTTTTCTTTCAAATACTCGTTTTTTTTTTCCAACTAAATTTAACTTCTTGACAAGAATATCTATGTCAGTTGCAATTTCCGGTTCACATACCTCCTAGATAAAAATATCTATGTCAACTTGATGGGCATAATTGTCATATACGCGAAATGCAACAAATAGTTATAAAAGAGAATATATATACCACATCCGAATCATAAACCGGACGAGGGCCGACGGGGACGGATATCAAAGTCTTGGCACTATGTATAACAAACAATCATACATGTAAGAAAATTATACAATTAACTATCTAAATCATACAAATAAGATTTTTTTATATAAAAAGGATAAGAACGAACAAGAGGCTCACCAAGGTGTGGTGACGGCGACGGGACGGTGCGGGCGATCGACGGTGGTTAGGACGGGGACGGGAAGGCACTAAGTAAACCACACCTACACATGCAAAGTAAGAAATTAATTTGAGCTCAAATTGCATATAAATCAAATGAATTACCACATATAAATACTCCCAAACTAAAACCCACAAATCACTATACTTATAGAGCATTGCAAGAGCTAATCTAGCAATGAGAGATGAAAGGACAAAGTTGCTAACCTTTGTGAACACTTGGATGGATGGGGTGCCTCCAAATCTTGACAAATTTTGACAAAAATGGAGGATGAGCTCGAGGAAGAGGAAGAACAAAGGAGGGGAAGAAGGGAAAAAAAAGGAAGGAGTACTGTGATCGGGCTGGCCGAATTCATATAGGGGATCTTTAGTCCCGGTTGGTATCTCCAACCGGGACTAAAGAGAGGGCCTTTAGTCCCGGTTGGTGATACCAACCGGGACTAAAGGGGCTCGTGGGGGCCCCAGCTGACACCAGCCTGCCATCACCCTTTAGTCCCGGTTCGTGTTACGAACCGGGACTAAAGGGGGGGCCTGTAGTCCCGGTTGGTGATACCAACCGGGACTAAAGGGACTCGTGGGGGCCTCAGCTGACACCAGCCTGCCACCACCACATTAGTCCCGGTTCGTGTTACGAACCGGGACTAAAGGTCCGGAACGAACCGCGACTAATGATGCCCGTCCCGAACCGGGACTAATGGTCACATTAGTGCCGGTTCAAAACCCGACCGGGACTAAAGCTGCGGACAAAAGGTCCGTTTTCTACTAGTGGAGAAGGATCCTGGGCGAACTCCCAGCTCAGCCAAACTGGTACTCCAGTGGCGACATCCTTCGCCGGCGGCCGTTTGGGATACAAGATCTGGCGGGAGACCTTCTTGTTCTCGAACCACCCCTTGTTGGCGACGAACACGCGCGTGGGCATCCGCTCCTCGTCGGCGCTGCGGTTGTTCCGGCCGATCCACTTGATGTGCACGGAGTAGGAGGACCCTGGTCCTGCCGCTGCTTTAACGGCGACGATGGGCGCCTGGCAGCAGCCTTCGCCGGTGCACAGCATGCTGCTTTCGAGGCTAGACGGCACGTACTGCAAGGGCCCGTGGCCTCGTTCCCCGCACAAGGAGGAGCAGGCGCTGACGACGGTGCCTTTGCTGCTGTTGCCGCCGCTGCTGACCAGCAGAGTCGCCCGCACGTTGCATCCGAGCAGGACGAGCTCGTTCAAGACGTCCGGGAGCATGATGTAGGCACCTTCGTAGGCGTTCCCGAGGCCACCGCCGAACAAGGAGCCGCTGCCGTCGTCAGCGTCCACTCTTATGTCGCCGGGGGTGCGCCTTACGAGCACCGAGGACATCTCAAGGATGAAGCCCTCGTCTTGGAGAATGCCGCCTGCGCCAAGCAGCAGCTGCGGCGGCGTTACGGTGTTGTCGCAGGTGAGGTTGAACCCGGGCGAGTGGTAGCACCTGGGCCCCATACCGAACGGGTACGGCACGCTGATGTTGCCGCAGGTGGTGTCACAGCCTGGCATCCCGATGGCCGGAGACGAAGGTGCTGCTCCACCGGCGGCGAGAGGCAACACAACTACTATCTCTACTAGTGCTGCTGGAGCTATGATCGCCATGATCTCCCAGAATGAGGTGGTCATGTGCTAGCTGGCCAGTGTCCGAGTTCAATTATATTGGCGATGCAAAGCAGCTAGTGTGTTCCGATCTCACCTACCACATGCATGGATGCCACTCCTGACTAACAAGAGCTTTCGCTCCAACAAAAACCAGAAAAAATGACAAAAGCTAACAAAAATATATACTACTACTAGTACCAAACACGATGCTAGCTATACCTTGCTTTCAAAGGGACGATGTGGATGTTATGTTAGTATATAAACTCGTCGTGCGTTTAGTACACACCTTGCCATACGCGCTACTTTCCCAAAACCATGGATTATCTAAAGGCTGATGATGCTACGCATGCAGAAAACATGCATGCATGTCTGCTATTTAGTTCTTGGTTTCTTCCTTCGCAAGTATACATGCCTGCACAATGATAATAATGCAGCGGTTACAATTGATCAGAAAAGAAACCAAAAAAAAAAAAAAAACCCGAGCGTTTGGCGCAGTTGACAATGAATTAACTTTTACCAAAACTAGATGATACCCCACGTGTTGCCGTGGAATTGGATATATATATATATATAGTTTCTAAATATTGTGTAGAATACTAAGTCAGTCCTTACGATTTGAACTATGTGAGAAATTTCTGAATATATAAACAAAAAGAATTCTTAACATGAAAAGTTGTGCATGTCATAATTAAATGCAATGTGATTTAAAACCCACTAAGAATGCACAAACACATGTTACATGGTAGACGAATTTTGATGCGTAGATCAGACGAATGCTAGTGGATCAGGCTAGTAATCTAACGGGTACACCAATTTGATGATGTGGAAGAGAGAAACCCTTATAAAGGGGTCTCCACTGTCCTTCACTCGTGAGGCGGGACTATACTTCCCACCACCATGTCATGACACACACATAGCCTTTGGGATTTTCATGAATTATTTCATAAATGTGCCCTAGGCCCATCTATAATTCCACACTGCTTTCAAAATACAATTAGTCTTAATTGAGCACTGGCCAGGTGATGTTTAGATGATATTTTTCAATAGTTTAGAAAATTAAGTTCCATAATAAAGTGAAATAAATAAATGTATCCTATTTAGCGGGTAGGCCCACGAAAGAATAAACTTTTTCATTTTACTCTATACACATCTTTCTTCGTATTATCTACACTTTCTATTCTTTAGTACTTTGAAATTTTTACATGGACAATCTCACTTTCAAAATAATATTTAGGCTCATTCGACATGTCACTAAAAATTTCATGTGCTAAAAAATAATACTGTGGTTTTTAATGACATATGGCACTGAAAAGGTTAATTCAATATATGAAACTCAAAGAGTGACATTTGTCCAAATGTGTTTAGATCAATTATCCAAGTTTTGACCGTGACACTTCTCCTACAATTTGTTTTTGCGGTGGGCACTTGCATAAGTCAAATACATGAAGTTAGCAATGCCATATATGAAATTGGCCTATTGTTTTCAGTGGCATACGTAATAAAGAAAATTTGAAAATATTTTTCAAGAATTCATTGACATTGTTATTTCTTTGGCTGGTTATAATACTATATTTACATTCGATAGTCAAAGCTAGATAAGTCTGATTGGAATTTTTCTATTTATGTCAGTTGGAACTTTTAGGCATATAGGATTAGCACGGGCAGCATATTTAAATTTAAATGAAAGATAAACAAATTTAAGGTTTCATTTATACATTCTCAAAACAAAAAATAGTTCCATAGCCACGATAAATGTTTTTCTAAATAAAATGGTGCATGGATGTAGGGAAACATTTTTAACTGTATTTAATTTGTGAGCTAATGATTAATATGGAATTTCTAGAAACACCTATATTAGTGGTCCTGTGTTGTGGCTATACTACACTAGATTAATAAATAGAGTTAAAGTTAGTTCCGTACATAGCCTATAGTTTTTATGTGGTGTTAGATCAACATGTTTGGTTAACATTCAAAGAGACATATGCTGCTTGTTCGATGAATTGGCAATTTTCTGATTGATTTAATCCATAAATAGATTATAAACATGGCATTGACAGTATTAAACACATACTGATATTTAATTATGTTAGCACATACTACACATAGAAAAGACATACCTATGTAAAAAACAAGTACGGCTAACACAAAAACAAATAAAAGAGGGATAAACAGATTATACTCTCCAGTCGGACAGGTCAAGCAACGGTGGCGACAGCAGCATCCTTGATAGCTTTCTTCTTGGTGGCTTCGGAGTTCTCAACCATGTCGAAGTCGGAGAGGTCAAGAACGTTGTTGATGTAGAGGATGAAGATGAACAAAAGTGAGTTATCATGTTAAAGATGCTCCCCAAAAAACTAATCGCCCTTCTCCCAATGCAGAATCACTAAGGGAGGGGTTCCGGAGGCCTTCTCTGCCGTACAACCGTGCACGTGGTTGGCGGGATGGGATCGCCAGAAGCAGCAGCAACAAGCGGAACGATGGTGGTTGTGTGCGAGGAGGAGGTAGAGTAGATGTGATCTGATCTAGGTGGCGGCTAGGGTTGCCGATGTCTCACATTCGTAATGCTTCCATTGATGACTCATAATTAATTACCAATTAATTATCCCTTCCTTACCGGCAAAAACTAAGAGCACGCATGACAAGATTCTGAGCTTGTCTCATTCACGAGGGCGAGCGGTGTAGGAGGAGCGCATGCACCACTCCTCTTCTCAAGCTCCAATAGCATGTGGAAGACAAACCCATCTAAAGGGGTCTCCACTCTCCTCCACTCATGAGGCGGGACTAAACTTCCCACCACCATGTCATGACACACACATGAGCCTTTTAGATTTTCAGGAATTATTTCATATATGGGCTCTAGGCCCATCTATAATCCATAGTGCTTTCAAAATACAATTAGTCTTACTTGAGCATTGGCCAGGTGATGTTTAGGTGATATTTTTCGATAGTTACAAAATGAAGTTCCATAATAAAGTGAAATAAATAAATGTATCCTATTTAGCGGGCAGGCCCACGAAAGAATAAACGTTTTCATTTTACTCTATACACATATTCTTCGTATTATTTACATTTTCTATTCTTAAGTACTTTAAAAAATTACATGGATGATACGACACCAACGTATCTATAATTTTTGATTGTTTCATGCTATTATATTGTCACTTTTGTATGCTTTATATGCCGTTTTTTTTGAAATAATCTATTAATTTTGTGCCAGTGCCAGTTCCTGTTTTTGCATGTTTTTTGTTTCACAAAAAACTACACCTACAGAAGTCCAAACATGATGAAACTTTTACGATGATTTTTTCTGGACAACAAGAGACCCTAGAAGCTTAGGGAAAGGAGGAGAAGACCCCTGAGAGCCTCACAAGCTGGGGTGGCATGTGATACGTTTCCAACGTATCTATAATTTTTTATTGTTCCATGCTATTATAATATCAATCTTGGATGTTTTATATGCAATTTTATATCATTTTTTGGGACTAACCTATTAACCTAGTGCCCAGTGCCAGTTGCTTTTTTTTGCTTGTTTTTGGCTTTTCAGGAAATCAATATCAAACGAAGTCCAAACGGAGAAAAAACTTTGGATTAATTTTTTCCGGACCAGAAGATACCCTAGAAGCTTCGGGAGATGACCAGAGGAGTCACGAGGGAATGACAAGCTCAGTGGGCGCGCCCCAGGGGGGTAGGCGCTCCCCCCAGGCTTGTGGGCCCTCGTGGCACCTCTTGACCTAATTCCTTCGCTATAAATTCTAAAATATTCCCATTATACCAGAGAGACACATGAGAAAACTTTTCCACCGCCGCAACCTTCTGTTCTTCCACGATCCCATCTGGAGGCCTTTTCCGGCACTCTGCCAGAGGGGGAATCAATCACGGAGGGGTTCTTCATCAACCTTGCTGCCCTTCCGATGATGTGTGAGTAGTTTACCACAGACCTACGGGTCCATAGCTAGGAGCTAGATGACTTCTTCTCTCTCTTTGATCTTCAATACAATATTCTCCTTGATGTTCATGGAGTTCTATCTAATGTAATCTTCTTTTGCGGTGCGTTTGTTGGGATCCGATGAATTGTGGGTTTATGATCTGAATATTTATGAATATTAATTGAGTCTTCTCTGAACTCTTTTATGCATGATTGTTATAGCTTTGTATTTCTCTCCGATCTATCCGTTTGGTTTGGCCAACTAGATTGATTTATCTTGCAATGGGACAGGTGCTTGGTGATGGGTTCAATCTTGTAGTGTTCTATATCCCAGTGACAAAGTAGGGGACAAGACACGTATTTGTATTGTTGCCATTAAGGATAAAACGATGGGGTTTATTCATATTGATTGGATTTACTTTGTCTACATCATGTCATCTTGCGTAAGGCGTTACTCTGTTTGTCATGAACTTAATACCCTATATGCATGCTGGATAGCGGTCGATGGGTGGAGTAATAGTAATAGTTGCAGGCAGGAGTCGATCTACTTGTCTCGGACGTGATGCCTATATACATGTCGTTGCCTTGAATATCGTCATAACTATGCGCTTTTCTATCAATTGCCCAACAGTAATTTGTCTACCCACCGTATGCTATGCGTTCAAGAGAGAAGCCTCTAGTGAAAACTATGGCCCCCGGGTGTATCTTTATCATATAAACAAAAACCCTAAAAATACTTTGCTACAATTTATTTAATTTTATTTTATTTTGCAATTTACTTTATGTATTTATCTACCACTACAAGATCTGATCCTTGCAATTAACCGCCGAAGGGATTGACAACCCTCTTGTTCGCGTGGGGTGCAAGTATTTGCTTTTGTGTGTGCGGGTGCTGCTAACGAGGTTTTGCTTGGTTCTCCTACTGGATTGATAACCTTGGTTCTTAACTGAGGGAAATACTTATCTCTACTGTACTGCATCATCCTCTTCTCTTCGAGGAAATCCCAACGCAGCTCACAAGTAGCAGGAAGAATTTCTGGCGCCGTTGCCGGGGAGACATCATCAAACTTATCAAGTACCTTCGCACAAACTGTCATCTACTTGCTCTTATTTTATTTGCCTTTTTATTTGCATTTGCTTCTCGTTTTCATCTCCCCCACTTCTAAAATATTTTACAAAAACACAAAAATATTTAATTTGCTTGTTTGCTTGTTTTGTCACCATGTCTCTAGAAGAATTTCATGATAGTTTCTATAGCAAAAGGTTGTCTGAAATTGAAAATACAACTAAAAGTTTCATGTCTTCACAATATGAGCATAATAAATTCTTTTCTGAGGAACTTAAGGAACATTCTATCTTATTAGATACCATCAATAAACAACTTGAAGATGTCAATCTAGAAGTAGCCAATCTTCAGTCTCAACTTGCCCGTACTGAAAACTTGTTAGGGAAAATTTCGGATAAACAAACTACGCTAGTGAATAAGATGGCTGCTGAACCCGAGTCACATCATAGTAATGATGAAGATATTAAAATGACTGGTGTCTCACCTATTGAATCTTTATTTAGTAAAATAAAACTTGATGAAAAAGGGACTGAAGATGAGTCAACTTTAGCTAGAGGGCGTCCCAATAGTTCGGAGGGTGATGATCTTAATGATAAAATTGATAAAAGTGGGTTTGGAGAGGTTAAAACTTTAAATAGTGATGTGCCCACTACTTTGGATTACAAGGACTTTAATTATGATAATTGCTCTTTAGTTGAATGTATTTCCTTATTGCAATCCATGATTAGCTCTCCTAATGCTTATGAACAAAATAAGGCTTTTAAGAATCATATTGTAGAAGCTATGACAAAATCTCATGAAGAAAAACTTGAGTTGGAAGTTTCTATACCTAGAAAATTGCATGATGAATGGGAACCTACTATTAAAATTAGAATAAAAAATTAGGAATGTAATGCTTTATGTGATCTAGGTGCTAGCGTCTCTACTATACTAAAATCTTTATGTGATGTGCTAGGCCTTACCGATTTAAATGAATGTTCCCTTAACTTGCATTTAGCGGATTCTACTATTAAGAAACCATTTGGTAGAATAAATGATGTGCTTATTCTTGGTAATAGAAATTATGTGCCCGTGGATTTCATTGTGCTTGATATTGAATGCAATCCGTCTTGTCCAATAATACTTGGTAGGCCTTTCCTACGAACCATAGGTGCTATTATGCGCTAGCGCGCAACGGCTTTCGCGCTAGTTGCTCAATCCGTTGCTTGCTTCTCTTCTGTTTTGATATGAAAGAAGGCAATATAAGATTCCAATTCCCACTAAAGAAAGGGATGGAACACTTCCCTAGAAAGAGAATTAAGCCACCATATGAATCTATTATGAGGGCCACCTATGGAATAAATTTGAAAGATGATAACACTTAAAACTATGCATTATGCCAAGCTAGGGGCATAAAACAATAGCGCTTGTTGGGAGGCAACCCAATATTTATCTTTATTGCAATTTTTATTTTTCTTGTATCACACAATTTTATATACTTTTATGATTGTGTTTTTTATGTTTTAATTAGTGTTTGTGCCAAGTAATGCCTTTAGGATGATGTGGATGATAGTATTATTGATACTGTTTGAAAACAGGAACTTTTGCGTTCAGTACTGGAATTTTAGTTTCTTGCTGGAAAGTTAATAATTGCTGAACTTTTTACACAGTGTTGGAATATTAATTGTTTACGTTTCCCTAATTTTTCATAATTTTTGGAGTTACAGAAGTATAGTCAAATATTCCATCATTACAGACTGTACTGTTTTAGATAGATTTTTTTTTGTTGCATAGTTTGCTTATTTTGATGAATCTATGGATTGTATTGGGGGGTTTAAGTCATGGAGAAGTTGGAGTACATTAGCATTATGGCAATATTAAATATGAATCAATTTACAACAGTACCTAAATGTTTTAATATGTTTATTATACTAACGGATCTCACAAGGTTTCTGTTGAGTTTTGTGTGCTGAAGTTTTCAAGTTTTGCGTGAGATCATGATGGATAAAGGAATAAGGAGCGGCAAGAGAGCCTAAGCTTGGGGATGCCCAAGGCACCCCAAGGTAATATTCAAGAAAGACCCAAGCATCTATGCTTGGGGATGCCCCGTATGGCATCCTCTCTTTCGTCTACAATCTATCGGTAACTCACTTCGAGCTATATTTTTATTCATCACATGATATGTGTTTTGCTTGGAGCGTCTTGTGCCATAGTTTTATTTTCTTTGTTTGCTTTTTACTTTGTTACAATCATCTTTGCTGAACACACCTTTTGAGAGGGACACACAATTATCGTGATTTACTATAATACTCTATGTGCTTCACTTGTATCTTTTGAGCTAGGCAGTTTCTCTAGTGCTTCACTTATATCTTTTTAGAGCACGGCGGTGGTTATATTTTGTAAAAATAGTTGCACTCTCATGCTTCAGTTATATCTTTTTGAGAGTCTAATAAATAGTAATGACAATTTGCACATGTTAAAAGAATGGTTCTGATATGATAAGGTGTCCAAGGGGGATATAATAAAAACCTTCATGTAGATCACTAAATATGAAGTGCATGGTTAATTTTATTAATGTCATAATATGAAAGGATATAGGTTCATGATCATTAGTTAGTAGCAATATCGGTATTAAAGTTTGTTATGACATATTCACATAAATATTAGTTGTGGCATGACGAGGAAGTTCGAGCCTTTATAGGTCTGAAATGAAATCCTTGAGTGATGTTATAATCGGGGGCGCGCGATGGTTAACTCCTACCAACCTCCCTCTTAGGGGCATGCGGTTAGTACTTTTCTTCGAGGGCTAATAGACTTTTGCAATAAGTATGTGAGTTCTTTATGACTAATGTGAGTCCATGGATTATACGCACTCCTATCTTTCCGTAATTTGCTAGCCTCTTCGGTACCGTGCCTTGCCCTTTCTCACCTCGATAGTTGGCGCAAACTTTGCCGGTGCATCCAAACCCCGTGATATAATACGCTCTTTCACACATAAACCCCTTTTATCTTCCTCAAAACAGCCACCATACCTACCTATTATGGCATTTTCATAGCCATTCCGAGATATATTACCATGCAACTTCCATCGTTTCGTTTTTATGACACACATCATCATTGTCATATTGCTTTGCATGATCATATAGCTAACATAGTATTTGTGGCAAAGCTACCGTTCATCATTTTTTATACATGTTACGCTATATCATTGCACATCCTGGTACACTGCCAGAGGCATTCATATAGAGTCATATCCGTTTTAGTATTAAGTTGTAATGTTGAGTTGTAAGTAAATAAAAGTGTGATGATCATCATTATTAGAGCATTGTCCCAGTGAGGAAATAAATAAAAAAATAAAAAAATAAGAGAAAGGGAGAAAGAGAAAACAAAAAAGGAGGCCAAAAATAGCCCAACAAAAAAAATGAAAATGAGAGAAAAAGAGAGAAGGGGCAATGCATGTTACTATCCTTTTCCACACTTGTGCTTCAAAGTAGCACCATGTGTTTCATATAGAGAGTCTCCTATGTTGTCACTTTCATATACTAGTGGGAATTTTCATTATAGAACTTGTCTTGCATATTCCGATGATGGGCTTCCTCAAATGCCCGAGGTCTTCATGAGCAAGCGAGTTGGATGCACACCCACTTAGTTTTTAGTTTGAGCTTTCATACACTTATAGCTCTTAGTGCATCCGTTGCATGGCAATCCATACTCCTTGCATTGATATCGATTGATGGGCATCTCCATAGCCCGTTGATCCACCGAGTTGATGTGAGACTTTATTCTTCTCCTTTCCATTATTTGATCCCTATCACCGCATTCTATTCCACCTAGTGCTATGTCCATGACTTGCGCTCATGTATTGCGTGAGAATTGAAAATGCTGAAGCGTGTTAGAAGTACGATCCAATTGCCTGGTTTGACACCGGGGTGCTCACTATTTATATATTTGCGGTGAAGATGGAGTCATGCCATTATTAATATGAGAAAGTGAGTAGGGAAAACACTCGTTAAGGATCGTATATTTTGAAAGTTTAATGATTATGCTTCTTATGTTCATGGATATTATTATGTTAATATTGTTAATTCATCGCTTCACAACTTATATGTCGTAAAGAGATTACATGATAAACATGTTGGGTATCATTCCACATCAAAAATTCTGTTTTTATCATTTACCTACTCGAGGAGGAGCAGTAATTAAGCTTGGGGATGCTTGATACGTCTCTAATGTATCTATAATTTTTTGATTGTTCCATGCTATTATAGTATCAATCTTGCATGTTTTATATGCAATTATATGCAATTTTATATCATTTTTTGGGACTAACCTATTAACCTAGTGCCCAGTGCCATTTGTTGTTTTTTGCTTGTTTTTAGCTTTTCAGGAAATCAATATTAAACGAAGTCCAAACGGAGAAAAAACTTTGGATTAATTTTTTCTCCAGAAGAGACCCTAGAAGCTTCGGGAGAAGACCAGAGGAGTCATGAGGAGCGACAAGCTCAGGGGGCGCGCCCCAGGGGGGTAGGCGTGCCCCCAGGCATGTGGGCCCCTCGTGGCACCTCTTGACCTTATTCCTTCGCTATAAATTATACCAGAGAGACACACGAGAAAACTTTTCCGCCGCCGCAAGCTTCTGTTCTTCCACGATCCCATCTGGAGGCCTTTTCTGGCACTCTGCCGGAGGGGGAATCTATCACGGAGGGCTTCTTCATCAACCTTGCTGCCCTTCCGATGATATGTGAGTAGTTCAGCACCGACCTACGGGTCCATAGCTAGTAGCTAGATGGTTTCTTCTCTCTCTTTGATCTTCAATACAATGTTCTCCTTGATGTTCTTGGAGTTCTATCCGATGTAATCTTGTTTTGCGGTGCGTTATTTGTTGGGATCCGATGAATTGTGGGTTTATGATCTGAATATTTATGAATATTAATTGAGTCTTCTCTGAACTCTTTTATGCATGATTGTTATAGCTTTGTATTTCTCTCCAATCTATCCGTTTGGTTTGGCCAACTAGATTGATTTATCTTGCAATGGGAGAGGTGCTTTGTGATGGGCTCAAACTTGCGGTGTTCTATATCCCAGTGACAAAGTAGGGGACAAGACACGCATTTGTATTGTTGACATTAAGGATGAAACGATGAGGTTTATTCATATTGATTGGATTTACTTTATCTACATCATGTCATCTTGCTTAAAGGCGTTACTCTGTTTGTCATGAACTTAATACCATAGATGCATGCTGGATAGCGGTCGATGGGTGGAGTAATAGTAGTAGATGCAGGCAGGAGTCGATCTACTTGTCTCCGACGTGATGCCTATATACATGATCATTTCCTTGAATATCGTCATAACTATGCGCTTTTCTATCAATTGCCCAACAGTAATTTGTCTACCCACCGTATGCTATGCGTTCAAGAGAGGAGCCTCTAGTGAAAACTATGGCCCCTGGGTCTATCTTTATCATATAAACAAAAACCCTAAAATTACTTTGCTGCAATTTAATTACTTTTATTTTATTTTTCAATTTACTTTTTCTATTTATCTACCACTACAAGATTTGATCCTTGCAATTAACCGCCGAGGGGTTTGACAACCCCCTTGTTCGCGTTGGGTGCAAATATTTTTTTTTGTGTGTGCAGGTGCTGCTAACGAGGTTTTGCTTGGTTCTCCTACTGGATTGATAACCTTGGTTCTTAACTGAGGGAAATACTTATCTCTACTGTACTGCATCATCCTCTCCTCTTCGAGGAAACCACAACGCAGCTCACAAGTAGCAGCTTGCTCCCTGACTTGTGGGTTCCACGTAGCTCCGTTTGCCCTATTTTTTGGCCTATAAATTCACACATATTCTAAAATCCTCGGACCGAGACCCAAAACAATTTTATTGCCGCCGCAAGCCTCTGTTCTTCCACGATCCCATCTGGAGCCCTGTTCCGGTACTCTGCTGGAGGAGGGAATCATTGGAGAAGATATCTTCATCAACCATGTTGCCTCCACGATGATGCGTGAGTAGTTCCTTCAGGACCTATGGGTCCATAGTAGTAGCTAGATGGCTTTCTCTCTCTCTTTTGATCTTCAATATAATGATCTTCACTAAGATCTATCCGATGTAATCTTTTGCGATGTGTATGTTGGGATTCCATGAATTGTGGGTTTATAATCGGATTATTCATTGAAACTATTTGAGATCTTATGGGAAGCCATCCCTCCCTCTCTTTCTCTAATGTCTGAACTCTTAGTGACCAAAAACTTTCAGGGGCAACTAAAAAAAATGGTTTTGAGAGGAGAATGGTAGCTGGCTCCATGAATCTACTTGAGCTAAAAATCGAATACAAAATATGTGCCACCTAATTAGACCGATGTATTTGTATAGATATTTCATTAGAAATTGTGCCATTCATGAGGCGCCTCATTCTACAATTCGTATGGTCAACTTGTTAAGCAAGTGACATGTGCTATTGATGAGGTTATCAGTTAGTCAAATCAAGGATGAGTTTAGGAAATCTTTTTATGTTAATTTTGGTGGATCAGAGCACATGTGCATAGTCAAAGTAAGCATTGATAATGTTAAAATAATAATTGTGTGGGTTAATTACACATTAATGTGCTATTACTATGTTACTACATGCTATCCATTCCAACTCTCCAGTACTAGCCGACCATGGCCAACTTAAAGCTAGCGTTTGGATTACATTTGCATGTCCACCTGACATGACCATGACATCATTGTTTGGTCACCCGTCCATGTCGCATGCATGTATTCCACCCGTATTTGTTCAGACAATTCTTCTGCTAAACATAATGACATTAATCCCCAAAATTAGTTTAGCAGTGAGATAGTCTAGATCACTTGTCATCGTGTCCACGATTTCTGCTCCCAAACTTAACTGGCTACTCATGCCAAAGTTCTTTGTATTGACATTGGCACCTATCGGTGGCTAGCTAGCCAATTAGGTGAGGCCAACTCACCCCGCATCCAAATGGTAGGAGTTTCATTACATTGGTTTCCTCGTTTCAAATCTTAGGTATTTCTCTTACTTGGTATATACCACCACATTTTGCAAGACAAAGGTACACATGGTGCATTCATAACTCTCATATTTTCTCTCATGTCTCTTGTATAGATTGGCTAGCATTTATTTCTTAGTGATTTTTAGATGATTCATAGATTTTAATCAGAATTCCATTTTCATATATTTTATATAGTTTAAATCTTCACAAAAGGACTTTCAAACAAGACCAATATTGGATATATTTTAATGTCACTTTGTTACTAAAATTATTGATAATTGGTAGCATATTTATTAATGAAACTGATATGTGAAATACGCTTTAGGTAAAGTTAAAATATCTGGGCAATATGTAAGATGTATTTTGTGGACTATTGTGAGAGGTGAATTAAGTGAAATAAAAATATGTGAATTCAAACGGAATATTGAGATCATTTAAATATGTTATCTGTTATATATTCAAATAAGTGAAACTGAAATAGATTAGGAATTTACTGAGATGTATTTCTTTTTTCTAATTCCTCGTTGAAAGTTTGAAACAGAAATGAAACTGAGAGTTGAATCTATTGAAAAATATATTGAAATTGAAAATATGGAATCTATTGAAATTGTTGTTGACACTATTAAAATTGAAATGATTGAAATGTGTGATCTATGAAATATTTCAAATAAATGGTGCTGAAATAATAAAATTAAGCGGACTGAGTATTTTGAAATAATTCAGATGAGTCCTTTGAAATAATTGACATTGGAACTTTGACACAATTGAAACGGGTCTTTTGATACAACTGCAATAGGTCTTTTGGAATTACTGAAATGGGTCTTCTAAAAGAACTTAAATGTTCTATTGCAAAAATTGAAACCGGTCCAATTCATCAATTCAGATTTTCTAACGACTCAATTAGTGGCGGAGAAGAAGCGACTGTGTAAAAATACATATCAATTAGTGAGCTATTTTAGCAACATTCTAGTACAACGGATATACCAGATAGTTTTGTTACTATAAGGTCGGACCACCGTCAGTAAATACCAAAACTGACGTACAACGAATTGAAAAAAATCTCATAATGCAAGTTTTATAAACTAATATAATACAATAAAATTTAAAAAAAAAGATTAGTTTCAATATTTCATAAATATGACAAAGATTATTGAAATGTTTTTGACATAACTAAAAAGTGTGTGTAATGTATGTGGATTATTGAAATCTTTATGAATTAAGTTTGTGATCTACATTGAAATAAAAAACTTTTTGTACAAATATGAAATGTTCCAAAAGTTTTTTTAAAATACGGCTATAAGATTGAAAATATATGAAATGTCTATGGAACTTCTTCTAAAACTGTTTGAAATATAAATAAATGTTTTCAGAAAATTGTGTGAATACTTATGAAATATATTTGTAAACTTTCTTGAACCAATGAAACAATAAATAAGTTTTTGAAAAAAAAATTATAAAATATTTTGAAAGCACAAGATAATCGAAACATTTATCAGAGTTAATCTTTTGGAACATTCACCAGAGTTAATTTTTTGTATGTATTTATTAAAAAAATTAATTATTTTAATTTTTCTGAATTAATTATAATAAGAATAGTCATAAATTTCAGGTTTCTTAATACTACTAAATAGTAAAAAATATAAATAAATAATACAAACCATGATAAATGTAGTGCTTAGGTGGTGAGATAGAATTGGTCTAGCGGGTCACTTAGAAGTGCCTTTGGCTTATCAATTGAGTTCTATACATATGATTTTAACTACTACTAGTAAACTCAAAAAGTAAACAACTTATTTGAATTTGTACCTGTATAAATTTCGAAGATTCTTCATGCATGTTGTTTGCTTGCATTATTAATTAGCGTGTCACCAAACACATGCGTGCATACTCTTTTTTGTCACGAGCTATAGCACCTTAGTTAACTAGCTATTGTATGCCTCTTTTAGTTTTACTTTCTCCAATGCATGATAAAGATAACCATGGATGAAATATCTTGATTCCTTCATTGCCATGGATATGATTGAGCTATATGTCTCCGAGTGCAAATTATTACGACCATTTATTTCAACTCCAAAACAACATCAGTCGATGGAGCTGTAACTCACAACCACTCTTAAGCTAGTGTCCAAAAGGGAAAAGGTTAGCTAGCTCACATATGGGGTATATTACATACACTGTCAGATAGTTAATTCCACTCATAATTGTGCGTCCACATACATGATATAATTTTTGCACATTGCACCTTCAAGTCCATCCACTTCTCCTCATGAAAAATAAAATAAAATAAACCATGCCATAGATGAATTTTCTTAAATAAAATATTTTTTTTTTGCATATTAAGTGGAAGATATCCTCCACTAAAGCAATGGCTATTGCAGAGATGGCGAGCCAAAAAAGCTATGCACGTTTCTTTGTGATTAAACAAAATTAGTTTCACTAACTGTCAAAAATATTCGACATCAACCAATTTTACATGTGCTATTATTGTGAAGCATGCTGAATCATTATCATGGAGAAAAAATAATTATTAAATGTAAGCAGAAAATACACAATCAATTTTAGGGCTAATTGTATACAACATCATTTTTTAGGGGCTAAAACGTAAAACATTTCCGGAGTGCTGTGGAACATTGGATAAAATGGAGACTCAATATCTGATCGAGTGGAAAAACTGCACTCCGATCCATACTCACCACTAAAGTTGTTAATTGATTGGCAAAGAAATACATCTCCAGATTTGCCCATGTGATCTCCAGATACTCGGAAGTGAGCACGCTTGAAAAGTTTAGGCATCAACAACTTTCCCTCGCTCGGCAGATAAAATATAGCAAGATTCTCACGCCTGCAGCTTCGTGAGCACCTTCATACATTGACTCGACGAGTACGGGTAGTCAACTTAAGCGACCATGCATCTACTCAGGACCCTTATCATCAACAAACTAAAATGTTGGCTGGGTTCCCCATATGGAGCTTCATGAATATACTCCAGTGCGGCTGTCATTTTGTAAAATATTTTGATGTACAAGTACGAGTTAATATAGTGCTAGTACAAATATAATTTGTTTTGTATATTTCAATATAAATTACGTACGAACTGAAATGAGTGGACAAACACAATAAAATGTGCCTATGTTGATCCGATTCAGAAAAAAGTTGAAACATATCTTACTTTTGTGAATGGACCGAGTATATTGATAGAGATGTGCACATCGTAAACGATTTTTGCCTTGCCGCTAATTAATGACCGTACGTTCGTTGGTCCTGCCAGCATAAGATGACAGCCTATATATCTTTGATGGTACAACAGCGGACAGCGGTGCACCATATGAGTTGCGTTGCTTCACCAACCAAATTATAGTACCAAGAACTGAGGAAAGCCATTAGTGTAGACTACTCCCTCTGTATCGATTAGATCACTACTTTCGTGATCTAAACACTCTTATATTTCTTTATATAGGGAGTACCTGATTAGTTAGGGTCTTAGGGCAATGATTTGTCCAGTTCTTAATTAAAAGGCACGTCGTAGTAGGTGAGATGTGAACACGGCTTTCCTACACTCGGTCTAATGTTTAGTGTGCTTGGCTCACTAAGCCGGGCAGTGGCAGTGGCAGTGGCAGTATGCAGTAGGCCGGTGAGATCCGAACGGAACACTGCAGTGTGGCACACGCACAACCTTGTGTGTTTGTACACACTTAGCATGGTTAATAGTATAGCCAGCTGATGGCTATATGATTTTGCCATGTCACCAATAGTCAAGCTTGTAGCCGGCAAGTACAATAGTTAGATATAAAGATGTGCTATTTTATTAATACATGGCTCATCTCCCACTCTCACATAGTGCCTAGGAGTACATGTTGCAGCTGGCTCTTATTCTGTAGCCGGCTCCTCTTCTCTCTCTTCTTCTCTCCCCTCCATGTCAGTAGAAAAATAATATTTAACTTTTATAGCATGTTTACATAAGCTTATAATTATTGTACTTGCTCTTAGGTCTCACGGATGCCAACGGTAGCTAAGCCAAGCAGTCCATCAACTAGTTAATGGAACTCAGAGCAAGTACAATAGAATGACGTAGGCGGGCTATAAGATTTTAAATAATATATTTTTGATGAGTTGGCGGAGAGAGAAGAGGAGAGAGAATAGAAGTGGGCTACTGATTAACAGCCGGCTGTAGCACGTGCTCCTAGACACTTTGTGAGAGAGGAAGGTGGGCCATGTATCAACAAAGTAGTACATATTTATATGCAACTATTGTACTTGCCGGCTATAAGGTTGGCTATAGATGACGTGGCAAGATCATATAGCCAGCAGCTGGCTATACTATTAACCATGCTCTCATAACCGTGTCCTCCTCGGCGGTAGTAGCGATGGCAACGGCAGCGGCACCGGCAGCGGCACTGATCAAGATGCTGTTGCCGCTGATCTCCGCTGCCGGAGCCGGAGGGCCACCGGCGCCAGTGCCTATGATAGGAAAGCCGGGCTGCAAGACCAGGTGTGGCGTAGTGAGCGTGCCGTTCCCGTTCGGCTTCGGGCCGGCCAGGTGCTCGGCGACGGGCTTCAACCTCACCTGCGACAACACCACCCGCCCTGGCAAGTCGCCCCAGCTGCTCCTCGGCGTCTTCGAGGTCAAGGAGACAAGGAGATCTCGATAAAACAGAGCACGGTGCGCGTCGTCACGCCACCAGTCTTCAGCGACGCGAGGTGGAACCTCAGCGCCGGCGCCGCGCAAAAAGGTTCGTGGGGCGGCGGCTGCATCGACGCCGGCAATTCCCTACAGTTCATGCTAAAGGGTAGCTCGGACGACGCGATGGGCTCCCAGCTGGTGGTTGTAGGCTGCAACGTGCAGGCGACGCTGCACTCCAAGATTAGCGGCGGCAACAGCTACATCGTCGGCTGCTCCTCCAACTGCAGCGGCAACCGCGCGCGGACCGCCGAGGCCGTCCGGAACTACACCGGTGGCTACTGCAGCACCACCCTTGGCAGGGGGGAAGACGTAATACGACGTGGAGATCACACGGCTGGGTGACGGCGGAGGCGTCAACGACGATCTGCCCGTGTCCGTGCTCATCGTGGACGGTGATCTCGTTGCACCGGATCTGCCGGACCGGGCGGTTCGTCTGATGAATCTGGATAGACCGCTTGGTGCAGCAAGGCCCAAGGATGGTGATGATCTGCGGCTGGCCCCCGTGACTCTCGACTGGATATGCATCAACGACAGATCCTGCAACGCCTCCGTCAGCCATCACAGCAACTGCCAACCAGACGGGGGAGGAACGTTTTTCTGCGAATGCGTTACTGGATATGATGGTAACCCCTACGTCACTGGCGGATGCCAAGGTACCCACCTACCTGCTTGCCACATTCTTTTCTTCGTACACTGCAAAAAATTGTGGTTTTTTTTTTCGTCCTTGCTTTTTCATCATGTACTCATGCATGCTTTTTCCGTGTAAATTGTCATTGTTCTGCTACATTCAGGTCATGAAGTGATTATTTTTCGTCCACATATTTCTCTATCTTTATTTGGCCAAGTGAATTTTTGTACATCTCTGCCCACACGATGAATCCTGAATTTTCAGTCCATTGTTACGCGGTAGGACCCTTATGTTCAAAGTCATGTTCACCGTGTTGTATGTTGTATGTACGTAGATATCGACGAGTGCAAGGACCCAATAGATAACCGCTGTTTCGGCGAGTGCGGGAATAAGATCGAGTCATTTGACTGCTGGTGCCCACGAGGATACCATGGAAACGCAAGACTACCCGATGGTTGCATCAAGTCCGTAAAGAACACAGGTGAGCACCACAGCCGAGCAAACTACAAGTTGGTCATATATGCTATTTCAAGTTCTTTGTGAGTACCGCCTACTACTTGATTGTCCAAGTTTTTAATAACTTTTGTACTAGTTTTTGTGAATATATGCACCCCACATCAGGAAGCTCGGCCATCAAAGTGTACTAGCACATCAATCTTTATATCCATGTATATATTTGCTATGTAATTATAGAAATCAATAAAGATACATGTATGGGCTTTTTGCAGGTTTAATCATTGGTCTCTCGGTTTCTGTTGTTCCGTGCCTCGTGCTTTTGGCTCTCGCTGGAATCTTAGTGATCCATAAGCTTAAGCACCACAGGGCTGAAAGGTTAAAGCAGAAGTTCTTCAATCAAAACCGTGGACAGCTGTTGCAGCAGCTGGTATCTAACAGGTCTGACATTGGAGAGAGGATGATTATCCCTTTAAGGGAGCTAGAGAAGGCGACTAACAATTTTGATGAAACTCGTAAACTCGGTGGAGGAGGGCACGGTACCGTGTACAAAGGTATATTGTCTGATCTACATGTGGTGGCCATCAAGAAGTCAAATATTGCTGTTCAAAGAGAAATTGATGAGTTCATAAATGAGGTTGCCACACTATCACAAGTCAATCATAGGAATGTTGTGAAACTTCATGGATGTTGTCTCGAGACCGAAGTCCCATTGCTAGCCTACGAGTTCATTTCTAATGGAACCCTTGGTGAGCATCTTCATCGTGGATCACCAAGATCAATACCTTTGAGAGGCAGGTTAAGGATCGCATGTGAAGTAGGCAAAGCCATTGCATACCTTCATTCTGCTATTTCAATCCTTGTTATACATAGAGATATCAAATCTTCCAACATACTTCTTGATGATGCCTTGACAGCAAAGATATCTGACTTCGGTGCATCAAGGTACATTCCTATCGACCAGACGGGGATAACAGCAACAGTAGTGCAGGGAACTATAGGATCTCTTGATACTATATATTATTACACAGGACGCCTATCTGAAATGCGTGATGTTTATAGCTTCGGAGTTCTTCTTGTGGAGTTGCTTACGAGGAAGATGCCAATCACATATAGGTCCTCTGAAGGTGATGGACTTGTTATGCAATTTGTTGAACTACTTGAACAAGACAATCTAGTTGACTTACTAGATTCACAAGTTGTAGCGGAAGGAGGTAGTGAAGTCCAAGAAGTAGCTTGCCTAGCTGCATCCTGCTTGAAATTAAAGGGAGAGGAGAGACCAACCATGAGGCAACTAGAGATTTCACTTGAAGGCCTCCAAGCAACCAAGGAGAGTGCCCTATTTGATTCAAGAGCAATTCAGAATGAAGAGAACTATATTGAAACAAGTTATCCATCTACCGCAAGAAGTACAAGCTTTGATGAGGTGAGCAGACTATACAACCAAGAAGAAGAGTTCTCGCTGTGTGCAAGATATCCTCGTTAAGTTTGTTTACAAAATCAAGCAAGTTTATCTAGGGTGCTATTTGTTGTTTTCTTACTTTTGAGTGTTTGATTGTGTCCAATGTACATTTGCGTTGTTACAATAAAGCGAGTGTATTAGTTCAGATCTTGTTATTCCCGCAAAGATAAGAGTTAATACTTGTTAGCATTGCGCTAGAATACAGATGGACACTTTTTTCAAATGCTACAAAACTATCACAGTATAATAACATTCAAAGGGAATCTTTAAATTATAACTTTGCAGATAAATCCATCACTAGAAACTCCAGCAAAAACGACAAAAACTACCGGTGGTATTCGTGCTAATCAAACCCATATGCATCGAAGGCATGCACACCTGGGAATCTTAATTAACTATCTGACTATCTCCTAGATGAGCGCATCAACCTGTCCGGACATATGGATTGGTTGAGTTGTTTAATTAGTTAATTGATCCATTCATCTTTCCAGGCAGCTGCCAGTACTACATATAGACATATACTGAGCGGCTATAGCTTTATCGGTTTCAAAATAATTTAATTAAAGGATATAGTTTCTCTGTTTACTAAAATAGTAGCCTCTCCTTTCTGTAGGTGGCATGCATCTGCATGGTTGTATAATCTTCTAACATTTTAATGAACTGAAAACACCTCTATTGGTCGGTGCTCGCCCGTGTTTTGGTGATCACATGAATGTGTGCCCGCCTGCCTTTTTCTATTTATAATCTAGAACCGGGCATTTGTCGGGCCGGGCTTCAAATCCCAATCCTAAATACCCAAGCTCAAGCTCGGCCCAAGAAATACATTTGAGGGAAGCTCGTCCGACGGCGACCATCGACTTGACTCGTCCTCTCCCAAGCTGGTCTTGCGCCATCACCTTCGTCCACTCGAACCTCGTTGTCCACTGTCTCGCCACCATGCTCGTCGCGCTGGATCTATGCTATCAGCCGAGACAAAGGCGACATGACGAATCCCAAAGGCCTTCGTGCCAGTCATGGCGGTGGTGAAGTGGACCTTCACAAGGGGTGGAGGGCAGGCTCTTAGTGCCGTTGCAGAGGCGACAGGAGGAAGGAGAACTAAGAAAAGGAAAAACAAATATAGCGAAGCATGGGGGGTTGGTGGCTACTGTGTTGAAGGCAGCTAGAAATGTGTCGGAGGCCATGGATCCATGGCAGGGGCAATAGGATGAATCGCATAAATTATATGTTGGTGGAGTGTGTATTGATCTTGTCTAGTCAAATATATTTGCCTCGTCAGGCCAATCGCAAATACCAAATATAAATGGTGCAAATAGTTGAGACTCGAAAAGTGGGGTTCAGAATATGTGTTTTTCTAATAAAAGGGTAATATATTAATATCAAAATTATAACAAGTACCTTCGACCTCTCTAACAACATAATGCAAAGAGCTAGTCGAGACAACGATGTTACACACAGTCAAACAATAAAATAAAAAGGTAAAACAAATAATGACCTCCAATAGTCATGCCGCAGCAATAAACAAGATGCGGCAGCAACGATCAACATCAACCATCGTCGTTGACAACACCCAAACTGTGCGAAAGGAACTGCAACAACGACGTCTTCATGAAGGCAATGATGCAAAAATTATAGGTAAGCACCCCATGGTACATCAACTCATATTTATCGAGAGAGTTGTAGTATTTGTAAATTTGCCAATTGAAGGAACAGATTAGCCAAGACAATCTTTACGGTGGAATGTTTCAAAGATGCTAACTCTATTATAGACACCTTGAGAACAACTCTCTTAATCATAGATGTGACCACATCACCATATTCGTGAGCACAAAGTTACTTGAGAGTATCACCAAACCAACTAACCTTGTCTTTGCCCGTGGAATGTTTCAATTTTGCGAAAATTCTACTACTACCAGATCTATCACATTTCTCAACTCTAGTTCTTACGTAACACCTACTGGAGACCTATTAATTAGCATCCTAATCCTGCGTCTATGCCCAATGAGCAGCAGAAGCGTTTTTGGTAGACATTACATCAGAAACCACAATATTTATATACGAGTAGTTTGTTTGATTGGTTGTAGACCTGATCAAAGCATGCGCCTTACAACACACAAACAAGTTCGTTTGAACTGTTCTAGTATGTTGCACCACATCCATGGTTCTCCCTGACTGCTATATATGCGTACAAATTAACGAGAGCAGACATTTTACCCTGCAGAGAGACAACAACTACATCGTAGTCTTCTCGAAATCAGACATGGATTTGAGGACAGTTTTCTCTTGTGCTCTGTTACTACTGGTGATGTCTCCTTCGGCTAATGCGTCCGGCAAAGCAGTAAGATTGATGCTTCATCGTACACAAGATTTTCATTTGCTTTTCTCTGCTTACTACTTTTATTTACTCGGCTTGTTTAAACTTGAAAACTTCCTCATCAATCTGCTTCAGCTCTACATTGTCTATATGGGGGAGAAGAAACATGATGATCCGTCCATGGTCACCGCGTCGCACCATGACCTAACTAACCTCTGTTTTTGGGAGGTAGTAGATGCTAGTCGAAGTAGCATCCTGATAAGTACCGCGAAACATCAGTGATTATTCTTACTTTGTTTTCTTTGAAACAGCAAGGATGAAGCCTTGAAGTCGATAGTTTACAGTTACAAGCACGGATTCTCTGGTTTCGCAGCAATGCTCACCGAGTCTCAAGCCGAGACACTTGCAGGTAATAATCAATCAATCTAAGACGGAATCATGCAGCATGTTGTCTGTCACTTCTCTTATAAATAACACGCATACTAATATCATAATGATACCAAGTACATCAGACTAGTTATGTTTTGATGCAAAAAGGTTTTCAATAAACAATATAAGAACATGTTGTCTTGCCTGATGGATACAAACTAAGAAACATGTTCCAAGTGTAGAATTCCCGGAAGTCATCAGTATGGAGCCTAACACTTACCACCAAGTGCACACAACTCGGAGCTGGGACTTCATTGGCCTTGGCTATGATAACAACCAACAAGAACAACTGGGCCTCCTAAAAAAAGCAAATTATGGTGAAGATGTTATCATCGGTGTGGTTGATACAGGTTTGCAATCTCACATTTAACTCTACAGTTTTTCAGGAAAGGAGGATACCTCTGGCCGTAGGCTGATCATCAATAATAGTTTGAGACCGACATGCATCAACAATATACTGGCTGATCCATGCCTGCATGTGTTGTTGTAGGCATATGGCCTGAATCACCAAGCTTTGATGACAATGGGTATGGACCTATACCCGGACGGTGGAAAGGCACGTGCCAGACCGGCCAGGCATTCAACGCCAAGAGGTGCAACCGAAAGATCATCGGCGCGCGGTGGTATGGCCGTGGCATCAGCACGGAAGCTCTCGAGAGGGACTTCATGTCGCCTAGGGACTTCAACGGCCAAGGGACGCACGTTGCATCGACTATTGCCGGCGACCAGGTGCAGGGTGTTGGCTACGGGGGAGGCCTAGCCACCGGTGTGGCGCGTGGCGGGGCGCCGCGCGCGCGTCTGGGCATCTATAAGGTGTGCTGGGTGGGTGTGGGCTGCCCCGACGCGACGGTCCTCGCTGCCATCGATGACGCCATACATGATGGCGTGAACGTCCTGTCCATCTCGTTGGGAGGGGCGCCGGCCACGAGTACCCTGGGACATTGCACGCCGTGCTACAAGGGATCTCTGTCGTGTTCTCCGGCGGAAATAATGGCCCTGTGCCTCAGACAGTGTCAAACGCCGTGCCATGGGTAACCACGGTGGCCGCCAGCACGATTGACCGAGTTTTCCCCACCCTAATCTCTCTCGGGAACAAGGAAAATCTGATGGTATGTGCTTATAGATTGACCATTTTCAACTAAATAATATTCTCTCCATGTTGAAATATAATGCATATTTGGGTTTTTTCATAAATCAAACTTTGTAAACTTTTACCAAATACATACAAATAATCATCAGTGTTTACAGTATCAAATCAATATCATTGAATCCATCATAAAATGAACTTATTATTGTATTTAACTGTTAATGTAGACGTTGATATCTTTTTCTATAATGAAAACTTCGATAAAAAATGAGACACCCAATACTGAAAATTCATTGCCCACGCGTATGGAAAAATATATCGCTACCACATAAAAAATTGAGCACAAACATGTAATAGTGTATTCTGAATTATAGCCAAGCCTCTTCCATGTGGGTCCTACTTTGGAAGTTTGACTTGGGACAAACCTAATATATAGTATATTTTGATATGGAAGATTTAATATGTGCCATCGATGTCGATTCTTGAGATATACTCTTCAATTTTTCATAAATTTTGTTTGAAGTGCAGGGGCAATCTCTTTACTACGAGACATCTGTGATCAGCAACAATTTTGAGGACCTTATTTATGCGCGAAGGTATGTAATTGAGTAATGGAAGTGTAGCGGTACATTGACAAATTTAGCATCCTCTCAATAACTTTTGTAGCTGCTCTGCGGCGTCACTTGTATCGAACAACGTCACCGGCAAAGTCGTGTTGTGCTATGCACCAGCCCCGCCTCGACTATCACTCTTTACAGCCATCAACTTTACCGTGGCAGCCGGTGCCAGAGGACTAATCTTCGCGCAGCATGCCGACAACGACCTTGACACACTGGACGCGTGCAACGGCATCATGCCTTGCGTGCTTGTGGATTTCGAGATCGCACAACGGATCCTATCATACTGGCGCCTCACAGGGTGTGTGTGTATTAGCTTGCACAAACAGGATGAAGAAGAACATCTCACTTAATTACTTAGATTTCTTCTGGAACAGTTCATTTACTCTGATGCCTTGTATCATGCTAGGAATCCGGTGGTGAAGGTGTCCCACGCCATGACCGTTGTTGGCAATACGGTGTTGTCGCCCAGGGTCGCCTCTTTCTCATCAAGAGGACCTAGCCCCTTGTTCCCTAGCACACTTAAGGTGCTCCCTCTCTACCATTAGTTAGCTCGGTCGATCGACCCTACTAGACTGGAGGACCTACTTGCAGTATTTTTACTTACCTACCATTCCTTGAAATCCAGCCTGACGTAGCTGCACCTGGAGTTAGCATACTGGCCGCCGTGCCAGGATCCTACATGTTACTGTCTGGGACGTCCATGGCATGTCCTCATGTGTCGGCGGTCACCGGGCTGCTCAAGTCGGTTCACCCTGATTGGTCGCCTGCGATGCTCAAGTCCGCTATCGTCACCACCGGTAGATGCACTCATGAAAATATAATATTCACTCCTTTCAAAACAATGGTTAACCTTATAATTGTTTTTTGGGGATATGATAATTGTTGCAGCATCAGTCGTTGATCGTTTTGGTATGCCAATCCAAGCAGAAGGCGCCACAAGGAAGCTCGCCGACCCCTTTGACTTCGGCGGTGGCCATATGGACCCGAATAGGGCCGCCGACCCCGGCTTGGTTTATGACGTGGACACAAGAGACTACATCAAGTTCTTAAAGTGCAGCCAGCTTGGATTATCGCTAGACGAATGCGAGCAAAACCAGCTCCACCTCAATCTCCCGTCAATTGTGGTGCCAAACCTCAAGGACTACGTTGTGGTCCGACGCACTGTCATGAACGTCGGGCCAATGGAAGCGACTTACCGGGCAGTGGTTGAGGCTCCAGCTGGAGTAGCAGTGTCTGTGGTGCCATCTGTGATCAGTTTCATCAAAGGTGGTACCAAAAGCGTGACGTTCAAAGTGGCTTTCACGGCAAGGCAGAAGGTGCAGGGTGGGTACACCTTCGGGAGCTTGACATGGCAGTCAGTTGCAACTACCCACTCGGTGAGAATTCCGGTTGCAGTACGAACCGTGATACAAGATTTTGTCGCAGATACGTCATAAATCCATTAGTAGTTGGTGTTCTTCCTATGTTCATGTACTTGTCTTAGAAGAAATGTTGGAATAGTCTGAAACTATATTTTGTACATTATTATTAAAAAAATACATTCTATTAAAGTACATTGCACACATTTTCTCTGAAAGTTCGGGTCTTTATTTTTTTCCATTGGTGTCAAGTGCAACATGTATTTGTATGACTTCAGAAGATTGCATATATGATTTACACTTATCTAGTTGTTTTCTCGTTGTTTTCATAACTTTTCAGCCTATCTTTTTCATCTTCCTTGACCCCATATGGCTCTTTCCATTTCATCTATTTTTATTAAAATAAAAGTTGTGTCTGGATTTGTTTGAAAAATAGAATGAGCTAGCTTTCTTTCACCTTATGTTACTTATGATGGTTTTAAGTAGAGGGGGGGGGGGGGGGGGGGGGGATAACCAGTCATTTCCCAAAATTGAAAATCAACATTATGTAAATATAAGTGCACCCATAAGTTAGGCTATGTAGAAATTAGAAACAAACACAGTAGAAAATAATTGTCATTGATACTCCCTCCGCTTTTATTTAGTCCGCGTATTAGCTTTGGTCAAAGTCAAGCTTTGTAAACTTTGACTAAATTGATAAAAAAATAATAACATATACAGTAACAAATCAATACTATTAGATTTATTATTGAATGTACTTTCACATCATATAGATTTACTATAGTAAATGTTTACACTGTTTTCTATAAACTTGGTCAAACTTTATGAAGTTTGACTTCAGCCAACTCTAATCTGGAGTAAATAAAAACGAAGAGAGTACTGAATAGCACACCTCAAGCAGTTGAAAACCTCTTTTAATGACGTTTTACCACCCACGCCCCCTCTAATTAATGGTTGATGGGTCCAAACTCGGGTGGATGGACAAGTGTAGATTAATCACCACAGAAGTTGGGCTTTAGAGAACCAAACTAGTGCAAGCTGGACTAACCTCAAACGTTGCAAAGAACAGCTTGAGCCACCCACCTAACAGGTGAGAATCCAAGATCATTCAACACATTTTTCGTTAGGGATACAACCCATGCAAGGTGGGTTCGTGAACTATTGTTTCATCGTCATGCGGTCGGGAACCCAGTGAGAACTACTTGTTCTTTAAGGACGCAGAACTATATGCTTGACAACATTATCATCGCTGCTACCACTAAGAGCATCTACAACCATGGACAGCAAATTTGTCCCCTCAAACGCCCGCGGATGCGCCCGGGCGCGTTCGTGGGCACTGACCGGGCATGCCTCATATGTTTGCTCCCACAGCCGTGTCCCTCATATCCGAAACACCAAACCCATGCAACACCATGCAACGCTACGTAAGTAAACACGGTCAACACGCAGTTCATCCTATAGCCAGATCATAGTTCACAAAGGATCATAGTTTATCGGCAGACTGTGCAAATTCATATTACAAACTACTAAAAACATAAATAAAGAGGGGAAGGGTGGAGGAAATCACCACTTCCTCGACGGCACCTTCCACTTGCGGTCGCCGGTGCGGATGTAACCCTCCTCCATGTATGCGTCGGCGTGCGGCGGTGTGTCATCGTCCGAGCTAGAAGTGGAGTCGTCCGACAGGTTGGAGTCATCGGAGCATGTTTGGCTCGTCAGCCTCAGGAGCAGGCAGTCCTGCTCCTTCGCATGGTGGGCCACCATCTCCTTGGCTGCCGCCTCCTTGGATGCTGTCGTGGGAACGTGCCTGACAGTAGATGGTAGGGGTACGAAAGGAGAGGGCAGAGTCCTAGCTAGGGCGAGGGTGTACACACAGATGTATGAGTTCAGGCCTCACTCGGAAGTGATAACAGCCCTACGTCTCAGGTGCTCCAGGGAGCTTACTCTGTCGAGTGATACGTGCGTTGTGTTTACAAAGGATTGCGAACCCTTGTGCCAGTGGGGAGGGGTGGCTTATATAGAGTGCGCTGCCCCTCATAAACGTCTGGCATTTAGGGGTTTGATTGTAGGTAATAAAGGGGGGGACGTTACTGGTAACGTATACAATAAATGCCGGTTAAGGCGGTGAGCGTAACGCCTGCCCGTTGGCCTCCCTGGGGAGACTCTTGGTCTTCTGCGGTCGAGTGATTGACGGCCCCTCCGAGTGAGAGCTGACCGTCGAGTGGAGGAGAGGGTATTCCGAGTGACTCATACGCCATGGCTAGTTCAGTCGGAATCTCTCTCGTAGTCTTGTAGTCCTCCAATGTGGTGTCCTTAGGTGGGGTATGTAGGACGGGCCTAGCACCCTACCCTAAGTACATATCCTCGTCATTAGCCCCCGAATGGATCAGGGCTCGAGTGGAGAAGGTGCGGTGCAGGTTCTGTCGAACTCAGCGTTCTGAATGAGCTTCGAGACCTTTCCGATACCTGTTACGACTGGACCTTCCAACGTCTGCCTTGATCTATTCAGCTTGTCATTTCTTCCGAGTGAATTTAGATGCAGGTTCGAGTCCGAATGGTCAACAGGATCTTCAGATGTGACAGGACGCTCTGTCCGGCCCGGATTTCGCGGGATTCGAAATTTTGGGGAACGCGCGCCGAGCAGGGATGACGCAACCGACGGGGAAGCGGCTCCTCGATCCTCGCGTCACCTTTATCGCCACATATCACGGCTCCTCCGTTAGTGGGATACACAGGGATTTGGCGGGCCCACGAGTCAGTGACTCGGGTCGACGGACATAAAAAACGAGAGGGGAGGGGAATTTGCGACAGTGTGCTCATTTTCCCCTCGTCTCCTCCGCTTCTTCTGCTCCGCTGCCGCGCTGCTCAGATCGAATCCGCTCGCCGCTGCGACAATGGCGGCCAAGAAGACGACGAAGGGGAAGAAGCCCTCGAGCGCCCGGGCCGCAGCGCCACCCGGATGGATGCAGGGCGATTTCCTGCCGTCAACCGTGACGGCGTTGGACGTGGAGAAGCTCGTCGCTGACGGCCTGGTTGCGGCCGGGTCGTGGAGGTTGCCGGGGACGGAAGCGGAGCCGGAGCCACGCGAGGGCGAGCGGGTCCTCCTGACCACCCATTTGGAGAGAGGTTTTGCTCTGCCCCCGCATCCCTTCTTCCGCGGTTTTCTGAATTTCTTCGGGGCTCAGTTGCATCATTTTCCTCCCAACGCAATTGCTCTGCGTTCGTGACGATGTGTGAGTGTTTCTTGGGTTGTCCCGCCCAATGGGGTCTATTCAAGCACTTCTTTACCATCCGTTCTCAGTCGGTAAAGAAGGCCCACACTAGAGATAATAGGACTAACGTCATCCAGCTATGCGGGGGTTTGGGTCTTCAGAAGAGGACGGGGAGTGCATTCCCAGCGCTCACCCTTCCGGAGTCGGTGCGGGGCTGGCAGTCGACCTGGTTCTACTGCCACGACGTCGCGTCCCCAAACATGTCGACCGGCCTTCCTACCTTCACGCTGGATCGACCCACTGCGCCCCCATCTCTGACCGTGGCCGAGGAAGAGAAGGCCAATGTGGGGATCTTGATGAACAGTGTTGTGAATCTGATTCGTGATGGAGTGACCGGCTTGGATCTGTTGGAGGTGTTCCTGGGTCGACGGATCCAGCCGCTCCAGGCGCGGGACCATCCGATGTGGCATTACTCAGGAGTCGACGATACCACTCGTACCCACCCGGAAGATGTCTCAGAGGAAACCATCACGCTATGGCTGCGCGGCATCACTGGTGCGCGAGACAACCCCCGGGGTTCCAAAAGAGTATCGCCTTTCTCAGCTGCGAACCCGCCGAATGTGGTGAGTCATGTCATTGTCGATTGCTTTTGTATCTTGTCGAGTGAATATGTCTTCAGCTGACCGACTTGAATCTTTGCAGGAGCTCATGAACATGTATTCACCCGTGCCGAATGGCGGTCAAAACCTTGAAGGAGCGGGGAGCGAGAGCGACAGCGACAACATCAGCTACGCCGAGGACAGCGAAGGCAACGGTGACGACTCGTCGGGGAGCGATGAAGTTGAAGTCGTGTCTCCTCCGCGTACTGAAGGGCGTTCCAAGCAGCGTCACGACCCAACACTCGATCGGGGTCGGGCCGGGGGGTCGACCACCAGGAGCTCCAAGCGCAGTCGGACGTCGACGCCAGAGCCGATTGAAAAGGTTGCCATGCAGCCCAAGGTCACCACCACCAAGCCCCGGAAGGCTCTCCTCAGAATCAAGGTTGACGTGCCGATTGCTTCAACGTAAGTATCCTTGCTCTTCGCTTAACTTGTTGCTGAACTTCATATTTTTGCTGACCGAGTGGATCTTGATCGTCAGGGCCGCTACCTCGGTGACATCGCCGGGGCGAGGAGAGGAAAGCGCGGAGAAGGACACGCCGGACGCAGCTACTTCTCGCCAAGGTATGGCATATTGCCATTTGACATTCTTCTCAAACCATTCGACAGTCATGTGATATGTCGACTGGTGACATGCAGAGCCAATGGATACCGACCCCGCAACCCCGTCTCCGACTGAACCGATTACAGCACCGACCCAGATGGCCGTGGAGCTCGCCAGTCCGCCACAAGCGCCTGTCTCCCAAGCGCCAGCCTCGCAAGCGCCAGTCCTTCCGACTACATCGCCGCTCCCTTCATAGACCATCTTCTCTCTGCACCGTGTTCCAGAAGATCAGACTGGAGCTGCTAAGGAGGCGATGATGCAGGCTGAACATATGATGCGGCGTACGAAGGAGGCGTACGAGGCCATCAAGCTGGCTTACGACGCTAGCTCAGCGCTTCGGGCGAACGTCCAAGTAAGTGCACTTGTAAGTGCGCTTTTTAATTGTGTCGCTTTCCGTCTACCATGACTTGACTTCTGCACCCGCTGGGAGTTTTCTGTCTGTCGACTGGTAATCGCTTGTCACGCACTCGACTAGGGCTGACCTGGTCGAGTGGACAATCTTTTTTTTTGTTCGGCCGTCACTCAGATCGGGTGGACCGTTCCGAGTGGATACCGTTCCGGTGGGGGCACGCTGAGTGCACCCACTGGGTGTAGTTCCCGAGACTGCCGTCGACTGCGGGCAGTCGGCGGGAGTCTTAGAACTTTTGCCTTGTTTTTTTTATGTTCGGCCGTCACTCGGATCGGGCGGACCGTTCCGAGTGGATACCGTTCCAGTGGGGGCACGCTGAGTGCACCCACTGGGTGTAGTCCCCGAGACTACCGTCGACTGCGGGCAGTCGGCGGGAGTCTTAGAACTTGGACTCGAAGCCCATATTTCTGTCCACTGAATTGTTTTTGTCGTTGATCTCAGAAGGCCTGCGAGCTCGGTACTTGATACGCTGACTTGGAGAAGGAGAAGACTCAGCTTCAGCTCGACTTGGAACTGGCGAGGAGAGACCTGGAGCGTGCGCAAGCTGATCTGAAGGCTTCAGGAGGTAAACTTTGTTGATCGAGTACTTCATTATTTGTTTCTTCTATCTTTGAACCGAGTGACTCCACTCGAGCAGACGTGCGTGCTGAAAACCGTCGACTCCGAGCGCGACTCAACAATGCTATTTCTTTAGATATCATGAAGAAGGCGCTGGAGGACAAAGACAGATCACTCGCCGATGCTCAGAAGACGGCGAGGGAGAAGACTGAAGCTGCCGAGAAGAAGTTCGCCGCGGCCAGCAAGCTTGAGGAAGAGAACAAGAAGCTGAAGCAGGAGCGAGCTGACTGGAACAAAAGGCTTGACCATGCAACCAAGAGAGCAAAGGGCTTGGAGACCTATCTGGGGGATTACGCCCAGAAGATGTATGTTTTGCTTGAAGGTAATTTTCTCCAGTCGAGTGAATTCCGTTAATCCCAACTTCATCCAGTCGAGTGAATTCCGTTGATTTTCAGGGAACAGTATCATGACTAATTCTTTCCATCTTCTTCATGTAGAATTCTGCAAGGACTTCGAGAAGGAGACCGAGGCGGTCGAGCCCAATCTGGACCCTTCCAAGTCACCTGTCGGAGATGCTGTGGCTATGAACATGTTCCGGCTTGAAGCTCGAGTCGCAGGCGTCCGGGAGTACGTCGCTCGACTGCGAGGTGCAATGGAGAAGGTCGACAAGGAGCTGTGGCCGGAAGACTCACTTCAGGCTGACCTCGAGTCAATGATGACTCGGCTTGACGAGCTCCCTGGTCGAGTGCAGGCATGGAAGAAATCTACTGCACGCTGCGGAGCTGACATAGCGCTCTCGCTCGTCAGGGTCCATTGCAAGGAGGTCAAGGAGGACAAACTGAAAGCACTTCAGGTGGCCAACACAAAGAAGCTCCAGTTCCAGGACTACATGGAGACCTTCATCGAAGCGGCCACTCGGATTGCTGACGGGATCGACCTGGACACCTTCGTCGAGCCTGCAAGTCCCACTGGAGCTTGAAAAAACTTTGCTGGTGATCAAAAACTTTAATTTGCCTCGGTATGCCGAGTGGTGGTGTATCGTTAAAACTTCTTTCGGGTCTTGGGCCCGAGTACTTTCGTCATTTGCATGGGCAACTTTTATCCATGCTGAATACTCTGGATTTATCTGAATTTGCTTTTCAGTCCTTTGCTTGATTTCCTCTCGAGTAGATCAGGTCTTGTCGAGTGGTTTCTGGTCCAGTGGGGGCACGCGGAGTGCACCCACTGGGTGTAGTCCCCGAGACCGCTGTCGAGTGGCGGCGACATCGGCAGGGGTCTTAAATTTGTTTGATTGATTTCGGACTTAGGCGAGGACTGACTCGCAGCTAAGCCCTCCGAGTGAGAGGACCGCTCGTCATTCGGGAGTGAGTATCAGAACTTAGGCGAAGACTGGTTCGCAGATAGCCTCCGAGTGAGAGGATTGCTCGTCACTCGGAGTAGTTTATAACTTAGGTGATGCGGAATCACGGCTAAGCCCCCGAGTGTGAGGATCGCTCATCACTCGGAGTAGCGTTTTAACTTGGGCGAAGCGGATTCGCAACCAAGCCCCCGAGTGAGAGGATCGCTCATCACTCGGAGTAGCGTTTTAACTTGGGCGAAGCGGATTCGCAGCCAAGCCCCCGAGTGAGAGGATCGCTCATCACTCGGAGCATGTTTATAACTTAGGCGAAGCGGATTCGCAGCCAAGCCGCCGAGTGTGAGGATCGTTCATCACTCGGAGTAGAGTTTTAACTTGGGCGGAGCGGATTCGCAGCCAAGCCCCCGAGTGTGAGGATCGCTCATCACTCGGAGTAACGTTTTAACTTGGGCGAAGCGGATTCGCAGCCAAGCCCCCGAGTGTGAGGATCGCTCATCCCTCGGAGTACGATTTTACTTGGGCGAAGCGGATTCGCAGCCAAGCCCCCCGAGTGTGAGGATCGTTCATCACTCGGAGTAGAGTTTTAACTTGGGCGAAGCGGATTCGCAGCCAAGCCCCCGAGTGTGAGGATTGCTCATCACTCGGAGTAACGTTTTAACTTGGGTGAAGCGGATTCGCAGCCAAGCCGCCGAGTGGGAGGATCGCTCGTCACTCGAAGTACGATTTTACTTGGGCGAAGCGGATTCGCAGCCAAGCCCCCGAGTGAGAGGATCGCTCGTCACTCGGAGTACGATTTAACTTGGGCGAAGCGGATTCGCAGCCAAGCCCCCGAGTGAGAGGATCGCTCGTCACTCGGAGTATGTTTATAACTTAGGCGATACGGAATCGCAGCTAAGCTCTCGAGTGAATGCTATTCACTCGACGAGGTTCTGAACTTAGGCGACACGGAGTCGCAGCTAAGCCCCCGAGTGTGAGGATCGCCCATCACTCGGAGTAGATTTAAACTTAGGTGATGCGGAATCGCGGCTAAGCTTTCGAGTGAATGCGATGCTATTCACTCGACGAGGTTCTGAACTTAGGCGACAAGGAGTCGCAGCTAATTAGCCCCCGAGTGTGAGGATCGCCCATCACTCGGAGTAGATTTAAACTTAGGCGATGCGGAACCGCGGCTAAGCTTTCGAGTGAATACGATGCTATTCGCTCGACGAGGTTCTGAACTTAGGCGACATGGAGTCGCAGCTAAGCCCCCGAGTGAGAGGATCGCCAATCACTCGGAGTAGATTTAAACTTAGGTGATGCGGAATCGCGGCTAAGCCCCCCGAGTGGAAAATCGCTCGCACTCGGCGTATTCTTGAACTCAGAATTGTGCGATCGGAATCGACAAAAGACTGCAGGAGTCGTATCCTTGATAATCAAAATAGTTTACTCTTATTACATCAGACATATCAACCTTCAGGTATAGAACCGACGAAGCAGATCCGCGTTCCAGGCCCGTGGCTCGTCAGCATTCTTCTTGAGATTGAAGAGGTGGTAGGCTCCATTGTTCAGCACCTTGGTGACGACGAAAGGGCCTTCCCACGCGGGGGCTAGCTTGTGAGGCCGCTGCTGATCCACTCGGAGCACGAGGTCACCTTCGTGGAAGGTCCGACTCCTGACGTGCCTTGCATGAAAACGACGCAGATCTTGCTGGTATGTAGTCGACTGGATCAAAGCCATTTCCCGCTCTTCTTCAAGGAGATCCACAGCATCCTGGCGTGCTTGCTCAGCTTCAACCTCCGAGTAAAGATCCACTCGGGGGGAATTGTGAAGGACGTCACTTGGCAGAACGGCTTCAGCTCCATACACAAGGAAGAAAGGAGTGCGTCCAGTCGACCGGTTAGGAGTCGTCCTCAAGCCCCACAGAACAGACGGCAATTCAGTGACCCAAGCTCCAGCAGCATGATCAAGATCTCGCATGAGCCGAGGTTTCAGTCCTTGGAGGGTAAGGCCATTTGCTCGCTCGGCCTGACCGTTTGACTGGGGGTGCGCAACGGATGCGTAATCAACCCGAGTGCCTTGAGAGGAGCAAAAGGCTCTGAACTCTTCCGAATCAAAATTAGAACCATTGTCCGTGATGATACTATGGGGAACTCCGTATCTGAATATTATTTCCCTCATGAATTTGATGGCTGTGCGAGAATTCAGCTTCCTGATAGGTTTGGCCTCAATCCATTTAGTGAACTTGTCGACTGCTACCAGAAGGTGCGTGAAACCACTCTGGCCCGTGCGGAGAGGTCTGATCATATCCAATCCCCATACAGCGAACGGCCAGACGAGTGGGATGGTCTTCAAGGCAGACGCAGGCTTGTGCGACAAGTTTGCATAGAATTGGCATCCTTCACAGTGCTGCACAATATCCTTAGCCATCTCATTGGCGCGCGGCCAGAAGAAACCAGCTCGGTAGGCCTTGGCAACAATCGTCCGAGAGGACGCATGATGGCCGCAAGTTCCCGAGTGAATTTCCTCCAGAATCAGTCGACCTTCTTCGGGAGAAATGCATCGCTGAGCCACGCCGGTTACGCTCTCTCCGTAGAGCTGCCCATTCATAACAGTGAAAGTTTTGGATCTGCGGACAATCTGTCGAGCTTCAACTTCGTCTTCTGGAAGTTCTCGCCTGAGGATGTACGCGATGTAGGGCACCGTCCACTCGGGAGTTATCACCAGAATCTCACTGACCAGATCTATGACTGCTGGGACATCAACTTCAGTCGGATTGGAGGCGCTTATAGGCTGCGGGGGCTCTTCGGTAAAGGGGTCCTCTTGTACCGAAGGAGAGTGCAAATGCTCCAGGAACACATTGCTGGGCACAGGCTTCCGAGTGGAACCGATTTTTGCCAGTTCGTCAGCTGCCTGATTCTTCACTCGGGGAACGTGATGGAGTTCCAAACCCTCAAACTTCTTCTCAAGCTTTCTTACCGCATTGCAATATCCGGTCATGGCGGGGTTTCTGACATCCCACTCCTTCATCACTTGATTGACCACCAAATCCGAGTCACCGTATACCATTAGGCGACGGACGCCGAGCGAGATGGCCATACGCAACCCGTAAAGGAGTGCTTCGTACTCAGCTTCATTATTGGAGGAATCAAAGTGAATCTGGAGGACATAGCTGAGTTTATCGCCCTTGGGAGACACCAATACCACACCAGCACCAGAACCGTTCAGCATCTTCGAGCCGTCAAAGAACATGGTCCAGTGTTCCGAGTGGATCTGGACTGGCTGCTGCTGTTCTATCCACTCGGCCATGAAGTCAGCAAGTGCTTGAGATTTAATGGCTTTCTTCGCTTCAAACTTGATATCAAAATAAAGAAGTTCAATTGCCCATTTGGCCACTCGACCAGTCGCGTCTCGATTGTTGAGGATTTCATTCAAAGGCGCATCACTGACGACTGAGACTGAGTGATCTTGAAAATAGTGCGCCACTTTCTTCGCTGATAGATATATACCATAGACAAGCTTCTGGTAATGTGGGTACCTTTGCTTAGAAGGAGTCAACACTTCAGAGATGTAATAAACTGAGTGCTGGACTTTGTAGGCCTTGCCCTCTTCTTCTCGCTCGACAGTAAGAACTGTACTGACGACCTGATTGGTGGCTGCAATGTACAGGAGCAGGGGTTCTTTGCTGTGTGGAGTGGCAAGCACCGGCTGGGTGGAGAGCAGGGCTTTGAGCTGGACAAACGCTGCTTCTGCCTCTGAATTCCACTCGAACGTATCGGATTTCTTCATCAGTCGGTACAAAGGGAGTGCCTTCTCTCCGAGGCGAGAAATGAATCTGCTCAGCGCTTCCAGGCAACCAGTAAGCTTCTGGACATCGTGAATACGCTCGGGGCGTTTCATTCGGACGATGGCACCGATCTTCTCGGGGTTGATGTCGATTCCTCGTTTGGAAACGAGATAACCGAGTAACTTTCCACCCGGAACTCCAAAAGTACACTTGGTTGGATTCAGCTTGAGGTCATATCTTCTTAAGTTGGCGAATGTTTCCGCCAAGTCAGTCAGCAGGTCGGAACCTTTGCGAGAGTTGACTACGATATCATCCATGTAGGCCTCGACATTCCGACTGATCTGGTCGAGGAGACACTTCTGAATCATGCGCATGAAAGTAGCGCCAGCATTCTTCAGACCAAAAGGCATGGTGATGTAACAGAAACACCCGACAGGGGTGATGAAGGCCGTTTTTATTTCATCTGGACCAAACAGACGGATCTGATGGTAGCCAGAGTATGCATCGAGAAAAGACAAACGCTCGCACCCCGCAGTCGAGTCCACAATCTGGTCGATGCGGGGGAGCGGGAAATGATCTTTCGGGCAGGCCCGATTGATATGCTTGAAGTCTATACACATTCGGAGCGACTTGTCTTTCTTGGGGACCATGACGACATTCGCAAGCCACTCGGAGTGGTAGACCTCGCGAATGAACTTGGCCTCCAAGAGTCGAGCCACCTCCTCGCCGATTGCCTTCCGCTTCTCTGTTGCCGACCGGCGCAAGTGTTCTTTTACAGGCTTGGCCTTCGGATCAACTCTCAGACGGTGCTCAGCCAGTCCCCTGGGTACACCAGGCATGTCAGCGGGCTTCCATACAAAGATGTCCCAGTTCTCACGGAGGAACTGGATGAGCTCGGCTTCCTATTTGCCGTCGAGTGTGATTGAGATGTTGGTCGGAGCAGCAGTAGGATCTGTCGGGTGAATGTGCACTTGCTTCAAGTCTCCTGCCGACTGAAAAGCTGACTCGGTGGTGGGCTTCTTGGAACGCAACAGATCAGCGGGATCAGCAGTCTTCTTGTACTCTTCTAACTCGACTACAGCCATCTGCATGTCGGCGATCTTGGAGCCCTGTTGGAGGCACTCCTCAGCCCTCTGTCGATTGCCTGTGACTGTGATCACACCCTTGGGCCCGGGCATCTTCAGCTTGAGATACACGTAACATGGGCGGGCCATGAAACGTGCATACGCTGGACGGCCAAGGATGGCATATCCAGGACATCTGTCGACTGGTTCTTGGACTTCTTCTGAACAAACTGCCCCTTTGGCTTCACTTTCCCTTTCGCCGCCAGAGCGGCTACTTCTTCCTGGACAGAGCCGTCAGCTTTACGCTTTTGCTTCTGACTGGAATTTCCGCCGCCGGGATTACTGTCGACTGCTTTACCCTTGCCGCTGTGGAGGCGATCCTCCTCCTCGCCGTTGGCGTATCGGGTGGCAATCTCCATCATCTTGCTCAGGGACATATCTCCTGTCCGACCAAACTTCAAATAGAGCTCTCTGTATCTGACTCCGGCCTTGAAGGCGCAAACAGCCTGGTGCTCGGAAACACCTTCCACCGTGTGATGAAGAGTGGTCCACCGCTGAATGTAATCCCTCAAGGTCTCATTCGGCTTCTGGACACAGTGCTGCAACTCGAGCAAACCGGCAGGGCGCTTGCAGGTGCCTTCGAAGGTCTTGACAAACACTCGGGCAAGATCCTCCCAGCAATAGATGCTAAAAGGAGCCAACTGATTAAGCCACGCCCGGGCCGGACCATCCAACATCAGGGGCAGATGCTTCATAGCCACGTTGTCGTTGCCTCCGCCGATCTGAACAGCCACTCGGTAATCGTCTAGCCATTTTTCCGGCTTCGACTCGCCAGTGAATTTGCTAATCCCAGCCGCCAACCTGAAGTTGGGGGGATCTCAGCAGATCGGATGGCTCTGCTGAAACACTCTGAACCAGAAACCGCTGTACCACTGCCACTCGGAAAATCTCTGTCATAGCCACCTCTGTTGTATCTGCCTCTGTCGACCCGGTTCTGAATGAGAACGGATCTCGCGTCAAACCCAGGGTCCCGCTCATCACCGTACGGGCGCCTGTCATCATAGTGCCGGGGCACGTATGGACCACTCCGCGGAGTAGGCACTCGACGGTGGTCATCACGGTGATGCCGAGGAGCAAACTGATCTCGCCCCTGATCTCTGTACTGATCGTTGCGGTAATCTCTGCCTCTGCGACGCTGAGGTGACCCTGGACTATGGGCCGATTGGACTGTGTCTGCTCTAACTGATTTGCTGTGAATCCTGTAGCGCGACTGAGAGACAGCGGAGTTCTGCTGTCGAGCCGCCCCAAGCAGGGTTCGGATCTGCTCGAGTCCTCTGCCGGCCTCTGAATCGGACGGCTGTATAGAATCTGCAATCCTAGCCGCCGCTGCAACATTCTGGATCGGAGTACGGTATACCTGACGATTGTCGTCGACTGGAGGGAACAACTGACGCTCGCGGCGCTGTCGAGTGCGCTCGTCGAGTGACCTCTGCATCTCCTCGAGGCGCGTGCGCTCTGCCAAGGTGGCGAGACGCGCAGCCTCCAGAGCCTGGGCTTCTGCAGTCGCGCCGACGATGGGGGTTTGGAGGACCTCCTCATCCCTGCGCTGCTGATCATTCGACGGGCCGCCATGCTCGCGGCCGCCACGGCCATAGCCGGGTGGGCTCTGATGAGAACCTGCCATGAAAACTTCTGCTGCAGGATCGCAGCTCTCGCACTCGGAAGGGAGCTCAGATGAATCTGATGCCGAGTCGAACGCGCCGTGAAGTGGCTCGGCGGGCTCGATAGCCGCGATCTGCGGAGTCGACGCCTGGCGCGCCGCCGCGTGCCTCACCCATCGCTGGAGCCGCGAACGACCGGATCGCTTGCGGCGACGAACAGCGGGGAGAGTGGACGACGCTGGAGCCGACATGTACGAGGTCGACGGCTGACGAAGGAGAACGCCGCATGAACTCGCGCTGAAGTGCGTCGCCCCGCGGACGGGGAGAGCCTCAACATCGAGAGGGGCTTCCTGGAGCCATGCGGAGTCGTCGGCGATGAAGGTGAACGCACCAAGACGGATCTCGCAGCCCAGGATCAAACCGCCGTCGGGAGACATGGTGAAGATGAAAAACTGCAACCTCACCGGAAGTCGCTTAGACGCCTGCCCCATGGTGGGCGCCAACTATCGTGGGAACGTGCCTGACAGTAGATGGTAGGGGTACAAAAGGAGAGGGCAGAGTCCTAGCTACGGCGAGGGTGTACACACAGATGTATGAGTTCAGGCCTCACTCGGAAGTGATAACAGCCCTACGTCTCAGGTGCTCCAGGGAGCTTACTCTGTCGAGTGATACGTGCGTTGTGTTTACAAAGGATTGCGAACCCTTGTGCCAGTGGGGAGGGGTGGCTTATATAGAGTGCGCTGCCCCTCATAAACGTCTGGCATTTAGGGGTTTGATTGTAGGTAATAAAGGGGGGGACGTTACTGGTAACGTATACAATAAATGCCGGTTAAGGCGGCGAGCGTAACGCCTGCCCGTTGGCCTCCCTGGGGAGACTCTTGGTCTTCTGCGGTCGAGTGATTGACGGCCCCTCTGAGTGAGAGCTGACCGTCGAGTGGAGGAGAGGGTATTCCGAGTGACTCATATGCCATGGCTAGTTCAGTCGGAATCTCTCTCGTAGTCTTGTAGTCCTCCAATGTGGTGTCCTTAGGTGGGGTATGTAGGACGGGCCTAGCACCCTACCCTAAGTACATATCCTCGTTAGATGCCTCACGCTGTGACAACTCGATGGTGAGTCGGAACTCCTTGACATTCTTCCGATGGAGTCACTGCACATCCGTCTCTGCCGTCTTGAGAGAGTGGCAGAGGACTGACGCGAGGAGCACGGCCTCGGGAGCCACTGGCGCTCGCGCGTGCCCGACGTGCGGCCAGCGCCTCCCCCGCTGCAGCCCTCTCCCTCGCCAGTTGCCATTCGCGGCAGGCTGCCCGTGCCTTAGATTCAGGCTTCCGGGTCCCACTTCTAGACCAGATTAAACCCGCATTGGTGGTGGTGGGCGGCGTACCTGCATGGGCGCAAGCGCGGGGAGGCTGGAGCTGCGCGACGGGCAAGACGGGTCGGCGACGTCGACGACCGACGGGCGTTGCGGAACCAGAGCTGCCGGGTTGCCTCAACGCGATGTGGAGGGCGACCTCCTCCACATCGTCGGGCCCTGCATCACACAGCAGGCTCGACCAGTCGTCGGAGCTGTCGAATTCGCCACCGGAGCCAGTGTTCCTGCCGTCACCGGCCATCGATTCAGATCGGAGGGGATTGGAAGTGAAGTGCACAGAGAAGAGAGTGGAGTGGACTGACGGATTGACTTCTGTCTAGGGTTCTCCGAGGTTATTTGTGGGGGCAAGGGTGGGCCAGGCTAATGTGGCAGACGCGCCCGGGCGCGCCCGAGCCGCCTCATATCCGCCCTAGATTTGGGCGGGATATGAGGGGTGCCGAACAGCCAATACGTTTGAGGCCAATTTAAGGCGCCCGATTGGGTCGATTTTTTTGACCGGTCAGGGACCGGTCCGTTTGCCCGGGCGTTTGGAGATCGTTTGAGGTGCCCAGCGGTAGATGCTCTAAGATAGAGTGAAGCGCCAGAGCATAGACAAAAGCACATAGATTTCAAAAGCCATGGAAAACAAATATAAGTTTTGCTTTTGAGGGGTGAAAAAAAATAAGTTTGTGGTAGACTACGATACACAAGCAGCCCCAACAGAAGGCCCATAAAAAGGTCCATGAAGGTCCTTTTGCAACGAAACAGCCCAACCCATCTTGCAATACTGAAAAGGCACTAAAAGGCCCGACGCACAGTTGTTTGAATGTTTATTTTGATTGAGTGGATTCAAGTGTTTGATTTGAAGAAAAACAAACACAACACTCAGGCCGCCACCGCCTCCTCAGGCCGCCGCCGCCGCTTTTCTTCCCGGTCCACGGCGACTACCTCGACACCGGCCACCCCGACTCGACATCGACCACGGCGTCCCTCGCACGGCTACCTCGACCACGGCTACACCACCCTACGCTCTCGGCTACATCGACATCGGCACAAAGGGCTATCAGCTCGCTTTAGCAACTCGACGGCTTCCTCTACAGCCCACGCGTCCGCGACGCGACACCGTCCACGACGCTCCCGCTGCGACTGCGAGGGGATGTCAGCCCGTCAGCTGCTATTCTCTCCAGTCTGACCGTCCGCGACGCTCCTGTTGTTCGCAACGTTACTGCTACGACTGCGGGGGGGATGTTAGAGATATATTTGGGTTACATGTATTTGGTTGTCTAGGATTTGTAATCCGTCTCCTACCTTATCTCCAGGAGAGGCTTCTTGCCCTCCAAGTCTTGTACTCAATATATATTCGCCCTTGAGGCTCAATAATACAATCGATTCCACCAATCTCTCTCTATTCCCTTCTAACACTGTCCAAACGGACCTTGACGTTACCATCACCACTGTGAAGGGTGTTGGAATTTTACGGAGAAACCCAAATCAACCAATTCACAAACTTCTAACGTCTCTAAAAGCAATAATCTGGGCCTTAGGACTAGGTGTAGAGGACATATGCTTGAAATCCCATAAAGCTTCATTAAAATCACAAATAACAAGTAACGGACGGTCGCTAGCGTTCTTTAAACCCTACAACCTAGCACAAATGAGATGCCGGTTTTCGACGCCTGCCCATAAACACATGTGATCCTGCAATGATCTGCATCAGCGTGTAACCGCATCAGAACGTCGATGTACCAGTCATCCCTATCCAAGATATCCACAACACATGTTCCATGCCAGAACAATGCTAGCCCACCACTCATGTCATTACTATCAACACTAACAAAACCCTTAAGACCAAGCCAACCATGAATTATTTTCATTTTCTCCTCCTTCTGCCTAGTCTCACAAGGGAACACAACCATGGGGGAATGCGACTGAACTAAAGTAGCTAACTCGCAAAATTTTCGAGACAACACCCCCCCCCACGCGCAGTATGAGCTAATTAGATTCATTTGTCCAGAGGGCGTCCCTCGAAGGAGCCCGCCAAAGATGTCATATTTTTGGTATTGTTGTTGGAGTTGTTGCCATGCCGCAATTTCCGAAGCAATAACAGAGAGTGCCACTGCCCAAGTGTACTCCTCGGAATGCTTGTTGGTTGGAGCATTCGAAGCGTCTAAAAGTTGCTACTTTTGTTCATGTCGAAGCTTTCGAGTTGCTCACTTCGGAGCTTTCCAGATATGTACAAAATTCAGAAACGGTCATTTTTCTGATCCCTCTCCGATTTATACCCCCACCTATCCCACCAGTTCACTCGAACAAACTCCACTCCCATCTTATGTTCTGAGAGAGGAGTCCACCCTATTTCAGAGGAATTTCTACTCCAACCATCCAAGCCAATCCCTTGAATATTATCTTTTGAAGCACAAGAGCAAGGGATTCATCACCAGGTAACCTCTATCTTGTTACTTTCGGAGAGTGTGCGCCTCCTAGATCCACTAGGTGCTTGGAAGTCTTCAAGTTTGTGAAGGACCCAAGAATTTTGTAAGGGCTTCGAGGTCGCCTACTTCATGAAGATCTAACTTACTGAAGCTAGTCCTTCATGGCCGTACACCATGGTGGAATTTGTTGGTTGCTCTTACATGGACTATTTGTGGGTGAGTGTCCTCCGTGGACCGTTCGTTTGTGGAATATCGCAATCGAGACCCTTGTGATCTTAGACCCTTTGTGAGTCAAAATAACCTCCATTAATGTGGATGTAAGATAGCACCAACTATCTGAACCACGGGAAAAATCCTCACTAAGCCAATCCATGTATGTGTTTCTCTAACTCTACTTGGTTACTTTCACTTGCATGTCTTTACTTTTCGTTGCCTATACTCTAGTATACTTGCATGTGTGGGGTGCTTGATAGATTGCTAGAAAATCTTAAAATTGTCAAGGAAATTAAAATTTGGGAATGGAATCCATCTTTTGTCTTAGTACTCTATTCACACCCACCCCACCCTAGACATACTTATAGATCCTACACCATGTGAATTCTACATGGCTATTTAGTAATGCCTAATGCCTATATATATCCGGTCAATTCTCCTAATATTAGGAGAATAGTTATTCTCCTAACACTTCCGAACTGCATGCTCAACGCAAGTGCACGTCATTGTCAAAGCAAGAATGCTGCAGTATTGAGCCGTGTGAACTGCCCGTCGCAAAAAACTGCACACAGTTTTTTCGGTACTGTTTTCGCTCCAGTTTTTAAACCGTTTGTCGGAACGAGGCGTGTAATATACCGTTCGAAATATATGAATTAGGCGCAACTTCGCCTTGTAGAAATTTTTTCGAGATTCATCACGGTTTAAGAGCAGTTTCGAAAACGGTGCGGCGCACGACGAGTGGCAGCAAGCGTATTTTCGCGATTTCATCTAAACCGCTCGTCGGAATTAAGCAAATGATACGCCGTTGGAAAGATATCGTCGAGGTGCAACTTTTTCATATATATTATTTTTTCTAATTCGTTACGGTTTAAGAGCAGTTTCAAATGTACTAAATGGCGGAATTCTGTTTTTCAAAAAAATTGTAATTTTTTGGTACTGTTTTCGCTCCAATTTTTAACCGTTTGTCAAAACGAGGCGTGTGATACGCCGTTGGAAACCTACAGACGAGGCGCAACTTTCATATGTAGGAATGTTTTTGAGATTCCTTACGGTTTTAAACTAATTTTGAAAATGGTGCGGCGGATGACGAGTGACAGCGGCCGTTTTTTCACGAATTTTTTACAAACAGCTGGTCGGAATGATTCAAATGATATGCCGTTGGAAAGATATCGACGAGACGCAACTTTTTCATTTAGAACACTCTTTCTAATTGCTTACGGTTTAAGAGCAGTTTTGATTTTACCGAAATGCGGACACTCTGTTTTTCACGACACCAAAATCGTCGTGTGTACTGCATCAGACAGAAAAACGCACTGCTTCGGACTGATAACTGCACTGCATCAGACAGTCAAGCGAACTTCATGATTTGTTTTGTCGGGCGTAAACTTTCTCAGACGAAGGAAATGGACTGCGCTTCACATCGGACGCAAATGAACCGCAACACTATCGAGAAGTGAACCACATTACTTTTTTTTATCATTTTCATAACATTTTTCCTGCACACACGTTTGGAATAAGTGAACCGCGACACTATCGAAAGTGAACCGCGACACTACCGGAAGTGGACCGCAAGGGCTGAGCGAGTGAACTACATCTAATAAGAAGCGAGCTTCTTCGAGATGTTTTTGTTTCTGTTTACCGAGTGAACCACAGAGGAGTTTTTATAGCGAACCGCATGAAAGAACAGAGTGAGCTTCAAAAATTATTCTTTTTGTCTTATCTCACTTTTTCTTTATTAATGAGATCGAATTTTGCAAAGACAAGACGAATGAACTGCTGCTCTCTACTGGACAGAAGAGTTTGCCGGCGAGGTACAACCGAGAGCGGACTGCAGCGTCGCGCCGGGTGGACTGCGGCGTCCGCGCCGCACAAGGGGTGAGCTGCACTGCACTGCACGGGGGGGGGGGGAGGGGGGCGGCCCAGTGAATGGCATACAGCCGACGAACCTCACGTTGTGGAACGGCGAACTTCACGATGCGTCAGGCTAGAGCTCCACTCCAGCTCGCTGCAGTACGACCACCAGCGGGAAGGAACACCACCTCTAGGATTTAGACCATCTCTGGCGGCATATCCTGGATGCAAAAACAGATTTCTGATACACGGTGAACTACATAACAAAATTCAGTGAACTTAAAAAAAAACTAAAAGAACTGCAGTAGTTGATTGCACATCCAAATCCAAAAAGAAAAGCAAAATGCCTTCTCTGAACTGCAGTAGCCCGCGGCCCGCTCGCGCTGGGGGCATGCTGCGTGCACTCACGCACTGGACTGCACGGCGCCGAGGAGTGTGCTGCGCGCACCCACGCACTAGACTGCACGACGCCGCCGGGAGGGGGGTGGGTGGGGTAGGGGGCGCTGATGATCTTGGATCCACCGGCGGCTCGACGGAGCAGATCGCAGGGCGCGCGGGGGAGAGATGCAGATCCGGCGGAGGGCCAGCGCAGTGGAGAGAAGGCGACTAACAATTTTGATGAAACTCGTAAACTCGGTGGAGGAGGGCACGGTACCGTGTACAAAGGTATATTGTCTGATCTACATGTGGTGGCCATCAAGAAGTCAAATATTGCTGTTCAAAGAGAAATTGATGAGTTCATAAATGAGGTTGCCATACTATCACAAATCAATCATAGGAATGTTGTGAAACTTCACGGATGTTGTCTCGAGACCGAAGTCCCATTGCTAGCCTACGAGTTCATTTCTAATGGAACCCTTGGTGAGCATCTTCATCGTGGATCACCAAGATCAATACCTTTGAGAGACAGGTTAAGGATCGCATGTGAAGTAGGCAAAGCCATTGCATACCTTCATTCTGCTATTTCAATCCTTGTTATACATAGAGATATCAAATCTTCCAACATACTTCTTGATGATGCCTTGACAGCAAAGATATCTGACTTCGGTGCATCAAGGTACATTCCTATCGACCAGACGGGGATAACAGCAACAGCAGTGTAGGGAACTATAGGATCTCTTGATCCTATATATTATTACACAGGACGCCTATCTGAAATGAGTGATGTTTATAGCTTCGGAGTTCTTCTTGTGGAGTTGCTTACGAGGAAGATGCCAATCACATATAGGTCCTCTGAAGGTGATGGACTTGTTATGCAATTTGTTGAACTACTTGAACAAGACAATCTAGTTGACCTACTAGATTCACAAGTTGTAGCGGAAGGAGGTAGTGAAGTCCAAGAAGTAGCTTGCCTAGCTGCATCCTGCTTGAAATTAAAGGGAGAGGAGAGACCAACCATGAGGCAACTACAGATTTCACTTGAAGGCCTCCAGGCAACCAAGGAGCGTGCCCTATTTGATTCAAGAGCAATTCAGAATGAAGAGAACTATATTGAAACAAGTTATCCATCTACCGCAAGAAGTACAAGCTTTGATGAGGTGAGCAGACTATACAACCAAGAAGAAGAGTTCTCGCTGTGTGCAAGATATCCTCGTTAAGTTTGTTTACAAAATCAAGCAAGTTTATCTAGGGTGCTATTTGTTGTTTTCTTACTTTTGAGTGTTTGATTGTGTCCAATGTACATTTGCGTTGTTACAATAAAGCGAGTGTATTAGTTCAGATCTTGTTATTCCCGCAAAGATAAGAGTTAATACTTGTTAGCATTGCGCTAGAATACAGATGGACACTTTTTTTAAATGCTACAAAACTATCACAGTATAATAACATTCAAAGGGAATCTTTAAATTATAACTTTGCAGATAAATCCATCACAAGAAACTCCAGCAAAAACGACAAAAACTACCGGTGGTATTCGTGCTAATCAAACCCATATGCATCGAAGGCATGCACACCTGGGAATCTTAATTAACTATCTGACTATCTCCTAGATGAGTGCATCAACCTGTCCGGACATATGGATTGGTTGAGTTGTTTAATTAGTTAATTGATCCATTCATCTTTCCAGGCAGCTGCCAGTACTACATATAGACATATACTGAGTGGCTATAGCTTTATCGGTTTCAAAATAATTTAATTAAAGGATATAGTTTCTCTGTTTACTAAAATAGTAGCCTCTCCTTTCTGTAGGTGGCATGCATCTGCATGGTTGTATAATCTTCTAACATTTTAATGAACTGAAAACACCTCTATTGGTCGGTGCTCGCCCGTGTTTTGGTGATCACATGAATGTGTGCCCGCCTGCCTTTTTCTATTTATAATCTAGAACCGGGCATTTGTCGGGCCGGGCTTCAAATCCCAATCCTAAATACCCAAGCTCAAGCTCGGCCCAAGAAATACATTTGAGGGAAGCTCGTCCGACGGCGACCATCGACTTGACTCGTCCTCTCCCAAGCTGGTCTTGCGCCATCACCTTCGTCCGCTCGAACCTCGTTGTCCACTGTCTCGCCACCATGCTCGTCGCGCTGGATCTATGCTATCAGCCGAGACAAAGGCGACATGACGAATCCCAAAGGCCTTCGTGCCAGTCATGGCGGTGGTGAAGTGGACCTTCACAAGGGGTGGAGGGCAGGCTCTTAGTGCCGTTGCAGAGGCGACAGGAGGAAGGAGAACTAAGAAAAGAAAAAACAAATATAGCGAAGCATGTGGAGTTGGTGGCTACTGTGTTGAAGGCAGCTAGAAATGTGTCGGAGGCCATGGATCCATGGCAGGGGCAATAGGATGAATCGCATAAATTATATGTTGGTGTGGTGTCTATTGATCTTGTCTAGTCAAATATATTTGCCTCGTCAGGCCAATCGCAAATACCAAATATAAATGGTGCAAATAGTTGAGACTCGAAAATTGGGGTTCAGAATATGTGTTTTTCTAATAAAAAGGTAATATATTAATATCAAAATTATAACAAGTACCTTCGACCTCTCTAACAACATAATGCAAAGAGCTAGTCGAGACAACGATGTTACACACAGTCAAACAATAAAATAAAAAGGTAAAACAAATAATGACCTCCAATAGTCATGCCGCAGCAATAAACAAGATGCGGCAGCAACGATCAACATCAACCATCGTCGTTGACAACACGCAAACTGTGCGAAAGGAACTGCAACAACGACGTCTTCATGAAGGCAATGACGCAAAAATTATAGGTAACCACCCCATGGTACATCAACTCATATTTATCGAGAGAGTTGTAGTATTTGTAAATTTGCCAATTGAAGAAACAGATTAGCCAAGACAATCTTTACGGTGGAATGTTTCAAAGATGCTAACTCTATTATAGACACCTTGAGAACAACTCGCTTAATCATAGATGTGACCACATCACCATATACGTGAGCACAAAGTTACTTGAGAGTATCGCCAAACCAACAAACCTTGTCTTTGCCCGTGGAATGTTTCAATTTTGCGAAAATTCTACTACTACCAGATCTATCACATTTCTCAACTCTAGTTCTTACGTAACACCTACTGGAGACCTATTAATTAGCATCCTAATCCTGCGTCTATGCCCAATGAGCAGCAGAAGCGTGTTTGGTAGAAATTACATCAGAAACCACAATATTTATATACGAGTAGTTTGTTTGATTGGTTGTAGACCTGATCAAAGCATGTGCCTTACAACACACAAACAAGTTCGTTTGAACTGTTCTAGTATGTTGCACCACATCCATGGTTCTCCCTGGCTGCTATATATGCGTACAAATTAACGAGAGCAGACATTTTACCCTGCAGAGAGACAACAACTACATCGTAGTCTTCTCGAAATCAGACATGCATTTGAGGACAGTTTTCTCTTGTGCTCTGATACTACTGGTGATGTCTCCTTCGGCTAATGCGTCCGGCAAAGCAGTAAGATTGATGCTTCATCGTACGCAAGATTTTCATTTGCTTTTCTCTGCTTACTACTTTTATTTACTCGGCTTGTTTAAACTTGAAAACTTCCTCATCAATCTGCTTCAGCTCTACATTGTCTATATGGGGGAGAAGAAACATGATGATCCGTCCATGGTCACCGCGTCGCACCATGACCTACTAACCTCTGTTTTTGGGAGGTAGTAGATGCTAGTCGAAGTTGCATCCTGATAAGTACCGCCAAACATCAGTGATTACTCTTACTTTGTTTTCTTTGAAACAGCAAGGATGAAGCCTTGAAGTCGATAGTTTACAGTTACAAGCACGGATTCTCTGGTTTCGCAGCAATGCTCACCGAGTCTCAAGCCGAGACACTTGCAGGTAATAATCAATCAATCTAAGACGGAATCATGCAGCATGTTGTCTGTCACTTCTCTTATAAATAACACGCATACTAATATCATAATGATATCAAGAACATCAGACTAGTTATGTTTTGATGCAAAAGGTTTTCAATAAACAATATAAGAACATGTTGTCTTGCCTGATGGATACAAACTAAGAAACATGTTCCAAGTGTAGAATTCCCGGAAGTCATCAGTATGGAGCCTAACACTTACCACCAAGTGCACACAACTCGGAGCTGGGACTTCATTGGCCTTGGCTATGATAACAACCAACAAGAACAACTGGGCCTCCTAAAAAAAGCAAATTATGGTGAAGATGTTATCATCGGTGTGGTTGATACAGGTTTGCAATCTCACATTTAACTCTACAGTTTTTCAGGAAAGGAGGATACCTCTGGCCGTAGGCTGATCATCAATAATAGTCTGAGACCGACATGCATCAACAATATACTGGCTGATCCATGCCTGCATGTGTTGTTGTAGGCATATGGCCTGAATCACCAAGCTTTGATGACAATGGGTATGGACCTATACCCGGACGGTGGAAAGGCACGTGCCAGACCGGCCAGGCATTCAACGCCAAGAGGTGCAACCGAAAGATCATCGGCGCGCGGTGGTATGGCCGTGGCATCAGCACGGAAGCTCTCGAGAGGGACTTCATGTCGCCTAGGGACTTCAACGGCCACGGGACGCACGTTGCATCGACTATTGCCGGCGACCAGGTGCAGGGTGTGGGCTACGGGGGAGGCCTAGCCACCGGTGTGGCGCGTGGCGGGGCGCCGCGCGCGCGTCTGGGCATCTATAAGGTGTGCTGGGTGGGTGTGGGCTGCCCCGACGCGACGGTCCTCGCTGCCATCGATGACGCCATACATGATGGCGTGAACGTCCTGTCCATCTCGTTGGGAGGGGGCGCCGGCCACGAGTACCCTGGGACATTGCACGCCGTGCTACAAGGGATCTCTGTCGTGTTCTCCGGCGGAAATAATGGCCCTGTGCCTCAGACAGTGTCAAACGCCGTGCCATGGGTAACCACGGTGGCCGCCAGCACGATTGACCGAGTTTTCCCCACCCTAATCTCTCTCGGGAACAAGGAAAATCTGATGGTATGTGCTTATAGATTGACCATTTTCAACTAAATAATATTCTCTCCATGTTGAAATATAATGCATATTTGGGTTTTTTCATAAATCAAACTTTGTAAACTTTTACCAAATACATACAAATAATCATCAGTGTTTACAGTATCAAATCAATATCATTGAATCCATCATAAAATGAACTTATTATTGTATTTAACTGTTAATGTAGACGTTGATATCTTTTTCTATAATGAAAACTTCGATAAAAAATGAGACACCCAATACTGAAAATTCATTGCCCACGCGTATAGAAAAATATATCGCTACCACATAAAAAATTGAGCACAAACATGTAATAGTGTATTCTGAATTATAGCCAGGCCTCTTCCATGTGGGTCCTACTTTGGAAGTTTGACTCGGGACAAACCTAATATATAGTATATTTTGATATGGAAGATTTAATATCTGCCATCGATGTCGATTCTTGAGATATACTCTTCAATTTTTCATAAATTTTGTTTGAAGCGCAGGGGCAATCTCTTTACTACGATACATCTGTGATCAGCAACAATTTTGAGGACCTTATTTATGCGCGAAGGTATGTAATTGAGTAATGGAAGTGTAGCGGTACATTGACAAATTTAGCATCCTCTCAATAAATTTTGTAGCTGCTCTGCGGCGTCACTTGTATCGAACAACGTCACCGGCAAAGTCGTGTTGTGCTATGCACCAGCCCCGCCTCGACTATCACTCTTTACAGCCATCAACTTTACCGTGGCAGCCGGCGCCAGAGGACTAATCTTCGCGCAGCATGCCGACAACGACCTTGACACACTGGACGCATGCAACGGCATCATGCCTTGCGTGCTTGTGGATTTCGAGATCGCACAACGAATCCTATCATACTGGCGCCTCACAGGGTGTGTGTGTATTAGCTTGCACAAACAGGATGAAGAACATCTCACTTAATTACTTAGATTTCTTCTGGAACAGTTCATTTACTCTGATGCCTTGTATCATGCTAGGAATCCGGTGGTGAAGGTGTCCCACGCCATGACCGTTGTTGGCAATACGGTGTTGTCGCCCAGGGTCGCCTCTTTCTCATCAAGAGGACCTAGCCCCTTGTTCCCTAGCACACTTAAGGTGCTCCCTCTCTACCATTAGTTAGCTCGGTCGATCGACCCTAGTAGACTGGAGGACCTACTTGCAGTATTTTTACTTACCTACCATTCCTTGAAATCCAGCCTGACGTAGCTGCACCTGGAGTTAGCATACTGGCCGCCGTGCCAGGATCCTACATGTTACTGTCTGGGACGTCCATGGCATGTCCTCATGTGTCGGCGGTCACCGGGCTGCTCAAGTCGGTTCACCCTGATTGGTCGCCTGCGATGCTCAAGTCCGCTATCGTCACCACCGGTAGATGCACTCACGAAAATATAATATTCACTCCTTTCAAAACAATGGCTAACCTTATAATCGTTTTTTGGGGATATGATAATTGTTGCAGCATCAGTCGTTGATCGTTTTGGTATGCCAATCCAAGCAGAAGGCGCCACAAGGAAGCTCGCCGACCCCTTTGACTTCGGCGGTGGCCATATGGACCCGAATAGGGCCGCCGACCCCGGCTTGGTTTATGACGTGGACACAAGAGACTACATCAAGTTCTTAAAGTGCAGCCAGCTTGGATTATCGCTAGACGAATGCCAGCAAAACCAGCTCCACCTCAATCTCCCGTCAATTGTGGTGCCAAACCTCAAGGACTACGTTGTGGTCCGACGCACTGTCATGAACGTCGGGCCAATGGAAGCGACTTACCGGGCAGTGGTTGAGGCTCCAGCTGGAGTAGTAGTGTCTGTGGTGCCATCTGTGATCAGTTTCATCAAAGGTGGTACCAAAAGCGTGACGTTCAAAGTGGCTTTCACGGCAAGGCAGAAGGTGCAGGGTGGGTACACCTTCGGGAGCTTGACATGGCAGTCAGTTGCAACTACCCACTCGGTGAGAATTCCGGTTGCAGTACGAACCGTGATACAAGATTTTGTCGCAGATACGTCATAAATCCATTAGTAGTTGGTGTTCTTCCTATGTTCTTGTACTTGTCTTAGAAGAAATGTTGGAATAGTCTGAAACTATATTTTGTACATTATTATTAAAAAAATACATTCTATTAAAGTACATTGCACACATTTTCTCTGAAAGTTCGGGTCTTTATTTTTTTCCATTGGTGTCAAGTGCAACATGTATTTGTATGACTTCAGAAGATTGCATATATGATTTACACTTATCTAGTTGTTTTCTCGTTGTTTTCATAACTTTTCAGCCTATCTTTTTCATCTTCCTTGACCCCATATGGCTCTTTCCATTTCATCTATTTTTATTAAAATAAAAGTTGTGTCTGGATTTGTTTGAAAAATAGAATGAGCTAGCTTTCTTTCACCTTATGTTACTTATGATGGTTTTAAGTAGAGGGGGGGGGGGGATAACCAGTCATTTTCCAAAATTGAAAATCAACATTATGTAAATATAAGTGCACCCATAAGTTAGGCTATGTAGAAATTAGAAACAAACACAGTAGAAAATAATTGTCATTGATACTCCCTCCGCTTTTATTTAGTCCGCGTATTAGCTTTGGTCAAAGTCAAGCTTTGTAAACTTTGACTAAATTGATAAAAAAATAATAACATATACAGTAACAAATCAATACTATTAGATTTATTATTGAATGTACTTTCACATCATATAGATTTACTATAGTAAATGTTTACATTGTTTTCTATAAACTTGGTCAAACTTTATGAAGTTTGACTTCAGCCAACTCTAATATGGAGTAAATAAAAACGAAGAGAGTACTGAATAGCACACCTCAAGCAGTTGAAAACCTCTTTTAATGACGTTTTACCACCCACGCCCCCTCTAATTAATGGTTGATGGGTCCAAACTCGGGTGGATGGACAAGTGTAGATTAATCACCACAGAAGTTGGGCTTTAGAGAACCAAACTAGTGCAAGCTGGACTAACCTCAAACGTTGCAAAGAACAGCTTGAGCCACCCACCTAACAGGTGAGAATCCAAGATCATTCAACACATTTTTCGTTAGGGATACAACCTATGAAAGGTGGGTTCCTGAACTATTGTTTCATCGTCATGCGGTCGGGAACCCAGTGAGAACTACTTGTTCTTTAAGGACGCCCAGCGAGAACTATATGCTTGACAACATTATCATCGCTGCTACCACTAAGAGCATCTACAACCATGGACAGCAAATTTGTCCCCTCAAACGCCCGCGGATGCGCCCGGGCGCGATCGTGGGCACTGACCGGGCATGTCTCATATGTTTGCTCCCACAGCCGTGTCCCTCATATCCGAAACACCAAACCTGTTGGAAATATGCCCTAGAGGCAATTAATAAAGTGTTTATTATTATCATATTTCCCCGTTCATGATAATGGTTTATTATTCATGCTAGAATTGTATTGACCGGAAACTAAATACATGTGTGGATAATAGACAAATACTATGTCCCTAGTATGCCTCTACTAAACTAGCTCGTTGATCAAAAGATGGTCAAGGTTTCCTGACCATGGACATGAGTTGTCATTTGATAACGGGATCACATCATTAGGAGAATGATGTGATGGACTTGACCCAACCGTTAGCATAGCATATGATCGTTCAGTTTATTGCTATTGCTTTCACTATGTCAAATACACGTTCCTCTGACCCTGAGATCATGCAACTCCCGGATACCGTAGGAATACTTTGGGTGTATCAAACGTCACAACGTTACTGGGTGATTATAAAGGTGCACTACAGGTATCTCCGAAAGTGTTTGTTGAGTTGGCATGGATCGAGATTGGGATTTGTCACTCCGACTATCGGAGAGGTATCTCTGGGCCCTCTCGGTAATACAGCATCATAGAAGCCTTGCAAGCACCGTGACTAAAGAGTTAGTTGCAAGATGATGTATTACGGAATGAGTAAAGAGACTTGCCGGTAACGAGATTGAACTAGGTATTGGATACCGACGATCGAATCTCGGGCAAGTAACATACCGCCGGACAAAGGAAACAACGTATGTTGACATATGAGGTTCACCGATAAAGATCTTCGTGGAATGTGTAGGAACCAATATGAGCATCCAGGTCCCGCTGTTGGTTATTGACCGGAGAGTTGTCTCGGTCATGTCTACATCATTCTCGAACCCGTAGGGTCCGCACACTTAAGGTTCGATGACGATATAGTATTATATGAGTTATGTGATTGGTGACCGAATGTTGTTCGGAGTCCCGGATGAGATCACGGACATGACGAGGAGTCTCGGAATGTCCGAGAGGTAAAGATTCATATATTGGAAGGCTATATTCGCAGGTCGGAAAGGTTCCGAGTGATTCGGGTATTTTTCGGAGTACCGGGGAGTTACGGGAATTCACCGGGAGAAGTAATGGGCCTTATTGGGCCATACGGGAAAAGAAGAGGCAGGCCATGTGAGGAGGCGCGCGCTCCCCCTTGCCCAAACCGAATTGGACTAGGGGAGGGGGCGCAGGCCCTCTTTCCTTTCCCTCTCCCTTCCCCCTTTCCTACTCCGTATGGGAGGTGGAATCCTACTAGGACTAAGGAGTCCTAGTAGGACTCCCCACTCTTGGCGCATCCCCTAGGGCCAGCCTCCTCCCCTCTCCCTCCTTTATATAAGGAGGAGGGGCACCCCTTGGAGACACACAATTGTCCTATAGCCGTGTGCGGTGCCCCGATCTCTGTTTTCCACCTCGGTCATATTTTCGGAGAGCTTAGGCGAAGCCCTGCCGGAATCACTTCACCGTCACCGTCGCCATGCCGTCGTGCTAACGGAACTCATCTACTACCTCGACGTCTTGCTGGATCAAGAAGGCGACGAACGTCACCGAGCTGCACGTGTGTAGAACTCGGAGGTGCCGTACGTTCGGTACTCGATCGGTGGAGCTCGAAGGATTGTTCGACTACATTAACCGCGTTGTGAGACGCTTCCGCTAACGGTCTACGAGGGTACGTAGACACACTCTCCCCTCTCGTAGCGATGCATCTCCATGGATAGATCTTGCGTGAGCGTAGGAATTTTTTTGAAATTCATGCTCCATTCCCCAACAGTGGCATCCGAGCCAGGTCTATGCGTAGATGTGTTTTGCATGAGTAGAACACAAGTGAGTTGTGGGCGTGGGTGTATACATATTGCTTGCCGTTACTAGTTGATACTTGATTCGGCGGTATTGTCAGATGAAGCGGCCTGGACCGACATTACGCGTACGCTTACGCGAGACAGGTTTCACCGCTACGTGCACTCGTTGCATAAAGGTGACTGGCGGGTGTCTGTCTCTATCACTTTAGTTGAATCGGTTTCAATGAAGAGGGTTCTTTTAGAAGATCAAAAAGCAATCACTACACCACCTTGTGGTTTTGCGTAGGTAAGAACGGTTCTTGCAAACCCGTAGCAGCCACGTAAAACTTGCAACAACAAAGTAGAGGACGTCTAACTTGTTTTTGCAGGGTATGCTGGTGATGTGATATGGTCAAGACATGATGTGATATAAGTTGTTGTATGAGATGATCATGTTTTGTAAAGTTATCAGGCAACCGGCAGGAGCCTTATGGTTGTCTCTTTATTGTATGCAATGCCAACGCTATGTAATTGCTTTACTTTACCGCTATGAGTTAGCAGTAGTAGTTGTAGCAATAGCCGGCGAGACGACCACGACGCTGTGATGGAGATCAAGGTGTCACGACGCTACGATGGAGATCAAGGTGTCAACCCGGTGACAATAGAGATCATGACGGTGCTTTGCTGATGGAGATCAAAGGCACAAGACGTTGATGGCCATATCATGTCACATATATTGAATTGCATGTGATGTTAATCCTTTTATGCATCTTATTTTGCTTAGGACGACGGTAGCATTATAAGATGATCCCTTCACTAAATTTCAAGATAAAGTGTTCTCCCCTAGTATGCACCGTTGCGAAGGTTCGACGCTTCTAAGCACCACGTGATGATCGGGTGTGATGGATTCTTTCGTTCGCATACAACGGGTGTAAGCCAGTTTTACACACGCAGAATACTTGGGTTAAACTTGACGAGCCTAGCATATACAGATATGGCCTCGGAACACAAGAGACTGAAAAGTCGAACATGAGTCATATAGTAGATATGATCAACATGAAAGATGTTCACCATTGATAACTAATCCACCTCACGTGATGATCGGACGTGGATTAGTTTGATGTGGATCATGTTACACTTAGACAACTTGAGGGATGTTAATCTAAGTGGGAGTTCTTAAATAATTTGATTAATTGAACTTCAATTATCATGAACATAGTCAAAAGTGTCTTAGCAAGTTTATGTTGTAGATCGATAGACCACGCTGTAGCTCCCCTGTATTTTTAATATGTTCCTAGAGAAAGTTAAGTTGAAAGTTGATGGAAGCAACTATGCGGACTGGGTCCGTATTCTGAGGATTGTCCTCACTGCTGCACAGAAGGCTTATGTCTTTGATGCACCGCTCGGTGAGCAACCCCTATGGCTTTGTCTGAGGACGTTATGAACGTCTGGCAGACAAGAAAAGATGACTACTCGATAGTTTAGTGCGCCATACTTTACGGCTTAGAACAGGAGCTCCAAATATGTTTTTGAGCAACACGGAGAATATGAGATGTTCCAAGAGCTGAAAATTTGTTTTTCAAAGCTCACACCCGGGTCGAGAGGTATGACACCTTCGACAAGTTCTATAGCTACAAGATGGAGGAGAACAGCTCCGTTAGTGAGCATGTACTCAGAATGTCTGAGTACTTCAAACACTTGAATCAAGTGGGAGTTAGACTTCCGAATAAAGTGGTGATTGATAGAGTTCTCTAGTCACTATCACTAAGCTACTGGATCTTCGTGATGAACTATAAACATGCAAGGGATAGAAGATCCTTAAGCTATTCGCGATGCTACAAGCTGCGGATGTAGAAATCAAAAAGGGAGCATCAAGTGTTGATGGTTAATAAGACCACTAGTTTCAAGAAGGGCAAGGGAAAGAAAAGGGAACTTCAAGAAGAACGGTAAAACAGATGCCAATCACACGAAGAAACCCAAGGCTGAACCAAACCCGAGACTTAGTGCTCCCATTGCAAAGGGAAATGTCACAAGGAGCGGAAGTTCCCCAAAGTAACTGGCAGATAATAAGACTGGCAATGTCAACGAAGATATTTGATATACATGTTATTGATGTGTACCTTACTAGTACTCGTAGGAGCACCTGGGTATTTGATACTTGTTCAGTTGCTTGCAACTTGAAACATGGAGCTTCGGAATAAACGAGGGCTAGCTAAGAACGAGGTGACGATGTGCATTGGAAGTATCTCCAAGGTTGATGTGATCACCATCGCCACGCCCTCTCTACCTTCAGGATTAGTGATGAACCTAAATAATTGTTATTTGGTGCTTGCGTTAAGCATGAACATTATATCTGTTAGTGTTTAATGCAAGATGGTTATTCAAATTCAGAGAATAATTGTTATTCTATTTATTTGGATAATATCATTGATGATCATGTACTTAAAATGAAAGGTTTATTGAATCTGGATCGTAGTAATACATATGTTCATAACACAAATGCCAAAAGATAATGATAGTACCACATATTTGTGGCACTGCCGCTTAGGTCATATCAGTGTTAAACACATGAAGAAACTCCATGTAGATGGGTTTTGGAATCTCTTGATTATGAATCATTTGAGACATGTGAACCGTGCCTTATTGGCAAGATGACTAAAACTCCGTTCTCCGGAACAATGGAGCGAGCAACCAACTTATTGGAAATAATACATACTGATGTATGCGGTCCGATGAGTGTTGAGGCACGCGGTGGATATCGTTATGTTCTCACATTCACTGATGATTTGAGTAGATATGGTTATGTCAACTTGATGAAGCATAAATCTGAAACATTTGAAAAGTTCAAAGAATTTCAGAGTGAAGTAGAGAACCATCGTAACAAGAAAATAAAGTTCTTATGATCTGATCGTGTAGGAGAATATTTGAGTTACGAGTTTGGCAATCACTTAAGACAATGTGGAATTGTTTCACAGCTCACGCCACATGGAACACCACAGCGTAATGGTGTGTCCGAACGTCGTAATCGTACTCTATTGGATATGGTGCGTTCTATGATGTCTCTTACCGATTTGCCACTATCATTTTGGGGTTATGCATTAGAGACAGCTGCATTCACTTTAAACAAGGGCACCGTCTAAATCCGTTGAGATGACACCGTATGAACTGTGGTTTGCAAGAAACCTAAGATGTCGTTTCTGAAAGTTTGGGGATGCGATGCTTATGTCAAAAGGCTTCAGCCAGATAAGCTCGAACCCAAAGCGGATAAGTGCGTCTTCATAGGATACCCAAAAGGATATCGTTGGGTACACCTTCTACCACAGATCCGAAGGCAAAGTATTCATTGCTAAGAATGGATCCTTTCTAGAGAAGGAGTTTCTCTCGAAAGAATTGAGTGGGAGGAAAGTAGAACTTGATGAGGTAATTGTACCTCCTCTGGATAGTAGTACGCCACAGAAAGAAATTTCTGTGACATCGACACAGACCAGAGAAGAAGTTAATGATGATGATCATGAAACTTCGGATCAAGTTGTTACTGAACTTCGAAGGTCAACCAGGACACGTTCCGCACCAGAGTGGTACGGAAATCCAGTCTTGGAGGTCATGTTGCTAGACAACGATGAACCTTCGAACTATGAAGAAGCGATGGCAAGCTCGGATTCCGACAAATGGCTTGAGGCCATGAAATCCGAGATTGGATCCATGTATGAGAACAAAGTGTGGACTTTGGTAGACTTGCCCGATGAACGGCGAGCTATTGAAAATAAATGGATCTTTAAGAAGAAGACGGACGCTGATGGTAATATCACCGTCTATAAAGCTCGACTTGTTGCTAAAGGTTATCGACAAGTTCAAGGAGTTAACTACGATGAGACTTTCTCACCCGTAGCGATGCTAAAGTCTGTCAGAATTATGTTAGCAATTGCCGCGTTTTATGATTATCTGGCAAATGGACGTCAAAACGGCATTCCTTTACGGATTCCTTTAGGAAGAATTGTATATCATACAGCCGGAAGGTTTTGTCGATCCTAAAGGCACTAACAAAATATGCAAGCTCCAGCGATCCATCTATGGACTGGTGCAAGCATCTCGGAGCTGGAATACTCGCTTTGATGAAGTGATCAAGGCGTTTGGGTTTATGCAAGTTTATGGAGAAACTTGTATTTACAAGAAAGTGAGTGGGAGCTCTATAGCATTTCTAATAGTATATGTGGATGACATATTTTTGATTGGAAATTCTGGAAAGCATGAAGAATTAATTGAAAGGAGTTTTTCAATAAAAACCTGTTTTTGAGTTATCCACGGATTGGGCATCGAAATCTATAGAGATAGATCAAGACACCTGATAAAAGTTCACACATCTTGATAAGATTTTGAAGAAGTTCAAAATGGATCAAGTCAAAAGAAATAAGTTCTTGGCTGGTGTGAAGTGGAGTAAGACTTGAAAATCTAGGTAAAGGTTGTTTTACATGTTAGGCATCAAAATCTATAGAGATAGATTGAGACGCCTCATAGAACTTTCACGAAGCACATACCTTGACAAGATTTTGAAGAAGTTCAAAATGGATCAGTCAAAGAAAGGGTTCTTGCCTGTATTGCAAGGTGTGAGATTGAGTAAGACTCAAAGCCCGACCACGGCAGAAGACAAAGAGAAGATGAGTGTCATCCCCTATGCCTCAGCCATAGGCTCTATTTTGTATGCCATGCTGTGTACTAGACCTGATGTATGCCTCGCTATTAGCTTGGTGGGAAGGTACCAAAGTGATCAAGGAGTAGATCACTGGATAGCGGTCAAGAATATCCTGAAGTACCTGAAAAGGACTAAGGAAGAATTTCTCGGGAATAGAGGTGATAAAGAGTTCGTCGTAAAGGGTTACGTCGATGCAAGCTTTAAACACCGATCCGGAAGACTATGAGTCTCAGACCGGATACGTAAAGTGGGACAGTCGTTTTTGGAGTAGCTCCAAGCAGAGTGTGGTAGCAGCATCTACATATGACATAGATATTTGCCAAGAACACACGGATCTGAATATTGCAGACCCGTTGACTAAAACCTCTCTCACAAGCAAAACATGATCAGCCCTAGAACTGATTGGATGTTAATTACATGGAGATGTAAACTAGATTATTGACTCTAGTGCAAGTGGGAGACTGATGGAAATATGCCCTAGAGGCAATTAATAAAGTGTTTATTATTATCATATTTCCCCGTTCATGATAATGGTTTATTATTCATGCTAGAATTGTATTGACCAGAAACTAAATACATGTGTGGATAATAGACAAATACTGTGTCCCTAGTATGCCTCTACTAAACTAGCTCGTTGATCAAAAGATGATCAAGGTTTCCTGACCATGGACATGAGTTGTCATTTGATAACGGGATCACATCATTAGGAGAATGATGTGATGGACTTGACCCAACCGTTAGCATAGCATATGATCGTTCAGTTTATTGCTATTGCTTTCACTATGTCAAATACACGTTCCTCTGACCATGAGATCATGCAACTCCCGGATACCGTAGGAATACTTTGGCTGTATCAAACGTCACAACATTACTGGGTGATTATAAAGGTGCACTACAGGTATCTCCGAAAGTGTTTGTTGAGTTGGCATGGATCGAGATTGGGATTTGTCACTCCGACTATCGGAGAGGTATCTCTGGGCCCTCTCGGTAATACAGCATCACAGAAGCCTTGCAAGCACCGTGACTAAAGAGTTAGTTGCAAGATGATGTATTACGGAACGAGTAAAGAGACTTGCCGGTAACGAGATTGAACTAGGTATTGGATACCGACGATCGAATCTCGGGCAAGTAACATACCGCCGGACAAAGGGAACAACGTATGTTGACATATGAGGTTCACCGATAAAGGTCTTCGTGGAATGTGTAGGAACCAATATGAGCATCCAGGTCCCGCTATTGGTTACTGACCGGAGAGTTGTCTCGGTCATGTCTACATCATTCCCGAACCCGTAGGGTCCGCACACTTAAGGTTCGATGACGATATAGTATTATATGAGTTATGTGATTGGTGACCGATTGTTTTTCGGAGTCCCGGATGAGATCACGGACATGACGAGGAGTCTCGGAATGTCCGAGAGGTAAAGATTCATATATTGGAAGGCTATATTCGGACGTAGGAAAGGTTCCGAGTGATTCGGGTATTTTTCGGAGTACCGGGGAGTAACGGGAATTCACCGGGAGAAGTAATGGGCCTTATTGGGCCATACGGGAAAAGGAGAGGCAGGCCACGTGAGGAGGCGCGCACTCCCCCTTGCCCAAACCGAATTGGACTAGGGGAGGGGGCGCAGCCCCCTCTTTCCTTTCCCTCTCCCTTCCCCCTTTCCTACTCCGTATGGGAGGTGGAATCCTACTAGGACTAAGGAGTCCTAGTAGGACTCCCCACTCTTGGCGCAGCCCCTAGGGCCAGCCTCCTCCCCTCTCCCTCCTTTATATACGGAGGAGGGGCACCCCTTGGAGACACACAATTGTCCTATAGCCGTGTGCGGTGCCCCGATCTCTGTTTTCCACCTCGGTCATATTTTCGGAGAGCTTAGGCGAAGCCCTGCCGGAATCACTTCACCGTCACCGTCGCCACGCCGTCGTGCTGACGGAACTCATCTACTACCTCGACGTCTTGCTGGATCAAGAAGGCGAGGAACGTCACCGAGCTGCACGTGTGTAGAACTCGGAGGTGCCGTACGTTCGGTACTCGATCGGTGGAGCTCGAAGGATTGTTCGACTACATCAACCGCGTTGTGAGACGCTTCCGCTAACGGTCTACGAGGGTACGTAGACACACTCTCTCCTCTCGTAGCGATGCATCTCCATGGATAGATCTTGCGTGAGCGTAGGAAATTTTTTGAAATTCATGCTCCGTTCCCCAACAGTGGCATCCGAGCCAGGTCTATGCGTAGATGTGTTTTGCACGAGTAGAACACAAGTGAGTTGTGGGCGTGGGTGTATACATATTGCTTGCCGTTACTAGTTGATACTTGATTCGGTGGTATTGTGAGATGAAGCGGCCCGGACCGACATTACGCGTACGCTTACGCGAGACAGGTTTCACCGCTACGTGCACTCGTTGCATAAAGGTGACTGGCGGGTGTCTGTCTCTCTCACTTTAGTTGAATCGGTTTCAATGAAGAGGGTTCTTTTAGAAGATCAAAAAGCAATCACTACACCACGTTGTGGTTTTGCGTAGGTAAGAACGGTTCTTGCAAACCCGTAGCAGCCACGTAAAACTTGCAACAACAAAGTAGAGGACGTCTAACTTGTTTTTGCAGGGTATGCTGTTGATGTGATATGGTCAAGACATGATGTGATATAAGTTGTTGTATGAGATGATCATGTTTTGTAAAGTTATCAGGCAACCAGCAGGAGCCTTATGGTTGTCTCTTTATTGTATGCAATGCCAACGCTATGTAATTGCTTTACTTTACCGCTATGAGTTAGCAGTAGTAGTAGTAGCAATAGCCGGCGAGACGACCACGACGCTGTGATGGAGATCAAGGTGTCACGACGCTACGATGGAGATCAAGGTGTCAACCCGGTGACAATGGAGATCATGACGGTGCTTTGCTGATGGAGATCAAAGGCACAAGACGTTGATGGCCATATCATGTCACATATATTGAATTGCATATGATGTTAATCCTTTTATGCATCTTATTTTGCTTAGGACGACGGTAGCATTATAAGATGATCCCTTCACTAAATTTCAAGATAAAGTGTTCTCCCCTAGTATGCACCGTTGCGAAGGTTCGACGCTTCTAAGCACCACGTGATGATCGGGTGTGATGGATTCTTTCGTTCGCATACAACGGGTGTAAGCCAGTTTTACACACGCAGAATACTTGGGTTAAACTTGACGAGCCTAGCGTATACAGATATGGCCTCGGAACACAAGAGACTGATAAGTCGAACATGAGTCATATAGTAGATATGATCAACATGAAAGATGTTCACCATTGATAACTAATCCACCTCACGTGATGATCAGACGTGGATTAGTTTGATGTGGATCATGTTGCACTTAGACAACTTGAGGGATGTTAATCTAAGTGGGAGTTCTTAAGTAATTTGATTAATTGAACTTCAATTATCATGAAAATAGTCAAAAGTGTCTTAGCAAGTTTATGTTGTAGATCGATAGACCACGCTGTAGCTCCCCTGTATTTTTAATATGTTCCTAGAGAAAGTTAAGTTGAAAGTTGATGGAAGCAACTATGCGGACTGGGTCCGTATTCTGAGGATTGTCCTCACTGCTGCACAGAAGGCTTATGTCTTTGATGCACCGCTCGGTGAGCAACCCCTATGGCTTTGTCTGAGGACGTTATGAACGTCTGGCAGACAAGAAAAGATGACTACTCGATAGTTCAGTGCGCCATACTTTACGGCTTAGAACCGGAGCTCCAAATATGTTTTTGAGCAACACGGAGCATATGAGATGTTCCAAGAGCTGAAAATTTGTTTTTCAAAGCTCACACCCGGGTCGAGAGGTATGACACCTTCGACAAGTTCTATAGCTACAAGATGGAGGAGAACAGCTCCGTTAGTGAGCATGTACTCAGAATGTCTGAGTACTTCAAACACTTGAATCAAGTGGGAGTTAGACTTCCGAATAAAGTGGTGTTTGATAGAGTTCTCTAGTCACTATCACTAAGCTACTGGATCTTCGTGATGAACTATAAACATGCAAGGGATAGAAGATCCTTAAGCTATTCGCGATGCTACAAGCTGCGGATGTAGAAATCAAAAAGGGAGCATCAAGTGTTGATGGTTAATAAGACCACTAGTTTCAAGAAGGGCAAGGGAAAGAAAAGGGAACTTCAAGAAGAACGGTAAAACAGTTGCCGCTCACGCGAAGAAACCCAAGGCTGAACCAAACCCGAGACTTAGTGCTCCCATTGCAAAGGGAAATGTCACAGGGAGCGGAACTTCCCCAAAGTAACTGGCAGATAATAAGACTGGCAATGTCAACGAAGATATTTGATATACATGTTATTGATGTGTACCTTACTAGTACTTGTAGGAGCACCTGGGTATTTGATACTTGTTCAGTTGCTTGCAACTTGAAACATGGAGCTTCGGAATAAACGAGGGCTAGCTAAGAACGAGGTGACGATGTGCATTGGAAGTGTCTCCAAGGTTGATCTGATCACCATCGCCATGCCCTCTCTACCTTCAGGATTAGTGATGAACCTAAATAATTGTTATTTGGTGCTTGCGTTAAGCATGAACATTATATCTGATAGTGTTTAATGCAAGACGGTTATTCAAATTCAGAGAATAATTGTTATTCTATTTATTTGGATAATATCATTGATGATCATGTACTTAAAATGAAAGGTTTATTGAATTTTGATCGTAGTAATACACATGTTCATAACACAAATGCCAAAAGATAATGATAGTACCACATATTTGTGGCACTGCCGCTTAGGTCATATCAGTGTTAAACACATGAAGAAACTCCATGTAGATGGGTTTTTGGAATCTCTTGATTATGAATCATTTGAGACATGTGAACCGTGCCTTATTGGCAAGATGACTAAAACTCCGTTCTCCGGAACAATGGAGCGAGCAACCAACTTATTGGAAATAATACATACCGATGTATGCGGTCCGATGAGTGTTGAGGCGCGCGGTGGATATCGTTATGTTCTCACGTTCACTGATGATTTCAGTAGATATGGTTATGTCTACTTGATGAAGCATAAATCTGAAACATTTGAAAAGTTCAAAGAATTTCAGAGTGAAGTAGAGAACCATCGTAACAAGAAAATAAAGTTCTTACGATCGGATCGTGGAGGAGAATATTTGAGTTACGAGTTTGGCAATCACTTAAGACAATGTGGAATTGTTTCACAGCTCACGCCACATGGAACACCACAGCGTAATGGTATGTCCGAACGTCGTAATCGTACTCTATTGGATATGGTGCGTTCTATGATGTCTCTTACCGATTTGCCACTATCATTTTGGGGTTATGCACTAGAGACAGCTGCATTCACTTTAAACAAGGGCACCGTCTAAATCCGTTGAGATGACACCGTATGAACTGTGGTTTGCAAGAAACCTAAGATGTCGTTTCTGAAAGTTTGGGGATGCGATGCTTATGTCAATAGGCTTCAGCCAGATAAGCTCAAACCCAAAGTGGATAAGTGCGTCTTCATAGGATACCCAAAAGGATACCGTTGGGTACACCTTCTACCACAGATCCGAAGGCAAAGTATTCATTGCTAAGAATGGATCCTTTCTAGAGAAGGAGTTTCTCTCGAAAGAATTGAGTGGGAGGAAAGTAGAACTTGATGAGTTAATTGTACCTCCTCTGGATAGTAGTACGCCACAGAAAGAAATTTCTGTGACATCGACACAGACCAGAGAAGAAGTTAATGATGATGATCATGAAACTTCGGATCAAGTTGTTACTGAACTTCGAAGGTCAACCAGGACACGTTCCGCACCAGAGTGGTACGGAAATCTAGTCTTGGAGGTCATGTTGCTAGACAACGATGAACCTTCGAACTATGAAGAAGCGATGGCAAGCCCGGATTCCGACAAATGGCTTGAGGCCATGAAATCCGAGATTGGATCCATGTATGAGAACAAAGTGTGGACTTTGGTAGACTTGCCCGATGAACGGCGAGCTATTGAAAATAAATGGATCTTTAAGAAGAAGACGGACGCTGATGGTAATATCACCGTCTATAAAGCTCGACTTGTTGCTAAAGGTTATCGACAAGTTCAAGGAGTTGACTACGATGAGACTTTCTCACCCGTAGCGATGCTAAAGTCTGTCAGAATTATGTTAGCAATTGCCGCGTTTTATGATTATCTGGCAAATGGACGTCAAAACGGCATTCCTTTACGGATTCCTTAAGGAAGAATTGTATATGATACAGCCGGAAGGTTTTGTCGATCCTAAAGGCGCTAACAAAATATGCAAGCTCCAGCGATCCATCTATGGACTGGTGCAAGCATCTCGGAGCTGGAATACTCGCTTTGATGAAGTGATCAAGGTGTTTGGGTTTATGCAAGTTTATGGAGAAACTTGTATTTACAAGAAAGTGAGTGGGAGCTCTATAGCATTTCTAATAGTATATGTGGATGACATATTGTTGATTGGAAATTCGGGAAAGCATGAAGAATTAATTGAAAGGAGTTTTTCAATAAAAACATGTTTTTGAGTTATCCACGGATTGGGCATCGAGATCTATAGAGATAGATCAAGACACCTGATAAAAGTTCACACATCTTGATAAGATTTTGAAGAAGTTCAAAATGGATCAAGTCAAAAGAAATAAGTTCTTGGCTGGTGTGAAGTGGAGTAAGACTTGAAAATCTAGGTAAAGGTTGTTTTACATGTTAGGCATCAAAATCTATAGAGATAGATTGAGACGCCTCATAGGACTTTCACGAAGCACATACCTTGACAAGATTTTGAAGAAGTTCAAAATGGATCAGTCAAAGAAAGGGTTCTTGCCTGCATTGCAAGGTGTGAGATTGAGTAAGACTCAAAGCCCGACCACAGCAGAAGACAAAGAGAAGATGAGTGTCATCCCCTATGCCTCAGCCATAGGCTCTATTTTGTATGCCATGCTGTGTACTAGACCTGATGTATGCCTCGCTATTAGCTTGGTGGGAAGGTACCAAAGTGATCAAGGAGTAGATCACTGGACAGCGGTCAAGAATATCCTGAAGTACCTGAAAAGGACTAAGGAAGTAAACACGGTCAACACGCAGTTCATCCTATAGCCAGATCATAGTTCACAAAGGATCATAGTTTATCGGCAGACTGTGCAAGTTCATATTACAAACTACTAAAAACATAAATAAAGAGGGGAAGGGTGGAGGAAATCACCACTTCCTCGACGGCACCTTCCACTTACGGTCGCCGGTGCGGATGTACCCCTCCTCCATGTATGCGTCGGCGTGCGGCGGTGTGTCGTCGTCCGAGCTAGAAGTGGAGTCGTCCGACAGGTTGGAGTCATCGGAGCATGTTTGGCTCGTCAGCCTCAGGAGCAGGCAGTCCTGCTCCTTCGCATGGTGGGCCACCATCTCCTTGGCTGCCGCCTCCTTGGATGCCTCACGCTGTGACAACTCGATGGTGAGTCGGAACGCCTTGACATTCTTCCGATGGAGTCACTGCACATCCGTCTCTGCCGTCTTGAGAGAGTGGCGGAGGACCGACGCGAGGAGCATGGCCTCGGGAGCCACTGGCGCTCGCACGTGCCCGACGTGCGGCCAGCGCCTCCCCCGCTGCAGCCCTCTCCCTCGCCAGTTGCCATTCGCGGCGGCCTGCCCTTGCCTTAGATTCAGGCTTTCGGGTCCCACTTCTAGACCAGATTAAACCCGCATTGGTGGTGGTGGGCGGCGTACCTGCACGGGCGCAAGCGCGGGGAGGCTGGAGCTGCGCGACTGGCAGGACGGGTCGGCGACGTCGACGACCGACGGGCGTTGCGGAACCAGAGCTGCCGGGTTGGTCGAGTCGTGACCGCCTCAACGCGATGTGGAGGGCGACCTCCTCCACATCGTCGGGCCCTGCATCACACAGCAGGCTCGACCAGCCGTCGGAGCTGTCGAATTCGCCACCGGAGCCAGTGTTCCTGCCGTCACCGGCCATCGATTCAGATCGGAGGGGATTGGAAGTGAAGTGCACAGAGAAGAGAGTGGAGTGGACTGACGGATTGACTTCCGTCTAGGGTTCTCCGAGGTTATTTGTGGGGGCAAGGGTGGGCCAGGCTGATGTGGCAGACGCGCCCGGGCGCACCCGAGCCGCCCCATATCCGCCCTAGATTTGGGCGGGATATGAGGGGTGCCGAACAGCCAGTGCGTTTGAGGCCAATTTAAGGCGCCCGATTGGGTCAATTTTTTTGACCGGTCAGGGACTGGTCCGTTTGCCCGGGCGTTTGGAGATCGTTTGAGGTGCCTAGCGCTAGATGCTCTAAGATAGAGTGAAGCGCCAGAGCACAGACGAAAGCACATAGATTTCAAAAGCCATGGAAAATAAATATAAGTTTTGCTTTTGAGGGGTGGAAAAAAATAAGTTTGTTGTAGACTAGGATACACAAGCAGCCCCAACTGAAGGCCCATAAAAAGGTCCATGAAGGTCCTTTTGCAACGAAACAGCCCAGCCCATCTTGCAATACTGAAAAGGCACTAAAAGGCCCGACGCACAGTTGTTTGAATGTTTATTTTGATTGAGTGGATTCAGGTGTTTGATTTGAAGAAAAACAAACACAACACTCATGTTTAATAAACCACCAAAATCCTAAAAATAAAGGGGGGGCAATACAGTACCAATTCTCAGTCAACTACTCAACTGATGAATAGTCGGTAATTTTGTTATAAGAGAGGATGCATTTTAGCTCTGTAATGCGGACGACATGGAAACACTTGCTTCCGTGTGTGTCCTACCAGAGGCCTCGAGATTCGCCTTGTCTGTTCGAAAGCTGGATCCATGCAGTGGCATTTCGGAGCTCATCCATAGAAGTCGATATATCGTACGTACGTGTACTGCTAGGCAGTGAATCATTGAGGCCGCATCCACCGACAGTCGACAACTTGCTTACTCCCTCCGTCCCATAATATCATAGCGTTTTTCAAACTATTTTAGCTTAAAAAACGTTTTTATATTATGGGGCACAGGGAGTACTGTTTATCTTTAGCTAACTGCTGCATGCGAGCCAGAGTCACGAATGCCTGGACGAAGAGTAGTGGACTAGTGGTGCTCGGGTACGTACTGGTGTCACCGGTGTCAGACTTGGGATCATTTCAAGGTGCGGATGAGTCGGCATGGGAGCTGAGATCAGGTAACAATACACGGGACGGTTCACCGGCAAGAGCCACGATGCACGTGATTTCTCTTTGGACTTGGAGACTTCGGCGTCTTCCAGCTTGGGCATAGAAAACGGCAAACGGTACCTACGCGGCATGCATCAAGCACAAGCTGTGTAGCAGACTGCTGCTTCAGTTATTTAGCTTCATGATGATGCCGGCCGGGAAATGAATCTAGGGAAGCTGAAACAAGAGCATCCTGTAACTTCTCTAGATTATCAACTGTGATGACCGAGTCCCAAGCCTCTGATAATTTCTGGGAGTGTAGCATCCCTCTCTCAGAACACCTCATATTTCCGTGACTTTGCACCAACATAGCCAGGATCAGGCGCCCCTCTCAAACCAAAGCAACATGATCCGAGCAAGGAGAGTCCACATGCTGTACAAAAGAGTATACAAACAGTTTTCAAAAAGTGTTTGTTGCAGTCGCCCTGTCCAAACGGACCTTGACGTTACCATCACCACTGTGAAGGGTGTTGGAATTTTACGGAGAAACCCAAATCAACCAATTCACAAACTTCTAACGTCTCTAAAAGCAATAATCTGGGCCTTAGGCCCAGGTGTAGAGGACATATGCTTAAAATCCCATAAAGCTTCATTAAAATCACAAATAACAAGTAACGGACAGTCGCTAGCGTTCTTTAAACCCTGCAACATAGCACAAATGAGATGCCGGTTTTCGACGCCTGCCCATAAACACATGTGATCCTACAATGATCTGCATCAGCGTGTAACCGCATCAGAACGTCGATGTACCAGTCATCCCTATCCTAGATATCCACAACACATGTTCCATGCCAGAACAATGCTAGCCCACCACTCATGCCATTACTATCAACACCAACAAAACCCTTAAGACCAAGCCAACCATGAATTATTTTCATTTTCTCCTCCTTCTGCCTAGTCTCACAAAGGAACACAAACATGGAGGAATGCGACTGAACTAAAGTAGCTAACTCGCAAAATTTTCGAGGCACCCCCCCCCCCCCCCCCCCCCCCGCGCAGTATGAGCTAATTAGATTCATTTGTCTAGAGGGCGTCCCTCGAAGACATATTTTTGGTATTGTTGTTGGAGTTGTTGCCATGCCGCAATTTCCGAAGCAACAACAGAGAGTGCCACTGCCCAAGTGTACTCCTCGGAATGCTAGTTGGTTGGAGCATTCGAAGCGTCTAAAAGTTGCTACCTTTGTTCATGTCGAAGCTTTCGAGTTGCTCACTTCGGAGCTTCCGATATATGTACAAAATTCAGAAACGGTCATTTTTATGACCCCTCTCCGATTTATACCCCCACCTATCCCACCAGTTCACTCGAAGCAAACTCCACTCCCATCTTATGTTCTAAGAGAAGAGTCCACCCTATTTCATAGGAATTTCTACTCCAACCATCCAAGCCAATCCCTTGAATATTATCTTTTGAAGCACAAGAGCCAGGGATTTATCACCAGGTAACCTCTATCTTGTTACTTTTGGAGAGTGTGCGCCTCCTAGATCCACTAGGTGCTTGGAAGTCTTCAAGTTTGTGAAGGACCCAAGAATTTTGTAAGGGCTTCGAGGTCGCCTACTTCATGAAGATCTACCTTACTGAAGCTAGTCCTTCATGGCCGTACAGCATGGTGGAATTTGTTGGTTGCTCTTACATGGACTAATTGTGGGTGAGTGTCCTCCGTGGACCGTTCGTTTGTGGAATATCGCAATCGAGACCCTTGTGATCTTAGACGCTTTGTGAGTCAAAATAACCTCCATCAATGTGGATGTAAGATAGCGCCAACTATATGAACCACGGGAAAAATCCTAACTAAGCCAATCCATGTATGCGTTTCTCTAACTCTACTTGGTTACTTTCACTTTCATGTCTTTACTTTTCGTTGCCTATACTCTAGTATACTTGCATGTGTGGGTGCTTGATAGATTGCTAGAAAATCTTAAAATTATCAAGGAAATTAAAATTTGGGAAAGGAATCCATCTTTTGTCTTAGTACTCTATTCACACCCACCCCACCCTAGACATACTTATAGATCCTACACCATGTGAAATCTATATGGATATTTAGTAATGCCTAATGCCTCTCTCTCTCTCTCTCTCTCTCTCTCTCTCTCTCTCTCTATATATATATATATATATATATATATATATATATATATATATATATATATATATATATATATATAATATTTGCGATCTTATTCCAGTGTATGCGGATATATCGCGTACAATGTCAGTGTACGCGGATATGGTAAGCTTAATATTCAGCTTACTATTTGCTTTACTATTCAGTATTATTCAAATAATTGGTATACTATTCGATACTATTCAAATTATTGGTGCTTGTCTCGCTATTAATTTGGCTAATATTCGTTTATATGCAGAATCAATTAGCTGGTTGCCGAGACCAAAGATACGGCCTGTTCGTTCTTCGCGGGTTGTGAAATTCCTACTCGGTACTTACCATATTTATCATTATATTATATCAGATATAGCTAGTTACGTTCACTTGATGGTTTTAATTACAAATTTATAGGTTAAATTCTTATCGTCTTCCCAGGCAGTTCCACCCGAAGAGAACACTTCTCTACGGCCACAAGGTTCTCATACAACGCCACTCTGGGCTACACACAGAACTACACATGCAGAGGTTTCTCCTATAGGATCCCTAACATAAGAACTCTTCCCATAAATTCATAAGTAAAAAATATCAAGTGAAACCAAGAAATTACATCATTTCAACAACATAATTTACATATGGTTTTCCCTTTCGGGAAACCCCGAAGGGATTACACACAAACTAAGAAATTACCTTAATACGCTTCGTGGCAGCTCTTACAAATCCTTCGATGAGGTGGCTATCTTACAAAGGTGGTGGTGGCTAAACTACTAAGGAACTAAGCAAGGAGTTTTCTGGTTTGCTTCGCTGTTTCCTCGTCTGAAGTGCTCTCGGTGTCTTTCTCTCTTGGCCAGCAGCTTCTTTTATAGTCGAGAGATGGCTGCGAGGGAGCCTTCGGAAGGCTGCCATCACTTATTTATTTTACATACGGTAGCATGCACGCGTGTCCTACTAGGGTACATGCGTGTCCTTCTAGGGTATGGATAAGTGCGAGAGAGAGTGCCCGACAATCTTCAATCATCAGGAATCTTCTCTTTTTTCACGTGGTCATTGTCTCTCGGTGGATAATTGACTTGCCTCCAGTGTCTTCTAACATATGAGCAATATGCAGAGATTGCTCACACCGTTGGCTTAATCTTGAACTGCGCCTTCTTCTTCGACGCAATATTCTGGCATCTAATGCATGACAACTCTTTTGTTTTGTTTTTTTATATGTGGGGGTCTTCCCCGCCAATATAATTGATAACACCTTATCAATATTCGGGCTGCATCAATATTCATATTCGCTTATCAATATTCGGGGAGGTCCTCCGCGCCCGAAAAATTGATAGCAATATCAATTCAAGTATATAGCCTATTAATCAATAGGCTGTCCATGCCCAGCGATGTCCATATGATCATCGTCAGACAAATGGAACTTATATTTTTTATCACAATATTTCTTTATTTCTTCAACTATTTCTTGTCTTAATTCTTTTAATATTTCTTCTTTCAATTCTATCTTCAATTCTTCTTTCCAAACCTTTGATGTATCTTCCCATTTTTCTTCTATTTTCATATCTATATATTCTCCATCCAAAGGATCCATTCCTTTGACGAGGCATTCTTTATATGTTTTATATTTTGGAGAAATATCTTCTTTTTCATATTTAGAGCTTGACTCTTCTATTTTCAAATTCCTGAGAACTGTTGTTGTCGGATTGGCATTATTTATTCTCTTGACCTTCTGGATATATTCTTTGGCTGATGGTACGTTGTATATAATATTTGGGTCCTATGACAGCATTTGCATTTTTTAGACCTTCTTCTACACAAGCATAACTTTTCCAGTTTATGCTATCTCCATTTTACTTTGCTATTAGATTTTCTATACTTATTTCTTCATATGAAGTATATATTCCTGCCTTTTTTCCTTCAAACAAGACATATAGCGTCTTGTGTTTTGGATATTCCTTATTTTCTGCGGACGTTTGTCCTTTATTCATCATCTTTCCTTTATTTAGCATATTGAAATATTCTGCCAAACTATTCAGTATTGATAACAAATATGCTTTATCATCTCTTTTGTTATTATATTGATTCCAGAAATTATCAAGTATGCATTCCTGAATTTCATCTAGAATGATATGCTTTTTAGGCCTGAAATTAAAAGTATTTGGCCCAAATATTTTCAGACTATTTTCAGCCCCAAAGCTGAGTGCTTCAAACCCATGGGGGTGCAGTCCTCTCTTCATTTCTGAAAAATTGATGATCGAGGGAATATATCAGATACAATATTATTCTTTAATATGCTCAAATATTACTTTATAACTATTCCTTCCTTTATATGCTCAAATATTACTTTATAACTATTCCTTCCTTTATTTCCGTGCTTCCAGCAGCACCATATTCTTCTTCTTTATTATTCTTTAGCTTATCTTTTAATATTTCAAGCTCTGCTTCTAGTATATTTGTCCTATTTTCTAGATTTCTAACCCTACTATATAATATTCTTTCTTCTGGTTCAAATTCTATTTCCTGTCTCCATATTTGATTTTTGGCTTTTAGACAGGAGGCACAGGCTTGTCTTAGGCATATGCTACATGTGGACCTATTATCTTAGCTTGGATAATATATGCAGAAAGCACATTTGATATTATAATCACCTTTCCCTTGAATCCAATCATGCTCACAATCTACTTGGTTCATCATTTCTATTTTTAAACCTGCTAATTCATCTATTAGGTCTATCTCATCTTCACTTGAATCATATTCTTGAGTCTCATTTTCTACTTCATCTGTTTCGATGATTGAATATATTGACTCATCATCTTTTATTTCATCATCACATACTAATATATTCTCATTAACACTATCTATAATTAAAACTCTTTCTTGCTCTTCATATTTACTAGAGTATCTTTTCTGGTCTTTATTAGGGCAGGTCCTACTTAGGTGATCTGGAGACTTACATATAAAACACCTGCATGTTTTATCATAAGTCTTTCTAGGATTATATCTTCTTACATTTCTTTTATGTAGAAATGGAGCTCTATTATCAGACCTTCTTAAGAAAAACCTTTTCTTTGTTCTGAAATTTCTATTATCTCTCCTTTGGGATTTATAATATTTTTTATTCTTATACCTTTCTTCTCCATATGTTAAAGGTATTTAGACAATATTATTACAGAAATTATAATCTGTTTTCTACATAGATCTTTGAGCTTGTATACCTGTACATACCTTTCTTAGCTGTTTAAAGAGAAATGTTATGGCTTGGGATATGTTTACAATATTTCCTGCTGATTCCTTTTTATATTCCTCAAATATTATTGACCCTAAAGGGTCAGGCAACTTATTAAAATATCTTTCTACTACACCTACATTAAAGCCTTGCTTAGCGGTGGTAGCATTATTTAAGTAATGCTGAGAGAATTCTTTTATGCCTTTCCAGCTTGTCAGCGTTAATTTTTCTATTTCTCTCAATCAATCATTTTGTAAAGAGGTACGTCCTAATTCTGGATCTTCAGCTATGATCATATTTGAAATAACATTTGCAAAGTTATTAGGATTACTTCCTGCTCTTTTTAATTCTTGATATTGATTAGGGCACGTTTCTACCCATTCTTCCCATAGGACTTTCACGGATTCTCCTAAAAATGTTTCAAGATATGTTATCATATCTTATACCTTAGTGCCTATATTATGCTAGTTTTGTATATTTTTTTGAACTATTAAACCTTTCCATATGCTAATTATATTCGGCCAATCAATCGGGTCATGGGCTGCTAAATTTAATATAGCACCATCATTCTTATAATTTTGAAATTGGACTGGTTTTTCAAAATCTCTTCTCTTAGTACCCATATATCTATATTGACCAGGGATATATGTGGGTTGGTAGTCATCTTTTTCTAGGGGCCATTGTCCAGCTGATCTAGTAGGTCTCTCCCTTTCTTCATCTCTTTTTACTGAAGATTCCCCATATCCCTTTCTTCTTTTATTACTACTTTCTACTTCCATGGCTTCCATTACATTATCTAGATTATGTAGTCCTACATCATCTAGTGAGTTATAAAAATCATTATTTTGTTCTGAATCATCATAATTTTTATCTTCTATCATCATTTCTTTCATTAGCTCTACTTCTTCTTCCTCTTCGTAACTTTCTAGTAATAGCTTATTATTTATATCCCAATGCTCTTCTTCATCCAGAATTTCATCTTTGTGGCTCTGAGCAATATTCTTATTTTTATCATTATTATTAGTGGTAACAATATTATTACTATTACTATTGTCTACCTTTTCTTCTGATGATATAGTTTTATTTATTATGCGAGGGCTACTAGTGGCTTGCTTTTTCTCGCTTTTTTGCCTTTTTAATCTAGAAATCTCTCTAATGAAAAATATTTCTCTTTCTCTTATTTTAGGCCAATCTGTTGTATAAGAATGACTATATTCCCATTCTATGTGTGCTTTTATTTCTTTTCCCAATGTATAATTTCATCATCTATATTTTTTTTTCCATGGATTCGGTTACACCTTTATTCTTATCATTGCTAATATCTGTTTCTGACATAAAAGGTTATGTGTCTTCTATGGATGCAGATTTATAATTCATGAATCTGATACTACTACTTCCTTCACAATTTTGATAACTTATGTAATTTTCAGGTTGCTTTAATTCCTACTTCTCTTTTAATTCACCTATCTTCCATTCCTCTCCTGCTCTTTCTTCAAAACTAATTGTAAGAGGATTCATAAATTGTATGCCTTTTGATTGCAAGCTATCAATTACATTATTTATGTTTACTCTATATCTAGAATTACTTCTGTTAGTGAGCCTTCCTATAAATTCTATGCTTACTAACAAATTTGTTCCTTTAAAATCTTCATATCCTTTGGTTTGAAAACCAAAACTCATTTTTTTCAATAAATTATTTTGCAGGCATTATTAAATATGGGGCTATGTATGTTATTAACCTATTTTCATTCATATCTCCTTACAGAAAGCCTAATGCCGCTTTATCAATTGATTCCCATCTTCTATCTAATATTGTTATTAATACTTTTGCTCCTAATTTCTTTCTTGTCATGCCTTTAATTCCTATGATATACATACCTTGATGAATATATTTATAACCACAATATCTTAATTCATTTTCAATATTCTTGCTCACAATTCGTAAATCTACTGGATGCGTTAATACACATAACTCTACTTCTCTAGATATTCTGTATAAACCACTCTTACTTTCAAACATAGCCATGTGATATACTTGCTGCGGTTTAATTTTTCTTAGGGTATCTTTTTGATATCTTTCTAAGTCTCTTTACAAGTCTATAACTTGTTCTATACTATCAACATCATCAGCTATGCATGATAATCTATGCTTCATTGCAAGAGGTTTTGAGTCTTGCCTAACTACTTGTAGGAATTTGTCTCTTCTGGAGACGCTATTAGGTACGTCCATTTTTCTGAGTTAATATTCCTTGATGAAGATACTATTCTGGATGAAGATAATATGATATCTTTGTTGCTTTGAACACAATTTAGCTTTTCTAAAACTTGAATTAAAAGCTGGAGGATTGTGTTATTCTGTCTTATTATTATTTTGGAATCTTCGTTTGGTGAGTCGTGATCAGAAAATCCGACAGGGGGTGACAAGTATTTAGTTACTTCGTTTAATGCTTGGCTATATTCACTCATAAAACTATGAGAGGATAAGAGTTTTTACCTCTTGTACTAACCTTTTTTATTTCAGGAATATCTTGTCTTGATTCGGAGTGTGGGAGCGAGTCTTTGCCTTTACTTAGGTAACGGCCTATTGTCAACACTTCTTCTTTAATATAGTCGTTATTCTTGCAAATTATATTCTGTCTTGCTTTTGCTTCTTCAAGCTTATGCAGAATGATATCTATTTTGCTATTTAACCCGGAGCACTTGTCTGCGGGTTTTTGATATTCTTTGAACATACTTTCAAATTTTTGGTCAAGTATTTCTTGGCTTTTTCCCCAAGATATATAAAATTTATATATCAAATCGACAACTATATTTAGCTGGCTATGAGAAGTATGCCAAATATGCTCTTCAGAGGGATTTATTCTGCACCTTATATTAATATTCTCTTTAGTATTTATAACCTTACCTGTGCTAACTTCTAAATTTAAATATCTTAATCTTTCAATGATTATATCCTGGACCTGATACCAACTATAAGGAATAAATTAAAATTATAAAATATACTTATTAATACAATATTTGCGGTCTTATTTCAGTGTATGCGGATATATCTTGTACAATCTCAGTGTACGCGAATATGGTAAGCTTAATATTCAGCTTACTATTTGCTTTACTCTTTAGTACTATTCAAATAATTGGTATACTACTTGATACTATTCCAATTATTTGTGCTTGTCTGGCTATTAATTTGGCTAATATTCGTTTATATGCAGGATCAATTAGCTGGTTGCCGAAACCAAAGATACGGCATGTTTGTTCTTCGCAGGTTGTGAAATTCCTACTCGGTACTCACCATATTTATCATTATGTTATATCAGATGTAGCTAGTTACGTTCACTTGATGGTTTTAATTGCAAATTTATAGGTTAAATTCTTATCGTCTTCACAGGCTGTTCCACCCGAAGGGAACATTTCTCTACGGCCAGAAGGTTCTCATACAACGCCACTCTGGGCTACACAGAGAACTACACACGCAGAGGTTTCTCATATAGAATCCCTAGCATAAGAACTCTTCCCATAAATTCATAAGTAAAAATATTAAGTGAAACCAAGAAACTACATCATTTCAACAACATAATTTAGATATGGTTTCCCCTTTCGGGAAACCCCGAAGGGATTACACACAAACTAAAAAATTACCTTAATATGCTTCGTAGAAGCTCTTACAAATCCTTCGATGAGGTGGCTATCTTACAAAGGTGGTGGTGGCTAAACTACTAAGGAACTAAGCAAGTAGTGCTCTAGCTTGCTTCGCTGCTTCCTCGTCTGAAGTGCTCTCGGTGTCTTTCTCTCTTGGCGAGCGTCTTCTTTTATAGGCAAGAGATGGCTGCGAGGGAGCCTTCGGGAGCCTGCCTTCACTTATTTATTTTACATACGGTAGCATGCACGCGTGACCTACTAGGGTACATGCGTGTCCTTCTACGGTATGGATAAGTGCGAGAGAGAGTGCCCGACAATCTTCAATCTTCAGGAATCTTCTCTTTTTTCACGTGGGCATTGTCTCTCGGTGGATAATTGGCTTGCCTCCAGTGTCTTCTAACATATGAGCAATATGCACAGATTGCTCACACCGTTGGCTTAATCTTGAACTCCGCCTTCTTCTTCGATGCATGTGGCAATTCCAAAGCTCTTCAATATATATATATATATATATATATATATATATATATATATATATATATATATATATATATATATATATATATTTATATGTGGGGGTCTTCCCCGTCAATATAATTGATAACACCTTATCAATATTCGGGCTACATCAATATTCATATTCGCTTATCAATATTGAATAAATTAAAATTATAAAATATACTTATTAAAACAATATTTGCGGTCTTATTTCAGTGTATGTGGATATATCGCGTACAATGTCAGTGTACGCGGATATGGTAAGCTTAATATTCAGCTTACTATTTGCTTTACTATTCAGTACTATTCAAATAATTGGTATACTATTGAATACTATTCCAATTGTTGGTGCTTGTCTGGCTATTAATTTGGCTAATATTCGTTTATATGCAGGATCAATTAGCTAGTTGCAGAGACCAAAAATACGGCCTGTTCGTTCTTCGTAGGATGTGAAATTCCTACTCGGTAATCATCATATTTATCATTATGTTATATCAGATGTAGCTAGTTAGGTTCACTTGATGGTTTTAATTGCAAATTTATAGATTAAATTCTTATCGTCTTCACAGGCAGTTCCACCCAAAGGGAACACTTCTCTACGGCCACAAGGTTCTCATACAATGCCACTATGGGCTACACAGAGAACTACACACGCAGAGCTTTCTCCTATAGGATCCCTAGCATAAGAACTCTTCCCATAAATTCATAAGTAAAAATATCAAGTGAAACCAAGAAACTACATCATTTCAACAACATAATTTATATATGGTTTTCCCTTTCGGGAAACCCCGAAGGGATTACACACAAACTAAGAAATTATCTTAATATGCTTCGTAGCAGCTCTTAGAAATCCTTAGATGAGGTGGCTATGTTACAAAGGTGGTGGTGGCTAAAGTACTAAGGAACTAAGCAAGGAGTGCTCTGGTTTGCTTCGCTGCTTCCTCGTCTGAAGTGCTCTCGGTGTCTCTGGTTGTTCCTTCTGCTTGAGCCCATGTCTCCTTTTATAGCCGAGAGACGGCTGCGAGGGAAGCACCGGATAAGCTTCACCTCTTTATTTTAATGTGCCATAGCTTCATGAGCTGGCTTCTAGACCATCGACGTGTATTTCTTCACGAGTTATTGTTGCTTGGACACACTCGAGAGAGTGCCCGACAAGTAGATTCCTTCACTGCCTCTGGGCTTTCACGTGGAGGCTTTCTGAAAAGCTTCACGTGGGCATTGTCCCTTGATGAATAATTGGCTTGCCTCCAGTGTCTTCTAGTATATGAGCAATATGCATAGATTACTCACATTGCTCACACCGTTGGCTTGATCTTGAAATCCGCTTTGTTCTTCGATGCATGTGGCAATTCCAAAGCTCTTTAATAAAAAAATATATTTGTGGGGGGTCTTCCCCGCAAATATAATTGATAACACCTTATCAATATTCGGGTTGCATCAATATTCATATTCGCGTATCAATATTCGGGGAGGTCCTCCGCGCCTGAAAAATTGATAGCAATATCAATTCAAGTATATGGCCTATATCAATAGGCTGTCCATGCCCAGCAATGTCCATATGTTCATCGTCAGACAAATGAGAGTCATATTTTTTATCACATTCTTTCTTTATTTCTATGACTATTTCTTGTCTTAATTCTTTTAATATTTCTTCTTTCAATTCTATTTTCAATTCTTCTTTCCAAACTTTTGATGTATCTTCCCATTTTTCTTCTATTTTCATATCTATATATTCTCCATCCAAAGGATCCACTCCTTTGACGGGGCATTCTTTATATGTTTTATATTTTGGAGAAATATCTTCTTTTTCATATTTAGAGCTTGACTCTTCTATTTTCAAATTCCTGAGAACTGCTGTTGCCGGATTGGCATTATTTATTCTGTTGACCTTCTGGATATATTCTTTGGCTGATGGTTGTATATAATATTTGGGTCCTATGACAGCCTTTGCATTTTTTAGAGCTTCTTCTACACAAGCATAACTTTTCCAGTTTATGCTATCTCCATTTTTCTTTGCTATTAGATTTTCTATACTTATTTCTTCATATGAAGTATATATTCCTGGCTTTTTTCCTTCAAACAAGACATATAGCGTCTTGTGTTTTGGATATTTCATATTTTTTGCGGACGTTTGTCCTTTATTCATCATCTTTCCTTTATTTAGCATATTGAAATATTCGGCCAAACTATTCAGTATTGATAACATATATCCTTTATCATCTCTTTTGTTATTATATTGATTCCAGAAATTATCAAGTATGCATTCTTGAATTTCATCTAGAATGATATGCTTTTTAGGCCTGAAATTAAAAGTATTTGGCTCAAATATTTTCAGACTATTTTCAGCCCCAAAGTTGATTGCTTCAAACCCATGGGGGTGTAGTCCTCTCTTCATTTCTGTAAAATTGATGATCGAGGGAATATATCAGATACAATATTATTCATTAATATGCTCAAATATTACTTTATAACTATTCCTTCCTTTATATGCTCAAATATTACTTTATAACTATTCCTTCCTTTATTTCCGTGCTTCCAGCAGCACCATATTCTTCTTCTTTATTATCCTTTAGCTTATCTTTTAATATTTCAAGCTCTGCTTCTAGTATATTTATCCTATTTTCTATATTTCTAACCCTACTATATAATATTCTTTCTTCTGGTTCGAATTCTATTTTCTGTCTCCATATTTTATTTTTGGCTTTTAGACAGGAGGCACAGGCTTGTCTTAGGCATATGCTACATGTGGACCTATTATCTTGGCTTGGATAATATATGCAGAAAGCACATTTGATATTATAATCACCTTTCCCTTGAATCCAATCATGCTCACAATCTACTTGGTTCGTCATTTCTATTTTTAAACCTGCTAATTCATCTATTAGGTCTATCTCATCTTCACTTGAATCATATTCTTGACTCTCATTTTCTACTTCATCTGTTTTGATGATTGAATATATTGACTCATCATCTTTTATTTCATCATCACATACTAATATATTCTCATTAACACTATCTATAATTAAAGCTCTTTCTTTCTCTTCATATTTACTAGAGTATCTTTTCTGGTCTTTATTAGGGCAGGTTCTACTTAGGTGATCTGGAGAGTTACATATAAAACACCTGCATGTTTTATCATAAGTTTTTCTTTTATGTAAAAATGGAGCTCTATTATCTGACCTTCTTAAGAAAAATCTCTTCTTGGTTCTAAAATTTCTATTACCTCTCCTCTGCGATTTATAATATTTTTTATGCTTATACCTTTCTTCTCCATATGTTAATGGTATTTGAACAATATTATTACAGAAATTATAATCTGTTTTCTTCATAGATCTTTGAGCTTGTATACCTGTACATACCTTTCTTAGCTGTTTGAAGACAAATGTTATGGCTTGGGATATGTTTACAATATTTCGTGCTGATTCCTTTTTATATTCCTCAAATATTATTGACCCTAGAGGGTCAGGCAACTTATTAAAATATCTTTCTACTACCCCTACATTAAAGCCTTGCTTAGCGGTGGTAGCATTATATAAGTAATGCCGAGAGAATTCTTTTATGCCTTTCCAGCTTGTCAGCGTTAATTTTTCTATTTGTCTCAATCTTTCATTTTGTAAAGAGGTATGTCCTAATTCTGGATCTTCTGCTATGATCATATTTGAAATAACATTTGCAAAGTTATTTGGATTACTTCCTGCTCTTTTTAATTCTTGATATTGATTAGGGCACGTTTCTACCCATTGTTCCCATAGGACATTCACGGATTCTCCTAAAAATGTTTCAAGATATGTTATCATATCTTCAACCTTAGTGCCTATATTATGCTGGCTTTGTATATATTTTTGAACCATTAAACCTTTCCATATGCTAATTATATTCGGCCAATCTATCGGGTCATGGGCTGCTAAATTTAATATAGCACCATCATTCTTATAATTTTGAAATTGTACTGGCCTTTCAAAATCTCTTCTCTTAGTACCTATATATCTATATTGTCCAGGGATATATGTGGGTTGGTAGTCATCTTTTTCTGGGAGCCATTGTCCAGCTGATCTGGTAGGTCTCTCCCTTTCTTCATCTCTTTTTACTGAAGATTCCCCATATCCCTTTCTTCTTTTATTACTATTTTCTACTTCCATGGCTTCCATTGCATTATCTAGATTATGTAGTCCTACATCATCTAGTGAGTTATAAAAATCATTATTTTGTTCTGAATCATCATAATTTTTATCTTCTATCATCATTTCCTTCATTAGCTCTACTTCTTCTTCTTCCTCTTCGTAACTTTCTAGTAATAGCTTATTATTTATATCCCATAGCTCTTCTTCATCCACAATTTCATCTTTGTGGCTCTGAGCATTATTCTTATTTTCATCATTATTATCGGTGGTAACAATATTATTACTATTATTATTGTCTCTCTTTTCTCCTGATACTATAGTATTATTTATTATGCGAGGACTACTAGTGACTTGCTTTTTCTCGCTTTTTAGCCTTTTTAATCTAGCAATCTCTCTAATGAAAAATAATTCTCTTTCTCTTATTTTAGGCCAATCTGTTGTATAAGAATGACTATATTCCCATTCTTTGTGCTTTAATTTCTTTTCCCAATGTATAATTTCATCATCTATATTTGTTTTTTCCATGCATTCGGTTACACTTTTATTCTTATCATTGATAATATCTGTTTCTGACATAAAAGGTTTTGTGTCTTCTATGGATGCAGATTTATAATTCATAAATCTGATACTACTACTTCCTTCACAATTTTGATAACTTATGTAATTTTCAGGTTGCTTTAATTCCTTCTTTTCTATTAATTCACCTATCTTCCATTCCTCTCCTGCTCTTTCTTCAGAACTAATTGTAAGAGGATTCATAAATTGTATGCCTTTTGATTGCATGCTATCAATTACGTTATTTACATTTACTCTATATCTGGAACTACTTCTGTTAGTGAGCCATCCTATAAATTCTATGCTTACTAACAAATTTGTTACTTTAAAATCATCATATCCTTTAGTTTGGAAACCAAAACTCATTTTTTCAATAAATTCTTTTACAGGCATTATTAAATCTGGAGCAATGTATGTTATTAACCTATTTTCATTCATATCTCCTTCCAGAAAGCCTAATGCCGCTTTATCAATTGATTCCCATCTTCTATCTAATAGTGTTATTAATACCTTTGCTCCTAATTTCTTTCTTGTCATGCCTTTAATTCCTATGATATACATACCCTGATGAATATATTTATAACCACAATATCTTAATTCATTTTCAATATTCTTTCTCACAATTCGTAAATCTACTGGAGGCGTTAATATACTTAACTCTACTTCTCTAGATATTCTGTATAAACCACTCTTACTTTCAAACATACCCATGTGATATACTTGCTGCGGTTTTATTTTTCTTAGGGTATCTTTTTGATATCTTTCGAAGTCTTTTTGCAAATCTATAACTTCTTCTATACTATCAACATCATCAGCTTTGCATGATAATCTATGCTTCATTGCAAGAGGTTTTGAGTCTTGCCTAACTACTTGTAGGAATTTGTCTCTTCTGGAGACGCTATTAGGTACGTCCATTTTTCTGAGTTAATATTCCTTGATGAAGATACTATTCCGGATGAAGATAATATAATATCTTTGTTGCTTTGAACACAATTTAGCTTTTCTAAAACTTGAATTAAAAGTTGGAGGATTGTATTATTCTGTCTTATTATTATTTTGGACTCTTCTTTTGGTGAGTCGTGATCAGAAAATCCGACAGGGGGTGACAAGTATTTAGATACTTCGTTTAATGCTTGGCTATATTTGATGGAAATATGCCCTAGAGGCAATAATAAAGTTGTTATTATTTTATATTTCCTTGTTCATGATAAAGGTTTATTATTCATGCTAGAATTGTATTGACCGGAAACTTAAATACATGTATGAATACATAAACAAATACCGTGTCCCTAGTGAGCCTCTACTAGACTAGCTCGTAGATCAATGATGGTTATGGTTTCCTAACCATAGACATGAGTTGTCATTTGATAACGGGATCACATCATTAGGAGAATGATGTGATGGACAAGACCCATCCGTTAGCTTAGCATATGATCGTTCTGTTTATTGCTACTGCTTTCTTGAATGTCAAATACATGTTCCTCAGACCATGAGATCATGCAACTCCCGGATACCGGAGGAATACCTTGTGTGCTATCAAACGTCACAACGTAACTGGGTGATCATAAAGATGCTCTACAGGTATCTCCGAAGGTGTCCGTTGAGTTGGCATGGATCGAGACTGGGATTTGTCACTCCGTGTTTCGGAGAGGTATCTCTGGGCCCTCTCGGTAATGCACATCATAAGAAGCTTGCAAGCAAAGTGACTAAGGAGTTAGTTACGGGATGATGTATTACGGAACGAGTCAAGAGACTTGCCAGTAACGAGATTGAACTAGGTATGGAGATACCGACGATCGAATCTCGGGCAGGTAACAGACCGACGGACAAAGGGAATTACGTATGTTGTCATTGCGGTTCGACCGATAAGATCGTCGTGGAATATGTAGGAACCAATATGAGAATCCAGGTTCCGCTATTGGTTATTGACCGGAGAGGCGTCTCAGTCATGTCTACATCATTCCCGAACCTGTAGGGTCCGCACGCTTAACGTTCGTTGACGATATAGTGTTATATGAGTTATGTGAATTAGTAACCGAATATTGTTCGGAGTCCCGGATGAGATCCCGGACGTCACGAGGAGTCTCAGAATGGTCGAGAGGTAAAGATTTATATATGGGAAGTCATATTTTGGGTTCCGGAAAAAGGTGCAGTTTTTTTCGGTATTGTACCGGGAAGCTTCCAGAAGGTTCCGGAGGATTCCGGAGGGGTCCGGAAGTCCACAAGTGGGTCCACCACGTCCCAAGGGCTGGCATGGGCGAAGGGGAGGCGCCCTGGCCTTATTGGGCCAGGCGCATCAAGTCCTCAAAAGCCCACGCAGCTAGGGTAGGAAAAAGGGAGAGTCCTAGTAGGAATAGGATTGGACTTTGGAGTCCAAGTCCACGTGTGTACTATTCACGGTTACTGTTCACGTGGCACTATTCCTTCTACTCCAAGCCCCTACACATATATAAATAGAGGAGAGGGGGCGCCCCAAAGAAGACACAACATTGTCTTAGCCGTGTGCGGCGCCCCCCTCCACAGTTCCGTCCCTCGGTCATATATTTTCGCAGTGCTTGGGCGAAGCCCTGCGGAGATAGCATCACCATCACCGTCACCACGCCGTCGTGCTGCCGGAACTCATCCACTACCTCGCCGTCTTGCTGGATCAAGAAGTCGAGGACGTCACCGAGCTGAACGTGTGCTGGAGGTGCCGTACGTTCGGTACTCGGTCGGTTGGATCGTGAAGTTGTTCGACGACATCAACCGCGTTGTTCTAACGCTTCCGCTTACGGTCTACGAGGGTACGTAGACACACTCCCCCTCTCGTAGCTATGCATCTCCATGGATAGATCTTGCGTGTGCGTAGAAATTTTTTTGTTTTCTATGCAACGTTCCCCAACAATATTCACTCATAAAACTATGAGAGGATAAGAGTTTTTACCTCTTGTACCAACCTTTTTATTTCAGGAATGTCTTGTCTTGATTCGGAGTGTGGGAGCGAGTCTTTGTCTTTACTTAGGTAACGGCCTATTGTCAACACTTATTCTTTAATATAGTCGTTATTTTTGCAAATTATATTCTATCTTGCTTTTGCTTCTTCAAGCTTATGCAGAATGATATCTATTTTGCTATTTAACCCGGAGCGCTTGTCTGCGAGTTTTTAATTTTCTTTGAATAATCTTTCAAATTTTTGGTCAAGTATATATCTTGCCTTTTTCCTCAAGATATATAAAAGTTATATATCAAATCGACCACTATATTTAGCTGGCTATGAGAAGTATGCCAAATATGCTCTTCAGATGAATTTATTCTGCATCTTATATTAATATCCTTTTTAGTATTTATTACCTTACCTGCGCTAACTTCTAAATTTAAATATCTTAATCTTTCAATGATTATATCCTAGACCTGATACCAACTATAGCAATATTTATTTTTAAAATATTTATATATCTGCGATATTCAACGATATATATGCGGTGCTAATCAGTGTATGCGGTTAATATTCAGATTACTGTTCGCAAATATTTGCTTTACTATTCAATACTATTCAAATAATTGGTATTACTATTCAATACTATTTAAATAATATGCACTTGTCTGGCTATTAATTTGGCTGATATATGCTTATATGCAGGATCTATTAGCTGGTTGCCGAGACCAAATATACGACATGTTTGTGCTGCGGAGATTGTGAAGTCCTACTCGGTACTCATCATATTTATCATTATGTTGTATCAGATGTAACTAGTTACGTTCACTTGACGGTTTTAATTGCAAATTTATATGTTAAATTCTTATCGTCTTCCCAGGCAGTTCCACCCGAAGGGAACACTTCTTTACGGCCACAAGGTTCTCATTCAAACGCCACTCTGGGCTACACAGAAAACTACACACGCAGAGGTTTCTCCTATAAGATCCCTAGCATAAGAACTCTTCCCGTAAATTCATAAGTAAAAATATCAAGTGAAACCAGGAAACTATATCATTTCAACAACATAATTTACATATGGTTTTCCCTTTCGGGAAACCCCGAAGGGATTACACACAAACTTAAGAAATTATCTTAATATTCTTGGCGATCACAGCGCCTTCTTGGCTATACTACAAGTGGTGGTGGTACTAATCAACTAAACAAAGGAGCTGGCATTCGCACGAGAGCTTCACTCGTCTGGTGGTGTCTTCGTCTGTCTCTGGTTGTTCCTTCTGCTTGAGCCCATGTCTCCTTTTATAGCCGAGAGATGGCTGCGAGGGAAGCACCGGATAAGCTTCACCTCTTTATTTTAATATGCCATAGCTTCATGAGCTGGCTTCTAGACCATCGACGTGTATTTCTTCACGAGTTATTATTGCTTGCACACACTCGAGAGAGTGCCCGACAAGTAAATTCCTTCACTGCCTCTGGGCTTTCACGTGGAGGCTTTCTGAAAAGCTTCACGTGGGCATTGTCCCTTGATGAATAATTGGCTTGCCTACAGTGTCTTCTAGTATATGAGCAATATGCACAGATTACTCAGATTGCTCACACCGTTGGCTTGATCTTGAAATCCGCTTTGTTCTTCGATGCATGTGGCAATTCCAAAGCTCTTTAATAAAAAAAATTATATGTGGGGGGTCTTCCCCGCCAATATAATTGATAACACCTTATCAATAGCCGGTCAATTCTCCTAATATTAGGAGAATAGTTATTCTCCTAACACTTCTGAACTGCACGTTCAACGCAAGTGCACGTCATTGTTAAAGCAAGAGTGCTGCGGTATTGATGCGTGTGAACTTCCCGTCGCAAAAAACTGCACACAGCTTTTTCGGTACTGTTTTCGCTCCAGTTTTTAAACCGTTGTCGGAACGAGGCGTGTAATATACCATTGGAAAGCTATGGATTAGGCGCAACTTCGCCTTGTAATTTTTTTTTTGATATTCATCACGGTTTAAGAGCAGTTTCGAAAACAGTGCGACGCACGACGAGTGGCAGCGAGCGTATTTTCGCGATTTCTTCTAAACCGCTTGTCGGAATTAAGCAAATAATACGCCTTTGGAAAGATATCGTCGAGGCGCAACTTTTTCATATATATTATTCTTTCTAATTCCTTACGGTTTAAGAGCAGTTTCAAATTTACTAAATCGCGGAATTCAGTTTTTCAAAAAATTTACAATTTTTTGGTATTGTATTCGCTCCAGTTTTTTAACTGTTTGTCGAAACGAGGCGTGTAATACGCCGTTGGAAAGCTATGGACGAGGCGCAACTTTCATATGTAGGAATGTTTTTGAGATTCCTTACGGTTTTAAATTAATTTTAAAAATGGTGCGGCGGACGATGAGTGACAGCGACCGTTTTTTCATGAAATTTTTACAAACAGCTGGTCGGAATGATTCAAATGATACGCCGTTGGAAAGATATCGATGAGACGCAACTTTTTCATGTAGAACACTCTCTCGAATTTCTTACGGTTTAAGATCAGTTTTGATTTTACCGAAATGCGGACACTCTGTTTTTCGCGACACCAAAATCGTCGTGTGTACTGTATCAGACAAAAGAACGCACTGCTTCGGACTGATAACTGCACTGCATCAGACAGTCAAGTGAACTTCATGATTTCTTTTGTCGGACGTAAACTTTCTCGGACGAAGGAAATGGACTGCGCTTCACATCGGACGCAAATGAATCGCAACACTATCGAGAAGTGAAACACATTACTTTTTTGTCATTTTCATAACATTTTTCCTGCACACACGTTTGGAATAAGTGAACCGCGACACTATCGAAAGTGAACCGCGACACTACCGGAAGTGGACCGCAAGGGCTGAGCGAGTGAACTACATCTAATAAGAAGTGAGCTTCTTCGAGATGTTTTTGTTTCTGTTTACCGAGTGAACCACAGAGGAGTTTTATAGCGAACCGCATGAAAGAACAGAGTGAGCTTCAAAAATTATTCTTTTTGTCTTATCTCACTTTTTCTTTATTAATGAGATCAAATTTTGCAAAGACAAGACGAATGAACTGCTGCTCTCTACTGGACAGAGGAGTTTGCTGGCGAGGTACAACCGAGAGCGGACTGCAGCGCCACGCCGGGTGGACTGCGGCGTCCGCGCCGCACAAGGGGTGAGCTGCACTGCACTGCACGGGGGGCGGCCCAGTGAATGGCATGCGGCCGGCGAACCTCACGTTGTGGAATGGCGAACTTCACGATGCGTCAGGCTAGAGCTCCACTCCAGCTCGCTGCAGTACGACCACCAGTGGGAAGGAACACCACCACCAGGATTTAGACCATCTCTGGCGGCATATCCTGGATGCAAAAACAGATTTCTAATACACGGTGAACTACATAACAAAATTCAGTGAACTTAAACAAAAACTAAAAGAACTGCAGTAGTTGATTGCACATCCAAATCCAAAAAGAAAAGCAAAATGCCTTCTCTGAACTGCAGTAGCCAGCGGCCCGCTCGTGCTGGGGGCGTGCTGCGTGCACTCACGCACTGGATTGCATGGCGCCGAGGGGTGTGCTGCGCGCACCCACGCACTAGACTGCACGACGCCGCCGGGGGGGTGGGTGGGGTAGGGGGCGCTGATGATCTTGGATCCACCGGCGGCTCGACGGAGCAGATCGCAGGGCGCGCGGGGGGGAGATGCAGATCCGGCGAAGGGCCAGCGTGGGCGGCGGTGGGGAGGGGCTGCTAGGGGGGAGCATGGTGGCGGCGTGGCGACATGCAGGGGGTCGAGGAAGCCGCGGTGGCCCGCAGGCTCTGTGCATCCAGCGTTGGGGGATGGGGAAGGTGGCTAAGGCGGCAGTGGTTGGTGACACACCGGATCTCGCTGGATCCGGCAGGGCGGCGGCGGTAGGAGGTAGCCGGGTCGCCTCGGGGATGGTGAGCAGGGGGCGACGGCGCGCGTGTCCATGTGGGCGTCGGCGCGCGCGGATGCTGGTGGCCAGCGATGGCGCTGACTGCGCACGGGTTGGGAGGTAGGGGTGGCTGGACGGCGCAGGTAGCCGGGGTGGGGCGCGACCAGAAGGAGAAGGTGGGCGGAGGCGAGGAGTTGGGCGCGGGGAGGAAGAAGGTGGGTTTGGGTGGGTGGGTGCGGGGTCAGAGAGAGAGGTGAAGAAGGTGGGGGGTGGTGGGCTGCGGTTTTCTTTTTTGTTTTCATGTGGTTCGGGTCGGGGCGAGGGAAGAAGCTGTTAGCAGAATTAGAAAAGTGTTAGGTTAGGAGAATAAGACTCTTTTATATATATATATATATAGGAAAATGGCTCTGTACTCTTGAGAGTACGTACTCCCGCTCCTCATATACCACATAAATGAATCTTTTATACCTCATTATTATTTTTAATATACTTCACTAATAATTACTAGATACCTCAAAATGAGTTTCATGAAAAAATTCATGTGAGTCTACATATTTTTAAAGGTGTACGTATATGCTGATTTGTTTATATGTGAAAAAGGTATATTATAAAAAGTACGTCGCAAGTGATATTTTTTCAACAAAACTTGTATTGAGGTATCTTACAATATTTAGTGAAATATATTGAGAATGATAAAGAGGTATAATCAATGCGTATACAAGGTATATTAAGGATGGGAGTACATACACCCAGGAGTACAGAAAAGTAGGACTCCTCTTCCGTACTCCTAGGAGTATGTACTCCTATCCTTAGTGGATATGGTACTGCATTTTTTTTTGGATTGAACATGCAGATTAGCAAGAAAAGTGCTAAATTACGTTGCATGCACCTAACCTAACGCCTAGAATTTAGGAACGTTCGTACCTATTTAACTTTTGAACTAGTTAGTTGAAGTAGCCAACGTATTTTTTATTTCATTTTTCTTCCATGCAACACATGCTACCACCGAAAGTAGTATATATGATACTGATAGGAAGTATGTATGTCACGAAATTTAAAGGATATACCACCTTTTATCTAGAGTACGAAATTTAAAGGATATACCACCTTTTATCTAGAGTGAGTATATTGTATTTCATGAGGGATAGCATATACGTTACAGAGATGTACTTTTTTGTGAGGAAATATATATTTTATTTTGCTGAGAGGGGTATATACTACTATTTCTTCTTTTTGAACACGGTATATACTACTTTATTGTTGGAGAGTATATACCCTTTTTTTAACACAAAGAGTATATACCCTTACAGAGAGGTGCTTGTTCTACCTCACAAAAAAAATACTCTTTTCTTGCCAAGAAGGTAGTATACATATACTTTTTTTTGAGGTGGTATATACCATATTTCTTGCCAAGAAGGTATGTATACTATTTTTTGAGTGGTCGGATAAATACTTTAGTTTGCATAGAGGGTATATACAGCATTTTTGTGAATGAGTTTATAATAATTTTTTGTGACGGGTATATACCATATATTGTGCCGAGAGGGTTTACATGCTTTTCCTGTTAGTCATATACTTCTTTTATCTGTGAGTGAGTATGTACTTTATTTTACTGATATACGACAAACTTTTTAATCAGGTACATACTAGATTGCGTTTTGCTGACTGAATTTTTTTTTGTGAGCATATACGTACACATTTTTTTCATTCTATTGGAAAAGAAATTGTATTTTATATATGGACACATTACATCCCAGTTTTTAGGGTAGTATATATATACAATATTCAGAGTAGTACAGCGACTAAGTACACTAACTTTAAAACAACATTACCCTGGATAATGGAGTATATCCAGAAAGTAGACATCCACAAGAAGAGTATGTATCCATCAAATATTCATGTAAGTAAAATAGTGTGCCACCAGTGCGTATACTTTCCTATAAGAGTATAATGATTCGACGAAGTATCAGAATACATCTTCACCATGAGGCCATCGCCGGCCATCCATCACACGTCGATGTCATCGAGCAGCCATCCAGTGCATCTCATGAGAGGTCCTAGTTCCATGTTGTTGTTGATAACCGGCTCGGAGGCGATATTCGGTTGATCATTTAACTCGATCCATCCGTGAAACTGGAATATAAGGAACAGTGAGAAATATAAAGATCTGAAATGAAGTATGCATAAATGTCTACTTGAGCGAGGTGCATGAGAAAGTGGATGTCTGCATAGATGGGTACATGCCTATGTCGCCGAAGGGAGGTCTTCTGGAGTGCTGCCGCATAAATCACATGAGAAGATCTGTTATTGTGCAGAAAATAACGAATCATAAAAACACAGGGGAATTAACATATGATTAATGCCGTCCATCTGTGGTATATAGTGCTCCAGGAACATCAGTCGTACATATACACAAGAATGGATCTAGCTCAACTAAAAAATAGATCTAGCTTTGTATACTCTTGCCGCTGGATTCTTACTGATTAAGTTGGGGTAGCAGTGAGTAAACGATGACCCATATGCACCTCGGTGACGGGGATTGATGTATGTTGCCAGCGACCTACAGCGCAGAGAGACATGGAGGCTGTCGTCACGTTGCCCACTCTGATGGAGATGGTGTGCACCTGCTCGGTTGACATGCACACGCTAGTCGCCGACGACCGCTATAAGACTGAGCAGCAGAAATACATGCGTCGTTGTCGCCGACGGCGGCGGCGCAGAACGACGGAAATGAGAGTTTTTCTCGTAGTATCTGAACGATATGGTCTGCCTGCTACAAACACGGGATCAGTTCAACTGATTTTAGGATCCCGCGTGATTATCCAACGCAATTAACTAGATTAATCATTAAATGCTAAACGGGTTTGTTGCCTAACAGCGGCAGTTTAGAGAACCATGCGCGGCTCACACAGAGCAGGAGTACGTACTCCTAGGAGTATGGACCCATTTTCCTATATATATATATATATATATAGAAACTCTATTAATATCCCAGGGTGAAGAATAAGTAATTCTTCACCCAGCCCATCCACCGAGTCTGGATTCCACCGCTCAACCGGTGCTGATGTATTGTTCCGTTGACCCTACACCGCCGAAGTAAAAAAAACAATTAAACACACAGCCGAGGTAAACTAATTACGGTGAGTTGTAGGCAGTTTTTTTTCTTACTACGAAAATGCCACGGGTAATACATGGTGAATCCAAAAAAAAGCTACCCAACTTCCCTAATTATGCGCTGCGACTCCGAGCGGTTCGAATCTCGACGGCGATTAGCCAGCGGCCGGCCGGTGTGGTCGTCGCCGCGACCTTGCATCGACCGTGACTGCTTCATGTTCTTCGCCGGCCACGGCGGCGCGCCGCGGGCTACCACGGCGGCCAAGGATCCCCTGCTTCATGGTCACCGGCGCCCACAGCCGCCTCGTCAAGGACGGCACCCTCCGCGTCGGCCCCATCATCCACGACACATCACCTGCAACACCATCCAGAACCTCAGGTGAGCCAGTCAGCCCACACGCACACGATTTATATTTTCGTCACCCCTGTCGATATGCTTGCTGATATGGTCGCCGTAGTCCTCTAGGATGATTGGAACTGCTTGTTTCGATTGTTGGGGGTACTGACTGTTAGTTGCTGTGTCTCGAGCACTAGCGGTCTCAGCCTTGAAGGGATCTCGTGGCAGATTCGTGGATTGCAGTGCAAACCTTTCCCGATTCTCTATTGTTCATCTACTGCATCTATCTGGCTTAATTTTTTCATTAGAATCTATTTTTTATTTACATTTAAGTGTGAGTGCTGATTTCAAACTTTAATGCGCATCAAAACACCTTACTGCGGTGCCAATCTGGCCCTATAGATCTTACACGTCCCCCACCTTCCTCTCGATTGTTTCCATGTGTATAGTGGTAGCTATTTAAGCTTCCTTTTGATCCCACGGACAACATGTCACTATGCTTAGTGTCTTGATCGAAGAGCATAGCATTAAGCTATGGTGTCCACGTGCATCACAGATATATTGGTTTGAACTAAGGAATTTTCTATTAGTGCATACAGGAAAAAAAAGTTGTCTTTTTTTCTTCTGTACTTGTAAAAGCTTGTTATGTTTCTCTGATTCTTTCAGGTGTTTGCTTTTGCAAGTCAATCACTACATATGTTTTCAGGGATGAGATCAGATGTAGTGAACCAGAAATATCTTTAGCTCCAATTTAATTTCGTGTAGAACTTGTCTCGTATTTCTGAAATGAGCAATCTTATTTTTGAACTTGCAATTTGGGTACTGTCTAAATGTGATTTTTAACTTATTTTTCTTCTCAAAGTGTAAGCTTTGGTGTTACAGTGACTTTTTCTAACTTATGTACAAATATTTTCTATCTGCGTGTTGATATTTTGCTTGGTTCAGTTTTCCGGTCAATTAGTAGTAACTGGTAATACATATTCTTCATATTTAATTAGCTTTTCACATTTCATCCTATCTATGGTCAGGTAGCTGCCTATTTTGCATATATCAATTCCAAGGTATGAGATAGCTAACCGGGCTTGCTGCCTATATAACAACGTCCAGCTACATATGTACATATGAAAATTCAACTGGTGTATTTATATTTTATAATCGTTTGGCCGTACCAGCAGATGGTATCCTTCTGAGGCGTTCTCATACTGACTTAGCTTTACCACCTTATTGCCGAAGCAAAAGTGAAAAAAAATTCTTCACATGTAAAATAATCATTACAAAATAGTTATGTATCAAAATCTTTGGAATATTCTGTAGAAAGAGAAGATAGAATTGTCTGACATGTTAATTTGCTTTTCTTAGCAGGAGAGTTGGTAAAACTGTACTAATCAATTTGTAGGAAAATACTCCTTTCATTTAAAACATTAGGCATATAGTTTTTGTAATTTTACTTTTACATATGTTTTCTCTTGTATTCTCTCATTTCTATCCTCTCTTTCTCTCCAATATTTATTTATGGATGCTATGGTCATTTCTCTGAACATCTTTTTTGTTCTGTGCCCTGTTTAATCCCCATTCTTGATCAAACATAGCTTATAAAAAAAATAAAGGGTGACCTAGTTATTTTGTACACACAGTAATTTGTAGGTATTTGTGTTATGTGTGTATGTGGGTACTAGCGATTGCCGATGTGGTAGTTTGATAAATGAAGCTAGAAAACAGCTAGCGGTATCCAGCAAGGATAGGACAGGAGATGTCAAATTTATAAGTTTCCAAATGGCCGTCCAGAATGTGTAATAATCAAGATTGGCGAAATATTCAGTTGGCAGTACACATGTATCACAGCTCAAATATACCAAATACAAGTGAATTGCGTTTCTTGTTCTGACATCATTGCATTTCAAGATCATCTGTATTTATTTGTCTGCAATTACAACATTAGTCCGAATGGCAGCTGGATTTGGATTTATTGCTAGGCTTACTTTTGTTTTTGTGTCCTAAACAGGGTGAAGCTCGGCTAGAGAAGCCCTATAGTTTGCAAATATTCGTGGAGCTCTCACAGTGGCAGAGAGAGAGAGGAGCTACTCCAGCATTGCACGGCTGACAGCAAGTGACTAATGCCCTCATCTTGTTGTGTAAAGTAATGCAACTGGCGTTAACTTGTAGAGCACCATGTTGTTAGAATAGTTCTAAGGTCACCGTGTGATTTGGTTTACATTTTTGCTTGCTTGCCGGTGTACCAAACAAGATGCAAGATGGCATATAATGTATTTTTACATTGAATCATGGACGGTGCATTGGTGACATTTTCTTTAGAGTATGATGATCATCTTTGTTTTACATCGTCTCCCAACTTTATTTTGTTTTTATGTCGGCTTCAAAATTCCTACATTGGTGGTTGGCAAAATTAGTGGAGTAGTATATTTCTTCATGAGGTCGCAAAATTAGTGGAGTAGTATATTTCTTCATGAGGTCGCAAGATAACATGTACGTGCTGACTGACGTAAGATGGCGGTGAACAACGATGACCTGAGAAGCATCTCGGCCGAATCGGCTGGCCGACGATGGGGTGCAGGACAACGACCTGGAGAAGCATCTCATCTTGCTCTCCGTAGTCTATCCGCTCTCTATGGTCATTTCTCTGGCAGTTGACTTGAAGATTTCCTTGTTCAAAGAAAATCATTGATGATTGAGCAGACAAAATGACTTAGAGGGAGTGCGATAGAGCCCGTATGGATAGAGGTAATTTAAGTAGCTAGTCCGCTGTAAAATTACATAGTAGGCAAAACAAACTAGCTAAGACTACGTTGCATGGAAAAATAAAACTGAATGGGTTCGTCACATGCACGATGTAACTCACCTCCATTCATCTTGTAAAATTACCTCACAAGGCCTTCTGCTTACGGTGGTTTCAGAGGGACACGCTCGTTCCTCCAAGATGTAATTTTACCTCCCAGGACCTTTTTCTTTTGGTCCGCTTACTTGTGGTGTGCGTGGGGTGCATGGAGAGGCTGGGGTGAGGAATAACAATTCCTCATCCAGGGTGACGAATAGCGCGACCCTATAATATATAGATATTAAGTATACTAGTAATTTGTACGTGCTTTGCACGTCAGATCATTATGTGTAAACCATTAAAATAAAACTTTAAACATCTATGTTATTGTTAAATATATCACGTAATTCAAAAGAAGATTTCTATTTTCTAGTGGGAACTCCTCGAAACTTTTATATAATTCGCATCAACACAAAATAGTGTAACAACGTTCTTTATGAAGAATGGTTGAGCAAGGCCTTTGTTTTACTTTCAAAAAGAAATATTATTGACGTGTGTCATGAACTATAGTTTAGCATATTCAAACTTGAAATATAGGGGAAATAAGTTTTACGTAATTACTTTCCAGCTTTCCATTTTGCTCCTTTTACCACCATTAAGTCAGACTTTTTTTAAAAATATATATATTTCCTTTTTTGTCATAATCTCAAAAAAAAAATGACTGGTTTCATAATCTCTACTTCAGTCTTGTGTCCTCGAGATCACTCTGTTCAACTTATGACATTATTTTAAGAAAGTAAATAAAATTTTCAAGACGAAATTTTATATGGATGGTTTGGACATTTCTCTCTATTGTCATCAGTATTGACATACACTAGTGCAGAATCGGCCTATAGTGCCGGTTCGTAAGGGCCTTTAATCCCGGTTCAGGAACCGGCACTAAAGCCCCCCCCCCCCCTTAGTCCCGGTTCAACACGGCCCGGGACCAAAGGCCCACCACGTGGCACGAGCCGGCGCCGGGGGCTGGGGGACCTTTAGTCCCGGTTGGTAACACCAACCGGGACTAAAAGTATTTCATTTAATTCTGGGTTTATGAATTATGGTTTATTTTTCCTTTTAATTTTGTGTTTTCCATTTAATTCTTTTTCATTTCAAACATATTTTACGCTACTACATACTGTACACGTTATGCATATATATATAAATAGAATTTTTCGTAGAACCGATCATATATATATCATCGAATTTCTCGTACCACCATTCACATACACATATATATATACAATTTGGTATATACAATTTCTCTTACAATTTGCGGATCATTACATGCAGGCATTACAGCTTGTAATGGTATTCTCCTTTGGGATCTATGACCTGGTCGAGCAAAAATCTCGCTATTTCCTCTTGAATTGCTCGTATGCGATCCGTTGGTAGGAGCTTGCCCCGCATCTCCGACAGCTTTAAAGAACGAGATCAAGATGAATATATTAGTTGTGTGTATATATATTAGATCATGATAAAAAAATTATGGATAGTGTTCTGGCAAACGTACCCAAAGTTGTTTTCCAGATTTTTCCATTTCGGACGTCATCATGCGAATGGTCTCGCAAACGTAGTATGCGCATAAATTATTCCCCGGCGCCTGGCTCAGCCACTTTACGAGAATAAAATTCAATCAGATAATAATTAATCAAGCATGATAATGGTATTGAAACTAGAATTAATCAAGGTAGCTAGTACTCCCTCCGTCCGAAAAAGCTTGTCCCAAGCTTGTGCCTCAAATGGATGTATCTAGCACTAACTTCAATTCGAGAGACAAGCTTTTTCGGACGGAGGGAGTACTACTTAATTACCTTGGGTCGCACCCATTTCAGCTGTTGTTTCCATTCGCCGGTGACCTCTTTGATGAACTTTTGCCAAGCCCTGCCCGCCGGCAAAGAAAATGAATAAAGGAGTTATTAATTAGTTGATATCAGGAAATGAACTAAAGAGGCCGACATAGTGCGATAATGATTGAAATTACCTGTCGACCATCCCCTTCACGATTTCGTATTCGGATGGGTCTTTATATAGTGAGTCCAGTACTTGAACTTTTCCGTTGTCAACTTCAATGATTAACAAGATCCAGTGGAAACTGCATGCGCACATGTTTGTATAATTAAGCGGGCATGTGCATAACTCATCAACTACACTTATTAACATCCAGTAAGCAAAAATAGAATTTTTAGTACAAGATATAGTAACACTCACCCGAAGTTCTAAGGAAGTAGTATTTCTGGTTGGGTGTTTAGTCGCTTCAAAAACTCTAGCAAGCTGATCTCTGTGTCTTTTCTCGACTATTCAATTGACCATGTCTCTTGATTAATCGTATTTGGGTCAATGAACCCAATGCCATAGCGTCTAGCTTTTTTCATTTCATACATCTTCATTCTGCATAATACCACAGAAAAGAATATAGTGAGGATAATTACAGGTAATGAACGAGCACAGCTAGCTAGAGACTTAAATTACACAAAGAAATCACTTACAGACAATAGCAACTGACGATAGATTTGTCGAGTGCGTCTTGATTGAATAACTGAAACATCTCTTCAAACTCAACCCACAAATCTTTTGCATGGAAGTAATGCTCTTCCTTGACTTTCACAATGAGGGACTCTCGATCGGTCTTTGCTGCTTCTATCATGTACCACTTATGCAAATTGTACATTCTCGTTGGTAGAAGCGGGACCTGCTCAGGCTTGACCAGAGGTTGGCCGCGGACATATTTCCATCTTAGTTCCTCCTCTTTAAACACGGGGAGTTCCTCGGTGCCTAGGAGTTGTTCAACAGTGAGACCGGCCTCTTTAGACTGCCTTTTATGATCGTCGGTTATTACCAGCTGATGGGCGGTACTCACATGTGTTTGTATGATGAGCGGGGGGGTCGATTTCACTGCCTGTTCTCCCAGCAGGGGAACAGTTTTCCCGCTTTTTTTGCCAACTGCTTGGCTCGAGCTCGAGCTCGACTCCTTCTTTTGTTGTGCCTGATATAACTTCTTGATACAGCGCTCATAGTCTGAGTCCGTATGCTTGACAGCCGGTTGAGCATTATCAATAAAGTGTTGTATGACATCCTCACATACTTTCTCCTTTGGCGGCGGGGGCGGTTTCGGTCCAAAATGGGCCTTCAATTGGGCAGCCACTTCGGCTTTGGTTTCCTCCTCAGTCAGGTGATAAGGCAATTTCGGAAGAGGCTTGAGGCTTGGACCATATTTGTATTTCTTGCCTGTTGTACCGCAAGCCGCCGTAGTTGCGGCGCCTATCTTCCACTGTTGCCTAGGCGGCGGAGCCCACTGAGACGGCGGAGACGGCTGACGCGGTGCCGGACTTGGAGGAGGAGGAGTCGCCTGACGCGGTGCCGGCGGAGAAGGCTGACGCGGTGCCGGGCTTGGAAGAGGAGGAGTCGGCTGACGCGGTGCCGGCGGAGGAGTCGACTGACGCGGCGGCGGACTTGGAGGAGCAGGAGTCGGCTGACGCGGTGGCGGACTTGTTGCAGCAGGAGTCGGTGGCCTTGGAAAGACGATGCAATCCTTTTTCCATAGAATGATACGATGTATGGCCTCTCCCAGTGTGCCCTCCTCGTCACCACCAGGAATGTCAAGCTGTAGCTCGTAATATCCTGACATCACTTCATCAACCCCGACACGAGCATAGCCAGCTGGAATCGGATTGCAATGGAAGGTTGCTTCAGGGGGATTTGTTAAAGCATAGCCGTCCGCCACGTTCATGGGTAGGTTCTTCACTTTCATGTGTAGCTCACAAGTAGTCCTATCTTTGATATCATCCACAGGGTATCTAGCCAGCAGTGCATCATCGGCCGGGGTGGAACCCACGCTGCTTCTCGGCATAGATGGGACGGTGCTATCCAATGCTGGATCGATCTGCTCCTGCTGCCGCTGAGACGCCCTTTCCTGGCTAAGTGAGTCGATCTGCTCCTGCTGCCGCCTGAAAGCGCGTTCCAACTCCAAGTGCCTTGATTCTAGGCCTTGAAGGCGGAGTGCTTCCTCCTTCCTCTTCTCCTCCTCCAGCTTCCTCTTCTGCTCCTCCTGCTGCTTCTTTCTCGCACGGCTTCTGTAATCGGCGTTCCAATCCGCAAACCCCTCAAACCACGGAACAACGCCTTTGCCTCGTGTTCTTCCCGGGTGTTCAGGATTCTTCAGGGCGCGCGTAAGCTCGTCGTTCTCTCTGTTGGGCGTGAACACCCCCGTTCGAGCTTCTTCTATTGCAACAAGTAAATCGTCCTGAGCTTTTTTAATACTTGCCCGCTCCATAATCAGCCCTGTCTCTGGGTCCAACTTCCCCCCATGCGCATAAAACCAAGTCCTGCACCTGGGGGGCCAGTCCAATGTAACTGGAGTGACCCCTGCATCCATCATCTTTTGCTCAGCGAGATCCCACTTAGGCAGGGCCACCTGGTAGCCACCTGGCCCCAGAGTATGGTGCCACTTCTTTTTTGCAGCATTAATCTTGTTTTGTCTCGACCGTTCCTGACCTAGTTCCGATTCCTTGAACATCACGAAAGCGTCCCAGTGACCTCTTGCCTTCTCCAGTGTTCCATTGAATTCTGGAGTCTGCTTTCCTGCTCTGACGTACGCGGCCCATATATTTTTCTTGTGGTTGTTGAATGCTATCGCCATCTTCTTAAGAGCACTCTTCCTGACTTTCGCCAGATCTGCATCTGTCAAATGATCTGGTAGGGTGAAATGTGACATGAGCGATTCCCAAAGCAGATCTTTTGCTCTTTCGTCGACAAAAGTAACTCCTGGATCTTCCTTTGCTGGCTTTTTCCATTCTTGAACGGAGATCGGGATTTGGTCCCTGACAATAACTCCGCATTGACGAGTGAACTTGGTCGCATTCTTCTTAGGTTCAAGCGGCTCGCCATTTGATTTCATGGCATCGATGTTGTACTTTACGCCAGCCTGCAACCTTTTGGCCGGGCCTCGAACTGCCCTGCCGCTTGTAGAAGATTTGCTCGATCCGGAGGGCTAAAAGAAGAAAGATCGATTCGTTAATATATACAAATCAATTAATACATGTAATGATCACCGGATGGCTTATATAATAAATATACCTCGTTGGTCTTTGTTATTTGAAGAACATTTCCTTCGTCATCATTGTTGTCGCCTTCATCTATTCATTCGCCTTCATCAAACATCATACCCTCACCTGTAGTGTTCAGATATTGCGAGCCGTCATCATGATCATCTGGGCTCGGGGAGCGTATGATGTCGAACAGAGCCTCTTCTCCTTCTCTGCCGGTATTGTCCATAGCTTTTATTTAACTAATCCAGAAGAAAGATAAAAAAAATTTAGTATTCAAATTAGAATGCATGCAATCAATAAGGAAAAACTGAATCATAGTAGATAATATGCATCTCGAATAATCCAGATAATATGCATCATCGAATATAATCTCGAATACATCGTCTCGAATATTATCGAATAATATAATCTCGAATACATCGTCTCGAATATAATCTCGAATCCATCTCGAGTATTATCACTAATACATCTCGAATATTATCATATATATAACATCACTAGCTAATACAGATCGAATATTATCGAAGAATCTAGTTCACTCGCGGTTCCTGAGGCACGGGCGGTGGACACCCAAAGAGAAGGAACCATCACAGGATCATAGCTCGGGTGAGATCCCTGAAGAACCTGCCAGGTATTGGAGAACCTGACGTCCAACGCATCCATGTAGCGACGGACGTGCTCGTCGTCCTCCCTGATACGGCGACGTACCACCTCCGGCGGGGCCGGCTGCCTCCGCACCGAAAGTGGCCCACGCGAACGCCACCAAAGAAGCTCCGGGTCGACGACGGGACCCGGGGCCGGGTTCCTCACCAAGCTGCGCGCCCCTGAATGTAGCACCTCCCAGTGCCAGCCCGGCGGAGCCTAGTCCCGAAAGTGGTGCCTCTGAAGCAGGACGTCGTCGCGAACGAGTCGACGACGAGGATGCAGGCCGGGCATCGTTGACGTCGAGAACAAATTCTTATGAAAAAAAATTCCTATATATGCAATGTCATTTTATTAGGAAATTTTGAGCAAAATATCCTCTTTTCAATTATAATGTCCCATTCCTAGGTTATAACTACCCTAATAATATTCCTTTCTCAAAAAATTCCGAAACTTTTCCCACTTATATATAGTCCTTCTAACAAATATATATATGGTCAACTTTTTCCTATGCAACTTTTTTATATGCAAATTTTTTCTATACTATGATATACAACATTATATAAAATTAAAAAACAGAAAAAGAAACACTAATTAAGCATACTTCTATACATCCATTAAAAAACAGAAAAACAACATTATATAAAAAAAATTATATACTAATTAAACACTAATTATATCCATCTAACATGCATTCATACATACATATATACTAGTGAAAAAATAATCATCTAAAACAACTAAAACATCTAAATAAAACATCAAACATTCATGCATACATGTATAAAAAAACTAGTGAAAAAAAAATCGCCGGAGGGGGCGGCTGCGCGAGCTCACAGCGGACGAACGGCGGCGTCGAGGTGCAGGGGCGCGGACGGACGGCGACGGTGAGGTGTGTAGGGGCGCGGCGGCCACGACATCGAGGTGCGGCAGAGGCGCGGACGGACGGCGGCGTCGAGGTGCGGTAGGGGCGCGGACGGACGGATGGCGACGTCGAGGGGCAGGGGCGCGCAGACGGACGGCGATGGCAAGCTCCGGCAGCCTGGCGGCGTGGTGGTACGTTCGGCGTCGTCGAGAAGAAAGGCAGATTTGGGGAAAAATTCGTAAGTGTTGTATATATAGGAGGCACCTTTAGTCCCGGTTGGAGCCACCAACCGGGACTAAAGGGTGAAATTTGGCCAGGCAGAGCGGCGGGAAGACAAGCCTTTAGTCGCGGTTGGTGGCTCCAACCGCGACTAAAGGGGGGTCTGTAGTCGCGGTTGGAGCCACCAACCGCGACTAAAGATGGTGTGCCAGGCGAGGGGCGCGGTGGATGTTTAGTCCCACCTCGCTAGTTGAGAGGAGCTCGCACCGGTTTATAAGCCCCGCCGCCGCTACCGTGTCGAGCTCCTCTCTAATGCAGGCCTTCTGGGCCTACCGCACATGTGCCGCCCAGTGGGGCCTACTGGGCCGTACGGGCCTGCATCCTGGCCCAACTAGAGGTTGGGTTTCTAGTCGTATGCAGGCCGTGGCGGCCCAATAGGCGGGCTTATTTATTTATTTATTTATTTTTCTGTTTTTTTTGTTTTCTGCTTTATTTATTTTCTTTTGTTTCTGAGTTGTTTTTTGCTTTATTTAGAGTTTCTTTGTGAATCTTTTTGCTTTAGGTAAAAAAAATTTATAAACTTTCTGTTAGTGCCAGTAGTTTTCAAATTTGAATAGTTTAAATTTGAATTATTTGAAATTTGTGTGAATCACTAGTTTGTGAATAACTTTACTTTAAAAATAGATTTTTCAGTGATTCTTTTTTTTGCTGTTTAATATTAGTGTGTTTTATCATTATATTCAATTTGGTAATTCTTAGGTTATTTAAAAAAATGAAATGCCTTTGTAACAGACGAGTTTTCGCCAGAAAGCCTGATACTTCGAAAGAGATTGTCCAGTTTGTACACGAAGTGCATCCAGATTTTTCCGTAACTCTCTCAACTTTTTAGCACATGCTATGTGGGTGAAATGATGATACCATGCCAACTTTCAACCTTTCAGAGTTCATTTGTAGTGCTTTTTAATTTCAGGGTCATTTAGCTCAAAAAAATCAGTAAATGCATGAAAAATAGCAAATGAAGTCAGAAAGGGTTGAAAATTGATGACGTGGCTTCGAATGGTGCATACTGAACGCACAAAAAGTCTGGAGTTGAAATAAGTTTTAAAAAATGAAATGCCTTTGTAACAGATGAGTTTTCGTCTGAAACCCTGATACTTCGAAAGAGATTGTCCATTTTGTACACGAAGTGCATCCAGTTTTTGCCGTAACCCTCTCAACTTTTTAGCACATGCTATGTGGGTGAAATGATGATACCATGCCAAGTTTCAACCTTTCCAGAGTTCATTTGTTGTGCTTTTCAATTTCAGGGTCATTTAGCTCAAAAAAAATCAATAAATGCATGAAAAATAACGTTCCTTCGTGTTTCAAATGCCAAAACACATATATATACCCTAACTATTACAAAGATTCCCTCCGGTTTGTCCGAAGTGGGACTTTCCAGATATATAAGTCCGGAAACTCACTAGAGAAGAAAGTGATGACGGTGAAGCCGGTCACATCCCAGAGTGGGATATTGGGGTATAAAACTTTTTCTTCGCGTGTGTCCCTTTGCGCCGTAACCATGGACAATCTTCATCGTTTAACTTGATGCTCGGGTCAGCATTCACTGTGAAGGGAGCAATTTCATGAAACTTTTCATAATCTTCTGACATGTCTGTCTTGTCCTCCACTCCCACGATGTTTCTTTTCCCTGAAAGAACTATGTGGCGCTTTGGCTCATCGTATGATGTATTCGCTTCCTTATCTTTTCTTTTTCTCGGCTTGGTAGACATGTCCTTCACATAGAAAACCTGCGCCACATCATTGGCTAGGACGAATGGTTCGTCTGCGTAACCAAGATTGTTGAGATCCACTGTTGTCATTCCGTACTGCGGGTCTTCCTTTACCCCGCCTCCTGTCAGATTGACCCATTTGCACCGAAACAAAGGGACCTTCAAACCACGTCCATAGTCAAGTTCCCATATCTCCTCTATGTAACCATAATATGTGTCCTTTGGCCTATTGGTGTTTGCTGCATCAAAGCGGGCACCACTGTTTTGGTTGGTGCTCTTTTTATCTTGGGCGATCATGTAAAATGTATTCCCATTTATCTCGTACCCTTTGAAAGTCAATATAGTCGAAGATGGTAACTTGGACAGCAAGTACAGCTCATCTGCAACAGTGTCGTCATGCATGAGACGTGTCTGCAACCAACCGGCGAAAGTCCCCGTTTGTTCATGTGTAATCCAGTCGCCAGACTGCTCCGGGTGTTTGGAGCGTAGAATATTCTTGTGTTCCTCGATATACGGAGCCACCAAGGCAGAACTTCGTAGAACTGTGTAGTGTGCTTGCGCCCAAGAATGCCCGTCATGGCATATTACTGAATTAATTCCTAGCGTGCCTTTTCCACCCAGTCTGCCCTCATGCCGCGATTCAGGAACACCAATCGGCTTAAGGTCAGGAATAAAGTCAACACAAAACTCAATGACCTCCTCTGTTTCATGGCCCTTGGAGATGCTTCCTTCTGGCCTAGCACGGTTATGAACATATTTCTTTAAGACTCCCATAAACCTTTCAAAGGGGAACATATTGTGTAGAAATGCAGGACCCAGAATAGCAATCTCTTCGACTAGGTGAACTAGGACGTGCGTCATGATATTGAAGAAGGATGGTGGGAACACCAACTCGAAACTGACAAGACATTGCACCAAATCATTCTCTAACCTTGGTATGATTTCTGGATCGATTACCTTCTGAGAGATTGCATTGAGGAATGCACATAGCTTCACAATGGCTAATCAAACGTTTTCCGGTAGTAGCCCCCTCAATGCAACCGGAAGCAGTTGCGTCATAATCACGTGGTAGTCATGAGACTTTAGGTTCTGGAACTTTTTCTCTGCCATATTTATTATTCCCTTTATATTCGACGAGAAGCCAGACGGGACCTTCATACTGAGCAGGCATTCGAAGAAGATTTCCTTCTCTTCTTTGGTAAGAGCGTAGCTGGCATGACCCTGATACTGCTTTGGATCCATGACATCTTTTCCGTGCATACGTTGCTGGTCCTCCCGTGCCTCCGGTGTATCTTTTGTCTTCCCATACACGCCCAAGAAGCCTAGTAGGTTCATGCAAAGATTCTTCGTCACGTGCATCACGTCGATTGCAGAGCGGACCTCTAGGTCTTTCCAATAGGGTAGGTCCCAAAATATAGATTTCTTCTTCCACATGGGTGCGCGTCCGTCAGCGTCATTCGGAACAGATTGTCCGCCAGGACCCTTTCCAAAGATTACTTTTAAATCCTTGACCATATCAAGTATATCATCACCAGTACGGTGGAGAGGCTTCTTCCGGTGATCTGTCTCACCTTTGAAATGCTTGCCTTTCTTTCTTACGGGATGCCTGCTCGGAAGAAATCGACGATGTCCCAGGTACACATTCTTCTTACATTTATCCAAATATATACTGTCGGTATCATCTAAACAGTGCGTGCATGCGTGGTATCCCTTGTTTGTCTGTCCTGAAAGTTTACTGAGAGCAGGCCAATCATTGATGGTTACAAACAGCAACGCTCGCAGGTCAAATTCCTGCTGTTTGTGCTCATCCCACGCACGTACACCTTCTATACTCCACAGCTCTAAAAGTTCTTCAACTAATGGCCTTAGGTACACATCAATGTCGTTACCGGGTTGCTTGGGGCCTTGGATGAGCACTGGCATCATAATGAACTTCCGCTTCATGCACAACCAAGGAGGAAGGTTATAGATACATAGAGTCATAGGCCATGTGCTATGATTGCTGCTCTGCTCCCCAAAAGGATTAATGCCATCTGCACTTAAACCAAACCATACGTTCCTTGCGTCATCTGCAAAGTCCTTCCACTTTCTCTCGATTTTTCTCCACTGCGATCCGTCAGCGGGTACTCTCAACTTCCCGTCTTTCTTACGGTCTTCTTTGTGCCATCGCATCAACTTGGCATGCTATTTGTTTTGGAACAAACGTTTTAACCGTGGTATTATAGGAGCATACCACATCACCTTGGCAGGAATCTTCTTCCTGGGGCGCTCGCCCTCAACATCACCAGGGTCATCGTGGCTGATCTTATAGCGCAATGCACAGCATACCGGGCATGCATTCAAATCCTCGTACTCACCGCGGTAGAGGATGCAGTCATTAGGGCATGCATGTATGTTCTGCACCTCTAATCCTAGAGGGCAGACAGCCTTCTTTGCTTCGTACGTACTGTCGGGCAATTCGTTGTCCTTTGGAAGCTTCTTCTTTAACATTATCAGCAACTTTTCAAATCCCTTGTCAGATACACCATTCTCTGCCTTCCATTGCAGCAATTCCAGTGTGGTACCCAGCTTTTTCTTGTCATCTTCGCAATTTGGGTACAACAATTTCTTGTGATCCTCTAACATGCGCTGCAACTTCAGCTTCTCCTTTTCACTTGCGCAGTTTCTCTTTGCATCGGCAATGGCCCGACCAAGATCATCAGTGGGCTCATCTGATGCCTCTTCTTCAGTTTCTTCCTGCATTGCCGGCTCAGCTTCTTCCCCCATTGTTGTACCATCGTATTCAGGGAACCCATGGCCAGGATAGCTGTCGTCATCGTCTTCTTCTTCATTCTCTTCCATTAGGACCCCTCTTTCTCCGTGCTTGGTCCAACAGTTATAGCCGGACATGAAACCGGACTCAAACAGGTGGACGTGAATGGTTCTTGAGTTAGAGTAATTTCGATCATTCTTACAGCCAGCACATGGACAATACATAAAACCATCCGCCCGCTTGTTTGCCTCAGCCGCAACCAGAAAAGTACGCACGCCATTAATGAACTGGGGAGAGCATCGGTCATCGTACATCCATTGCCGGCTCATCTTCATTACACAACACCGAAAAGACCAAATTAATACAAGTTCATACACACTTGTTCTCATAAAACAACGTACAAACTCTCTAGCTAAAGCATTTAAATGCAACAACAAATGCGATCAAGATCGCAACTAAGGTAACAATTGATCCTACAGCATAGTGATACCAAGCCTCACTATCAATGGCATATTTTTTAAATTTTCTAATCTTCAAGCGCATTGCATCCATCTTGATCTTGTGATCATCGACGACATCGGCAACATACAACTCCAGTTTCATCTTCTCTTCTTCAATTCTTTTCAATTTTTCTTTCAAATACTCGTTTTCTTTTTCAACTAAATTTAACTTCTCGACAAGAGGGTCGGTTGCAATTTCCGGTTCACATACCTCCTAGATAAAAATATCTATGTCAACTTGATGGGCATAATTGTCATAAACACGAAATGCAACAAATAGTTATAAAAGAGAATATACCACATACGAATCATAAACCGGACGAGGGCCCACGGGGACGGATATCAAAACCATGCCACTATGTATAACAAACAACGTACGGGTAAGAAAATTATACAAGTAACTATCTAAATCACACAAACATGATTTTCTTTTTATAAAAAGGATAAGAACAAGAGGCTCACCAAGGTGGTGCCGGCGACGGGACGGTGCGGGCGATCGACGGTGGTTAGGACGGGGACGGGAAGGCACTAAGTAAACCACACCTACACATCCAAACTAAGAAGTTAATTTGATCTCAAATTGCATATAAATCAAATAAACTACCACATATAAATACTCCCAAACTAAAACCCACAAATCACTATACTTATAGAGCATTGCAAGAGCTAATCTAGCAATGAGAGATGAAAGGACAAAGTTGCTAACCTTTGTGAACACTTGGATGGATGGGGTGCCTCCAAATCTTGACAAATTTTGGCAAAAATGGAGGATGAGCTCGAGGAAGAGGGGAAGAACAGAGAGGAGAGGAAAGGGGAAGAACAGAGAGCTAGGGCTGGATGAAGGGTTTATATAGGAGCATCTTTAGTCCCGGTTCGTTACACAAACCGGGACTAAAGGTGAGCCTCTAGTACCGGTTCGTGACACGAATCGGGACTAAAGGTGATCGTGGGGCCCCAGCCTGACACCAGCCTGCCACCACCCCTTTAGTCCCGGTTCGTGTCACGAACCGGTACTAGAGGTTCAACACGAACCGGGACTAATGATGCCTGCCCCCCTAGCCGTTGGAACCGGGACTAATGGTCACATTAGTACCGGTCCGTTTCCAAACCGGGACTAATGGGGCTCACGTAAAGTCCTTTTTCTACTAGTGATATACTCTTTCGTATGGAGTAAAAAGGCAGAAATGCTTCCGTGGATGCATTCAAAGGGTAAACTGCTATGGAGTAGTATATTGTACTGCTAACCTGCAAAAAAAGTAGTATACTGTACTACTGTAGGTTGCCAGCCTCGATATGCATACTGTATCGAGATACTTCTATCCTGTATTGGAATTCACAACGTCACCAGTTCACAACATGTAGCTGGGTCCTCATGTGAAAGTTCTGAAGCAAAAGCCTTGGCGACAGGTGGACAGTAGTAACTTGCTACAGCTACACAATCCTGCTCCCTCTCCTTGCCTACGTGAGTTGAGGCCTTGTAGTCCTGTGCCTGCATCTCGCCCTATACAATTAATAATTCAGGTGGGCCGAGATTTCTCTAGAGTAAAGTACGACCACATAGCCAACACTGTTGATGCGAATCCCTTCTCTCCAGGCCATTGGATTTACACACATCAACGGCTGAAATTGCTTCTTAGGCTTAGGGTTCAAATTTTCAAAACTCGTACACTATATAGTAGTATAGATATAGATAAATGGTGTTGGCCCTACACATTTGGACATATGCCAATGTATGTATAAAATGTAATATGGTGGATTGCATATATATTGTGCATGTGTATAACTTCGTGTTGTACTGCATCAGGGGCTACACTGCTTGCAGGTTGCGAGCAGTGCAGCCCCAAGTTGCATAATACATAAATTGTCATCATTGATTGACCGTAGACTTCCGGTCAGTCAGGGATGAACTTCTGGGTTGCTTCCTCAAAATCATCACTGATTGGCCAGGCGGTCAGTGATTTCACGGAATCAATGACCGGCCAACTATTCCGTCACAGATGAACTAATCATTAGTGATGGGCCAGGGCACATCAGTGATGACTACTTTCGGTCGGTTAGTGCTAACTGGATATGCAGTAGTGTGACATGATTCAAGGAGACTGGTTGCACCGGCAAAATTCATTTTTTTTAGATTAGCTAAATTCATTCTTAGTACATACATGGGTTCTTGCTAACATACAGTCTTTTTTAATAAAAAGAAACGCTTCTATAAATTCAATAAATAAGTGTGGGTGTTTAGGTAAATTTAACATTTCTTTTCTTATAAAGACTGACTATAGTAAAGTCATGACCTCCTAGGAGAAAGTCTTCACAACAAGGAATTGCCGTTTTCGAATATATAACAATGAAAAGCAAAAGGGAAACTCTTATGCCATATCGATCTTTATTATAGTCTCACATCAACGGATACATCAATAGTATTGCTCTCGAGAGCAATAACACGCTTTCCAAATAAAATTTCAGAAAATAAACATGCTACTATGAGGATATTAAAATTCAAGGTAGAAAATAAATATGAGATGCAAAGATACCACGGCCACCTTCCCAAGAGCTTAGAACAAGTTAGGGGAATGTCTTATACCACTTGTTTAATCTTTTGTAGGTGGACGTGGTGGTGCCGAGATTATGACTTAGAGACAAATACATGAACGTAGGAAGATACACACACTAAACTACCCATGGATTTATGATGTATCTGCAACAAAATCTTGTATCACAGTTCGTACTGCAACTGGAATTCTCACCGAGTGGGCACTTCCATCTGACCTCCATGTCAAGCTCCCAAAGGCGTACCCACCTTGCACCCTCTGCCTTGTGGTGAAAGCCACCACGAACGTTATACTTCTGCTACCACCTCTGGTGAAATTAATCATAGATGGCTTCACGGCTATTGCTACGCCAGCTGGAGCCTCAACCACCACTCGGTAGGTTGCTTCCAATGGCCCGACGTTCTTGACAGTGCGTCGGACCGTGACATAGTCCTTGAGGTTTGGCACGGCAATTGACGGGAGGTTGAGGTTGCGCTGGTTTATCTCGCAGTCGTCTTGCCATGATCCATTTTGGGTGCAGTTGACAAACTTGATGTAGTCTCTTGCATCCACGTCGTAGACCAATCCAGGGTCAGCGGCCCTGTCCGGGTCAATGTTGCCACCACCGAAGTCGAAGGGGTCAGCAAGCTTCCTTGGGGCGCCCTCTGCTTGGATCGGCATACCAAAATGATCAACGAGCAAAGCTGCAGCAATAACTCATATCCCCAGAAAGTGGTGGTCGAGTTAGCCCTATACAGAATGTGATGTGTTGATTTTTTTTGACCGAATTAATATTTTCCATGGATGAGTGCCCATATACCTGTAGTGACGATAGCAGACTTGAGCATGGCAGGCGACCAGTCGGGGTGAACTGACTTGAGCAGCCCGGTGACAGCCGAGACATGAGGACATGCCATAGACGTCCCAGACATTAACATGTAGGAGCCTCTCATGGCTGCCACGATGCTGACTCCTGGTGCAGCTACGTCAGGCTGCAGTTCGAGCATGCATTAAAGATTCAAGTCATAGCTAGTGCTGAAACAATCAGAGAGGGTAGGTAGCTAACGGAAAAAAATCCTATACGACCAGGTCGTACGTGCCTAAACGGGAGACCCACCTCCGCACGTGACACCTGTCAAAAGCGAATCTCAAAGCAGCAGCCCTTCTTCCCATCGTTTCGCTTTGTCAAATCTCGTTTCCAACTTCCAGCCAGCTCCGATTCCTACGTTCAGAAAAACCATCCCATCTCTTTACATCTCGCCGGCGACGGCGCAGCCCGCCGACGACAGCAAGGCTCTGCAGTCAGCAGTCTCTCCACCAGATCCTCCTCTGCCCACACCTAGCTCCTCCACGCCAACGGGGACAAGCAACTGGTAGGTGCCTGAGCTTGGGCGCCGACGAACATGGCCGTTTCCGACGGGAATGGACCACCACGAGCAGGGAAGTTGCCGCCGGCGTCAAGGAGTAGGGCCCTGAGTGGATGTGGCGACTAGATAGGGTGGGCATGCGAGATGGGCCGTCGACGAGCGTCGCCGTTGCCCACGAGGATGGAGCGAGCAGAGTTGGGGCCTTGCTGATGGCGCGTCGAGGAGTGCACCGGCGGCGAGGAGGTGAGCAGCCGGGCGGACCACACCGGCGGCTGTAGATTTTGGGGGCTACAGAAAATGAGATTTGGCAAAGGGAGTCGATGGGAAGAAGGGCTGTTTGCTTTGAGATTCGGTTTGACAGGTGTCACATGCGGAGGTGGGTCTCCCGTTTAGGCACGTACGACCTGGTCGTATAGGATTTTTTTCCGTAGCTAACGGTGTCACAAGTACGTCGCACAGTCTATTTGTCACAGCTAAAGATGAAATACCTTGAGTGTGCCCGGGAACAAGGGGCTCGGGCCTCTCGACGAGAACGAGGCGACCCTCGGCGCTGACACGCCAACCCCGACAACAGTCACCGCAGGCGAGACCTTCACCACCGGTTTGCTAGCATGACACAGGGCATCAAGGGTGAAGGAATTCTTTGAGAAGAAACCTAATAATTAATTAAATGCAGGTGTTCTTCTTCATCCTTTATGTGCAAGCCCATGTACCCTGTAATGCGCCAGTATGATAGGATTCTCTGCGCGATCTCGAAATCCACGAGCACGCAGGGCATGATGCTGTTGCACTCGTCCAGAGTGTCGAGTTCATTGTTGGCATGCTGTGCGAAGATTAATCCCTTGGCACCGGCGTCCATGGTATGGTAGATGGCTGTAAAGAGTTGTTCCCCAGGCGGCGCCGCCGGTGCGTAGCACATCACAATTTTACTGGTGACGTTTCTCGATGCTAGTGATGCCGCGCCGCAGCTACATACACACACAACAGTTTTAAGGTGAGAGAATATTTACTCAATCAAATGTGTCAAGTGACTTCTATATATAGTACTTCTTTACTTAATTACGCACCTTCCCCCATAAACAAGGTCCTCAAAGTCGTTGCTGGCCATAGATAGATTATAGCTAAGAGACTGCCCCTTAATGCATTTAAATTAAAGTAAGACAAAATTTCTTTGCAGGGTAATTAAGACAAATTTAAGAGTAAGTTATGGTAATGATCAGCACGTACCACAAGATTTTCTTTGTTCCCAAGAGATATTAGGGTCGGGAAAGCACGGTCAATTGTGCTAGCAGCCACCGTGGTCACCCATGGAACGTCATTCGACACCGTTTGTGGCACAGGGCCATCATTCCCCCCGGAGACCACGACGGAGATCCCTCGCAGCACAGCGTGCAACGTCCCTGGGATCTCATGGGCAGCCTCTCCCAACGAGAGAGACATGATGTCCACGCCATCGTATATGGCGTCATCGATGGCCGCGAGGATCGCCATGTCAGGGCAGCCCTTGTCCCCTAGCACACCTTGTAGATACCTAGATGCGCGTGTGGCGCTCCGCCACGTGCTGTGCCTGTGGCTAGGTTACCCCCGTAGCCCACACCACTCACCTGGCTACCCGCGATTATCGATGCTACGTGTGTGCCATGGCCATTTGAGTCCCTAGGCGACATGATATCTCTCTTAAGCACCACTGTCCTGATGCCGTGGCTGTACCACCGTGCCCCGATGATCTTTCGGTTGCATCTCGTGTGGTTGAACAACTGGCCAGACCGGCACGTACCTCTCCACCGTTTCGGTGTAGGTCACTAGTAGAAAACAGACCTTTCGTCCGCCCCTTTAGTCCCGGTTTGATTACGTCTCGGGACTAATGTGACCATTAGTCCCGGTTCCAACGGCTAGGAGCGGTCGGGGGCACGGGCATCATTAGTCCCGGTTCATTTTCTACCTATAGTCCTGGTTTGTGATACAAACCGGGAATAAAGGGGTGGTGGCCGGCTGGGGCCCCACGATCCCCTTTAGTCCCGGTTTGTATCACAAACCGGGACTAGAGGTTGACCTTTAGTCCCGGTTTGTGATACAAACCGGGACTAAAGGGGTGGTGGCAGGCTGGTGTCAGGCTGGGGCTTCACGAGCCCCTTTAGTCCCGGTTTGTATCACAAACCGGGACTAGAGGTGGACCTTAAGTCCCGGTTTGTATAACCAACCGGGACTAAAGACTTCCCTATATAAACCCTTCTTCTTCCAGCCCGAGCCCATTCTCTATGTTTTCCCCTTTCTCTCCTCTGTTCTTTCCCTTGCCCGAGCTCATCCTCCATTTTTGCCAAAGATTTGTCAAGATTTGAAGGCACCCCATCTATCCAAGTGTTCACAAAGGTTAGCAACTTTGTTCTCTCATCTCTCATTGCTAGATTAGCTCGTGCAATGCTCTATAAGTATAGTGATTTGTGGGTTTTAGTTTGGGAGTAATTATGTGGGAGTTTATTTGATTTATATGCAATTTGAGCACAAATTAACTTCTTAGTTTGCATATGTGTAGGTGTGGTTTACTTAGTGGCTTCCCGTCCCCGTCCTAACCACCGTCGATCGCCCGCACCGTCCCGTCGCCGGCACCACCTTGGTGAGCCTCTTGTTCTTATCCTTTTTATAAAAAAAATCTTATTTGTATGATTTAGATAGTTACTTGTATAATTTTCTTACTTGTATGATTGTTTGTTATACATAGTGCCATGACTTTGATATCCGTCCCCGTCGGCCCTCGTCCGGTTTATGATTCGGATGTGGTATATTCTCTTTTATAACTATTTGTTGCATTTCGTGTTTATGACAATTATGCCCATCAAGTTGACATAGATATTTTTATCTAGGAGGTATGTGAACCGGAAATTGCAACCGACCCTCTTGTCGAGAAGTTAAATTTAGTTGAAAAAGAAAACGAGTATTTGAAAGAAAAATTGAAAAGAATTGAAGAAGAGAAGATGAAATTGGAGTTGTATGTTGCCGATGTCGTCGATGATCACAAGATCAAGATTGATGCAATGCGCTTGAAGATTAGAAAGATTAGAAAATATGTCGTTAATAAAGAGGCTTGGTATCATTATGCTGTTGGATCAATTATTACCTTAGTTGCGATTTTGATCGCATTTGTTGTTGCATTTAAATGCTTTAGCTAGATAGTTTTATGTTCTTTTATGAGAATAAGTATGTATGAACTTGTATTAATTTGGTCTTTTCGGTGTTGTGTAATGAAGATGAGTCGGCAATGGATGTACGATGACCGACGCTCTCCCCAGTTCATTAATGGCATGCATAGTTTTCTGCGTGCGGCTGAGGCAAACAAGCGGAATGGTTTTATGTGTTGTCCATGTGGTGTCTGTAAGAATGATAGGAATTACTCTAGCTCAAAAGCCATTCACGTCCACCTGTTTACGTCCGGTTTCATGTCTGGCTATAACTGTTGGACCAAGCACGGAGAAAGAGGGGTTCTAATGGAAGAGAATGAAGAAGAAGAGGATGATGACAACTATCCCGAGTTCCCTGAATACGATGGTACTACAATGGGGGAAGAGAATAAAGAAGAAGAAGTTGAAGAAGAGGCATCAGATGAGCCCACTGATGATCTTGGTCGGGCCATTGCTGATGCAAAGAGAAACTGCGAAAGTGAAAAGGAGAAGTTGAAGTTGCAGCGCATGTTAGAGGATCACAAAAAATTGTTGTACCCAAATTGCGAAGATGACAAGAAAAAGCTGGGTACCACATTGGAATTGCTGCAATGGAAGAAAGAGAATGGTGTATCTGACAAGGGATTCGAAAAGTTGCTGAAAATAATGAAGAAGAAGCTTCCAAAGAACAACGAATTGCCCGACAGTACGTACGAAGCAAAGAAGGCTGTCTGCCCTATAGGATTAGAGGTGCAGAAGATACATGCATGCCCTAATGACTGCATCCTCTACCACGGTGAGGAGTACGAGAATCTGAATGCATGCCCGGTATGTGATGCATTGTGCTATAAGATCAGCCGCGATGACCCTGGTGATGATGTTGAGGGCGAGCGCCCCAGGAAGAGGATTCCTGCCAAGGTGATGTGGTATGCTCCTATAATACCACGGTTGAAACGTTTGTTCCAAAACAAAGAGCATGCCAAGTTGATGCGGTGGCACAAACAAGACCGTAAGAAAGACGGGAAGTTGAGAGTACCCGCTGACGGGTCGCAGTGGAGAAAAATCGAGAGAAAGTGGCGGGACTTTGCAGATGACGCAAGGAACATATGGTTTGGTTTAAGTGCAGATGGCATTAATCCTTTTGGGGAGCAGAGCAGCAATCATAGCACCTGGCCTGTGACTCTATGTATCTATAACCTTCCTCCTTGGTTGTGCATGAAGCGGAAGTTCATTATGATGCCAGTGCTCATCCAAGGCCCCAAGCAACCCGGCAACGACATTGATGTGTACCTAAGGCCATTAGTTGAAGAACTTTTACAGTTGTGGGACATAAAAGGTGTACGTGTGTGGGATGAGCACAAACAGCAGGAATTTGACCTACGGGCGTTGCTGTTTGTAACCATCAATGATTGGCCTGCTCTTAGTAACCTTTCAGGACAGACAAACAAGGGATACCACGCATGCACGCACTGTTTAGATGAGACCGAAAGTATATATTTGGATAAATGTAAGAAGAATGTGTACCTGGGACATCGTCGATTTCTTCCGATCAAACATCTCTTAAGAAAGAAAGGCAAGCATTCAAAGGTGAGGCAGATCACCGGAAGAAGCCTCGCCACCGTACTGGTGATGATATACTTGATATGGTCAAGGATTTAAAAGTAATCTTTGGAAAGGGTCCTGGCGGACAATCTGTTCCGAATGACGCTGACGGACACGCACCCATGTGGAAGAAGAAATCTATATTTTGGGACCTACCCTATTGAAAAGACCTAGAGGTCCGCTCTGCAATCGATGTGATGCACGTGACGAAGAATCTTTGCGTGAACCTGCTAGGCTTCTTGGGCGTGTATGGGAAGACAAAAGATACACCGGAGGTACGGGAGGACCAGCAACGTATGCACGGAAAAGACGGCATGCATCCAAAGTAGTATGAAGGTCCTGCCAGCTACGCTCTTACCAAAGAAGAGAAGGAAATCTTCTTTGAATGCCTGCTCAGTATGAAGGTCCCGTATGGCTTCTCGTCGAATATAAAGGGAATAATAAATATGGCAGAGAAAAAGTTCCAGAACCTAAAGTCTCATGACTGCCACGTGATTATGAAGCAATTGCTTCCGGTTGCATTGAGGGGGCTTCTACCGGACAACGTTCGATTAGCCATTGTGAAGCTATGTGCATTCCTCAATGCAATCTCTCAGAAGGTAATCGATCCAGAAATCCTACCAAGGTTACAGAATGATTTGGTGCAATGTCTTGTCAGTTTCGAGTTGGTGTTCCCACCATCCTTCTTCAATATCATGACGCACGTCCTAGTTCAACTAGTCGACGAGATTGCCATTCTGGGTCCTATATTTCTACACAATATGTTCCCCTTTGAGAGGTTCATGGGAGTCTTAAAGAAATATGTTCATAACCGTGCTAGGCCAGAAGGAAGCATCTCCAAGGGCCATGAAACAGAGGTCATTGAGTTTTGTGTTGATTTTATTCCTGACCTTAAGCCGATTGGTGTTCCCGAATCGCGGCATGAGGGCAGACTGGGTGGAAAAGGCACGCTAGGAAAGGATTCAGTAATATGTATGGACGGGCATTCTTGGGCGCAAGCACACTACACAGTTCTATAAAATTCCAGCTTGGTGGCTCCATAAATCGAGGAACACCTGGATAGTGTACGCTCCAAGAACCCGGAGCAGTCTGTGCCCTGGATCAAATGTACACACATGGCGTCATTCGGCGGTTGGTTGCAAACACGTCTCATGCATGACGACACTGTTGGAGATGAGATGTACTTGCTGGCCAAGTCACCATCTTCGACTATATCGACTTTCAAAGGGTACAAGATAAATGGGAATACATTTTACACGATCGCCCAAGATAAAAAGAGCACCAACCAAAACAGTGGTGTCCGCTTTGATGCAGCAAACACCAATAGGCCAAAGGACACATATTATGGTTACATAGAGGAGATATGGGAACTTGACTATGGATGTGATTTGAATGTCCCTTTGTTTCGGTGCAAATGGGTCAATCTGACTGGAGGCGGGGTAAAGGAAGACCCGCGGTACGGAATGACAACAGTGGATCTCAACAATCTTGGGTACACAGACGAACCATTCGTCCTAGCCAATGATGTGGCGCGGGTTTTCTATGTGAAGGACATGTCTACCAAGCCGAGAAAAAGAAAAGATAAGGAAGCGAATACATCATACGATGAGCCAAAGCGCCACATAGTTCTTTCAGGGAAAAGAAACATCGTGGGAGTGGAGGACAAGACAGACATGTCAGAAGATTATGAAAAGTTTCATGAAATTGCTCCCTTCACAGTGAAGACTGACCCAAGCATCCTGTTAAATGATGAAGACTATCCATGGTTACGGCGCAAAGGGACACACGCGAAGAAAAAGTTTTATACCCCAATATCCCACTCTGGGATGTGACCGGCTTCACCGTCATCACTTTCTTCTCTAGTGAGTTTCCGGAGTTATCTGGAAAGTCCCACTTCAGACAAACCGGAGGGAATCTTTGTAATAGTTAGGGTATATATATGTGTTTTGGCATTTGAAACACGAAAGAACGCTATTTTTCATGCATTTATTGATTTTTTTTGAGCTAAATGACCCTGAAATTGAAAAGCACTACAAATGAACTCTGAAAAGGTTGAAACTTGGCATGGTATCATCATTTCACCCACATAGCATGTGCTAAAAAGTTGAGAGGGTTACGGCAAAAACTGGATGCACTTCGTGAACAAACTGGACAATCTCTTTCGAAGTATCACGGTTTCGGACGAAAACTCATCTGTTACAAAGGCATTTTATTTTTTTAAACTTATTTTAACTCCAGACTTTTTGTGCGTTCAATATGCACCATTCAAAGCCACGTCATCAATTTTCAACCCTTTCTGACTTCATTTGCTATTTTTCATGCATTTATTGATTTTTTTGAGCTAAATGACCCTGAAATTGAAAAGCACTACAAATGAACTCTGAAAAGGTTGAAACTTGGCATGGTATCATCATTTCACCCACATAGCATGTGCTAAAAAGTTGAGAGGGTTACGGCAAAAACTGGATGCACTTCGTGTACAAACTGGACAATCTCTTTCGAAGTACCAGGGTTTCGGACGAAAACTCATCTGTTACAAAGGCATTTCATTTTTTTTTAACTTATTTTAACTCCAGACTTTTTGTGCATTCAACATGCACCATTGAAAGCCACATCATAAATTTTCAACCCTTTCTGACTTCATTCGCTATTTTTCATGCATTTAATGATTTTTTGAGCTATAAAACTAAAAGAGCTAAACAGAATCTGATTTCATAAGAATTTGTTCTCGACGTCGACGATGCCCGGCCCGCATCCTCGTCGTCGACTCGGCGGCGACAACCTGCTTGAGAAGCGCCATGTCCGAGACTGGGCTCCGCCGGGCTGGCACTGGGAGGTGCTACCTTCCGGGGCACGCAGCTTGGTGAGGAATCGAACTCCCGTCGTTGACCCGGAGCTTCTTTGGTGGCGGTCGCGTGGGCCACTATCGGTGCGGAGGCAGCCGGCCCCCGAGGAGGTGGTACGTCGTCGTGTCAGGGAGGAGGACGAGCACGTCCGTCGCTACATGGTTGCGTTGGACGTCAGGTTCTCCAATACCTGGCAGGTTCTTCAGGGATCTCACCCAAGCTATCATCCTGTGATGGTTCCTTCTCTTTGGCTGTCCACCGCCCGCGCCTCAGGAACCGCGAGTCAACTGGATTATTCGATAATATTCGAGCTGTATTAGCTAGTGATGTTATATGATAATATTCGAGATGTATTAGTGATAATACTCGAGATGTATTCGAGATTATATTCGATAATATTCGATGATGCATTAGTGATAATATTCGAGATGTATTCGAGATAATATTCGAGATGTATTAGTGATAATATTCGAGATGTATTCGTGATAATATTCGAGATGCATTCGAGATTATATTCGATGATGCATTAACTGGATTATTCGAGATGTATTAGTGATATTATTCGAGATGCATTCTAATTTGAATACTAAATTGTTTTGTCTTTCTTCTGGATTAGTTAAGCTATGGACGCTAGCGGCAGAGACGACCATGATCAAGAGCATATCATGTTCAACATGATCCGAAACCCAGAGGGTGAACCTGAAGATGACGGCTCACAATATCTGAACAATTCCGGTGAGGGAATATTTGAGGAAGAACCAACAGACGAAGGCCACACAAACAATGATGGCAAAGGAAATGATCTTCAATTAACAAAGACCGGCGAGGTATATATAATTAAGGCCTCTGGTGATCATTACATGTATTAATTGATTTGTATATATATATATTAATGAATCTTTCTTCTTTTAGCCCTCCGGATCGAGCAAATCTTCTACAAGCAGGGCAGTGCGAGGCCCGGCCAAAAAGTTGCAGGCTGGCATAAAGTACAACATCGATGAGATCAAACCAAATGGCGAACCGCTTGCTCCTAAAAGGAATGCGGACAAATTTACTCGTCAGTGCGGAGTCATTGTCAGGGACCAAATCCCGATCTCCGTTCAAGAATGGAATAAGCCAAAGGGAGATCGAGGAGTTAGTTTTGTCGACGAAAGAGCAAAAGATCTGCTTTGGGAAACGCTCATGTCACATTTCACCCTACCAGAGCATTTAACAGATGCAGAACGGGAGAAAGTCAAGAAGAGTGCTCTTCAGAAGATGGCCACACAATTCCGCAACCACAAGAAAAGATTATGGGCCTGGTACGTCGAAGCAGGAAAGAAGACTCCAGAATTCACTGGAGCACTGGAGAAGGCAAAAGATCACTGGGACTTATTTGTGGAGTTCAAGGAATCGGAAGCAGCTAAGGAACGGTCGAGGAAAAACAAGATCAATGCTGAGAAGAAACAGTTTCACCATGTTCTGGGGCCAGGTGGCTACAAGACTGGTCGACCTAAGTGGGATGAATCTGAGGAAAAGATGATTGCTGCAGGGGTCACTCCAAAAACATTGGGTTGGCCCGACAGGTGCAGGACTTGGTTTTATGCGCATGGGGGAAAGTTGGACCCAAAGACAGGGGATATTATTGAGCAGGCAAGTCTTAAAGAAGCCTCGGACGCTTTACATGATGCAATAGAAGCGGCTCGAACGGGGGTGTTCCAGCCCGAGAGAGAGAACGACGAGCTTACACGCGCCCTCGGGAATCCTGAACACCCGGGACGAACACGAGGCAAAGGCGTTGTTCCGTGGGTTGAGGGGTTTGCGGACTGGAATGTCAGTTACAGAAGCCGTGCGAGAAAGAAGAAGCAGGAGGAAGACAAGAAGAAGCAGGATGCAGACCGGTTTCAACAGCTAGAAGCAAAGCACGCGGAGTTCGAACGCGCTTTCATGCGGCAGCAGGAGCAGATCGACACACTTAGCCTGGAAAGGGCGTCTCAGCGGCAGCAGCAAGCAGATCCAGCATTGGATAGCACCGTCCCATCTATGCCGAAAAGCAGCGTGGGTTCCACGGGGGTCCCGGCCGATGATGCACTGCTGGCTCGCTACCCCGTGGATGATATCGAAGAGACGACAAGTTGTGAGCTACACCTTCCACTGAAGAACATATCCATGAAGGTGGCGGACGGCTATGCTTTACCAAATCCCCCTGAAGCAACCTTCCACGGCAATCCGATTCCACCTGACTATGCTCGTGTCGGGGTGGATGAAGTTCTGTCGGCATATGACTCACTACAGCTTGACTTTCCTGGAGGTCAAGGGGAGCAGACACTGGGAGAAGCCATACGTGGTATCATTGTATGGAGAAAGGATTGCATCGTCTTTCCAAACTCGACGCCAAGGGCACCGACTCCTCCTCCAAGTCCGCCGCGTCAGCCGACTCCAACCCACCTCGAGACGGAGCGCAGCACGAGTCCGCCACCATATCGATCTCCGCCGCGTCAGCCGAATCCACCCCACCTCGAGACGGAGCCCAGCGCGAGTACGCGATATCGATCTCCGCCGCGTGGGCCGACTCCAAAGCGGAAGAGAGCACCAAAGAAGAAACCCAAGCCTCCTGCCAAAAAGAAGTTGGCTTATGAGATGATTGAGGACGAAACCAAAGCCCAAGTGGCTTCCGAAGTGCAGGCCCATTTTGCACCAAAACCGCCCCCGCCGCCGAAGGAGAAAATACCTGAGAAAGTCGTACAACACTTTCTCAATCTTGCTAAACCGGCTGTGGAGAAAAGGCGATCAGACTATGAACGCTCTATTAGCAAGTCATATCATCAACAAAAAAATCAGCAGTCGAGCCTTACAGGTAGTAATAAAAGCGGGAAAACTGTTCCCCAGCTCGGAGAACAGGCAGTGCAATCGATCCCCCCGCTCAAGGTGAGTACCGATAAGGCGGTAATCGACGCTGATACAGAGATGGCGGCTAGAGAGATGGGTATCACTGTTGAACAACTCCTAGGCATCGAGGAACTCCCCACGATGGATCCGAAGGAACTAGCATGGAAATATGTCCCCGGGAACCCTCTGGTCAGGCCTGACGAGGAGGAGCTTCTACCAACGCAAATGCGCAAATTGCATCAATGGTACCTGAGAGAAGTAAATGCCGGACGAGAGAGCCTCATGGTGAAAGTCAAGCCAGAGCATTACTTCCATGGAAATGATGTGTGGATTGAATTTTCAGAAATTTTTCAGTTATTTAATCAAGACGCACTCGACAAATCTCTCGTCAGTTGCTATTGTATGTAAGTGATTTTTTTCTGTAATTTAAGTCTCTAGCTCAGCTCGTTCATTGCCTGTAATTATCCTCACTATATTCTTTTCTGTGGTATTATGCAGAATGAAGATTTTTGAAATGAACAGAGATGGAGTCTATGGCATTGGGTTCGTTGACCCAAATACCGTCAATGAAAATATGATACAAGACTACTCCAAAGACACAGAGAATAGCTTGCTAATGTTTTTGAAGGAACTAAATACTAGACCAGAAATACTTTTTCCTTACAACTTGAGGTGAGTGTTACTGTCTTGTACTACAAATTTTATTTTTGCTTACTCGATGTTAAGTGTAGTTGATGAGTTATGCATGCCCGCTTATACAAACGTGTGCGCAGATTCCACTGGATCCTGCTAATCATTAGAGTTGACGAGGGAACTGTTGAAGTACTGGACTCACTAGGTAAATACCCTGAAGAATACAGAAGCCTGAAGTTGATGCTCGACAGGTAATTTCAATCATTATCGCACTATGTCGGCCTCTTTAGTTCATTTCCTGATATCAAGTAATTAATAACTCCTTTATTTATTTTCTTTGCCGGGCAGGGTTTGGAAAAAGTTCATCCAAGAGGTTGTCGGTCAATGGAAACCACAGCTGAAATGGCGACGGGCCAAGGTAATTAAGTAGTACTAGCTACGTCCGCGCATCTCTTTAATTCTAGTTTCAATACCATTATCATGCTTGATTATTATCTGATTGAATTCTATTCTCGTAAAGTACCGTATGAGGCAGGAAAAAGGGACAAATGTATGTGCATACTACGTTTTCGAGAACATTCGCTCTATTACCGAAAAGAACAAGGATGAAAGATATCTTTGGGTACGTAAACACTACTCACATTTTTTTTATCATGATCTAATATATATACACACAACTAATATATTCATATTAATCTCCTTCTTTAAAGATGTTGGAGATGCGGGATAGGCTCCTACCAAAGAACCGCATACGAGCACTTTAAGAGGAAATGGCGGGATTTTTGCTTGAGAAGGTCATATCTTCCGACGGAGTATACCATTTCACCTAATGCCTGCATGTAATGATCTGCAAATTGTAGAAGAAATTATATATACCAAATTGTATATATATATGTGTATGCATGGTCGTACGAGAAATTCTATGATATATGATTGGTTCTACGAGAAATTCTATTATATATGCATAACGTGTACAGTACGTAGTAGCGTAAAATATGTTTGAAATGAAAAAGAATTAAATGGAAAACACAAAATGAAAAGAAAAAATAAACAATAAACCCTAAACCCCTAAACCTTTAGTTCCGGTTGGTGTCACCAACCGGGACTAAAGGTCCCCAGCCCCCGGCGCGCGCTACCGGCCACGTGGCAGGGATTTAGTCCCGGTTGGTGTCACCAACCGGGACTAAAGGTCCCCAGCCCCCGGCGCGCGCTGCCGGCCACGTGGCAGGGATTTAGTCCCGGGTCGTGGCCAACCGGGACTAAAGGGGGGGGCCTTTAGTCCCGATTTATTAGTCCCAGTTGGTGAACCGGGACTAAAGGCCCTTCCCAACCGGGACTAAAGGCCGTTTCTCCAATAGTGGGTCCATATCCATTATCGTCGAAGCTTGGTGATTCAGGCCATATGCCTGTTCCAACAAAAGTACACATGGATTAGCCAGTATATTTATGATGCATATATAAGCTAGGTATAATTAGGCGTGAGATCATAAACCTGTATCAACCACCCTGATGATTACATCTTCACCATACTTTGCTGTTTTGACAAGGCTCGGTTGTTGGTGGTGGTTATTCTTATAGTCCAGGCCAAGGAAGTCCCAGCTGCGAGTTGTGTGCACTTGCTGATAAGTGTTCGGATTCACACTGATGACTTGGGGGGATTCTACACTCTAACAATCTTCATCAGTTTGGACCCATCATTAAAGATAACGTGCTGCATGATGCTGTCTTAGTCTCTTACTTAGATAGCCAGATTATTACCTGCAATTGTCTCGGCTTGAAACTCGGTGAGCATTGCTGCGAACCCAGAGAATCCGTGCTTGTAACTGTAAACTATCGACTTCAAGGCTCCATCCTTGCTGTTTCACAGAAAACAAAATATGAGCAAGCACTTTAGTTTCATGGTACTTATTAGGATGCAAACTTCAACTACTATCTCATATATAGTACCTCCCCAAAACCGAGGTTAGTAAGTCATGGTGTGATGCGGTGACCATGGACGGATCATCATGTTTCTTCTCCCCCAGATACACAATGTAGAGCTGATGTGTCTTTGTTATGCAAAAGGATTTCCAGGAGCAATTACTATCAGAGCAAGCCGAGTTGATATAAGTAGTAGGAAGTAAAAAACCAAATTAAAATCCTGTAAAATAAAATAAAAGAGGAAGTGTCGATCTTACTGCTTTGCTGGACGCATTAGCCGAAGGAGGTGACACCACCGTCACCAGAAGCAGAGCACATGAGAAAACTGTTCTCAAATGCATTTCTGATTTCAAGAAGACTACAATGGTTGTGTCCTTATGTTCACTCGTTGGTGTGTATATATACTAGCAAGTCAAAAAAGTTGAGAGGAACTGTATTGTTAGAGCATCTATAGCCGGACTCTCCAAACTGACCGGGCGGACTGCCCGGTCAGAAAAACGTGATTTGGCGGGCCTCCCCAAACCGGCTCTATACGTCCGGACTGACCTAATTGATCTAGTTGTAGTTTCTCTATGTTCCATGGATAGCATGCTTTTGGGGTGCTGGATACGAGGGGGGGGGGGGGGGGGGGGGGGCTGTGGAGGCAAAAAAATGAGTGGTGACCGGTCATTGTCCGCTGACACACCCGGCCATGTCCTTGGACGTTTGGGGTGCCGGATTGACTAGGTCCGGCTGTAGATGCTCTGAGGTGCATTCTTTGATAAGGTCTACCACGGTTAAACAAACTAGCACCAAACCAAAAATAAATATTGATGTTTGTGGGCCAAAGAATCACATGCGAGCCAAATTTATGGACTGCATAGCCTATAATTTAGCTTGGACACAGAGTAGTGGTGTTCGGGTATGTAAGGGTGTCAGACATTCAGAAAGTGTAGCTACCTAGCTAGCTACTTCCTCTGTTCTAAAATAATTTAAGTCTTACGATTTTTCTTAATTATGTCAAACTTGCTTCATTAGCTTCATTATAAAAATATATCAACACCTACATAATCAAATTTGCTTCATTAGATTCATTATAAAGTATATTTTCATATATGTATAATGTATTCATCACCCATGGTGAACAGGGTGAAGAATAGTTATTCCTCACCCACCCCATTTTTACACCGCTGAACCATATTTTTACGTTCTATAAATTTTGTTTTACATCGGAAATAAAGAAGAATGTAAGAAAAATTATATCAGTTGAACAAAGTTATGTGATGTAAATTTGCTAAGAAAATTATATCAGTCGAACAAAGTTATGTGATGTAAATTTGCAAACATAAAAACACGGCATAAAATATACATACAAATGTACTTTTTTGGTTTAATGACTCGTATCTTGTTGTTCTTATGCCAATTTCCGTACTCCCTTTGATCCATATTTGTACTAAATCAGCGACAATTAATATAGACTGGAGGGCGTGTAAGGTTATTCAATATAAGTGTAACTACTTGTAAACATGGAGACTTGGGACGTTTTCCATATATAGATCTTAGGAGATTTTTCTGTACACTTACTCAAACTCTAAAAAGTTTAGCTTAAGACAATTCTAGAACTTCAATCATTTTGGGATGGAAGGAGTAGCTAGCTTCAAGGTGTGCGTGACTCGGCCGCTCCCAGTGGCTAGCTAGCTGCCTAGACCCACCACCCAGCACAAGTTGTCTAGCGGAGCGCTTCAGCTGCACATTCCATGAGAGGAGTGAGCAAAGGTCTTTAGCTTCGTTATGATGCCGGCCGCGTCAGCTGTACCACTACGCGGGAGGATCACCGACACGGCAAGAGCTACGTCTGTAGCTTCGGCGTCCTCATGAGTGATTTCGCTTTGGACATGGAGACTTTGGGCGTCTTCTAGCAGACTGCTTCAGCTGCACATGCACATTCCATGAGCAGCGAGCAGTGGTCTGTGGCTTCATTAAGATGCTGGGTGCTGGGAAATGAATCTTCCGTAGCTGAAACAATGCTGGAAAATATACATGTTGTTGTGAACACACATAAACATAAACATAAGAATTGTTAAAAAAAACACACATAAACATAAGTAGCCGGCGATGGATGTGTGAGCGCATGCATGCAGCAGCAGCGGAACATAATATTTGACGCTTTGGTTGTCTTTTAGCAGCTCTCAACTGCCAATAACGTGCACACAAAAAACCTGACTGGACTGTCCTACTGGCTACTGGGAACCTCGTGATCGGGCTTCTGTGTGTATGCATGCTAGCTTTTTTTTGCGGGTGTATGCATGCTAGCTGGATACATGGAGTTACAATTTGCAACTAGTGGCATCATGTCATCATAGTGGCCCTGTACTGCTAGATTCTCTTGCCGTTGGCAGCGGTGAATCATTGATCGTGGCACCGACAAATGGAGGATGTTTTTTTTAAGAAAGAGGGATCAAGCAGAGCCTGGTTTCGAATTAACGAAATCATCAACTGGCCAGCAATTACACCGGCCCATACCAATGAAAAGAAAAGAAAAAAACGAAACTGAAAACGGCAGATGCAAGGTGTTGCCAAAGCAGCTTACAGGCACCACATCAACAATCACACAAAGATAAACTATAGAAAGACTAGCTCGATGTTGATGGAATCCTTGGACGCGAATGAAGCACCCATACAAATGACAGCGAGCGAACTTCAAGAGGATACACTGCCAACAACGATGGACACACCCTCATCTACTTCGAAAGGTGAACACCATTGGCAAAACCTTCTGCAATTCCCAGGGGGGCCCCTGACCCTCGCCCTAAGATCAAAGGACGCTGGACCATCGGTAGTTGCGGCAGCTCACCATAGAGCAAGGATCGGTAGTGATTCTAGAGCACCTTGGGAGATTCTCAGCCAGAGCGACCAACTGTGTGTAAAGATCACCTAGAGAAGAGCCTCATTGTAGCTCACTGGTCCATACACAAAGAAAACAAGTTGTAGGACGAGGACGCCAAAGAAACATATAACAAAGGGGATAAAACGACCGATGTTGAGATAAGACCAGAGCCCACAGAATTTGGTGCCATGTAGCTGACAGGCCAGAGGAACCCTGTCCCCTCCCCTACCATGACCAAGACCAACTACCAGCAGCGGTCCGATAAGAACCCCTTATAGGATTTTGATACGAGCAGCGTTTAGCTAACTGGCACGCCAACGCTAACTTGTCCAATTACCAGCGGTGTTCGGTCTGAAAGTGGGCGCTACTACCGTAATACTACTAGCGGCGTACGGGGAACTTGCGCACAGCTAGTGAGGTAAACCAAGGGAGTTGTTCTGCCACGAACTACCAGCGGCGCTTGAGAAAATGGAGCGCCGCTAGTAGTGTAAGAACTAGCAGGGTGTGGCTAGGTTTGAATGCCACGAAACCTACTTGCATCCAACATTGGCTGACCCGCCTGCGGCTAGGATTGAACGCCACGAAAACCACTTGCATCCCACATTGGATGACCCGTCTGTGTCGGTTCAAACTACTTGGGGCGTGTATATGTTGCGACCTCCACTAGGGAGCGTACATATTAGTGCCGTTGTTGATATATTCTCATATTCAAAAATAATAATGTGAGCCGTCGACTTCACGTTCAGGCACCCAACCTCCTACTGTGACCCCAATGGAGGACCCCTGGTCGTGGCTGGGGCGGGCGGGGCCTCTCCACTAGAGTCACCCTGCGAAGCAACCGCCGCGCTCCGTGGGCTGGTAGGGAAAGTGCTCCAGCCACCGCGAGACAGCTCGCGCTCTACCGGTCGGTCACCGCGAGAGAACTCGCGCTCCAGTGGACTGTATGGAGAAGACTAGCCAGCCGGGATGATATGTGGTATGGACTACAGTGTGAGCCGGCACTCGAACTATATAGAGAAAACCTTAGCAGTGTTTAGTCGAGGAGTGGAACGCTGGTAGGTCGTACTCAGCGTTCGCTGCTTGGGGCATGCTGCTAAAAGAAATTGAAAAAATAACCCATAATTGTGCTTAAATCCTAAAATGTACATTAAAATTTAATGAGTTGGTTCGTTTGAATTTTTCACTTACTTTCATTAAAGACACCTAAATGTATATTTAAAAAATTGGTACACAAGACCCCAAAATTATGTTTGAAAGCATGAAATGCTAAAAGTACACTAGAAGCGTTCATGAAAGTATGGATGCTGCTAATGACCAATGATTTAAATATTTTGAAATTCAAAACAAAAAATCAAAGAGTTGGTGTGTTTGATTTTTATATTACTTTCATTAAAAACACCTAAATGTTCATTAAGATAAATTGGAACACAGGACCCCGTATTTGTGTTCACAATGGTATATCATAAAAGTCCAGTCGCAGTGCGCAGCAGCCTGCGGCACGCTGGAGTATGCACACTAACAGCGTCGGTAAATGCTGCTAACACAATAATTATATTAAATTGTTCTAAATAGCAAAACCACCTCACATAAATCCCAAAATTGGAGATGCAACTTTGAATTTTGTATATTACATGTATACAAACTTTTTAGGTCACGAAAATACCAACACTATCATGTCTCTCTCAAACCAGACACTTCCGCCCTTCGAACCTACAAATCTCCCATGGATATTGATCCCTTTGATTTGTAATCAACATATCTCATAACTATTGTGTAACACTTCAAAAAAAACTTATCACATATTCAAATGATCACATGATGACACCATGCAAATTTTCAATTTTCCAGACAGCATTTAGAACATTAAAAATTGTGCTTAAAATCCAAAAATGCTAAACTATTATTAGCCGTGAGCGAGCGCCCGTCACATGCTGAAAGATTGAGAAGTAGCAGCATGCAACCGTGGCGGCTCACATCCAAAGATATAATTCTTTTTAAAAAAAATCAAAGAGTTGTTGTGTTTCATTGTTTTATATTACTTTCATTAAAAAAACACCCAAATGTACATTAAAAATTGGAACACAAGATCCCATGTTTGTGTTCGAAATGACAAAACGTAAAATTCCACTAGCAGGGCGCCTTAGCGATGTGCACGCTGCTAGTGTGCATGGTAGCAGCGTCCAATACAACCTAATCGCTGCTAATAGAATAGTAATATTAAACTATTCTAAAATAGCAAACCATCTCATATAAATCCTAAAATTGGACATGCTACTTTGAACTATGTATATTACATGTATACAAACTTTTAGGTCACAAAAAATAACAACACTACAATGTCTCTCTCAAATCGGATACTCGCCCCCGCCTCTGAAAGCTACAAATCTCCTCGGTCGGTTTTTAAGCAACATATGTCATAACTTCTGTGTAGCACACTGAATTTTTAACTTCTGTGCATTTAAAAATATATCCAAAAACCATTACAAAAAATTGATGTGTTTGAATAATCCCACTCAAATGTTTGGATTTTTCATGTAATTTTGTAAAATACAACTAAAATGTATTAAAAAAACCTTTTATAGCATGAAATTGGCACAAAAAATCAAATAATTGTGATTAAAAGTATTAAATGTAAATATATAACTAGAAGTGCGCCTGTTTTGCCTATGTACTGACTAGCAACACGCTCTTGTTCCCGAACGCTGCTAAGGGTTAACCATGTACCACCACCCCCCCCCCCCCCCCCCCCCCGACTTGATATTTCCCCAAATCCCGCCCACTCACACCGGGATCTCAATCCCTAGCCCTCCGCCGCCGGTTCGTGGCCGACCTTGCCTCCCTAACCCGACGTGGCTGCCCGCCGTCATTGCCACCCCATCGTCCTCGACATCGGACCGCAGGGTCGAAATCGATGATTTTTTTTCAAAACCGCAAACTTTTCTCAAATTCATGAACTTTTTTTTCAAAATTGATGAATCTTTTTTCAATTTTTTGATTTTTTTGTGAACTCACGAAATTTTTCAAATTCATGAACTTTTTTTCAATTCCGTGAACCTTTTTTTCAAATCCATGAACATTTTCATGTTTCCTTCCAAATTTGTACATTTTCTAAAATTCACAAACTTTTAAAAATTGGTGAACTTTTTCAAATTCGTGATTTTAGAAGTCTTGAACATTTTTCTAAACCCATGAACATTTATTTAAAGCCACGAACGTTTTCTATTTTACAAACAATTTCAAAATCACAAAAAAAAATGGCAGCCTGATTACTATTTTGAACCAGCAGTTCAGCACAGCCGAGCGAAAAGAAAAACTAGGAGCGAGCGAGCGAGGCTGAGCGAGCGAACGAACCATCTGGTCCATGTGCGCCCGTTTGGGCCGGCCCATGTGCAGCCGTCCTTTTTTTAAAAGTTCCTTTTTTCTTTTCCTTTTTCGTTTTTTTCTCCTTTAAATAATTTGGCACTTCATAAAAGTTTCAAAAATTAAAAGAAATGAGAATTTTTAAGTAAAATTTCAATAAATTTAAAATATATGTGGATTCAAAAAATGTTCGTATTTTTTAAAAAAAACTGCTCGCATATTAAAATAATGTTCGAAATTTTGAAAACAAATGTTTGGGAAACAAAATAATGTTCATGATTTTTTAAAAAAGTTCATGTATTAATAAATATTAATGAAATTGAACAAAATGTTCGCCAAAATGTTATTGATGATGCAGCAAAATGTTGTCATGGCTATTGAAGATTATGATTTTTTTTTTCTCTCCTGTTGCAACGCACGGGCCCTTTTGCTAGTAAAACAAAAAATGGAAACAGAAAACTAAAAAAAAAAAAGAAAAAAGTAGGCTGTGGCCTCGGGCGCTCCTGGGCCGGCCCATTTCGGTCTCCCCTTCAGCTAGAGTTCGAGATATAGGGGCGCCCTCATTGAACTGCATTGCGCTGCAGAGCGATGTTGGATGGCCCGACGACCATAGGGTCCATTCTTGCCGGTTTTTCCGTCTCCACGAGGAATCCGGAAAGGACTCTTGACACTTGCCGGCATGCAGCAGCTAGCTGAAGGTTCGTCGGTGGATGGGGCGCCAATGATTCACCGCCAGCAACGGCAAACGAAGCTAGCACTACACCTACGAGTGTACGACCTCCATGGTTAGAGCTAGCGTGTGATGAGTTCCAAATTGCAACTTCATGCATCCAGCTTTCAAACTGATAAGGCGAATCTCAAGGTCTCCGGTAGGACACACACGAACAGAGTCAAGTCTTTCTCCGTGTTGTCAGCTGTTCAGAACTAAAATGTATGGTCTCTTAAACAATCAATCATAGTGTGTGTTAATCATGATTTCCTCGGCCCTCAGGTCCGCCCGGCCTGGGCAGGTACACACGTACGTATTTTCTGCGACTGTAAATTAGATGTTGAAATTGGTAGCCCAACTTATTGCTTGAGGGGTTGTACACTCGATCCGTCAAATTGCTAGCATGCCCGGCACTGCCCGAAAATGTCAGATGATGAACCGCAGGATCGTGAATATTTGTGTTGCCCATTTCTAGTTGTGAATATTTGTAGTGCACTAGTAGCAACCTACTGCCTGTTAGCCACTAACTAGAGTTTGTGGCCGCAGCAAGTGCATTGGCTAGCTGCCTGATGCAGCGGGAGGTCGATCGATATGAGTTTCCGTACCTGCTGGAAAGCCAAAACTGATCGAGTTGATTCAATACTGGAAGATGATGGGTTTTGGGGAATTCAGTTCGCTTGTTTCCTCATAGGGCCGGGATTAGATCGCCAGCAACGATGATTCATGGTTGCCATGAATCTCAACCTAACATCACGTCAGGACAAAACATTCTGATTGTTTTTACATCTATCTACAAATATCTAGCTTGTACGCAGGAATTTGTATTAATGTATCTTCATTTTTTTTATATGCACAAAATTGACAAATATGTGGTCCAAAATAGAGCAACAGTTTTCTTTCTTTAGCAATACATATGTTTTTCTTGTGTAGCATACAAATTAGTACTATATTCTTTGATAAGCTATTAGAGCTATGTGGAAGAGACATATATATGTATAGATGAAAGGGTTTTTTTTTGGGATTTTTTAAGATTTTATACAACATTTTCAAAATAAAATAAAATAACGGACTCCATGGAGCTGGGGAGTCAAATTGCCGATCTCTGCAGGTCCCCGAGTATCAGAAACACAATTGAGCATCAGAATTCAGAAACACAGGGCCCCTCCTCTCCTACACAGACCACCATATTGATCTACCTTCGATAGTTTTGCTTATTTGTGAGTGAATATATATTAATACAAAACTAGGGAGTAATTAGTATTAGTCACATCTTAGTTAATCGAGTACGTACATGACAAATATGTAGTACATGACAAAGAAATCATGAGTATATATGATCAAAGCCTCAATCATATAGATAAAAGTCTTCAATCATAGATGAGAATATGTCAGTCTTAATTGAGATGGACAGAGGCATTGCAAACACTCGAATGTTAAGAGACCAACGATGTAGCTCTCAAATGACAACACGGAGAAACTTGGCTGGGAGCCTCGAGATCCGCCTTGTCTGTTTGAAAGGATGCACTGAGTTGCAGTTTGGAAGTCGTGCGTTACGCGCTCTAAAGGTAGAGGTCGATATATCTCGTAGGTGTAGTGTACTGGTAGATGCGTTTCAGCAGGGAATCATTGTCCTAGTTGGCTGCTGCATGCGAGCCAGTGTGTCACGAGTGCTTCCCAGTTTCTGCGTAATATAACAAAGAACGAAACAATTGCATGCATCCACCGTAGCTAGTCGTCCATATAGTACTACCCGTGTGGATCCTGCCACGCGCGTGATCCCTGGTGGACGTGCAAGCCCGGCCAGTCGTCGTGCACACCGGGTCGGCCTGCACTCGGCTTGGACGAAGTGTAGCGGTGCTTGGGTACGGGTGGTCAGACTGGGGAGCTGAGCTATGGCTTCGTAGTGTGGATGAGTCAGGGCGGGTAGCATGAGACGGGTCACCGACAAGAGCGGCGTCTGTAGCTTCGGCGTGCTTCATGAGTAATTTCCGTGTGGACTCGGAGACTTGGGCGTTTTCTTCTAGCAGACTGCTTCGCTGAACTTGCCATGAGGACCGATCGAGCACAGGTCTTTTGCTCCATGATGATGTCGGGAAATGAATAAGTTCTTCTGAGGGTCACTGAATGAATTAGTAGAAATTGCTAGTGAGCCCTACACACCAGACCGGAGGGAGTAAGTTCTGCGAAGGGTCATTTAGTACTACAAAAAACTTAGGATGCACAGAGTTGATGTTTGGAAGCCGCGCTAACCGTGGAGGTCAATACGTGTGTACTCCCTCCGTCCCATAATATAAGAGCGTTTTTGACACTAGAGTAGCTATGTAATGGTAGACTCGTTTCAGCTGGGAATCAAGTGGTCAATACGTGTGGATCCTGCCCTTGATAATCAGGTGTGCTAGCTCGGTCGGTCGTCGTGCCGTACATAAGTGGATCAGACAAGCAGGGAAAGCATTTATACAGCTTGGACGAAGTGTACAGTGGTGCCCGGGGACCGTGGTCAGACTGGGGAGGTACTAGTTTCAAGGTGCGGTCGGCCTGCTCCATGTACAGCGCACGGCTCGCCGGCAAGAGCGGCATCTGTAGCTTCGGCGTCCCTCATGAGTGATTTCCCTTTGGAGATGGAGACTCTCTTGGGCGTTTTCTAGCAGACTGCTTTGGGTGCACATGCCATGAGCATCAAGCATAGGTCTTTCGCTTCGTGATGATGCCGTGAGCTGAATCGTCCGTAGCTGAAAGGAGACATATCAGAACACACATAAAGTTTGTGCTGGCTGCATTGAGTTGCAATTCGGAACTGATCACACGCTGTAATAATAGAGAGGCACCTCCTGCTTGAATTCGTTTGTACGTGGGGCATTAATTAACTGAGATTTCCAGACTGTGATTCATTGCTAAGGCACCGATTGGGGAAGCTTCATTCAAAGTCTTCATCTCATAGACTTTGAATTGCCTGTAGTCGGGTCGGTTGCCTTCGAACTCGGGCTTCTCCTCTTGCACACTCCTCCTTGGTGCTTCACTGCTGCTGCAAATGAGAACACACTCACAGCAGGCCAAGCGCTCATCGCTGGCGACAAGCTCGTCTCGAGAAACGGCAAGCAGAATCAGTAAGTCATCCAACAATGCCACCTCCCCCAGCTCCAGCTGGTACCTTGGCATATGGTTCAATAAGATCCCGGTTTTCACTGTTGTGTGGGTTGCCAATAGGAAGGAGCCCATCACCCACCCCAACCTCAACCTAACACAGCTCAAGATCTCAAGCGACGGCAATCTTGTCATTGTCGTAAACCATGTTGATACCACCACTGAATCCGTTGTTTGGTCCACTCACATTGTCAATAGGACACAAACCACCAACACTGGTGCCCTTGTTCTCTTGAACAGTGGGAACCTTGCCCTCACATCTGCAAAGAAGATGTTGTGGCAGAGCTTCGACTACCCAACAGATGTTGTGCTTCCTGGCGCCAAGTTTGGTAGGAACAAGATCACTGGTTTCAACCACCAGCTCATCTCAAAGAAGAGTCTCATTGATTTGGGCCTAGGCTCATACAGCCTTGACCAAGAAGACACCGGTGGGTTCATTCTCGAGCGCCGCAACAAACCGTTTGTGGTGTATTGGCGTTATAAATCCTCCGCAACATCATCTCTTATACCAGTACTCCAGTCATTGCTCGATTCTAAACCTCCAACCAAAGGCTTATTTAACCTAACATATGTTGACAACAACCAAGAGGAGTACTACATGTATACATTTGTCTCACTAGACATCTCTGGTCAGATAAAGTTGAATCTTTGGTTGCAAGCTAGCCAGTCTTGGCAAACCATATATGCCCAACCCGACGAACCTTGCGATCCGCCTGCAACTTGTGGACCTTTCACGGTTTGTAGCACAAAGCCGCACCCATCATGTAACTGTATGGAGAGCTTCTCTCCAAAGTCACCACATGATTGGGAGTTTGATGGTCGAACAGAAGGATGCATTCGGAATACGCCATTACACTGCATTATTGAGAGAAACATGACAAGTTCAACAGACATATTCCTCCCCACTGCTGAAGTTGAATTTCCATACAACCCGCAAAGCATAGTCATTGCTATGACTCAAAGCAAATGCGAAGAAGCTTGTCTTAGTTCGTGCTCCTGCACTGCTTATTCCTATAACAACAGAAGATGCTCTGTTTGGAATGGGGAATTACTTAATGTAATTCTCACAAATAACATTGATAATACTGGAGAACATGTTCTTTACCTTCGCCTTGCCGCCAAAGATTCACTGCCAAGTTCAAGAAAAGGCAAAGGAAAACCAAATGTTGGAATTGTTATTGCTGCAAGCATTATTGGGTTTGGGTTACTAGTCATGATGTTGTTGTTACTCCTTTGGAAAAAACTGAAGTTGTGTGGTTTGCTTCCAATATGCTATAACCATCAAGGAAATGTTAGTGGGATTATGGCCTTCAGATACGCTGAGTTAGTTCGTGCTACTAAATCCTTCTCAGAGAAGTTGGGTCGAGGTGGTTTTGGTTCTGTATACAAGGGAATGTTAAGTAACTCAAAGGCTAGTATAGCAGTGAAAAGGCTTGATGCTGCCCATCAAGGAGAGAAGCAGTTCAGGGCTGAGGTGAGATCAATTGAACTGATCCAACATATCAACCTAGTCCAACTGATTGGTTTCTGTTGTGAAGGTGATCATAGGTTACTTGTGTATGAACACATGGTAAATGGGTCTCTTGATAGTCATCTATTTAAGGTGAGCGATACTGGCGATGTTGATGCCCTAAATTGGAACACTAGATACCAAATAACGCTAGGAGTTGCTAGAGGATTGTCCTACTTGCATCAAAGTTGCCGCGAGTGCATCATACATTGTGATATTAAGCCAGAGAACATACTGCTAGACGGATCATTTCTTCCTAAAGTTGCAGACTTTGGGCTAGCAGCATGTGTGGGAAGGGATTTTAGCCGAATCTTGACAAGTTTCAGAGGAACCATGGGTTATCTTGCCCCGGAGTGGCTTAGCGGAGTTGCTATCACGCCAAAAGTTGATGTTTACGCCTTTGGCATGGTGTTGTTGGAAGTCATGTCAGGAAGGAGGAATTCCACACGTGAAACTTCATACAACACTAGCAACAATAGTAGCGACCAACATGTTGAATATTTCCCTGTGCAAGCCATCAGCAAGCTTCATAGCGGTGATGTGAAGAGTTTGGTGGATCCGCGGCTAAATGGTGAATTCAGTTTGGAAGAGGCTCAAAGGGTTTGCAAAGTTGCTTGTTGGTGTGCATCCAAGACGTTGAGTTTGACCGACCGACGATGGGTGAAGTGGTCCGAGTTCTTGAGGGTCTACAAGCGATTGATGTGCCCCCGATGCCAAGACTACTTGCAGCTATGACCAAACAATCTATTGCTGTTCCTCTAGTGTAATAATAATCTGCAGCCAATATTACTAGTGTTTGTTAATGTGAGCAATTTTCTTAATGTTGTAATGTGGAGAGGAAGGAATAAAGGAAGGCTAGCAGCTTGTTGTTGATAATTAGTTGCCTCCTATTTAAGTTGTTCAATGTAAAATATCTATGACAAGCAATCCTTGTAGAAAAATATGGCAGAGGATAAAAATATGTGTATGTTTTAATGTTCGCACTCGTACCAAACACGTGTGTGTCCAGCCCACGCCGGACTTGAGTGCCGAGCAAATCATGAGTATATATGATCAAAGTCCGAATATCCATTTCTGAGCTTAGGCTCATCTGCACCCGGTCAACAAAACATTCACAAAAAGTACAACAAAATTAAAAAAAATCCTTTTTTTTTTGCATGGTAGATAATTTTGTGCGCGAGGTGTGCTCCAAATTTTAGATCATTTGGACATTGAGTAGCTCTTAAAAAAAAGACAAATTGGGTCAGAACAATACATGAACCGTAAACTTTTTTATAAACCCCAAATTTGTATTTTTTACCGAGAGCTATTCAGATGTCCAAATGATCTGAAATTTGGAGCGCGCCTCACGCACAAAATTATCTACCATGCAAAAAAAAACATTATAATTTTTTGAATTTTTCTAGTATTTGTTTTGATTTTTTTCTTCAACACATGTGCAGATGAGCCTGGGCACCGAATCGCTGCTCTCATCAAAGTCTCAGTAATATGTAGCATATAGATAAATTTCCCAATCGTATAGTACATGAGAGGACAAGTCTGTATTCACATGGACCGACCAATACTGCAGATAGTAGTACACACACTTTGATTGTTATAAGAGACGACGCATTTAGATTCTATAGCTCTGAAATGCGGACGACGCGGAGACACTTACTTCCCTGTGTGTCCTACCAGAGGCCTCGAGATTCGCCTTGTCTGTTCGAAAGCTGGATGCATGCGCCCCTCTCAAACCAAAGCAACATGATCCGAGCAAGGAGAGACCACACGTTGTACAGAAGAGTATGCAAACAGTTCTCCACAAGTGTTTGTTGCAGTCGCCCTATCTATAACGGACCTTGATGTTACCATCTCCACTGCGCATGTTACGTATGTGAAGGAAACTACGGAGAGACCAAAATCAACCAATTCACAAACTTCCAACGTGTCTCGAAAAGGCCTAGGTGTAGCGGACATATGCTCAAAATCCCATAAAGCTTCAATAAAATCATCAATAACAAGTCACGGACGGTCGTTAGCATTCTTTAAACCCTGCAACATAGCCCACATGAGATGCCGGTTTTTGACGCCTGCCTCCCCATAGACACATGTGATCCTCCATTGATCTGCATCAGCGTGTAACCGCATCAGAACGTCGATGTACCAATCATCCCTATCCAAGATATCCACAACACATATTTCATGCCAGAACAATGCTAGCCCACCACTCATGCCATTACTATCAACACCATCAAAACCCTTAAGACCAAGCCAACCATGAGTTATTATCATTTTCTCCTCCTTCTGCCTAGTCTCACAAAGGAACGTAACCATGGGCGAATGTAACTGAACTAAAGTAGATAACTCACAAACTTTTCGAGACCCCCCCCCCCCCCCCCCCCGGGCCCCCGGTAGTCCCAACTAATTAGATGCATTTGTCCCGAGGGCGTCCCTCGAAGGAACCCGCCAAAGATGACATTTGGTATTGTTGCTGGAGTTGTTGCCATGCCGCAATTTCTGAAGCAACAACAGAGTTTGTTCACGTCGAAGCTTTAGAGTTGATCACTTTGGAGCTTCCGATCTATGTACAAAATTTGGAAACAGTCAGTTTTCTGATCCTTCCGATTTATACCCCCACCTATCCCATCAGTTCTCTCGAAGCAAACTCCACTCCCATCATATGTTCTAAGAAACGACTCGACCCTATTTCATAGGAATTTCTACTCAACCATCCAAGCTAATCCCTTGAGATCTAATATCCTCTTGCTTTCGACTCCTACTTCTCCAATCCAATAGCCATATCTTGAGAGAGCTTGAGTGTAGAGAATATTATATTTTGAAGCACAAGAGCAAGGGATTCATCACCAGGCAACCTCTATCTTGTTACTTTTGGAGGGTGTGCGCCTCCTAGATCCACTAGGTGCTTGGAAGTCTTCAAGTTTGTGAAGGACCCAAGAAGTTTGTAAGGGCTTCGAGGTCGCCTACTTCATGAAGATCTACCTTAGTGAATCTAGTCCTTCGTGGGCGTATACCATGGTGGAATTTGTTGGTTGCTCTTATGTGGACTATTTGTGGGTGAGTGTCCTCCGTGGACCGTTCCTTTGTGGAATATTGGAACTGAGATTCTTGTGATCTTAGAGCCTTCGTGAGTCAAAATAACCTCCATGAATGTGTATGTAAGATAACGCCAACTATCAGAACCACGGGAAAAATCTTCACTAAGCCAATCCATGTATGCATTTCTCTAACTCTACTTGATTATTTTCACTTGCATGTCTTTACTTTCGTTGCCTATACTCTAGTAGACTTGCATGTGTGGGGTGCTTGATAGATTGCTAGAAAATCTTAAAATTGTCAAGGAAATTAAAATTTGGGAAAAGAGTCCATCTTTTGGCTTAGTACTCTATTCACACACCCCACCCCACCCCCCCCCCCCCCCCCCCCACCCCACCCCCCCCCCCCCCCCCCCCCCCCACTAGACATACTTATCATTCCTACACCAGGGGTATGCATGTGAGTTCTACATGGCTATTTAGTAATGCCTATATATCTATGATATTAAGTATATAAATTATGTTGGCCCTACACATTTGGACATATGCCAATGTATGTATAAAATGTAATGCAATTATGGTGGATTGCTTATATATTGTTCATGTGTATAACTTTGTGTTGTAGTGCATCAGGGGCTGCGAGCAGTGCAGCCCCAAGTTGCATAATACATAAATTATCATCATTGATTGACCGTAGACTTTCAGTCAGTTAGGGATGACCTTCTGGGTTACCTCTTGAAAATAATCACGGATTGGCCAGGCGGTCAGTGATTTCATGGAATCATTGACCGGCCAACGAGTCCGTCACTGATGAACTTAATCATCAGTGATGGGCCGGAGCGCGTTAGTGATGACTACTTTCGGCCGGTTAGTACTAACTGGATATGCAGTAGTGTGACATGGTTCAAGGAGACTGGTTGCACAAGCAAAATTCATTTTTTTAGAGTAGCAACATGGTTGTTGGAGGCTTCATGAGAGATAAATTTAACTTTTTTTTCATTTATTTTTTGTTATCTTTTTGGGCTGTGTGCATCCTGGATGTTTTTGTGACTTCTTGTTGGTGCAGAGGCTGTGTGTAATTGGTATCTTCGCGATATTAATATATTCCCCTTTTAAAAAAAATGAGAGATAAATTAGAAATTAACATACAATCATTATTTAAAAACAAGAAACACTTTTATAAATTCAATAAATGAGTGTGGGTGTTTAGGTAAATTTAACATTTTTTTCTTATAAAGCCTCTAAGTATAGTAAAGCCGTGACCTCCCATGAGAAAGTCTTCACAGCAAGGAATTTCCGTTTTAGAATATATAACAATGAAAAGCAAAAGGCCAGTGCTAGGCGCGGGCGCACCGGCCCAACTTTCAGCCGGTCGCCGCGCGGCCGTGCGATTGGAGCGCTCTGCACCGCTGGATCTCCATGCTCCCTTCGTTCTCCTCTCGCACAACCTCCTCCATGCGGCCGTGCGTGCTCACGCAGCACCCCTTCCCCTCCCCCGCCCCCATCTCACCCCGCGACGCCGTCCAACACCCTCGTAGTAGCATCGCCCCCGTCGCCGTGGACATGGGGTCGTCGAGCTCCTGCGCGAAGGGTGCCGCCATGGCTGCGAGGGCGCCACCATGGCCTTATTCGTCGAGCTTCATCGCTGGGCCCTGCCATGCTGGTTGCAGCTCCCGCCGACAGCGGACGTAGCACCTCGCCATGGACGCGCGACCTCGAAGCACCACCGGCTCGCTGCCGCTCGCCGCGTTGTTGCCGCTCCCCGGTTGCGACACCGGCGCCCACTGGTCCACCCCTCCTATGCAGCAAAATCAGCTTCCGGACGCAGCAAAAAAAAAATGGCGCCACCCGTTCCAGCAATGGCTGACCGCCGGTTCGAGCATCCGTCGCAGCCCCATTGATGCACAGAAAAATGCCGTGTGCATCAACGGCTCGTCGCTGCAACTTTTTCTCGCTGGTCTCTAGTTGAAACTTTTCAAATATAAGGTTGAAGATTTTGTGTCAACGATTGCCGCTTTTTCCGTTTTGCACTCGCCGGTTGAAACTTTTTGTATCGCCGGCCGAAGCTTTTTTCTAACCGGTTGAAACTTTTTTCATGACCGGTTGCGCTTCTGCGGTTGCACGGTGGTTGGCGATCGATTCCTATCGTCTTCGATTGAAGCTTTAGGCAACGCCCGTTGTAACATTATCGACCGTCAGTTGCAGCTTTCAGTATTGCGCAACGGCCACCCCAACTTTCATCGTCTCTGGTTGTAGCATTTTTTGTTGCCGTTTCCAGCAGTGGGAGTTGCCGGTTCCAGCATTTTTTGCCGTCGGTTCCAGCATGCTGCGGAGCGCCGTCGTAGCACGCCGTGGAGCCCCCATCGGAGCACGCCGAAGCGACTATGCAGCAAATCTCCCGTTTCAGAGGTAGAAAGGAAGGAGAGGGGGGCAAGCTTGGGAACGCCCTCATGGCAGCATGGGGTTGGAGGCTAGCAGGAGTAGCCATGAAGATGTGCTCTCGTTGGGAAAGAAGAGAGGATGAGGGGATTGCGTTCAGATGCGGGAGAAACGAGTGGAGGAGAGAGACGCTGAGAAGATAAGGTGCGGTGCGTGGGGCTACAAAGCGCGTGACACAGCTCTGGCCATTTGATCCAGATCGATCCGACGTCCGGCGCTAGACCGGCGCAAGCTTCGACCAGCGCGCCGACGTAAAATGTTTCCCAAAGCAAAAGGAAAACTCTTATGCCATATCTTTATTATGGTCTCACATCAACGAATACATCTATAGTGTTGCTCTCAAGAGCAATAACACGCTTTGCAAATAAAATTTCAGAAAATAAACATGCTACTAATGAGGATATAACTAATTCAAGGTAGAATTTAAATATGAGATGCAAAGATACCACGGCCACCTCTCCAAGAGCTTAGAACAAGCTAGGGGAATGCCTTATACCACTTGTTAATCTTTTGTAGGTGGAGGTGGTGGTGCCGAGATTATGACTCTGAGACAAATACATGAACGTAGGAAGATACACACACTAAACTACCCATGGATTTATGATGTATCTGCAACAAAATCTTGTATCACAGTTCGTACTGCAACTAGAATTCTCACCAAGTGGGCACTTCCATCTGACCTCCATGTCAAGCTCCCAAAGGCGTACCCACCTTGCACCCTCTGCCTTGCGGTGAAAGCCACCACAAACGTTATACTTCTGCTACCACCTCTGATGAAATTAATCACAGATGGCTCCACGGACACTGCTACGCCAGCTGGATCCTCAACCACCACTCGGTAGGTTGCATCCAATGGCCCGACGTTCGTGACAGTGCGTCGGACCGTGACATAGTCCTTGAGGTTTGGCACGGCAATAGACGGGAGGTTGAGGTTCCGCTGGTTTATCTCGTAGTCGTCTAGCCATGATCCATTTTGGGTGCAGTTGACAAACTTGATGTAGTCTCTTACATCCACGTCGTAGACCAATCCGGGGTCAGCGGCCCTGTCCGGATCAATGTTGCCACCACCGAAGTCGAAGGGGTCAGCAAGCTTCCTTGGGGCGCCCTCTGCTTGGATCGGCATACCAAAACGATCAACGAACGACGCTGCAGCAATGATTCATATCCCCAGAAAACGATGATCGAGTTAGCCCTATACAGAATGCGATGTGTTGATTTTTTTCGACCGAATTAATATTGTCCATCAATGAGTGCCAATATACCGGTAGTGACGATAGCAGACTTGAGCATCGCAGGCGACCAGTGGGGGTGAACCGACTTGAGCAGGCCGGTGACCGCCGAGACATGAGGACATGCCATAGACGTCCCAGACATTAACATGTAGGAGCCTCTCACGGCTGCCAGGATGCTGACTCCCGGTGTAGATACGTCAGGCTGCAGTTCGAGCATGCATTAAAGATTCAAGTCTTAACTAGTGCTGAACAATCTGAGAGGGTAGGTAGCTAACGGTGTCACAAGTACGTACTACAGTCTATTTATCACAGCTAAAGATGAAATACCTTGAGTATGCCCGGGAACAAGGGGCTCGGGCCTCTCGACGAGAACGAGGCGACCCTCGGCGCTGACACCCCATCTCCGACAACAGTCACAGCAGGCGAGACCTTCACCGCCGGTTTCCTAGCATGACACAAGGCATCAGGGGTGAAGGAATTCTTTGAGAAGCAACCTAATAATTTATTTAATGATGATGTTTTTTTTTTTGCAGGGACGGTGTTCTTCTTCATCCTTTGTGTGCAGGCCCATGTACCCTGTGATGCGCCAGTATGATATGATTCACTGCGCGATCTCGAAATCCACGAGCACGCAGGGCATGATGCCGTTGCACTCGTCCAGAGTGTCGAGTTCATTGTTGGCATGCTGCGCGAAGATTAATCCCTTGGCACCGGCGTCCATGGTATGGTAGATGGCTGTAAAGAGTTGTGCCCCAGGCGGCACCGCCGGTGCGTAGCACATCACAATTTTACCTGTTACGTTTCTCGATGCCAGTGATGCCGCACCGCAGCTACATACACACACAAGAGTTTTAAGGTGAGAGAATATTTACTCAATCAAATGTGTCAAGTGACTTCTATATATACTTCTTTACTTAATTACGCACCTTCCCCCATAAACAAGGTCCTCAAAGTCGTTGCTGACCACAGATACATTGTAGTGAAGAGACTGCCCCTGAATGCATTTGAAATTAAAGTAAGACAAAATTTCTTTGCGGGGTAATTAAGACAAATTTAAGAGGAAGTTATGGTAATGATCAGCATGTACCACAAGATTTTCCTTGTTCCCGAGAGATATTAGAGTCGGGAAAGCACGGTCAATTGTGCTAGTGGCCACCATGGTGACCCATGGAACGGCATTCGACACCGTTTGTGGCACAGGGCCATCATTCCCCCCGGAGATCACGACGGAGATCCCTCGCAGCACAGCATGCAATGTTCCTGGGATCTCATGGCCGGCCAGTCCCAACGAGAGAGACAGGATATCCACGCCATCGTGTATGGCGTCATCGATGGCCGCGAGGATCGCCATGTCAGGGCAACCCTTGTCCCCCCAGCACACCTTGTAGATACCTAGACGCGCGCGTGGCGCTCCGCCACGTGCCGTGCCCGTGGCTAGGTTACCCCCGTAGCCCGCACCCCTCACCTGGCCACCGGCGATTGTCGATGCTACGTGTATGCCGTGGCCGTTGGAGTCCCTAGGTGACATGATATCTCTCTTAAGCACCACTGCCCTGATGCCGTGGCCATACCACCGTGCCCCGATGATCTTTCGGTTGCATCTCGTGTGGTCAAACGACTGGCCGGTCTGGCACGTGCCTCTCCACCGTTCCGGTATAGGTCCATATCCATGCACGTGCCTGTTTGAACAAAAGTACACATGGATTAGCCAGTATACTTATGATGCATATATAAGCTAGGTGGCATTAGGTGTGAGATCGCAAACCTGTATCAACCACCCCGATGATGACATCTTCACCGTACTTTGCTCTTTTGAGAAGGCTCGGTTGTTGGTGGTTGTTCTTATAGTCAAGGCCAAGGAAGTCCCAGCTGCGAGTTGTGTGCACTTGGTGATAAGTGTTTGGATTCACACTGATTACTTGGGGGAATTCTACACTTGGAACAATCTTCGTTAGTTTGTAACCATCATTCAAGTAAGGTACTGTGCCGCATGATGCCATCTTAGATTGACAGATTATTACCGGCAAGTGTCTCGGCTTGAGACTTGGTGAGCATTGCTGTGAACCCAGAGAATCCGTGCTTGTAACTGTAAACTATCGACTTCAAGACTTCATCCTTGCTGTTTCACAGAAAACAAAATATGAAAGCACGCACTTTAGTTTCGTGGTACTTATTAAGATGCAAACTTCAACTACTATCTCATACCTCCCCAAAACCGTGGTTAGTAGGTCATGCTGTGATGCGGTGACCATGGACGGATCATCATATTTCTTCTCCCCCAGATACACAATGTAGAGCTGATGTATATTTGTTATGCAAAAGGATTTCCAGGAACAATATCAGAGCAAGCCGAGTTGATATAAGTAGTAGGAAGAAAAAAAAACAAATTAAAGTCCTGTAAAATAATAGAGGAAGTGTTGATCTTACTGCTTTACGGGACGCATTAGCCGAAGGAGGGGACACTACCGTGACCAGAAGCAGAGCACAAGAGAACACTGTTCTCAAATGCATTTCTGATTTCGAAAAGAGACTACAATGATTGTGTCCTTATGTTCTCTCGTTGGTGTGTATATATACTAGGAAGACAGAATAGTTTAGAGGATTGTTAGAGTATCTATAGCCGGAGTCCTTAAATTGACCAGACGGTCAGTGCCCGGTCAGAAGAACACGACGGCCTACTCAAACCGGCATTCAGGCTGACCGGACCCCTCAAACTTACCCCAAATTTGAACATAAAAACACGGCATAAAATATACACATAAATGTATCTTTTTTGTTTAATGACTCATATCTTGTTGTTCTTATGCCGTTTTTTGTACAGTTATTCAACATAAAAGTAACTATTTGTATACATGGAGAGTTAGAAAGTGTTCTATATATAGATCTTAGGAGATTTTTCTAATTTTTTTTAGAAAAGGAGGATGACCCCCGGCCTCTGCATCTGGACGATGCATGCAGCCACTTTATTAATTATTCACAAAAACTTACAAAGTAATACATCAGTAAGTCTGAAGCCACCATCTCAGCAACATCTGTCGCTACTCCTATCCACTTGATGAAGGGGTGCCGAAAATCGGAGCCGAATACCAAACAGACTTCGCACCAAAGTCTAACATCTAAAGTCGGAGGCCCCAACCAAGCCACAATGCCGGGTCTGGGGCACACACCGGTCCGGCGCACTCTCAGAGACTACCGCCGCCGTCTTCCACCTATCCATTTTCAGAACAGGAACTGACGCATCGACCTTGCCAGGCCTGACATCGACGCCACCACGACGCCAGAACAAGAGATTTTTCTATACACTTACTAAACTTTAAAAAGTTCAGCTTAAGACAATTCTAGAACTTCAATTATTTTGGAATGGAAGGAGTAGCTAGCTTCAAGGTGTGCATGAGTCGGCCGCTCCCAGTGGCTAGCTAGCTACCTAGACCCACCACCAAGCACAAGTTGTCTAGCGGAGCGCTTCAGCTGCACATGCCATGAGGAGCGAGCAAAGGTCTTTCGCTTCGTTATGATGCCGGCCGCTTCAGCTGCACCACTACGCGGGAAAAGCTCACCGACACGGCAAGAGCTACGTCTGTAGCTTAGCTTCGGCGTGCTTCATGAGTGATTTCCCTTTGGACATGGAGACTTGGGCGTCTTCTTCTAGCAGACTACTTCAGCAGCGAGCACAGGTCTGTGTCTTCATTAAGATGCTGGGTGCTGGGAAGTGAATCTTCCGTAGCTGAAACAAAGCTGGAAAATATAGTACATGTTATTGTGAACACACATAAACATAAGTAGTCGGCGATGGATGTGTGCATGCAGCAGCAGCGGAACATAATATTAGACGATTTGGTTGTCTTTTAGCAGCTCTCAACTGCACAGAAAAAACCTGACTGGACTGTCCTACTGGCCACTGGGAACCTCGTGATCGGGCTTCTGTGTGTATGCATGCTAGCTTTTTTTTGCTGGTGTATGCATGCTAGCTGGATGCATGGAGTAGCAATTTGGAACTAGTGGCATCATGTCATCATAGTGACCCAGCACTGCTAGATTCGCCCTGTACTGCTAGATTCTCTTGCCGTTGGCAGCGGTGAATCATTGATTGTGGCAGCGACAAATGGAGGATGCCTTTTTTAAGAAAGAAGGATCAAGCAGAGCTAGGTTTCGAATTAACGAAGTCATCAACTAGCCAGGGATTACATCGGCCCATACCAATGAAAAGAAAAACAAGGAAACTGAAAACAGCACATAGAAGGTGTTGCCAAAGTAGCAGGCCCCTCGCCCTATAGATCGAAGGACGCTGGACCGTCGGAAGTTGGGATAGCTCACCATAGAGCAAGGATCGATAGTGACTCAAGAGCACGTTGGGAGATTCTCAGCCAGAGCCACCCACTGTGTGTAAAGATCACCTAGAGAAGAGCCTCATTGTAGCTCACTGGTCCATACACAAAGAAAACAAGTTGTTGTAGGATGAGTACGCCGAAGAAACATATAACAAAAGAGATAAAATGACCAATGTTGATATAAGATCAGCGCCCAAAGAATTTGATGCCACGTCCAAACTGCCGACAGTGTGTTGTTGCTGATAGGCCGGAGGAACCCTATCCCCTCACCTACCATGGCAATGGCGCCCACCCACCGGCGAGCAAAACACAGAGGGTCGGTCTATGGACAAGCATATGCAACGGCATGCTGCCGCTAACTTGGCCAACTACCAGTGGCGGTCCGATCAGAACCCCTTATAGGATTTTGGTACTAGCAGCGTTTAGCTAAACTGGCATGCCGACGCTAACTTGGCCAACTACCAGCGGCGTTCGGTTTGAACGTGGGCGCTACTACCGTACTACTAGCGGCGTCCAGGGAACTTGCACGCCGCTAGGGAGGTAAACCAAGGGAGTTGTTTTGCCACGAACTCCCAGCGACACTCGAGAAAACAGAGCGCCGGTAGTAGTGTGAGAACTAGCAGCGTGTGCCTAGGATTGAACGCCACGAAAAGCACTTGCATCAAACATTGGCTGACCCGCCTGCGACTAGGATTGAACACCAGAAAAACCACTTCCATCCCACATTGGCTGACCCGCCTGTGTCGGTTCAAACTACTTGCGGCGTGTATATGTTGTGACCTTCACTAGTGTACATATTGGTGGCGCGTACGTGAACTGCTGCCGGGCGGATGGACACGGGCGAGCCGTCAACTTCACGTTCAGGCAACCGACTTCCTACTGTGACCCCAATGGAGGACCCATGGCCGTGGCTGGGGCGCACTACTGGGAAAATACTTATAGATGGCCTCAAATTAGTGGCAGACATGGCCAGGAACCCGTCACTGCTATTTTGGAAAAATAAAAATAGCAGTGGTGGGTAACAAATGGGACCCGCCAGTGTAATCAGCAGAGCAGTGGCGAGCAGATATACCGACCCAGGTAAACTCTTTCAAATTTGCCCGCGTAATGAAATCTACCAGTGGCGGGCGTATAAGACATGCCCACCACTGGTTTATCAGGAAACAATGGCGGGAAAAACTTATGCCGCCAGAGATAAATTTTGGTAACCCGTGCGAAATGTTTTTCTAAATATTTTGAAGTTAGCTGTGGCGGGCACTAATAGCCGCCTGCCACACATAAGTTAGCTCCAAAAATTCCTAAGAAAATCATATATGTACTAAACCTAGAGTAGTCTTAAATTTGAAGGGGGTCCAAAAATTCCTAAGGAAATCATATATTTACTAAAAGGAGAATAGCTCATTTGTCCGCTACATCCGCGCGGGGGGGGGGGGGGGGGGGGGGGGGGGGGGGAGGGAGTGTCTAGTTTGTACACGAGGTGTATCAAGTTTTTGCCGTAATGTTGTCAAAATTTTACCATACACTACAAGTGTCAAATGAAGACACCATGCCTAGTTTCATCCCTTTCTGAGTTCGTTTGCATGCTCAAAGCTTTTTGCCCTTTTTAGTTGCCGAAAAGTCAATTAATGCCGCGAAAATAGCAAACCAACTCAAAAAGTGACAAAATTTGAGCATGGGACTTACAGTAGTGTCTATTACTCATGGAAAAAGATTGAAGTTGAAATGATTTTAAAAATGAGTTGTCTGTGTAAGGCAGCGGTTTCGTTTGAAACTCTTACACTTTGGGGGAGAGTGTCCAGTTTGTACACGAGGTGCATCAAGTTTTTGCCGTAACGCTGTTAAATTTTTACCACACACTATAGGTGTCAAATGAAGACACCATGCCTAGTTTCATCCCTTTCCGAGCTCGTTTGCACGCGCAAAGCTTTTTGTCCTTTTTAGTTTTCGAAAAATCAATTAATACCACGAAAATAGCAAACTAACTCAAAAAGTGGCAAATTTGGAGCATGGGACTTTCAATAGTGTCTATTACTCATGGAAAAAGTTTGAAGTTGAAATGATTTAAAAAATGAGTTGTGTGTGGAAGGCGGCGGTTTTCATTCGAAACCCTTACACTTCGGGAGAGAGTGTCCAGTTTCTACACGAGGTGCATCAATTTTTTTTCTGTAACGCTATCAAATTTTTATCACACACTACAAGTGTCAAATGAAGACACCATGCCTAGTTTCATCCCTTTCCGAGCTCGTTTGCGCGCTCAAAGCTTTTTGCCCATTTAGTTGCGGGAAAGTCAATTAATGCCGCGAAAATAGCAAACCAGCTCAAAAAGTGGCAACATTTGAGCATGGGGCTTCCAATGGTGTGTAATAATCATGGGAAAAGTTTGAAGTTGAAATGATTTACAAAAAAAATGAGTTGTGTATGTAAAGCGGCGGTTTCCGTTTGAAACCCTGACACTTCGTGCGAGAGTGTCCGGTTTGTACATGATGTGCATCAAGTTTTTGCCGTAACGATCTCAATTTTTTTACTACACCCTACATGTGTCCCATGTAGATAGCATGCAAAGTTTCATGCCTTTCGGAGCTCGTTTGCCCGCTATTTCGTACCGAAGAGGATTCCGCCCTTTTAAGTTGTTGCCGGGAATTCAATTAATGCCTCGAAAATAGAAAACCAACTCCAAAAGTGCTCAAATTTGAGCATGGGGCTTTGGATGTTGTGTACTAATCATAGAAAAAGTTTGAGGTTAAAATGATTTAGAAAAATGTACGTAGAATGGCGTACAGTAGTGTCTTAGCAGTGGCGGGTGTTTGGCGGGGCCAGCCATCGCTTTACTCCCTTTCGGGTGGCAGGCGGTATACAGCACCCGTTACTGCAGCGCCCACGACGCACGCAATTCAATTTTCTCCCAAAACCGTTTCGCACACAAACCCCCCATTTCCCTCGCCCACGCCCCCCAAATCGCATGCTACCAGCGTCCAATACAACCTAATTGTTGCTAATAGAATCATTATATTAAACTATTCTAAAATAACAAAACCATCTCATATAAGTACCAAAATCAAAGATGCAACTTTGAATTGTGTACATTACATGTATACAAACTTTTTAGGTGACAAAAATAACAACACTACCATGTCTCTCTCAAACCGGACACTGCCCCTCCCCCTCCCCCTCCCATCCCCCTCGATGCTACGAACCTCCCCCTGGATATCGATCGGTTTGTAAGCAATATATGTCATAACTTATGAGTAACACATTGAATTTTTAACCACATATTCTAATGATCACATGATGACACCATGCATAGTTTCAGTTGTTTCACAAACGTGTACATTAAAAAAAAATCCAAAAACCATTGCTAAAAAATTGATGTGTTTGAATAATCCCACTCAAATGTTTGGATTTTTCATTTAATTTCGTAAAATACAACTAAATAGTACACTAAAAAACTTTTATAGCATGAAATTGGCACACGTTTTGCCAGTGTACTAACTAGCAACACGCTCTAGTTCCCAAACGCTGCTAACGTTTAACCATGTAATCCCCCTCCCCCCACGCCCGACTTGATATTTCCTCAAATCATGCCTGCTCGCACCGGGATCTCAATCCCTAGTCCTCCACCACCGTCAAGCACGGCCCGCTCATGGCCGACCTCGCCGCCCTGCCCCAACGTGGCCGTCCACGGTCGTCGCCACCCCGTGGTCCTCAGGGTGGAAATCGATGAAATTTTTGTAAATACGTTAAAATATTTCAAATTCATGAACTTTTGTTTTCAAAATTGATGATCTTTTTTCAATTATGTGAAGTTTTTTTTGAATTCCAATTTTTTTTCCAAATTCGTGAACTGTTTTCAAATCCATCAACCTTTTTTGGAATACATGCACATTTTCATGTTTGTTTTCAAATTTATGATATTTTTTAAAATTCACAAACTTTTCTAAAATTCATGAAATTTTTCGTATTCATGATTTTAGATCTCTGAACGTTTTTCTAAACCCATGAAAATTTGTTTAAAGCCATGAAGTTTTTTCTATTTTATAAACAATTTCAAAATCCCCAAAAAGCCAGCGGCCTCGTTATTTTTCTGAACCAGCAGCTCAGCACAGCCGAGCGAAAAGAAAAACCGAAAGCGAGCGAGCGAGGCTGAGCGAACGAGCGAGGAATCAAGCGAAGAAAAAACAGAGATCGTCTGGGCTTCCTGAATGCAGCCCGCCTGGTCGCGTACTGGACGCCAGTTCTTGAAATCGGCGTTGAAGGCGAGCACTCGAGAGCAACTAATCAGTGAGTACTCCTTCGGGAGCCCCCGCAAAGATCACTTTGGGTGGGCTGGGAGCGCACCACTTGGCACGCTCTCAGCCGCCGCCATGTGTCGCGCTCTTGACGCTCCCTCCAGATTTTGTTTTTCTTATTATTCTAAGCATTTTCGGCTTTTAGATGATTTTTTTGGGTTTTTTGGCTTTTCGGTTTTCCCCTGGTTTTTCTTAGGTTTTGGACCCAAAAAATTCAAAAAAAAATTGCGTGAAAAAACGCGTTTTCTTTTTTCTTTCTTCCGGGAGAGGTGCCTCTTGGAAAAAGAGAAAAATGATTTTCTTTTTTTTTCCTTCCGCGAGTGGCACGGATTTAATTCTCGTGGAGGCACGAATTTGCTTCCGCGAGAGGCACAGTCGTGCCTCCCGAAAAAGGAAAAAAACGTATTTTCTTTTTTTTCCTTCCGCGAGATGCATGGATTTACTTCCCGTGGAGGCACGGATTTACTTCCACGGTCGTGCCTCTCAAAAAAGGAAAAATCTGCGTTTGTCTTTTCTTTTTTCCTCCCGCGAGAGGTACGGATTTACTTCTCGTGGAGGCACAGATTTGCTTCCGCGAGAGGCATAGCTGTGCCTCTCGAAAAAGGAAAAAAAATGTGTTTTTTTTCTTCCGCGAGAGGTACGGATTTACTTCTTGTGGAGGCACGAATTTGCTTCCGTGAGAGGTACAGTTGTGCTTCTCGGAAAAGGAAAAAAAACATTTTTTTTCCTTCCACGAGAGGCACGAATTTACTTTTCGTGGACTCTCGGAAAAGGAAAAAAAATGCGTTTTCATTTTTCCTTCCGCGAGAGACTCAGATTTACTTCTCGTGCAGGCACGGATTTGCTTCCGCGAGAGGCACGTCGTGCCTCTCGGAAAAAGAGAAAAAAACATGTTTTTTTTCCTTCCGTGAGAGGCACGGTTTACATCTTGTAGAGGCACGTATTTGCTTCCGCGAAAGGCACAGTTGTGCCTCTTGGAAAAGTGAAAAAAATAACGTGCTCCCGGTTTGGTTTTTTCGTCGGGTTTTTTTCATGATTTTTTTTATCGAAACCTATCAACATGCGATCTAGTTTGAAGATCTCGACGTGAGAAATCCAACGGTGAAAACGATTTGAGATTTGGACGTGCGGTTTAAGAGAAAAAATATTTTGAATAAACGAATCTATGAAAGGGAAAACTGCCAAGTTGCGACAAGTGGCGCACATGCAGTGCGCCACTTGTCGCAACCTGGTTGGGAGTGACCTTTGCAAATAATTCTCCTTAATTAATGATTTCGCGAGCACTCCCTTTTTACTCACCAAGGCCCAACCGAGCTGAGACTCTCGGTTTGGGCCAACAAGAAGGCCGGAATGTCAGGCGCATCTATATCCAGGTTGGCCCAATTGAGACCGAGCTTATCCTCGCCTCAAGCGATGCCCAGTAGGACGGGCCAGCAGCTTTCTTCTTTCGTTTAATTCGTTCAGTTTTTCTTTCGTTAGCGTGTTTTTTGGTAGTTTTGTTTATATTGTTATAAATAATCTAAATACATACATTCCAAAAATTAATTTAGTTAAATTTTTAAAAGTGCCTCACAAATTTAGAAAAATGTTTATGCATTGTAGAACATTTGTTCGCACGATTTTGAAAAATGTTCATACCATTTACAAAATGTCGGTGACAATTAAAAAATGTAACAAGTTTTGAAATATTGCTCATAGTTCAAAATATACAAAATATGTATATGAATTTTTAAAAATGTTGTAACACTTAAAAATTGTTTGCATGTTTTAAATAAATTTTCATGACATTTTGAAAAATTCTTAACATGTGTTTTAAAATTGTTCACTGCGTACCTAAAAAATGGTCAATATTAATTTTAAAAATGATCGACATGCCTTCAGATAAATGTTGACCATGTATTAAAAAATGCAACGTCTATCTAAAATGTTTGATTTGTATAAAAATGTTCAACATGTGTTAATAAAATTCAGCATGTAATTTGAAAAATGAAAAAGGAAAAAAATGGAAAAAAAGAAAATAAAACGTATAAAAAATAAAAATATAAATATAAAAACCGGAAAAAGCACCGATGAAAATCAATAGAGAAAAGCACGGGGAAAAAAGATTAAACCGCGTAGAACCTTCCCAAAACTAGCCAAATCGTGCAGAAGGTTCCGCGGACCGGTCCTCATAAGCTTACCAATACCGCTCGGTACTAGTTATTGGGTCGGCCCACTTTCAACAATCTTTGTCGGCAAGCGTGAGTTCCGTCTCGTAGTAAATGATGTATAGCATCGGCCGAAAAGTCCATATACCTGCACATAAAATTGATGTGTCACCGCGAAATACAATGGTGATTACCTTTTTTTTTTTTGAGATCACAATGGTGATTACCTTGGTATAGCTGGGAGGGGCGATGTCAGGCTGACCCTAAGGCCTTGTACAATGCTAGGTGCTTAGGGAGGTGCTTAGAAAAATAAACCGGATTTTTCTGAAGCACCAGTGCCTATTTCTACAGGAGAGACGCCTAATTAAGCGTCTACCATGTACAAATAAGCACCAGTGCTTAAGAAAAGCCTGGTTTATTTCTTCAAGCACCTCCCCTAAGCACCTTGCATTGTACAAGGCCTAAGGAAGCTACGAGGAGTGCTCCCGGAGCAGCCTCGGCTCCTGCCACCATGTCTCCAGCAACTACCGCAACGGATACAAACGCCAGTGTTGGGACGGGTACTAGAGCAACCCTTACCTCGCTGGCTGAATGCAGGAATGTTGACAAGTGGAGACAGTTAGTTATCATTCAAAGTGTGTACTACGTATTGTTTTTGCACTAAGACAAGTTGAAAAATCTTCTACTCTTGTATGATTGAGAATTTGATCAAGAGTACATGATTTACTCAACATTGGTTTATCCGGCCTAGCATGAGAAAAGAGAGGTTGGAATCACGATCGAGACCTTTAGACCACTTCTTCTCACTCGTCAAAACTCCGTGTGGATCCCCAAGAGACCTGCCAAGTCCAAGTCTTCCCCGCCAAGTCCAAGTCTTCCCCGTAATTTGGGGTGAGATTTTTGTATTGGGGAGGCGCAAAAGGCCATAACAATATGTCTTTTTCGCTGCTACTTGTCGTGAGAACGACGACGCTCGACTAGGAACTATTAGTTCGTTCACGTTTACTTATCACCTTTTCGAAAAGTATAAAACAATACTCCCAAAATATCTTGACTTGGTCTCATTTCCATCCATTCAAATAATTTGGATATATAGCTCTGCCTCCAGTGAAGTGGAGTAGATGGTTTTAAAAAATACAACATATTCCCAAAATATCTGGCCTCATTCCCATTTTCGACCAATCAAATAACATGGATATATACAGTAGCGCTTCCTATATACTCCCTCCGTCCGAAAAAGCTTGTCCCTCAAATGAATGTATCTACCACCAAGTTAGTGCTAGATACATCCATTTGAGAGACAAGCTTGGAACAAGCTTTTTCGGACGGAGGGAATATCTAGTTAATGTGGAGGGCTGCAAGAGCCGTCTACACCACACAAACAGACGCTAGCTGGCTAATGGTGCTTTCAACCGATGGCACACCACACGACCGTCATCTTCTCGGCGGCAGCGGCACTGCTGCTGATGCTGCTGCCGCTGTCCGCTGCACCGGCGCCGGTGATAGGGATGCCGGGCTGCGAGACCAGGTGCGGTGACAAGATCGTGCCGTATCCGTTCGGCATGGGCCCGTCTTACTGCTACCTGCCTGGGTTTAACCTCACTTGCGACTGGTTAAGTGACCCACCGCGGCTCCTCCTCGGCGACGGCACGCTCCAGGTCGCCGAAGACATCGGCTACCCCAGCGATGCCACGCTAGCCGTCGTCCACGCCGGCAACATCCAGACCGACGGCAACGGGCGCGGCAGGCTCGGTGGTGGTCTCGGCGATGGTGGGCCGTACGCGCTGCCGCTGGCCGGGAACCAGCTCGTCCTCGTGGGCTGCAACGTGCGGGCCACGCTGAGGAGCGGCAACCTCACCATGAGCAGCTGCTCCTCCTTCTGCCACGACGGGCGCACGTCGTACATGAGCAGCATGCTCTGCTCCGGCATGGGCTGCTGCCAGGCGCCCATCGTCGTCAACCGCGAGGTGGCCGCCGGCGGAAAGCTCGTCCCCATCACGTCCTACGACGTGGAGATCGAGTCCTTTGGGCGGAACCGCAGCGACGGCCAGCGGTGGCCCGCACGCGTCTTCGTCGCCAAGAAAGGCTGGTCCACGACATGGAGCGTCTCAAAACAACTGTCGTCGGACCCGTCGTCGGACCCGCAAGCCGCCGCGTCGATGGAAGTTCCCCTTTGGCTCAACTGGGAGGTCATCGATGGCGACGCCGCAGGCGACACAGATCAGCTGCAGAGGTCGAAGGAGTGTTCTAGGGACGCGGCACGTAAAATCTGCAAGAGCAACCACACGCGCTGCACAAGAGGTGACAGAGGCGGCTACTTGTGCTTCTGTAAGCAAGGTTACCAGGGCAATGCCTACATCATCAACGGATGCCAAGGTTAATTCGATCCTTCCTTTATATCCCGCTAACGGATGCCAAGTAAACTAATATAAGACGTTAGTTACCTAAAACGTCTTATATTAGTATACAGAGAGGTAGTACTATATATTGTTGGTTCTGAAAATTTGTCCATGCCATGTGCTACATTCCGACCACACGTAGGCAATACGAAGGGCGGGCACACATGACCACGTCAAAGATGAATTGTATCTCATATTGGTATCGTGCGTGACACATGCACAAGCACCAGCCCGCGCACAAACCTACACAGCCCAGGCGTGCACACGCACGTACACACGTGTACAGAAGCGCGCACACGCACAAACCCACACGCACACCAGAGACGTATACGCGAATACACACCAACAAAAAAAGAAAAAAAATACGGTTTGGCATGAATGGTGAGCTATCTCAAAAACAAAGAGAAAAGCCAACTAAGAACTAAAAACAAGAACCAAAAAAAGCAAACAACACACAGAAAAGGAAAAAAATAGTTGATTTAACACAAAAATCCATCGGCTAAATAATAGCAAAAGTGAGGAAATATATCTGATTTTTGTAGCTAAAATTTGCAACTTTTCTGTGGCTTGTTTGCGTTTATGTAGCATTACATTACGTCCAACTCAACACACACTTGTGTCCAACACGATGCTACCCAGACTTAGTACAAACACCTGGTATACTACTAGTTTACTAGGCTCTCTTCTTTTGGGTAAAAGTTTGACCATTGATTTAATTAATAAAATGTAAATTATATGTCACAAAAATTATACCGTGGAATACTCCTTTCGAATACAAATACAACAATATACTTTTTGTAGCATATACTTCGTATTTTGTTAGTCATATACAAATGGTCAAATTTTGACCCAAAATACGAGGGGGCCTAGTAAACCCAGACAAAATTAGTACTCCTTTAGGGATTCAATCTCGACTACAATTTACATATATCATAATTCAGTGGCACATGGTGGAGCTCGTAAGAACAAATATTTTTTTCGTCTGCTGTTTGGCTTAATGACAACCAGTCTATGAGAGTTTATGTCATTACATTGTGAATTTATGTTTGGCATATAAATAATAACAGTCATGTTGAAACATAATGCAAAATCGCCATAAGAAACACACGATATAACAATGTAAACCAAAAAAATTACACCAATTTGTTGGTTGTATTTTACTTTTACGGTTCCATATCATGTAAAGATTTTTTTTTACATCGGTATACATTTTCCTTGCAATCTTCTTTAAAATTTACATGGCATGTAAAATTTAATGCACTGGCATACAAATTGGGAAAATACATCCTACTACCAACAGCAATAAGTCACAAGTCTTATATACTATAATGCGATGAGATATATACTGCATTATAACATTGCATATATTCATATACTATTCCAATAAAATTCGAAGCAAGCTACATTAAAAAATTATGATCAATTTGATAGTTTTTAGTAGATTTTAAAATAAGTTCCCTCGGATTATAACAAAATTTGGTGCTTACATGCTTCCGCCCACCATAGTCCCGGTCAAAAAAATTTGCATGTGAAGGAATGTCCAAAATAGGATACATACTACATAAAAAGAATTGTATATACTATCCAACTATTTTTATATACTACATACTATTCGTACTTGCTCTCTCGTAAGATAACTACTATCAATACAAATCTAAAGTTAATCAGATTTGTTGGGACATTTGTGTGGTTATTATTACTACTAAAAGATTGTTCAAATAAATGTGATGTACTTAAGTCCGTTAATTTAGAATTTGGACATGTGGTTTGCACTAACTAGCGTATTTATGTACAATGTGCAGACATCGACGAGTGCAAGCATTCGGAATTCCAAATAAATAGTTGCTATGGTGAATGTACCAATACGGATGGTGCATTTCAGTGCCGGTGCCCACAAGGAACCCATGGCGACCCCTACAAGCCTGGCGGTTGCTTCAGTCTCCTCACAGGTAAGCACCTTTTCTTTCTTCCACATTTTCAAGTAGTATATTAAAAATCTTAGATCCTTGGTCAACTATAAATGAAATTAGTTATACTATATATGTTGGACATGATCAATTGTAAAATTTCCTAAATTGCATATTAGACATAAACAATACTTAAATTCAGAAATCGAATGTGCCACAACCAAGTTGTCATTAAATCAAGATGCAGAGCCAAAGTAGATTTAGTAAAATCTCAAGGTAGAGCTTTCGGAGAATACTAGTAAACTCATATCAATAACTATGAGGTGCTTCGCAACAAATTTTAATCTCCCATCAATCAAACTCACATGTAGTTGATAAGTATGATAATATAATTCTAAATATACAAAATAAACGGAAAACACCTAATCAAGATATATAAAATAGCTAGCTCTATTTACCCAGATAAAACAATATTAATAATGACTGCAAATATATTATGGTAATGAAGTGGTATAATTTCAGTATACGAAACAATGATACAAAAATTCTACAGGTGGTAAGTGTATATTTAAAGGATTACACGAGATAGCTTTTTAACATCTCCCTATCGCCATGTTGGTCCCGGGCAGTGACTTCATTCACGAAATATTTGTCCATGTTGTGTGCATGTTACTAAAATTATCAAGCTTTAGAATGAAACGACTTGCATCTAACGATAAGAGGGACATTATAAATTAAATAGAAGTTCAGTCTGCCAAACAGTAATCACTCGCGACCCGTCATGTTGTATATATCTGCGGTGTCTTTTTTTTTAACACGGTACAATCGAAGTCGCTCACATACACGAGCATACACTCACCCCTATGAACGCCCTACCCCTATGAGCACCTCTGAGAGACTGAGCCGGCATAGCATCTTGAGATTTTGCGAAGTCACCACAGGCACCTCGCAATTGACGGGAACATCTCCTCCCATTGAACGAACATCGCTGGAAGCCTGAAATATATCCAGCAATAATACTAGCACCAATGTCAAGCCTAGGACTTGAACTCTGGTGGGCTGGGGAAATCACTATCCTCCTAACCATCCAACCACAAGTTGGTTCGCGTCTCTTTCTCTTTGGTCTGGTACCCATCAATATGTGTGCATGCATTATTCTTCCTATAAAATGATTTGTACAGATATGTGTGCCCACTCCCTGACAAGCCATGATTTATCTTGTTTGAGTATAGGATGTATTTTTATTTTATATCTATACCTTTGCTTTCTTCTTGATTTTTTCTTGTAGCTAGAGTACATGCATATACTCTGATCGAGATGCTTGGATGCTACTTGGAAATGTCAGGTCAAATTTATGGTTCAGTAATTTTTGCATAAAAATTGAGGGATTAAATGGCGATGTAGAGTGAAGAGAAAATCCCACCTTGGAGTTCAATCATGGATCGAAGCCTTTATTTAGTTTGTTTTCTTTGTATTAGCCTTCTCCTTCCTTGTTCCCTCTCTGTGCAGGTAGAATACTTTTGAAATTTTAAAATACATACAGTAGGGAAACATATTGCCATTCCTCAAAAACTAATGCTTGCATGCATATATGCACCTGCAGATAACTGTAGCAGGTTATGTGGCAACGTGAGTGTGCCATACCCATTCGGCATTGGCTCGCACAAGTGCTATCTGCCAGGGTTCAACCTCACTTGTGACACAAGCTACAACCATGCGAGGCTGATGCTTGGCACTCTTCAAGTTGTTGACATCTCCCTCCGCAACAACACCGTGCGAGTCATCAACACCAACTGAGTGCATGACATCTATGGCGGGGTAGCCAGTGTAAATGGCATTGATTTTGGGATTGGACATGGAGACATGGTTCCCTACTCGTTATCAACAAGCAATGAGCTTATCGTCATTGGGTGCGGGGTGCAGGCGGGGTTGTCCAGTGCCAGCAATAACCAGGCCATCCTTAGTGGTTGCTCCTCCTTTTGCTCCTCAAACAAGAGTAGAGCCTATGACACAAGGTCATCTCCTAGGATCGACGACAATGGTGAGTACTGCTATGGCAATGGTTGCTGCCAGGCCCGCATCTCCATGTCGAGGGACGGCATGCCTAGTGAATTCTGGATTGATTGGATGGACTCCAATAGTGTCTGGGATGAGGAATTGCCGCACTCATATGCGCTCATTGCAGAGGAAGGGTGGTTCAACAAGCGTTGGGTCTACTCCCAGCTTCCATGGTCACTATCAACAAACTATCTCGCTCCCAGGTTGGAAATTCCAATTGTTCTAGACTGGGAAATCTTGCAGTTGCAATCCATTAACTCACAGGAGCCAGCCAATGTGAGCTGGCATCACCAGTATGCCATGTGTCCCGGCATCTGCAGGAGCAAGAATAGCCTTTGCAAACCAAGGATCAGAGGCTATTTATGCCATTGTGGTGAGGGTTACGACGGCAACCCTTACATCACGGATGGATGCAAAGGTTAGCAAAGAAGCACCTCGCGCACATAAGCGAGGTTAATTTTCTTATTGCTTATCTCTACTACTATATATTTAAGTAAATTGAACTAATTTATACTCCATACCTTTTTTCTTGTCTCCTCCAGGCGGTGGCCGCAAACAGTTTAAATGTGAGCAACACGACAACAACGTTTCTGCTATATATGTATGATGCATGTAGAAGAATAACAAGTAACTATAATGTGTATACTTTCAGGTACGAGCACCATTATAGGAGTTGCTTCTGGAGCTGGAGTCATGCTTCTAATTCTCACTGGGTTGTTAATTATGAAGAAACTAAAACACGAGAGGTCAAAAATGTTAAAGCGCAAGTTCTTCCAACAAAATCGTGGACACCTATTGCAACAATTGGTATCCCAAAGTTCTGGCATTGCAGAAAGGATGATCATAACTTTGGAAGAGCTAGACAAGGCAACACATTGTTTTGATAATGATCTCGTGGTTGGAGGTGGAGGACATGGTATTGTTTACAAAGGAATTTTATCGAACCAGCATATTGTAGCCATCAAGAAACCCAAGAACATGGTGCAGAAGGAGATCGACGAGTTTATCAATGAGGTAGCTATCCTATCACAAATCAACCATAGAAATGTTGTTAAACTCTATGGTTGTTGCCTTGAAACTGAGGTCCCAATGTTAGTCTATGAGTTCATATCTAATGGGACCCTTTACGAGCATCTTCATGTAGAAGGACCAAAATCATTGTCCTGGGATGACAGGTTGCGGATAGCCATCGAGGTAGCAAAATCCCTAGCATATCTTCACTCCGCTGCTTCGACTCCTATAATCCATAGAGATGTCAAGTGTGCTAACATACTTTTGGATGATACTCTGACGGCAAAGGTAGCAGATTTTGGAGCTTCAAGGTACATTCCGATGGATATATCTGGGGTTACCACAAGGGCACAAGGTACGAGAGGATATTGGGATCCTATGTACTTTTACACAGGCCGATTAACTGAGAAAAGTGATGTTTACAGCTTTGGAGTCGTCCTTGTGGAACTACTAACCAGGAAGAAACCATTTTCATATTTGTCCTCAAATGACGAGAGTCTTGTTGCACATTTTGTTACCTTGTTTGAAGGAGCAGAATTATTCCAGATCTTAGATCCGCAAGTTATGGAGGAAGGAGGGAAAGAGGTCGAAGAAGTTGCTAGTATCACGGTTGCATGCGTAAAGTTAAGTAGAGAGGATCGTCCGACCATGAGACAAGTGGAGTTAAGACTGGAAGGCACACGTGTAACTATGGAGGACACTTCAGATAATGCATCTCCATCTACAGAAGTTGAAAGCAACACTAAGGGATCGACCAGACGACACAGCATGGAACTTGAGTTCAGATTATCTGCAGAGCACCCTCGATAGTTCTGCATATTTGAAGATGAGTTGGACACATTAAAATAGCATATTATCAGTGATTTCCTTGCATTTAGGTGACTTCGCCAAGATTTGCTCCGGTGACAGATTTAGTTTGTTGTTATTTAACCTAGTTAGTGCAAACTAGCTCTTATTCTGGAACACTCACTGCAGAAGAAATAAAGAAAATATGTAGTCCTCACTTCTCTCATTCGCTTGAATGTTTGTTTATCTACTTGAGATAAGACACACCATAGTATATACTACCATGTTTTGTCCTGGGAAATAGCTATCAATGCCTCTCTCTTATGCTTCCGAGACATGTGCCAGTCATCAACTATAGACCCAGATCAGCGAGCTCTCCTCTGATCGGGCGGGCATCAACATCAGTCGTCTGTTTGCTCTGATCGAGGACGCGTTGACGGTCCATATTTTGATGTAACATAGAAAGTCAATCGGAATTTGGTCCGGTTAAACAAGGCACGAAAGTCCATACTTGTAAAATTGCTTGCAGAGAAGTGGCATATAAGCCCCATAAAAAGAGAGCATTTCCCTCTAAAAATCTGAAATGTAAACCATGTAGAGAAGTATCCCGCTCGATCGATCAGTCACCGTCGAACCACATGGCGATAATGTGGCTCTCAAGTTGGCGGTGGACTCGAAGCCAATGGTGCTGCCGGGGGTGGCGACGCCGGGCTGACTCCAAGGACGCAGCACTCCCGTAGCAGCCTGAGATCCTACCGCTGTTTCTTTGGCAACTACCGCAGTGGATACGTGTGCCAGTGCTAGACAGGCAACCATTGCGGCGATGTCGTCCGGCTGATATTATCACCTTATCAGACCAGAATTAAAAATTTACGAGTAGGAAAAAAACTACAAGTAGCGATTCACCAAATGTTTCAAACTCGGGTTGATGTCAGCCAACAGTATGAACCCACGTGCTTTCAGTTATTAACTCAGCAACCATATGCATATATGCTTGCTTCAGAAGAATCGGTATAATTTCTTTTTAGGAAGGAGATCTAAAAAGTACTCAGGGTGATAATAAAACAGATTTGCTATTTCACATCTAGATGTAATATACCTATCTCACATCTAAGTCCAGGACCGTCCGATCTATTGCTGCTTGTTTTTTCGTGCAAGGCTTGATTGATTGAGGCGCTGGCTGCGTCCTGTGTCGTTGTCGTTTCCTTTTTTCCGTGCGAGGCTTGATCTGCATGCTGTGTAGCGTCCGTCGTTTTTCTTGGCCCGTTGTCCCTTGCTTGGGCCTGTTTTCTAGTGCGTTCTCTACTAGGCTGCTGCTGCGAGGAATATAATTAAATGGGACGTTCTCAAAAAAAAACTTCCTTCCAATGTTTGCGTGCGCGTGCGGCGTGTGGGCTGGTCTTTTTGTTTGTGCACGCGCCTGGACTGGGCTGCTCTTTTTTATGTTTGTGCCTGTGTGGAGAGTGATCCTCTTTTGTGTTTGTTTTCAGTGTGCTCCAGGGGAGAATTGGAATGGGTGAGCATTATTTTTCAAGTATTTCCTATTCGCCACTCTTTATACTCACTCTCTTTTGTTTTTTCCCTTGTTTGTTTTTCCAATTTTCCTTTTGGTTTTCAAACTTTTTTCTTTTTTTTTTTTGTCATCAAATCCATGATTTTTTGAATTCCATAAGTATATTTTAAATTCCCAACTTTTTTAAACGTTGTCTCATCTAAGTTTGTCATTGTTTGATTTAGTTCCGTAATTTTCATGCAAGCGCTCTATCTTCCGCCACGCTTATCGCTGTTTGTTTGTTGCGTATCATGTTTGTTGGGCTAAGCATGTTTGGCTTCGTTTTTGTCGGCCCATTATCGCAGCCCACTAGCAACCCGTTCCCTATGTTGTTTCTAGACTGGAAGAGACAAGAAAAAGGAAGCTCTATCATTGTCGGGGCCCAGTTATAAGTCTATCTTCGAGGGCACGACCAAATTTTCTCTCATTTGTTCCCGTTGCAAGTCCATCCTTGACTCGTAACTAGGTGCCGACCTTTTTTGTCCCAGTTGCAAGTCCACCCTCAACTCGCAACTGAGGCCCGAACTGTTTTTGTCCCAGTTGTAATCCCACCCTAGCCTGGCGACTGGATCCCGACATTTTTTTGTCCCAGTTGCAAGTCCACCCTCGACTTGCAATTGGGGCCCGAATTTTTTTTGTCCCAGTTGCAAGTCCACCCTCGACTCGCAACTGGGGCCCAACCTTTTTTCTCCCAGTTGCAAGTTCACCCTCGACTCGCAATTGGTGTCCGATCTTTTTTAGTCCAATTGCAAGTCCATAATTGACTCGCAACTCGGTCCCGACCTTTTTTTTCAGATACAAGTCCACCATCGACTCACAACTGGGTGTGACATTTTTTCCCTAGTTGATAGTCCAACCTTGACTCACAACTTGGGTCAACCTATTTTTCCCAAGTTGCAAGTCCACCCTCGACTCGCAACTGGGGCCCAACCTTTTTTGTCCCAGTTGGAAGTCCACCCTTGACTCGCAACTGGGGCTTGGCCTTTTTTGGTCTCGGTTGCAAGTCTAGCCTTGACTCGCAACTGCGGCCCAACATTTTTTTGTCCTAGTTGCATGTCCACCTTCGACTCCCAACTCGGGCCGACCTTTTTTGTCCCAGTTGCAAGTCCACACTTGACTTGCAAGTGGGGTTCGACTTTTTTTTGTCCCAGTTGCAAGTCCACCCTCGACTCGCATCTAGAGGCCCGACCTTTTTTTTAGTTGCAAGTCCATACTCGACTCATAACTAGAGCCCGACTTTTCCCCCAGCTGCAATCCCACCCTCCACTCGCAACTGGCAGCCGACCTTTTTTTTGTCCTGGTTGCAAATCCACCATTGACTCGCAATTGGAACTGTAGTTTGTTTCATCCCAGTTGCAAGTCGACCATTGACTCGCATCTGGGCTCGTAGTTTCGTAGTTGTCCAGTTCCAAGTTCACTTCACAGTTGGGCTGATAGTTCTGCCAGTTGCAAGCCCACCATCGACTCGCAACTAGGCATGTGTTTTGTTTTCATCCCAGTTGCAAGTCCACCCTTGATTCGCAACTGGGACCATAGTTTGTTTCATCCCAGTTGCAAGTCCACCCTTGACTCGCAACTGGGTCATTGTTCCGTAGTTGTCTTAATTGCAAGTCCATCATCGACTCGCAATTGGGATCATAGTTTGTTGTTGTCCCAGTTTCAAGTCCACCCTCGACTCGCAACTGGGCCCATAGTTTGTTGTTGTCCCAGTTGCAAGTCCACCCTCGACTCGCAACCCGGATGTGTTTTGTTTTTCATCTCAGTTACAAGTCCACCCCCAACTCGCAACTCGTATCACAGTTTTATATACTTGTCTCAGTTACAAGCCCACCCTCAACTCGCAACTAGGCACGTAGTTTGTTTTATCTCAGTTGCAAGCCCACCCTTGACTCGCAACTGGGCCTGTGTTTTTGTCTTTCATCCTAGTTGCAAGTCCATCCTTGACTCGCAACTGGGAACGTAATTTGTTTTATCCCAGTTGCTAGTCAACCGTTGACTCGCAATTGGTCTCATAGTTTGTAGTTGTCCTAGTTGTAAGTACATTCTCAACTCGCAACTCACCTCGTGGTTCCCCCAGTTGCAAGCCCATCCTTTGACTCGCAACCAAGCTTGTGCTTTGTTTTTCAACACGCAACTTGCCCCGATCCCTAGCTCCATGTCCAACCCCAACATGTAAACCCACCTGACCCAGTTGCATGTCCAAGCCAAACATGCAACTCATGCCCGACATAATTGCATGTCCACTTTCGGCACGCAACTCGTCCCCAACCCGGTACCACTATATAGTTGTATTGTTTTTTTTTTGCAAATACATGTCCGCTTTGGTGATACACACTGCATATTTTTCTGTATACATGGGGAACATTTTTTAACACACATTGAACATTTTGTAAAATACATGATGAATATTTTTTCAAATACAGGCCTGAGCATTTTTAGAATACATGGTAAACATTTTTCAAATTCCTACTGTTCATTTTTCTAAATGGTATGAAACTATTTTAAAAAATTATGCGAACATTTTATTTACATTGCATAAAAAAAATCTACAAAATGTCGTGTTTTTTTAAACGCGTGAAGTTTCTTTTAAAAATTGTCACGAACATTCTTTGAATGTTAAGATTTTTTTCCCATTGTATATAATTTTTTTTTTAAACATCACAAAACATTCTTTTGAAATGCATGAACATTTTTTAAATGTAAACATTTTTTAAACAGTGCAAACAAATTTTTTATTGAAAGTTTATTATCAAAATAAAGATAGCATAAATTTATTCTTGTTTTTCAAAAAATGTTTGGAATCTTCAAAAGTGTCCACACTCTAAAAACTGTTCGGGGATTTTAAAAAATTATCCATGTCTTCAAAATATGTTTGAGAAGAAATTGTTCGGAATACCAAATTTTGTTCTTATTTTTCAAAAATAAAATCAGAATTATAAAGTTTATTCAAATTTGAAGAATACTTTCCAAATTTTAAAATTGTTTGTGTTTAAAAAAAAAATCAACATTTAAAAAAATCACAATCTGTAAAAAAGGTTTCAAAAAATTTCAAACATGTCCACTAATCTGGACGCTGTGCTAAGTTCTTATAGATTTTCCAGTTTGCTTTATGTCAGCAGCATGCATTGTTGGAGTGGTAGGAGCTCTCGTTGCCCTACATGAAGTCCCGAGTTCAATTCCTACTTAGCGCATTGGGCCACTTTTTTTTGTCGCGGTCTAGTCGGGAAGAAAAACAAATAAGATGTCACAACTTAGACAGACCCATAATAAAACATCAGGTTTGTTGAGTGCTGCTACACCGGACGGCTCACCAACCTCATCATGATGTTTGTCAGCACGACAGCCTTCGTCCGAAATTTCACCGCCCCTGGAGCATCCACATCCGGACTTGCCAAATCCGGCATCCTATATGTCCGTGGGCGCGCCCGGTCGTCTTCGCGGACATTGACAGGGTAATGCTTAAATCGCCGCGTCCACAGCTGTGTACCTCATATCCGGTACCTTATATTCATACTAAAGCATCTAACGTGAAACTAAACTAAATAGATTATCAAACGGACATAGAAATGCAATGGCAAACAGACATAGAAATGCAAATAATCTACATAACCGATCACCAAAAGAGCACCACGGTTCAGCCGACGGACAAGTCCTAAACTAAGATTACTAATTACAGAAATAAACACGGTGATAGGGCTGAGCTTCACCACTTCCTCGCCGACCCTTTGCCCTCTCGGTATCCGGCGCTGCTGTAGGCGTTGGCGGCAGGAGGTGGGTCGTCAGAGCCGTCGTCGTCGGAGTCGTCCGTGATGTAGGACAAGGAGGAGGAGTCGATGTAGCCCGCCATCTCCGGATGGCACGGTCCTGCTGCCTCTTCAGCTTCGCTGCTCTCGCCGCCTCCGCCGCCTCGCGCGCGGACTGCTCCAGCCCTAGCCGGGGCATCTTCGCGTTTTTCTGACAGAGCCGGCGGGCGTCCGTCTCCGGCGTTGTAAGTGAACGGCGGTAGACCCACGCGAGGAGCTGCTCCTCCTCATTCTGAGGCGGTGGCCAGAGGACTGTGCGACCGCCTCCGACGCCGCCGCCCTCTCCCTTGCCAGCCGCCTCTCGCAGCGGGCGGCGCGCTCCTCGGATTCGGGCGTGTGCGTGCGCGGCGCCGTCGTGGCGGCACTAGCACCCACCGCTGCCATTGAGGAGCAACGGCGGGCCAGCGAACCGGAGCGGGTACACCGCGTGGAGCTCTGCGCAGTGTGGGACGGGCCGCTCTGGCTTCGGCAATACGGCAGCGGGCTACAGAGGATGAACCAGAGTCGGAGCTGCCGCTCGTGTCCACCCGCGAGCGCTGTTGCACGATACGAAGGGCCAGCTTCTCCTCGCCGCCCAATGCATCACGGAGGAAGGCGTCCGAATCATCGCTAGATCCGTCACCTCCGCCTCTGCCGGAGCTGGACATGGTGGACGGAGAGCAGGAGGGGATTGAATTGGGGAAAGGGAGGAGAAGAGATGGAGAGCGGGGCGAAGCGAAGTGACCTAGGGTTTGCTTGGGGTGGGCTTTTTGTGGTGACAGAGTGGGGTCGTGGTGGGCCAACATTGGTCGGGCTGCTGTGGCGGACGCACCTAGGCCTTCCCATATCCTTTCCAGATTTGGGTTGGATATGAGGGGTGCCGGACAGCCCGGGAGTTTGCGGGCGGTTTGAGTCGCCCGGCTGGGTTGGCCTTTTTTGACCGGTCCGTCTGCCCAGGCTTTTAAGATCGGTTTGAGGCGCCCGGCTTTAGATGCTTTTACCCATGACTACCAACCTAACATGTGTAGGTTATAAGTAAAAAAGTTGAATCGATTACACACAATATAGTGCATATTTTGTTTTTCAAAACTCAAACATGTCTATGTCTTACCAAATTTCTAAAATAAATTATCAACTTCTAAATACTAAACAAATATAATATAAAAGTACACTTCATGATGAATCCAATGATACAAATTTTGTATTGTGGATGTTGATATTTTGAAACTTGGTGGAACATAGTCATGTCTATTTTTAGAAGAGAAAAGTATAGTCTTTCCCCTCAAATGTGACCAATCGGATCAAATACACCCCCCAAAGTTCAAAACAACTTATTTAGCCCCCTCAAATCTGCAAAACCAGATAAATCCCCCCCCCCCCCCCCCCCCCGGCGCATGGTATTAGACATGATTTGAGGTGGTTTTGGTGCTGACTGTGTATATAACATGGCTTGGAATATATATATTTTTGATTGAAATTCCTCCTTGCTTGTCAACGACTGCCTGGGGCTCTACGGCCGGAGGTCCACCTGGCGGCGCGACACGTACGCGTTGGCGATGGGCGCGCACTGCTTGAGTTGGAGACGGGTGAACCTCATGCCTCTCTCTCTCGTCCGCCTACTCAGTTTCTGCTCGATTGGGGATTGAGTCATCCGTTTCAATCTGTGTGTGTGGATCGTGCCGGAGCTCAAGACGACCTCACCTTCCGCATCCACGGGTCGCTAGACTACACGACCGTGGTGGTGGAAACCGGCAGTGACCTCTTCTGGATGCCCTGCGACTAGTGGTTTGAGGGGGAAATAGTTTGTCCACGTGTAAATCCAGTCAGCTCAAGAAAATTCAAAACCATCTTCAATCCAGACCAAAACAACTCTAGGGCCTAAAAACCTGTTTTGGAGTTGAGGGGGTATTTGATGCCGAGAGCCACATTTGAGGGGAAAATCTATAATTTTCTCTTTTTAAAACGCAAAATGTGCACTGCATTGTGAAACGTAGATATTTTTTTTAGCACAACATGATCTGTTCCTTGTGTCTTGGCAATTGTGCTGGCAAAGAATCCAGCGAATTCATAAGTGGGTTGTCTGCTTGTTGGGCTTCTCCTATTCGATTATTTTTCTGGGCATTAGCCAAACTTTCGACGAAATAGGGTTTCCCCCCGCTTTATATTATAAAGCAACGAACACCGAGCACAAGGTAACTGCTGGGGCGAACAGCACATCAAGCCCAAAGACAAAAAAGAAGAAGAAAAAATGCCAACAACGGCGGCTCAGCAAGCATGGGTGATCCGCCACCGCTGCGCCCTCCATCTTCGTCCCACCACACGCCATGGCACCAGACCGCCGCGTACCAAGCAGCACCTTCCAGAAGGAATGCGACGTCAACGACGCTGCCGCCCGGACATGTCCTAGGGTTTCCCCCGGCACGCGGAGGGGAGCGGGGGATGGGTAGCACCGACGCCCCTCAGGAAGGAAAGGCGGCACCCTCAGGCGGCACCGCGTCGGAGCCGGATGAACCGGCAGGGATTTCTCCCGCATCCCCAAGCACCACCACCCACTCGAACCGGAGCCATCCCACCATCTTGCCGCCCGCAAGCACGCGCCAGCACGGTCTTGGACGCAACCACGCCGCCTAGCTACGAACACCACCACGAGGTCGAAGAGCAGAGGCAAGGAACGCCCAGAGGCAAGGGCGGAGGCACCGGAGCCGAACGGGAGGGAACCGCCTCCATCGCCGTCACGCAGGAAGCCTGTGCCTCCAGCACCGACGCGGATGCCGTCCGGACGCTGCAGACGAGGCACACCATGATGAGGATATATTCTATGAATACGATGATTCTAATTGTCTCAGCTGGAAGGAAATATTAAGCCTAGCCAATGATGAATAACAGGTGAATTCTCTCTTAGTTGATAATGCCAATTATTTTGATGAGAGCTTTATACTGCCTAAATCCTTGTGTGTATGTGTCATTAGGTACATTGGAGAGGAAGGCATGGCGCAAGGAGCAACTTGGGGCAAGAAGGAGAGCAAGGAGGCAATGCAGCTGAGCTGGGAGGAGGCTTCTGCAACTCCCAGGGCGGTAGTACCGCCCCACCCCAGCGGTAGTACCGCTTGAGGCGGTACTACCGCCCCTACTACCGCGAAAACTACTGGCATCTTTTGACGCTAACCGGTAGTAGAGCGGTACTGAAGCGGTAGTACCGCTTGGAGCGGTAGTACCGCATGACATCAGCGGTACTACCGTGCTGCCTGCGCGCAGAGTTTCGGGCTGACAGCCCATGTACCCCTTCGATCTATCTTAGGATATAAATACTCTTCCTTAGGGTTAGTTAGAGTTAGACCACGTTTAAGATAAACCCTAGTTCATGAGATTGCTTGTAAGCATTCATCTTGAATCCTCATCACCAATTCGTATCGATCTGGTGATTATATACTGCAAGTCAAGTGTGATCTGCTGTTCCATTGGGAATTAGTATATTGCAATTCTAACCGTTCGTGGTCGACGGCTGCGTGCGCAAGTGTGTGACGTTGTGAATATCCAAAGGGTTGAGACCTTTTGCATTGGCATCAGGGATCAAGAGAGGGAGAGTTCATCGGCGACATACAAGTTATCCTACACCATCATCATCACCACCGCCGCTTACTGAGAAGATCGGGACACCCCATATCACACCAGGCCACCCGGGCCCGGCCGGGCCCATTGCGGGCCCGCAAAGCCCCGTCCACCGCGCTGCTGCACGCCGGCAGCCGAGCCGCCACCCTCCACCTGCCCGACGCCCTGCCACTGCCTCCGAGGGCCACGCCCTGCCGCCGGCCCGCCCAGACCCAGATGGGACCCAAAGGGCCCAGATCTGGGCCGGGCGGGCGCCGCCAGTCCGCGCCGCCGCGCCACCCCGCCGCCAACGGCGCCGCCGCCGCCCAGAGCTCGCCCCCGCCCGCGCCAGATCGCCTGCCGCCGCGCAGGACCGCCACCGCCCAGGGGCACCGCCCGTGCTGCTCCGCCCCGCGCTGGAGAAGCCACGGGAGGGGAAAGGCCGGGGGCCGCCGCCACCAGTGCCGCCCGGGCCACGCCCGCGGCGGGCGCCGGCGACGGCGACGGGGAAGGAGAGCTGAGAGGGGGAGTTCGGGGAGGGAGGGACGGGACGCGGCCGGCCGCCCGCGGGGGCGACGCGGTCGCGGTCGGGAGAGGGGGGGGATTCACATGTCGGGACGCTACCAAACTTTGGGGCTTGCACAAGTGTTTGACAGAGTGGGCAAGCAAATCGGAACCTCCTAGTCCACGAAACCACTAGTTAAGGGTTACACCTTACAAAGGTCATCCTCACCTTCTCAGGCACTAACAAGTGATGCACTATATGTGCGCTACTTGTCGCAACCTGCTTGTTTTCCCTTTTTTCATAGATTTGTTTATTCAAAACATTTTATCTTTTGAATTGTGCATCCAAATCCTGAATCGTTTTCACTGTTGAATTTCTCACCTCAACATCTTTGAAACAAGATCCCATGTTAATAGGTTTTGACGAAAAAAAATTGCATGATAAAACCGCAGATAAAATAATCATAAGTGTTTCCACGAGCAAATAAAACACTTTTTTTTCTCCGAAGAAGCACAACAGTTGTGCTTCTTGGAAAAAAATATTGTGTTTCCACGAGAAGCAAATCTGTAGTTCTCGTGGAAGCACATATTTTTCCTTTTTTTTAGCACAGTTGTGTGCTTCTCACGGAAGCAAATCTGTGCTTCTCGGGGAAGCACAATTTCTGTTCCCGAGAAGCACAATTGTGCTTCCATGAGAAGCAAATCTATTCTTCTCGTGAAAGCACAAATTATTTTCCCCGAGAAGCAAATCCGTGCTTCCACGAGAAGCAAATATTTTTTCTTTAGAAGCACAACTGTGCTTTTCCCGGAAGCAAATCTGTGTTTCTCGTGGAAGGACATTTTTTTCCGCGCAATTTTTTCTTTTTTTTGTGCTAAATTTGTTTTCGTCAAAAACTTAGGAAAACCCAGGAAAAAAAACAACCTAAGAAAAAAAGATCTAAAACCCGAAAACATGTACAGAAAATAAAATGAAATCAATAGGAAACGTCCAGCACGTGACATGTGATGGCAACTGGACGCACCACTTGGCGTGCTCTTAAGGCACCAAAATGACCCCTAGAGATCCCCGCAAGGGGTAACCTCCACTTAGTTGCTCTCCCTAGTCCATGCATAGGACGCTCGATATGGAGCAAATGCCAGCGAGGGGTGTGTAGTGTGCAAAACGGGCCGGCTCAGGCAACGCTTCATGTTAGTACAGTACGGTTTTTAGTGTTTTTATTTAGTTTTGGATTTTAAACCGGTAAGGTTTTAAAAAATATTCACAATTTACTTTTAAAAATGGTGTAATTATAAGTTGTTCAATATTTTTTTAAATTACGAATTTGAAAAATATTCAAAATTTTAAAAATGTTTGTGAATTAAAAAATGTTCCCGAGTAATAAAACTCTTGAAATGAAAAACAATCATTAATTAAAAAATGTGCACGATTTCAGAAAAGATCGTGAACAACTATTCATGAACCTACTATTTTGATGTAGCAAACTCGTTTGAGAATGAACTCTTAATGAACAACCATTATTTAAATATAAAGTCATACAGAGCTTGTGTGTACGCACAGGAAACAGTAACTAGCTAGCTGGCTATACTTTCGCGTAGTAAGCAAGTTCTGGACAGTCTTATCACTAATATAGGCAGCTGTAAATATTCTCACCTGAATGGTGTGTACATTACGAGAGCCCTTACATAATCATGGACGTTGATTTTTATTCAGTAATGACTAAATAGTTGCATATTTTGAAAAGCAATTTGTGCACAGTTCAGCTGACTTACAAATAAAAGAAAATTCTCCAACTACTTAGAAGGAGCAAACATCTTTTCTATTGGCATCCGTTGTTTGTACAGCAAGTCTACATTTTTGGTCAACAAGTATATCTGTATTTACTTTATTCTCCCGCTTACCAACACATGGACACGCATGCAGTTTTACTTGGTCTCAGGTCTCAAGTGAAGATCACTCGTTCTTCCTGCAATAATCAAAGAGCATGACTAGGGCGCGGCGTGACACGCATAGCCAGGGAGCCGTAAGATGCGGCTGTCTCCTGCCTTATCTCTTCACCTGTCAAAATGAGTAAGTTAGATGCATGCTTACGAGCATTGAATCTGCTTTCTATGAGCATCAATTATTTGGCTTGGTACACGCTGATCTCTTCGCCGTGGTTTGGTTTGTGGGCGATTTGGTCACTCGGTGAGGGACGCGTGCCATAAATTTTAAATAAACATGTGTTCATAGAATGCTAATTTAAATGTATTTACTAACTGGAGTCGTGGCCAGCAGCATTGCGGTTTCCAACTCCTGGGTGTTGGCTGCTGGCCGCCCCTGTTGTGTGTCCCCGCCCAGATCTACCAGGGCAGAGCATAGGTCACCAACGTGGTGGGGTCATATTCTTTGCCCACATGGGTTGTGTGGCTGGATGACATGGGATGCGGAAGGAGATGCCTCATCGTCCCTTCTCTGGTGTTTGGTGTGTGCCTGGATCCGGTTGGATATATAGGGTGATGTATGTCGGTCTGGTTGGTTCTCTTATAGAGCCAACCATAGTTGTTATTCATGGGTGGCTTGGTTGGGGAAGGTGGCACCTTCTCACCCTTTCTCCAGCGGACTGTGGTCAGGACAACGAGAAGCGTTGGCCGATAGGTCTTGGGTGTCGGGACGACGGCCCTGGAAGCTTCCCTGGGTGGTAGGCTCTCTAGAGAGGCATGTGGCGACGGTGTTTCGGTGGCCCCTTGGCTATGTGGATGGAGAGGGGTCTAGCGGCAGGTGGTTCTAGCGAGGCTACTGCCGGCGATGGCGGCTAAACCCAGATCTAGATTTGGAGAGTCATAGTCGTCATGGCAGGCCTCTCTTCAGGGTAGGCTTTGCTTGGGTCTACGACAAGGTATGGGGGAGGTAGTGAGTGAAAGCTTTGGGCTTCGGTGCTGGTGACGACGACGCCTGCGGTATCGCTTCCCCCCTGGGTTCGTCATCCTGGTTCATGTACCAGGGTTGTATGCTTCTTGGGGGCGTCATTGTTGAGTACATGTCTCCTCCAGTCACGGTGACGTTCTTGGGTTGTCTTGGAGAGTCACTCAAAGCTTCCGCGGTTTCTGCAGTGGGTGATCATTTTTAACTCCTCTCATATGCATGCGACCGCGTCGTAAAATTCCCAGTTCCTTTTTTCTCGTACGCATGATTGGCGCTCCGCGGTCCAGAGAGAGCGCGAGGGGTCCACTCCGTTGACAGTTCGGTAGGGGACTGTGCAACGACGTCCGGTGTTTTCTTACAGGAATCACAAGTTCTTTTTCTGTTGGGTGCCTAGGTAGCTTCTTGGGTGGTTCTGCCACTTGTGCTTTTTCTCAGTCTCAAGCGTTTGATGTACAGCAATGCACTCCTGGTGCAGTGTTGGTGGAGCTCGCCTTGTATAGTCTAATTTTTCTTTGATAAACTTTGTAAGAGGGTTTCCTAGAACCTTGTATCATTCAGCTGTGAGACCTTATCTATGAAGTGGGGCAAAGCATGTTTTGAGAAAGTATACACCATATGAAAACATATTTCACGTTGAATCTGATAGCCTTAAACTTTGTCATTAACAAAAACCATGTGTGTGTTTAGTTTCAGGTGTTACCATCGGAATAGGAGTTGCTAGTGGCGCAGGAGCTATTCTTTTGATCCTCATTGTATACGTCTTCACACAAAAGCTTAAGCACCAAAGAAAACAAATGTTGAAGAAGAAGTTCTTTGAGCAGAATCGTGGGCAACTATTGCAGCAATTGGTATCTCAAAGAGCTGATATTGCAGAAAGAATGATTATATCCTTGGAGGAGCTAGACAAGGCAACAAACAATTTTGACAAAACTCGCGAGCTTGGTGGTGGTGGACATGGTACCATCTACAAAGGGATTTTATCAGACCTCCATGTTGTAGCCATCAAGAAACCAAAGATGGTGGTTCAGAGGGAGATTGACGAGTTCATCAATGAGGTTGCTATCCTATCACAAATAAACCATAGAAATGTAGTAAAACTCTATGGTTGCTGCCTTGAAACAGAAGTCCCAATGTTGGTCTATGAGTTCATATCCAATGGAACTCTTTACGGTCATTTGCACACCCATGAACCAAAATCATTGTCATGGGATGATAGGTTGCGAATAGCAACTGAGACAGCCAAGTCACTAGCCTATCTTCACATGACTGTATCAATGCCTATTATCCATCGAGATATCAAGTCTGCTAACATACTTCTGGATGATACTCTAGCAGCAAAGGTAGCAGATTTTGGAGCATCAAGATACGTTCCGGTGGATAAAACAGGTGTAACCACAGTAGTACAAGGCACAAGAGGATATTTGGACCCTATGTATCTTAGCACAGGGAGGCTCACAGAGAAAAGTGATGTTTACAGCTTTGGTGTCATGCTTCTAGAATTGTTAACAAGAAAGAAGCCCTTCTCATATTTGTCTTCTGAAGGAGATGGCCTTGTTGGACATTTTACTACCTTGTTTGCAGAAGGCAATTTGCCACAGATACTAGATCCACAAGTCGTGGATGGAGGAGGCCAAGAAGTAGAAGAAGTAGCTAAGCTTGCGTTAGCATGCCTAAAATTAACAGCAGAGGGTCGTCCAACAATGAGACATGTGGAATTGACACTGGAATGTATTCAAGCATCCAGGAGGAATGTTTTAGATAGTGGGTTGGCCGAGATACCTGAGGAGGATGGTACTGCAATTAGTGGCCCAATTACTGCATGTCTTTCAAATATAAAAGAATCAAGCAGACAATATAGCATGGAAGAAGAGTTCTTGCTATCCTCAAGGTATCCTCGGTAGTTTTATTAAAAAATGATTAAATAATAATGTAGCCCTCTCTTTGTTTCTATGGATTTATTTGTATCATCTGTCCTTGTGAAAAACATGTGCCGCGTATTGACTAATTACTTTCACATTGTTCACTTGACCTGCAAATTCATTAGAAGTTGAGATGCAGAATATAATATATATATGCATTACTTTCACATGCCATGGGTGCACATGTAGCATTTTACAGTGAAAGAGGAAGAGTCCTCGTTGTAGTTAACGAGGAAAATGCTACACTTTAAATGGTGGCTCGATATGATCAAGTGTATAATGGCCGGGTATTTGTGGTCATCACACAGAATCACAACCTCTGTCAGATCTTTCACTTGTTCTGAAAAAGTAGAGATATTTTGAATTGTTCATTGACACAAAATAGTACTCCCTCCTATCCAAATTAATCATCGCTGTTTTAGTATAACTTTATATTATTAAAGTTGTACTAAACCAGTGACAATTAATATGGATAGGAGGAAGTAAGGAAAATCTCTAAAATAAATCCATATGACCTTGGTCGACAAAATTGAACTCCTGCTATTGCCAACTTTTTCAAAATAAAGTACAAATATATTCTTATCATTTTCTCCACACACTCGCAGTTCCAAACTAATGCCAGATAATAAGTATTGGGGTTATATTTTTTGGAAAGGAGGATTACCCTCGGCCTCTGCATCGAGTGATGCACATAGGTATTTATTAAAATGAACCAAGTATCACAGTAGCACGATCAGCTCTGATACCAAAAAAAAAAAATCAAAAAATACAAGATGCAATACCACAACCAGCACAAATAAGATAAAATGCCTCCACGCCTATCCTATTATTGGACCGCCATCCAAACCGGTTGTAAGTATTTGGTTATAAATCCGAATATCTATTTCTGAGCCCAGGCTCATCTGCACCCAGTCAAGAAAAAATACAAGAAAAATTCAAAAAAATCCATTTTTTGCATGGTAGATAATTTGGTGCGTAAGGTGCGCCCCAAATTTCAGATCATTTGGACGTATGAGTAGCTCTCAGCAAAAAAGACAAATTTGTGTCAGAACCATACATGAACAGTAACTTTTTTACAGACCCCAAATTTGTCTTTTTTGCCGAGATCTACTCAGATGTCCAAATGAACTTAAATTTGGAGAGCACCTCACGCACCAAATTATCTACCATGCAAAAAAAAATAGAATTTTTGAATTTTTCTAGTATTTGTTTTGAAATTTTTTGCTTCATTGCGGGTGCAGATGAGCCTGGGCACCGAATCGCTGCTCTCATTATAAATCTATCGAATCTAATTATGTCATCCCCTAATTTCATTCAGGACATCCGAGGAAAATAATTGGGTTTGTTATCAAACATGAAAAGGTTTTTCTCTTCAAACTCAACCTTTATTCATTGCTTACTGAATTTCATTGTTTGAAACTTGGATAGAAAAGGGGCAGCTGGACTGGACCACGATTAAACTTGCAGGAAGGGACTAAAAGCTGGTCTCGAGATCCCAAGTGAAACGATTGCGTGTTAAATAGCATAAAATCTTAGAGGTACTTCATTTAGTTTGATATCTTTGGGTAATCCACACTGATGTAATGAAAGTGAAGGACTGAGGTTTGGCAAAGTTTGGCCGTGAGTAATCGACTGCCATTTGGCAAGACTGAGGTTTGGCAAACTCAGCAATTGACTTTGACTGGGGTATCGCAGAGTTTTTGTTCACTCTCACACGCCAACGACGTTTGGACGTTGTCAAACCACGTACTCCCTCCGTTCCAAAATTGAGACACTTATTTTAGGACGAAAGGAGTACAAAAGTTGCTACTGAAATCAGCTAACTCTAGCGACAAGACAATCCATCTCAGTCCTGCCGTACCTGATGCTAACCAGTTGTGTATCCGTTGCATTAGCGGCGCTGGTGCGGCTGGCCTCAGCACCAGCGCTCGCTGCAGGTGGTCCGGGGATGACGATAGGTAAACTTAGTTGCTGACTTTGACTGAAGTATAGTACTCCTAGATAGATAGATTATCGTTCATTGAAATATTGCTTGGATCACTTAAAATATGGAGTATTATTTCAAAGACGGCCTCATGCGGCTTGACGTTTCCATACTAGCACGTACTTCTACTAATACTATATAGCAAAGGTAAAATCAGCCAGCAATACGCTGTGGCGACAAGACAATCTACCGTACGTTCAGCCGTAACCGATGCTAAATATTAAAAAAAAATGTTAACCAAGCGTTTGAAAAATGTTAAATATGTATAGATAAAATATTTCTCATGTATAAGAAAAATTTATGCAAAAAATTTACAATGTGTGTAATAAAAGTTGGTCATATATTTCAAAAATGTTAATCAAAGAATTTGAGCAAAATATTCAAAACTATTTTTTAAATATTAATCAGGAATTTGAAAAATATTAATGGTGTAAACAATGTGGACCATGTATTCAAAAAATGTTAATCTTGTATTAAAAAATGTTAATCAAGCATTTGAAAAACGTTAATCATGCATTTGAAAAATGTTGAATGTGTATAGAAAAAATGTTAATCTTGTATTTTAAAAACAAAATGATAATCAAACATTTGAAAAATGTTAAATGTGTATAGAGAAATGTTGACCATGTATTCAAAAAATTTAATCTTGTACATTAAAATGTTAAATGTGTACGGAAATATGTTGACCATGTATTAAAAAATGTTAATTTTCTACTTGAAAATATTAAACATGTATTAGAAAAATGTATTATATATATACCAAAAATTTACAATGTTTATGGGAAAATGTAGAAATAAGAAATATATGTTCTCAAAAAATGCTAATCATGTATTTTGAAATGTAAACGTATATATCAAAAATGTTTCAGATGTATAGGGAAAATGTTGAATGTGTACTAAAAAAGTTAACATGTTTTGAACAAAAAAGAAACTGATGAAAATGACAAAAAAACAAATAAAAATGCAGAAACCCAATAAGAACCAAAAAAGAAAACAATTCACAGAAAATGCAAAACTCAAAGAAACCAATTTAAAAGAATGAAAACAAATAATGCCTAGAAAGAAACAAAGTAAAACAAAGAAAATCGATGAAAAGCAAGAAAGAAATTAAGAAAACACGAATAAAGAAAGAAAGAAAAGCTAAAAACCAAGGAAAACGAGAAAAGAAACAAATGAAAAGGAAGAACAAACAAAAAAAAAGGTGAAAACCGGGAAAGAAACTGAGTAAACTGGTGAAAAAGCAAAGAAAACAGAAAAACAAAAAAAGGTGAAGAAACAAAGAAAAAACGAAAAAGAAAAATAAACGAAAACATACCAACCAACCGAGCGAGGTGAACGAACCAGCGAAGGAATATAAACAGATTAAAATGGGCCAGCCCAGTAGCTACAGCCCTGGGGAAAAGCTTCAGCGAGACGAAAGGTGCTGTCGCACCAAGCGAGATATACTCGCTGCGCGCATTGAGAGAGCTCGCGTATAGGCGGCTCTATCTGGGACGATCCAACAACTGTTCCGGTTTTACCAACCTATAGTAAGAACCAGTTTTAGGAGCCCTCCGTCCGATTTTACTTTTTATATTTCCTGTGTCTCAAAAAAAAATTCCTTTGTTTTTCTCTATCGAGTTCTTTTAGTTTTCTTTTTTTATATTTTCATTATTTTTCTTTATTTGTTTCTCTTCTACTTTTTTACCATTCCCTTTTCCCATTTCAGAAACACATGTTTACGTTTTTCAAATAAATGATGAACATTATTTGGACACAGGTAGAACATTTTTAAGATACGCATTAAACATTTTTTAAATCCATGCTTTAAAACACATGTTGAATATTGCATGAAGATTTTTTTTTAACATGTGAACATTTGTTAAATGACTTGAACATCTTTTTTGAACGGTACCATACATTTTCGAAATTGCGTGAACAGTTTTCTACATTTCACGAACATATTTTTAAATTCATGAATATTTTTTAATTGTCATTAATAATTTTTTGAATGGTCGGTACATTCTTTAGAAATTACACAAACATAATTTTACATTTGCATAGCATTTTTGAAGAATGTGTTGAACATATCAAACGTCTGAACATGTTTTTGAATTGTACGAAGATGTTTTTTTTAAACCTCGCTTACAAACTTCTATATTTCACAAACATATTTTTAATGTGGGGTGAACATTGTTAAAAACTAAATAATGTAATTTTTTTCTTATATATATGGAAAAGAAATAATAGTCACAAAAGAAAAAACAGAAGGTCAAAAACTGCAAGCGAGCTCCCCTCGAGGCAGACAAGCGCAACGGAAAAGCGGCACAATGGCCAGCCCGTATAAGATCGGCTGGAAGCGAGCGTCCGCTCCATCTTGCAATGACCGAGGCATAGACGTGCTCGTACTTGTACTCAACAGGAAAATCAGAACGGAATTGCTATTTCACATCTAGATGTAATATATTACCTCACATCTAAATTCAGAACCATTGATTAAACTTGCTATAAGATTCGGGCGATTGACGAACAGTCCTCGTAGATGTTTCTTCCGTGTCAATTCTGGGCCTTTCTACTCGCTCGTCCGCACGTAGATGTGTTGCCAAGTGTCTGGGGCTGGGCCAATTTATGTTGTGGACCTTTGTTTTCTCCCCACGGGCTGCATTTTCCATTTTTTTTTCTTTTCAAGTCTGTGCCACAATTCAGTCTAGATCTTCTCGTTTTTGTACACTCCCATTGAGCACCTTTTTTTCTTCTGTTTCCTTTTTTTTCCTTTTCTGTTTTATTATTTGTTTTAAATTATGAACTATCTTAAATTCATCTTTTCTTGTGTTTTATTTACATTTTCTATTTTCTTGTTATCCATTATTTTTTTCTTTTTTCTTCTTTATTTTTTATTTTTAAATTCATGAACTTTTTTCACTGTTATATGTTCGCTTTACATGTCGTGCATATCTTGATCACGGGTTGCTTTGTCTTGTGCGTCCCGTGTCGTGTCTTGCGTCTAGTGTCTAATTGTCGGCCTGTTCATGTGTGTATATCTTTTGTTGGGTCGTTTTCACGGCATAATTTGGGCTCCCGTTTCGGATTGTCTTTGCTAATTCTGATCTAGATGAGAGTTAACAATGTCTCATCAAATTTATATACCGTTAGATATACATGCTTCTGAGTCGTGCTCATTGTCGTTGTGTCGTGTATTTTGTTCGTCCCTCAAGAAGCAGTGAGGCCCGACATGACTATGTTTAGTGGGCTGGTTTTATGTTTTGTTTATTGAGTTTATTTTGTGGATTGTAGCTTTTTTCTGGAGGGTCACGTGTCTTTTCTATTTTTCGTTCTTGTTTATATCGTAATTTTGTGTAGTCCCAGTTACAAGTCAATCATTAACACAAAACTAGGCTCATAGTTTAATTTTCATCCCAGTTGCAAGTCCACTCTTGACTCGCAACTGAGGCCCAACCATTTTATGTCCCAGTTAGAAAGTCACCCTTGACTCACATCTGGGGTCCAACCTATTTTTGTCTTAGTTGCAAGTCTACCATCGACTCGCAATTGGGGCCCATCTTTTTTTTGTCCAAGTTGCAAGTCCACCTTTGACTCGCAACTCTGGTTCGACCTTTTTTTGTCCAGTTACAAGTCCACCCTCGACTCGCAACTGGGGTTCGACTTTTTTTTTGTCCCATTTTGCAAGTCCACCCTCGACTCGCAACTGGGCCCGACCTTTTTTCTGCCAGCTGCAAGTCCATCCTCGAGTCGCAACTGGGACCCGAACTTTTTTATCCCAGTTGCAATCCCACCCTCGACTTGTAACTGTGACCCGACCATTTTCTCTCTCCCAGTTGCAAGTCCACTCTCAATTCGCAACTGGGGTCCGACCTTTTTTTGTCCCAGTTGCAAGTCCACCCTCGACTCGCAACTGGGGCCAACCTTTTTTCCCCACTTGCAATCCCACTCTCGACTCGTAACTGGGCCCCAATATTTTTTTTGTTCTAATTGCAAGTCCACCATCGACTCGCAACTGGTGCCTGACCTTTTTTTGTCCCAATTGCAAGTCCACTCTAAAGTCACAACTGGGGCCCAACCTTTTTTTTGTCCCACTTGTAAATCCACCCTCAGCTCGCAACTGGGGCCCAACCTTTTTTGCCCGAGTTGCAAGTCCACTCTTGACTCGCAAGTAGGGCTCGAGCTTTTTAGTCTCAATTGCAAGTCCACCCTCAACTCGCAACTGCGTCCCAACCTTTTTTTGTCCCAGTTGCAAGTCCACCCTCGACTCGCAACTGGGGCCCAACCTTTTTTTTCCCAGTTGCAAGTCCACCCTCGACTCGTAACTAGGGGTTGACGTTTTTTTATCCCAGTTGCAAGTCCACCCTCGACTCGCAACCGAGGCCCAACCTTTTTTGTCTCAGTTGCAAGTCCAAACTCGACTCGCAAGTGGGACCCAACCTTTTTTAGTACCCTCGGCTCGCAATTGGGGGTCCAACCTTTTTTTGTACCAGGTTCAAGTCCACCGTTGACAGCGAGCAAACCGCAGATGAGCTGGCCCAAGTAGCTAGGATACTTTTTTTGTTTTCTTCTTGTTTTTTCTGTTTTAAAATTTTCTCTTCACTGATTTTCCTCTCCTTTAAATTTTTCTATTTTCAAAAGTCATCTCATTTTTCATTTTATTTTCCTTTTTGTTATTTCTGATTCTTTTTTCGTGAACTCACAAGTTTAAAAAAATGTTCCAAAATTCATAGATTTGTTAATTTTCCCAAAATTAGTGATGTTTATTAAAAAAATTGAAAATTTCAAAATGTGTTCATGTTTTCCAAAAATTGTTCGCAACTTATAAAAATGTTCATGTTTTTTTATACAAGTGCAAATGTCTGCAACAATGTTCACGTTCCCAAAAAATTGTTTGCAAATTTCAAAAAATGTTCAAATTTTCAAAAAAGTGTACGCATTTAAAAAAATATTCACGTTTTCAGAAAATGTTTGGAAGTTTGATAAAATATTCTTCTTTCAAAAAAATTGATTAAACTGCTTAGTTTGTCTGGTCCAAGTACTTGTTACCAGGTTCAAACCTTTGTTGTAATTCCTAGATTACAAAAGCTTTTAGCATGCCTTGTGCCCCGTTTAAAACAAAAGTCTGCACACTAACACATCACGTACTATAGCTTGACTGTAGCACTGCGCATCACTCTTTTCTCAAGGATTACTTGCTCTGTCAGCGGGCCAGCACAGTGTAGCATGTGTGCATAGAGATTCTAGTGCGCATGCGAGTCTACGCGAGCCGCCGCACTGGAACGAGCGTGTGCACACGATACAGTTTAAATTTTTTCCAACAAACAAACAAAAGGGGTCACAAACAATGCCATACTTAGATGTGAGGTATTATCTCACATCTAGATGTGATATAGTCAGACCCAAATCAGAATAGGTGTAGCTGTGGTAGATTAGTATTCTATACCCTAAGGAAAAAGTTCCTTATCGGGCGTAAGATGTCGCCTCGCGCCGGTAACGTGCACATGTCCTACCGCACGATCCGTCGTTTCCTATTGCAACATCATCCCAAAAAAGCCTCTCCTCTTACCAGGCCCCTGATAGGCTTGGGTTGTTGCAACCATTTCGTAACTGGTGCGTGCCCATTTTGGGCAGTGGAGAGAGAGGAGAAGGGCGACTACATGCCGACGGGGGGAGCTCGGGAGCGGCGACCAACGGTGCGTCAAGCACTCAAGCCGGTCTTCTTCCTTGACCAGGTAGAGCCTAGCGACCCACACCTTTTTTCTTTCTACTTCACCCTGTCTCATGGGGTGCATTGCGCTTTGTACCGGGGGTATTTAGCCGGACATATGTCCTGGCACTTGGAGGCATCAGGTCGCTTCGACTCAGATTTGAGAGGTCAATCTCCCCTTAAATATTTGTATATTTTTGTGGCAATTGGTTTGTGTGAGGGTACCGTCGGGGTCCAGGTTCTCTAATGCAATGGCCCAAACGATGTCTGTATCCCTTGTGTGATGTTGTGGAGGACTCCAACCATATTTTATTTATGTGTGTTATATGGTTCAATCTATGGGGAGTTGCTTGCGGGAAGTTGTTGGCTACGGCATTTGGCTGGGCTTTGGGGTGCTGGTTTGGACTATTTGGACAATCCATAATAAGCTAGTTTTCGAGCACATCCACTTGCTTCATCCATCAGATGCCATATATAAACTTTGTGGTTTTTTGCAGCAGTGGAGAGTGTTTAGCAGGCAGCAGGAGTGTGATAGCATCGATGAGCTCATTGTCAGGTTCCGGTCCTTGGCACATTGGCTTTCACCACCTCGTCCTCCGGATCTGAATTAGCCTTGTTTCATTCCGTTTTTTCGGGTGTCATGTACTACTTTATCCTTGTTGTGTTTTATTTTGAACCTAGCCTTGTTGTTCGGATGATTGGTTGCTGTGACGGTTGTGCTTTAATTAAAGAGTGAAGTGCACTGTAGGTCCTCGAACTATTTCAGAGGTGTCACGTAGGTCCTCGAACTATGAAAATCGTCATCTAGGTCCTCGAAGTGCAGTAAGTGTGTCATCCAGGTCCAAAATCTGCCTGACCCCATCTGACTGGTCAGCTGGCGCCGTTGACCGTCACACGTCGGACAGGGGGCCCCGCAGGGGTAACGGACGTGGTGAACAGTGCACCGGCGGGCAGTTTTCCGCACACGACGAACAACGCACCGGTGAACAGTAAAATCGAAAAAAAAATATTAAACAAAATAAAAAAAAACTGAAATTCTTTGGCATCGAAGATACCCTGGTGCGTGAACAGTAAAATGACTTTAAAAAAATGTTCGTGAATATGGACGAAATATTCGCGACTTTAAAAAAATGTTCACAAGCAATAAATTTGAAAATGTGTTCGCGTGTTCGCGAACACATTTTCAAATTTATTGCTTGTGAACATTTTTTTAAAGTCGCGAACATTTTGTCCATATTCGCGAACATTTTTTAAAATTAATTAACATTTTTTTAAAGTCATGAACATTTTTACTGTTCACGCACCAGGGTATCTTCGATGCCAAAAAAATTCAGTTTTTTTATTTTGTTAGCTATTTTTTAGTTACTGTTCACCAGTGCACTGTTCATCACGTACGAAAACTTGCCATCGGTGCACTGTTCGCCGACGTCCGTTACCCTGCGGGGCCCCCTGACCGACGTGTCACGGTCAACGGCGCCAGCTGGCCAGTCAGATGGGGTCAGGCAGATTTTAGACCTAGATGACACACTTACTGCTCTTCGAGGAGCTGGATGACGATTTTCATAGTTTGAGGACCTACGTGACACCCCTGAAATAGTTCGAGGACCTACGGTGCACTTCACTCTTAATTAAACTTAAAACGGGGCGCGAGGCTTTCTTGATATGGTTGGCGTCTTTAGTGGAGAAAGGTATTGCCCTATCAATGAAGCCGTCGTCTGGTCCATCATCCATTTGAACTCTTGCAACAAAGAGAACTTGGAACGCAACTCCACGGTCGTGACATTAGCCAGACGGTTTTGGAGGTTTGATAATACACTGACACTCGTGTACGTATTTAGTTCAGTGAATGTGATAAAAGGTTAGGAAAGGGTCGCGCAAGTGGCAGGTGGTGTAGCCAGGTGTCGTGCCAAACGATGCTTGATCTCCCACCCCTAGTCATGACCAAAGATATCATTTTTGACGGGTCTCAACCTCCGTTGCTGAAAAAGAAGAGTCAACACTCAACCTCCGTGGAGAGTCTTGACTAGTGAATCGAGACGAGACTTCCACACGCACCCTCTCTGTCACGTCAAATTTCTGGAGAAAAAGATGATCAGAGTAGACCAAGTGGTCCAAGTCTCTCCCATCCATTTCTTGCATGCATGCAGCAATACACAAGCATGAGATCAGCAAAGATTCTTTTGATTTTGCATTTTGAAAAAGATTTATCTTCCAAACCGTTATCTCAATTGGTGATCCATTTTCATGGCTGGCCTTCTCGCGACGAGATCTTCGAAACTAGATCCCATGTCGACATGTTTCGATATAAACAAACAAAATCGTCGGTACTTGCCAGATTACTGTCACTGACTTGTCACATTATTAGTCGCTTAGTTGTCACATTAAATTAACTTGGTTGTCAGATTGATGAAAAACGATATACACCACTTCAAAACTTGATTCATGACACTTTTGTTGGTTGATGCATTTTCTTACCTATTGCTAACGCTTGAATACCCATACTGTAGCTTACAATTTTTGTGACAACTGTACATGCGTATGATGACAACTATGATGACGTAAATGTGGCAACTGGTAAGGTCAAAAATAATTTCATCGAAACATGTTAACATAGGATCTTATTTTGAAGGCCTCGTCAATACGAACCTACCGGTGAAGACGGATCTTTAATCAAATTATTGGTTTGCGAGATAAATCATTTTAAAAATTTCAAAAAAGTAATTAATGTGGTGATGTCACCGTAAGGTACAAGATTATTGCATGCATGCATGTGCTGTCTCTATATACGCAAAATCTGATAGTAGGCGCATGAGTAGGGGCATGAGAAAGACATGCATGCATCACGGGAAGGGCGACATGCGGCGTCACCAATTAGATTTTCCCATAAATGATTAGAGCGGTTTAAGTGAAAAACTAATGGCTGGGGCCCGCTGTCAGGTGCCACTTGTGCCCTGGCGAGACGGAGACAGTCTCTTCGCACCTTCTTCTACCCGCCGCCGCGTTGCCGCCGTATCCGATGCGACGGGACGCCGCCGCTGCCATGGACGCGAGGAGCAACCCCGCCCCCTCCCCCCGGCTTGACAACGAAGAGGAGCACATTCCCTCCGGCAGCAAGCTCGCGGGCCTTGACAAACAAGCGGAGCAGCAGCGGGCCGGCTACGAGGCGCCTCCTGCGCGGACTCGTGGCGCAGCGGAGAAGCACCGGGCCGGACGCGAGGCCTCTCCTACGCGGGACCTCCTGCGCATGCTCGTGGCGTAGCGGAGCAGCAGCTAGCCGGCCGCGAGGATCCTTCTGTGCGTGCTCTGGCTCAGCAGCTAGCCGGCTGCGATGCTCCTCCTATCCAGCCGTCGTGCGTGCTATCAGGGACCACGGACACGCGCTGTAATCCTGACCGGCAGCAACAAACACATGCGCTGCACGCACGCTAATGCCATTGCCGCTGCTTCTCTCGTCAGTTGTCTCCGCGGCCAATGCATCCTCCTCGTCTTGCAACCATGTCAGGGAGCTCCGCCTCGGTATCCAGGTCATCTCTACCGAGGTAATTGCACCGAGCCGCCGTGAATCAAACGCACCATCGCCGTTTTCCCAAGCTCTGTCTGCCGGCCACCTGGCCAGATTCGCCGCCGTCGCTGGACCCCGGCTCTTCCCGTCGCTTGCTCAGGTCTTCGTCGACCTCCCGAATCTCCTAGAGTCATACCCGATGAGTGCCTCGTCCCTGAGCACACCTCCCCGCGATGGCCCGGTCCGGCCGCCGCTGCCGCCGTCAAGGACGTCGCTCAGGTTCCGCCCCCGGCTTCCACGACCACCCCTACGTGCCCAGGGTTAGATAATCACCCCTGCCTTTCTTCCCCAAGGCCCGCGACCTCTCTGCTGGCCTAGCTCCTAGCGTCGCCGGCCGTCGCCATCGTTGGCGTTGCAGCTATCGGAGTCAATGGCGCCTACCAGCTGCTCGTGGGAATGCCACTAACGCAGCGTAGCTCCCGCCATGGACGGCATCGACGCCTCGACGTGGTCCGGCTTCGTCCCGGCCGCCATTGACGGCGAACGTCTCCGACGACCCCGACCGATGGGAAGGGATTAGGTCCTGCCTCGCTGACGGGTGGCCCCCTTCTTTCTAGTTCAACGGCAAGGTCAACGGTGTCAAGCTTTTTTGCCACATCAGCACTTACATCAGGCCCCATCCGTCAGAAACGGTGTCAACGTTCATTTAGTGACCGATCAGTGTTTTCTAAAAACTGTCAGCACAATCGTGACGGTTTTTTGAAGAAAAAACTGAATGGTGGTGGTTTTTTAAATTAGGGTTCCCAATTGTGATGGTTTTTTGCAATTTACTCAAACCAACAGCACCATGCATGAGCAACAGTAGCAAAACCTTTACTACGAGTTGTCATGATCTGGACTAAGATTGAGCTAAACCAACTAGGCAGTTACCATCAGCGACAGTACCAAACTCTTTACTTTGGGTAGTTCTGGACGTGTGAATCAACTAGGCACCCACCATCAGAAACAGTACAGTAATCTTCACTTTGAGTTGTCAATGGTCATAGTACCTCAATCTGGTTTTTGACTAAGATCGGGCTGAGCCTTTTGCTGCAGATCGCAAGAGACTATAAAGCACGCACACCATAGACTCTGGTGCATACTTCACAGGCAGGTTCGGTGGATTGATCAATGGCGAAACTAACCATTATTTCCATCTGGGCAGTAGTAGTGGTCATAACGGCAGCCGCGCTGATCCTGCCGCTCTTCAGTCTTCACCACCGACGGAGGAGAAGGAGCTCCCAGTGATGAGGCGATGGGGATGCCGGGCTGCGAGACCAGCTGCGCCTGCGGCAACGTGAGCGTGCAGTACCCGTTCGGCATCGGTCCGGACAGCTGCTACTTGCCGGGGTTCGTCGTCCGCAGCGGCTAAGCAACATGTCCTCGAGATCTCCCTCGAGAACTCCACGGTGTTGGTCGTCCGCAGCGGCGACAAAAACATAGATGCCCGCTACCGCTACGGCATGTCGTTGCATCTCTACCAAAGATCCTAATTAGAGAATGAGCACCTGCACTTGATCCAACGGGATGGAAGTTTAAAAGACCCGTACGGAGGAACGATTGAGTCGCTTGCGTGCTCTTTTCTTTTCTTTTCTTTTCTCTTAATTAATTACTGGTGTCCTGTGTTGCTCGCATGTGTTCGATTGTAATCTCAAGTTTGCGTGAAAGCTCAGGCACAACCGCTGTGTGGTTAAGCTGTTCGATCCGTCTTGTTGGTCTAATATTAAGGATGTAAACGGGGACCATTTAATACCGTTTAAACCCACTTATGGTCTAACAGTTCAATAATTTGTTTTCTTTTCGTGGACAATGAACTAGAGCACTAAACGGGACTTGCGGGCGCCATTTATTTGCCATTTGAGATAAACGCACCATTCGTCAGTGAATTCCCACGATATGAGCACATTGGTCACACAAGTGTCAAAACGTGGAAAACGGGTCAGTTTGGTTCGTTTTATGAGCAAACGGGTCACTCCCGTCTCTTTAGCCGTTGGCGCTGCCCACGTGGCGTTGTGAGTCAGCGGTGGCTCGGTGTACATTCGCAAGAAAGCCCCTGGAAAGAATAACATATTCATTACCGACCCCCGACCGACTGCCCCTCCACCCCCGACCGTGCGACATGACGGCGGCAATGTCAAGCCCGTTGGCTGCCTCCGTAGGTTGCGGCAGCGGAGAGGATGGCGAGGTAGCCGCACCCCCTACAGTAGCCGCGCCGGCTGACGGCGGCGACGAATCTGCAGACACTGACGGCGGCGGTGAGTGTGGTGAAGCCGCCGCCGGCGTGGTTGATGCCGGCGCATATGCAGGCGCTGAACTGGTTCCTCGGCGACGATTTCCCTGGGATGATGCTCCCGAGTATGGTAAGATCTTCTCATTGTTTCTCTTCCCCTTCCCTTGTGCCTCTCGGCAGTATTTGCTAGGGTTTCAAAATTGTGGATTTTTTGTTAGAGAATTGGATGAATTTAGGTTCAAATAAGTGTTTAGGGTTTAGTTGCCACTGGAGACGTTTGTAGTTGTCAGTAAAGAGATTAATTTGTAGTTTTTCTTGCAATGCAGGTGATTGCAGTGATTTATTTAGCTTAGTAATACATCACAATGGATGGTTCTGTGGTGTTGGATCGAACCGTGTTTACATGCAGGAATCAGTTGATGTTTTTGATGGCTGTGACAAGGGTACATTCTGTTGTGCTCTGGTGGATTGGATGATCAAGCAACTAGGATATGTTGTGCCAGCCATGGGGTTTCAAGTGTATTGGCTGCATCCTGGCAGAACAGTTGTGGATGGATTGAAGCAAATGAATTTTGGGTCCCATGCATTAGCTATGGTAGAATCAGCTTGTGCAGAAGGTGGCCACAAAGTGCATGTGTATATTGATCATGACAATGTTCTTGAGAAACAACTTTGGGATGATGTGCTTGTGCAGCCAATTGAGCTACCTAAAGTAATTAGTCCTTGCAAAAAGGAATTTGAGACAGAGCACATACCAGCTAGGAATTGTATGCCTACATTCAGTGAGCACATGTTCTACATGATGTCAGGTGGATATGAAGAGTTGTGCAACGACAACACATCCATGTCTGCTAGGAGGAAGTTGAGTACTGATTTTGTGAAAGAAGAATTTGTCATGAAAGAGAAGGGGAAGGAGAATTTGTTTCCTGAGGTTTTAGAACAAGATGAATTTGGTGTTGAGCAAGAAGAGGTAAATGCTGATGTGGAAGAAGAGGAGTTTGTTGCTGAGGAACAAGAGGAACTTGCTACTGATGAAGATGAGGAATTTGGTGGTGAGAGTGAAGAGGAGGACCTTAGATATGAATCAGACTCTAGTATTGATCCAGATTTTGCAGATTCTGACTATGATTTTGAAGCTGGAGATGACACTTTGTTTGATGAAAATGTTGACACTTTTGTCCCAGATGACATAATTGCTGCAACTAGGAAAGTGGTGAAAGAAGATGCAAATGATGACGATCCAGATGTTGTTGATACAGAGAAAATAGATCTCCCAGATAGTGAAGACAGGCAGAAATTTGATTTCCCTGCTTTCAACAAATTGACAGACATGGAAGACCCAATTTTTAAACTTGGGATGGTTTTTTCAAACCCTGCTGAACTAAGGTCTGAATTGTCCATGTACATAGTGAAGAACAAAGTAAAAATTAAGAAGACAAGGAACAATTCTACTAGAATTGAAGCAAAGTGTGTTGAAGGCTGTCCCTGGAGAATGATTGTTGTTATAGACAGTAGAGTTGAGTGCATGCTGATAAAAACATATGTTGTAGAGCATACTTGTGAGAGGGTGTGGGAAGTGAAAGAAATGACAGCTCCATTGCTAGCTGAAAAGTTTGTTGAAGAATTCAGAGATGACCCAAAGATGAGTTTGACTGCTTTTCAAAACAAAGTGCAGAAGAAGTACAACATGAAGCCCAATAGATTTAAGTTAGCAAGAGCTAGGTTCTGGCAGCTCCACTTCATATAACTTAGGCACTTTGTTAGGATTTTTCATCCACGCTTCAACAACGATGAAACATCGATCAGTGGGCTTCACCATCTTAACGAGATCGCCGCCGAGACTGCTAACAAGCTTGGCAACAAACTCAACCTCCCATGCTTCTTGCGGCAGCCCATCAAAGCTCAACCTAGTCAAAAACTTCAAAGACGACGCCTCGCCACCCATCCCACGCTGCCAACGGCTAAACTGGATCATCTCTCCGCCGGCGGTAAGCTTACGGGAGTGGTAGATGAGCACCCAAGTGCAGTCCTCGCCAGACCGGAACCGTACAAGAAAATCCACCGGAGGCGAACATACCTCAACCATGACGTCATCGCGGGAGAGGCCGCATTGCGACTCCAAAGCAGCAACCACCTGTGCCGGCGACACGGGAGGCTGGTGCCCTTCCACTCTACCCACCAGCGCACGACCGCAACTTCTCCTCCACCCGGTACATCCCCGTCGTGCGCTGGAGCACACAGCGACCGAACTCAGGCCTCAACTCCGGCTCGCCGCGCCTCCAGCTCTCCGCCGGGAAGAAGACACTCCCTCCCTGTTCTCCGGCCGCCAGCTCTCTCCCTCGAACTGGTCCATCTCGAGCTAGGTGACGGCTGTGGCAGATCGAGAGAGAGGATGAAGTGAGAAGAAATGCTAGGGTTTGGCACGAATCGGGTTGAATTGGGGAATTTGACAGGGGAGGGGATGCAATATTTGCAAAAAAAAAAACAACCCAAAATACTATAGGGGCCGCATTGCATAAAAAACGTCCCTCCCCCGCGAACTTAACTACAGGACAAAAAACTGACAGTGGGCCCCAAGCTGAGTCAACCAGCCACGTCGGCCCCGTCACGGCTCGAAACGGGATATTGACCCATTTGCTCATAAAACAAACCAAAATGACCACTTTTCAACATTTTGACAGTTGTGTGACCAATGTGCTCATCTCGCGGGAGTTCACTGACGAATGGTGCGTTTATCTCTTTGCCATTTACATCCCTATCTAATATATAACGATCAGCGGAAGACTTGTTTCTTGAACGAACGTATGTTTTGGATGAGCGCCTGAGCAAGTATTGCACACGATGGACTGAACAGGGAGCTCTGGCTCTCTCTCTCTCTCTCTCTCTCTCTCTCTCACCCTATCCCTATTTTTTGCTGGTGAGCTCTAGCTCATATTAACTTGCATTCAGCAGATAAGAAGATCAGAACAACATGATTCTTTACAGGAAAAATATTATTTGGTCTCTATCACCCTATGGCACCAAAACAAAGTCCTTGTTTGAAGAAGGCCAGTTACTGCAGATATTAGATCATCAAGTCAGGAAGGAGGAAAAGAAGTTGAAGAAGTGGCTGGTATCGCGGTAGCATGCGTGCAATTGGAGAGAGGATCTACGAAGCAAACTCTAGATAAACGTGATAAATTAGTTTCATATAAGTTTCATTATACTTTATTTTAAACTTTTTCAAAACGTGTCCAAGATTGATTTTGTTTTGAAGATTACACCGTGCGCACAAATGTTCAAACAGATCATAAATCGAATATTTGGTTCAACGGATAAATATGATACAAACTTTGCAATCATACAAAAAATGTATGTGTGGGTGGATAGCAAATTTATTTTTTGACGACAAAAATACCGAAATTTGCTTTTGGAGGCCGAGCTCCATGGTGGCCTCCATTTGCAATTTTCAAATTTCATCAAAATTCATATTTTTATGTTTCCCTAAACCCTGAAAAAATACACATATACACGGAGGCATAATGTACATGTGTGTAAATTTTCAGTACGAAATTCGTTAAAATGAGGGCTATGCAAAAAAAAAAACAAATATGAGACTTTTCAGCACAGGATACTATTCATCCTCAAAGTCCATGAATTTATCTTTTTTTCACAGGTCGGATTTCAAGGTGTTTCACCTTGAATTTTTACACAGATATACATTCCATCCTTGTATACTTGCATATATCTTCACCTAATAATAAAGCACCGACTGCTTTTGTTCGTCCGTTGTCGCACATTTTGTAGAAAAGTCCCCGCACTTTCGTGAAATCAACCCGTGGTCCCGATTTAAGTGAGAACAGGAAAATGTTTCGTGTTTTGCAGAAAACCCCCTAAGGTTCGGTTAATCAACCCGCTGTCCTATTTTAAGTGAGAATAAAAAACGTTTCGCTTTCTGCAGAAAACCCTCTGAGATTTTGGTTAATAAACCCGTTGTCCGTCTAGAAAATAATGTTTTTTATATAGATTCAAATGTTTTTTTTAATATTCATGTCTTTTAAACCGTAACTTCAACTTTAACATGTTATATATGAAAAATGATTAAAAAATGTGTAGAATATGAATATGATGTTATTTTTATCCGTCAATCATTTTTAAATGCTGTTTAGGGACAGATACAAATGCTTCAAAAAAATATTCATATCTTTTTAACCCTAACTTTAATTTTAACATGTTATATATGAAAATTGATTAGAAAAATGCGTAGAATCTGATATGATGTTGTTTCACATGTTAACAATTTTTAAAATACTGTTTAGGATGCAACGTTAATCAGTAGTGCATGACCCGTCTTTCTTTCGTACCGGTGCCGATTCAAATTGAAAATAAACACCTCAACAAAAACAAATTGAAGACGAAAGAAACCATCTATGACCATGCATGTCCGTCGGCGAGAGTGGGAAGAAGGAAAACAGCAAGAATGATAAAATGCCATGTTGAAATAAAGGACGTGGACCTATTGGTATAAGAATTAATGGACTAATACATGCACGGATCCCAAACAATGATGCGCTGAATTCTTGTTTGGTAGAAACAGGACCGCTAGAAAAATCATATTTGACTATCATCGGCATCCATCATCCTCGGGCCGTTCATTTTCCGATCGAGTAGTGTGCCGCCACAGACGCTATATCCCGGCTATCGAGCTCGTCTACTCACGAGCTAAGGCCGGCAGTAGGGGTGGTTGTAGCGTGTTAGCTAGGTCGTTTCCTTCGGTTGTTGATTGGGTTTTTTTTTTCGATCCTAGTGTACGTGTTTGTCGTTTGTGTTTGGTTTTCATCGTTTTTTCTATTTTCTCCAGTTTTCATTCGGTTTTTACTAATATTGTCTCTTTTCTTGTCTTTCTTTTTTTTAGTCTTATATGTTATTTTCCTTTTTTTGTTTACTTTTTCGGTCGTTTCCTTCGGTTGTTAAATGAATATTTTTAAATATAGAATATTTTGTAAACGTGTTGAAAGTATTTGTTTTTCTTTCCTCCTTTTTTTGTCCTTTTATATTTTTCTAAAACAACATAAAAAACTATTTTAACAATAAACAAGAATTATAAGTTTGTTGTTTCAAATTACATGAACATTTTCTTTAAAAGGCATGAACAAATTTTGTAAATCACATCAATATTATTCTATTACTTGGACATTTTATACTTAAATTAAAATTTCTAAAACATGCATCCAACACCTTTTAGAATTAGATGAAGATTTTTTAAAAATGTGTAGAACACCTTTTTTTAAACAAGATGAACATATTTTTAAAATGTGTAGAACACCTTTTTTAATTACATGAACGTTTTATTAATCCATTAAGTTTTTTCTAATTACATAAAAACTGCACCGGTCACTTTTTAATTACATGAGAACTTTAAAAAATGCGTCGAACACTTAATTAATTATGATATTTAATAAATATTTTTATGTAATTAAATTCTTTTAAAGTGCATTGTAAACTTTGTTTGCTGACAAGAAAATATTAGTGTGTCAAACACTTTTTTATTTAAATTAATATTTTTATAAAAATTAAAAAATATGTGAACATTTTTCAAAGTACATCAATTTTTTAAATACATTGTGAACATGTCCTATGTACGTGATGAACATTTTTTGGAACTCACAGTAAAAAAAATTAAATACACTATGAACAGTGTTTTAAATACATACCTAATATTTTGATGAAATCGGTGAAATAAAAATTTATAGCATCTCTAAAGCCATAGAAGATATGAAATAAAAATTGAAAGGAAAAAAAGGAAAATTAACAGCACGTGCATTAGGTACTTTGTGTGCGCCAAGCGGGATACGCGTGGTTGCCTCGCAAACTGAGCCTAGCCCATGCATAGAGACATTGTGAGTGATGGTCCCTAGCGCTTACTACGGGCGGCACAACAGCGCCGGTGAGTCGGAGACCTCTCGTCCGTTGCTTGCCGCGTCATTGTGTCACCAAAACGTGACGTGTAAGTTGGGCAAGCCCAATCGGCTTTCGTTATGAATCATCTGTAGCTATTTGTTTCCTTATTCCGATTTTCTCCCAAAAAAACCGCTGCACCAAGATTATTTTTCACAAACTGAAAACATTTTTTGGTGCATTTTTAAATATATTCACGGGAAATAAAAAATCTTCAAAATTTTATTATTTTATGATTTTTTAAAATCGTGTATTTAAATATAAGTTAATAAATTTAAAAATATGTGCAAATTCAAAAATTGTTCAAAATAAAAAAATGATAAAAACATGGATTTAGAAAATGTTTGTCTTCAAAATTTTCATGAGTATAAAATTTTAACGAAATTCATAAAAATTTCCATGAATTAAAAAAACTTAAATTTGGGAAAATGTTCGAGTATATTAAAGAAAATATTCACAAATTAAAAAAATGTTCTGTTTTTCTGAAATCATAAATTTAAAAAAATGTTCATGAATTTAGTGCTGTGGATCATGAGTATATATGTTCAAATTATCAATCATATGTATAATATCTTTAACGGAAGAGGAGAGTGAGAGGAAAGGAAAGAACAAAGGTGGTGTTAGCATTAATCTCCCCTCTGGTGCAAAAGTACGCTTGTAGTACAAGTTTGTTGTCAAAAAAAAAACTAGTACTAGTAAATACGTGCTTTTAGCTTGGGCGATGATAGGCGCCAGTGCGCCGGCCCAAATTTGGGCCGGTCGCACGCGAGCCATGCGATTTTGTCCCTGTCAGCCGTCAGATCGCTCCACCTCGCTTGGTCCTCCTTCCGCATAGAAGAAACAGAAGGCTGCAACGAGCAACGCCGTACCCCCGTCAAAACCCGCATGAGCGACCGAGAGCTTGAAGCACTGCCGGGATTTGCCGCCGCCGCTCGCCGCTGTCGCTCGCCGTCACGCTCGCCGTCGCCGCTCGCCGCCGCCCGCCGTCGCAGCTCGCCGGTTGCAACACCGGCGCCCACTGGTCCGGCCCTCCCTATTTAGCAATGGCGGGGGCGCCGGTTCCAGCATCCGCCACAGCACCATTGGTGCATAGAAAACGTAGTGTGCATCAACGGCACGCCACTGCAGCTTTTTTCTCGCCGGTCTCTGGTTGAAGCTTTTCAAATATATTGTCGAAGCTTTTGTGTCAACGATTGCAGCTTTTTGCGTTTCGCTGTGGCCGGTTGAAGCTTCTAGCCGGTTGAAGTTTTTTCATCACCGGTTGCAACTTCCACGGTTGCGTGGTGGCCGGCCCTCGATTCCCGTCGTCTCCGGTTGAAGCTTTCGACAATGCCGGTTGTAACATTATCGATCATCGGTTGCAGCTTTTAGTGTTGCGCAGCGGCCGACCCAACTTTCTTGTCGCCGGTCGTAGCTTTTCTCGTCGCCGGTTGCAACATCGTCGTCTCTGGTCGTAGCTTTTCTCGTCGCCGGTTGCAACATCGTCGTCTCTGGTCGTAGCTTTTCTCGTCGCCGGTTGCAACATCGTCGTCGACTCCATGCATGACGGCCGGCTGACATGATCCGACAGGGGAGGCACGCCGGCTTGGAGGAACAACGCGGATCTGGCCGAACGCAAGCGTTTTCCTTTTATAGCTTAGCTTAACGTCCGAGTAGTTCTGGCAGTTTGGTTAGTTTCCAAGTTGATGTACGAGTTTGGATTTCCTCGTGTCCAGGTCCGTGTAGGTTAGGTACTAGTCTAGTTGGCTTTGCGCGTGTCCCAGTATATAGTCTGCAACTTTGAAACACCGTGATAATTGGCCGAGAAGTAAAGAAAAAAACAAGGGGCGTGACAGGTGCCTTTGGCTACAAGTTGTTGATGCTTTGATGTAATCGATCCGTGGGTGAATTCCAACAGGTGAAGCGTGTTGGCACATCCCTCCAATATGGATGTCGACGCCGCTGCTTCATCCCGCGTGCCTCCGCAAGACGTACCCGCCATGCAGGCCGTCCCCGCCGATTGGGTGTTGTTGGATGAACTCGTCGGTTTGGATGAAGAGCTCGCCAACAACTCCACATCCGCCGCCTGCGCGACAACAAATGGACGAAACGTCGGGGTCTCCCTCCGCCTCGCCGCGCCGCCGGCTTCCTCCCGCGTCCATCTTTATTACACCAATGAACACGTGCACGAAAGGCCATGGGTCTTGGCCGCGGACCGCGACCTCCTCCTCGCTGGCCATGGATGCTGAACCTACCTCGTCTCCTGCACTGGATAGGCCGGCGCGGAGGCGTTGGCATCGCCCGCAGCGGCGAGGAGTTCTTGGTGACGAGTCTCACCATAAACTATGTCCGCGACACCGGATGCATGATCACTGAAAACTGGGAGGAGGTGGCAGACCTGCTGCTTTACTCATCCGAGAAGAACATGTGGGAAGCGAAGCGGCTCAACATGCCCCCCGACCCGCACAAGGAGTACATCTATTGCAGGTGGAGAACGGACGCCGTCTTCTCCTACGGTGGATTCATGTGCTGGGTTGATTACGTCCGCGGCATTCTGCGCTACGACCTGTCCACCCATGACTCTCGCCTCAGCTTCGTCCGCTGCAAACCGGACAAGAACAGGATAAGTTATATCTTGTGTGGTAGAAGAAAAATCATTTACAGTGATCTCTGTAAATACCCAACCAATCCCTGAGGGAATTAAACATGATCTCTGGTTGCATGAGCAAGCCACTTTTTTTTAGAAAAAAAAAAAGAATAGGTTAAATCTCAGTTGGTTCCCAAATCCGGTGGCAAGGTTTGTGCAGCTTGTGGCCTTTTGTGTTGTCTTAGACGCGGGAGACATGGTTTTCTTCGAATTGAGGAGCTCCTACTCCCAAATTAATTTTATTGAAACCGATAAGACGTGCGCTAGGCGTCGGATCGGGCGAGCGGTCTCTTCGCTGTCTATTGCAGATCTGATGCATTTTTCTTTACTTGTTGCTGCTCTTGCAGGTTTGTGTCTACATCCTTCTTTGAAGCCATCACTAGCCATCTAGGGCAAACCTAATGTGCTTCTTTTTGTTGTTGCTCCAGCAGGTTCGTATTTATTGTTTGGGCATTCTAACGTGTGCCTTACAAGTTCCTGGTGGCTACAAAATATCCCTGATATTGTAGGTCTCTAAAGCATTTGGGATGTTCTTTGCCACCTAGATTCTTTAGTATTTGTGCTCAATGGTTGACTCATCTTTTATCATGAGTATGCAGTAATTTTGAAGCAGAACTAACTGATGCATGAACCTCCTTAAAATAGAATTATCCGCCGAAACTAGTTGACTCATCTTCTGCATAGCAACTACAAACGTTTATGTGTTACTACAATGAACATTGAATAATCATGGAAGTGAAAAACTTTTCTAAATATTTACATCAAACATATCAGTTATTAGTTGTAAAAAAATATCCATGCTTGTTGGCATGGTTATATGATCATAAGATCAAGCACGAGTCGCGTGCGACAAAAAAAAAAAAAAAACTAGGACTCTAATACCATGTTAGGAAATATGCAACTTTTATTTCCTCAGGGCCTACGGCCAGTGTATATATATATACATATACAGGCGGTAAATATGCATGAACCCCTCATCAACGGGGAAAATATACATGCTACACATGAAACATAATATAACCCTAGCAGAAACAAGCAGTGGCATTACAGAAACTAGCAGAAACATTCAATTTATTTTGTCTGCAAGCATCACCTTGACCAAAGCTTGCAAGCAACCTTCTGTTGGAGAGCTCTTCAGCAATGAACGTCATTTTTGCTTGGTTTGGTCATCTATAGAGCAGGTGATTCTATCAGTTGTACATCCATCACATGTGCATAAAATTTGAACTTTTCATACATCGCATGATCATAAGATTTTTTAGCACTTCACTTTGCTAAACAAAAATTGTGAATGATAGAGAAACAAAATAAGTAGTAGAAACTATGAATGAAACTATGCTACAACAAAACTAATGAAGCAAAAGCAAAGACTACTGATGAGCTAGTTCACTTAGATTGAGACTCATGAGCTAGTTCATTTAGCTAGTTCCTTACGTGCAGATGTATTCTCTTGAGAATAAAAACACATGGCAGCCTTTAAAAAAATACACATGACACCTTATATTGGATTCAACACCATAAGTGTGTTATCCCAAGTGCATGTTAGTTAATATTCATTCATCATTACCTACAGTTTAGTTGCAACCGAAATATATTGTGTATTCCTACCTATCGGTTTCGAATCGCATTGTAGGTCTGTTATTGAATTTCATACTGGATAAAATGGAAGAACAATTGATCGACTCATTGTGTACATGGCGGCTCCAATTGACAATCTAATCTTTAACACTTCTCTATTTTTTTTCTCTTAGTTACTGTGAACTACTGGTTCTAAAATATTATTTCAGTGAGTTCTGTTTGTAAATCTGCACTTGAGACAACGAACTCATTCGTGTGTCATTTGCGCCTCAGATAATGATATTCAAATTAGTATTGATATCTTCGTAATGGTGCTATCCTTGAGATCTCTAATTTTTCAAGCAACCTGTTACACTCGGAGTCAAGAAAATGTGAACGTACCGGTCTCTTCATCATCAGATAGGCAATACCACATCTGCAGGAGCCGTCACGCCATGGGGACCACTGTGCAGCCCAAGCCTTCCTGTTAGCCATTCATCCAGCGTGCTGAATCAGAATCTGACTGCGGCGTGCCTGATGCGGAAGGCCCAACACCCCTACTTGGCAACACATTCGACGCAGCTGAGGAAACGCTAGATGTCATAGTCAAACCTCGCGGTGATGTTCGTGGCAGAACTGGATTTGGAGTCGAAGGTACTGGCGACGGCAAGCGTGTTGGCTGTGAACTTGATGGCAGTAGTGGAACCGGCTGAATTTGATGTGAACTTGATGGCCCCAAGAGTGCGGCTAAAGTGGGGTATAAACTTGGGTGCAAACTTGACGGTGATGGGTTCCCTGGAGGAACTGCCTGTGGGCATGATTGTCTTATATTTACTGGAGTCGCAGGGGTAGCTCGTGTCCTTGCAGACATGCTCTCCAGCCTAGTTGGAAGCTGCTGCTGACTTGCAGATGCCATCGAATGCACCTGTGGAGGCAACCTGCGGCGAAGATGAGGAGCAGGTGCACGTGCTAGTTCACTCTGGACTCCAAAGCTTCCCCGTGGCAGAACTGGCGCAAGACTAAAAGTAGTTGCCGTTGATCTGACAATGTTGTTTACTATGGAGGGGCGAGGTCTGACCACTTGTGAAGATGGCGATGATGATGGTGATGGTCGATCGACCTGTAATGGTTGGACATGTGGTGGTGGACCAGCTGGTGATGATGGTGATAGTCGATCGACCTGTAATGGTTGGATATGATGTGTCAACACTGGTGGTCGACCAGCTGACGACGACGCAGCTGGTGATGCAGTCGATGCCACCGCTGAAGGCCTCGGGGGAACTTGCTGAGAGGCCTGGGGTGTCTGGTGATTTGGAGGGCTGTGGGCTCTAGCTGCAGATCAAAGTAATTAGCATTAGCGATAGAGATTTGGGAGGATGTTTGGAAATCATGTCAGCATAATCATTTAGAGGACATCAAATATGATTGCTTGTAGTCAATACTAAATACCTTGTGCTCCAGAAGAAGATATGAATTTAGCCCGAAAATAGTCAGCTAGTGACTGGTTGAGGAGAACTTTCTCACACAAATTATCAAGTGTCTTCATTTGCTCAAGATGAGTGGAATCTTGTTCTTGAAGTAACAAATCATACTTTTGTTTGACCTTGTCTATTTCTTGGCTACACTCGGTCCTAAGTTGTGATTGCTGTCCATAAGTGAAAAAATGAGAACAAGAATCCCAGAACTAGTGTAAGAAATTCACAACCAAGATATACATGAGCTAGAAGAAATAGCAAACCTTTAGTTTGTTGGTTTTATTAAGCGAGTCAATGTATGACCGTAATCTGTGCAACTCATTTTTCAGTGGTTCATCACCAACTGGTGGATGATTAAACATCATTGATGCCACCGGAAAGAGTTTTTCTGAAGAACCCAGTGCAGCCTCAGGTTGATGACTTAGTTGACACTGATCAGGGTGTGTTCTTTCAAGCAGAATACTGGACAATGGAACCAATGGGTACATTCCAGATGTCAAACACTGAGATGATGGTACACGAGAAAGGCTTGCTTGTTCTACATTTCTTTGTGAAAGCTCAGATGGCACCATACTTGGTTGTGCAGACTGAATTATCACATCTGTATAAACTTCCCTGGATGCTGATGGTTGCATTTCAGGTTGCAAAGTCTGAGCTGGTGTTATACCAGAACGGTCTACTTGTTCTGCCTCTCTCTGCAGAAGTTGTGCTGGTGCTACAATTGGTTGGGCTGACTGCATTACAAGATTGGCCTCAGCTTCAACTTCCTTAGACATTTGCAGGGAAGCCTGGCTGGGCACAGGAGCCACAGTCTGTGGCTCTAGGAAAGGTGGATCTGCCTGAGTATTGTCCTCATTGCCGGTGTCAACTTCCATTTCAGCATCTCCTAAATGTTGGTCAGTAATGGTGTCAACTCCCAGTAATGGTTGCGAACCCACACCACTCTGCCGCTCAACATGTTTAGTCCTTCTATGATCACCACTTGAAGATTCCTGATATATGTTACAGGTACATATGATTAGTATTATAATGGATACTAATAATAAAAACGGTCAAAAGGAATACTGGTGCAACCATAATGTAATGAAGTACCATGAACTGGAACATGAAGGCCATGTGCTCAGAACATAAGTGCTGCATCAACTGGGATGTCCACTATTTGGAAGTACGTTCAAGTAAATGGGTATACAGAGTCACAGACGCTCACAGATGAGCCTACTAAACATTTCTTTTCCTTTAGCTATATTACAAAGAACTTAAATGAGTAATCTACAAACCATAAAACATGATGTACATAGTATGAAAAGCAACATACTACATATGGAAAGAGCATGATGAGCAAGTAACTATGTTCACATTGCCACGTGGAAAGAGCAAAAACTACACATCCTAGATGAGCCTACTAAACATATCCTTTCCTTTTCGCTATCACAAAGGAGAAATTATATGAAAAATCTACAATCCATAAAACATGACATGAAACTTGACCAAAGCTTCAATGTGTTGTATAATCTTACATAAATTGACTGCTAATTATGTTGGAAGTTTCTGTAAAAAAAAGGTTAAGCTGACAGTTCCTACATGGATAAGCTTATAAAATCGGAATGACACCACTCCAAGCAAGTCTACCTGATTAATCCATGCCCTACCTGATTAATAGAATTATCAATTGCAGGACTAGAATTTACTTGGTGTTGAACAGCCAGAGATGCCCCTCCTTGCGAGTCGATGCAATCAAAACTATTGCTGATCATGTTCTCTGTCAAACCAATACCTTCTGATGCTAGCCTTCCCTCATTGTGGATAATAACTTCAGCGGAACCATTTCTCGCTGCTTCTGCATTGATAACATCAGATGGAATCACACTACGAACCAATGTAACTTCCATCGCTGAGGTTTCATGCAAAGACTGCGGACAATTTGCCAGAGTAGCTGTATCAACACAGGAGCTAAAGTGGCTGAATTCCTCAATAGCAAAGCCTGAATCTGGTAAATTAATACGTTCATCAAAAGTATGATCTAATTGGCCATATTTTGCTTCGTGAAGGAAATTTTCCTTCAACTGCAACTCCTTAGTCCACACCATTGATTGCTGCAAGTCAAGCTTCTCACGCTGGTACCTCATGTGCTTCAGAAACGCATATAGTAGCATAGTGAACCATTCAACTATTAGCTTTGTTTGACCACCTCGGTCCTCTGGATCAGCTTGAGACCTACAAAGATGTTCCACAACTATTCTGCATGCTTCTCTCAGTTTCACCACTCCCTTGTGCCTGTGCATGTCAAACATTGCGACCTCATTTGTTTGTTTATCATGGATATTCTTTTCTCTCAAGGAGAAAACCATGTCAACTAATTTAATTCTTTTCTCTGTGATTCTATTAAGAAGTGCATCCTTTGATAAATGTTGTTTTTCATGAATCTCTGGAACATATAGCACTTCCTTCTCTCCTGGTACGATAGGTTCAATCACTAAGTCATGTGAATCCTCTTGATGTGATTCGTTCCCACCAACAGATGCTGCCTGCTTAGGGATTGATTTGTCAGTTCCATATTTAGTCGAGATCTCCTGCTGGTATGGTGATATGTTCTTCACTGAAATTGATTGATTATTCTTGCCTGTTCTGCCTACTCTATGTGAGAACTCCTTCTTTAGGATCCTTAGCTTCTTATAAACCTTCTCAGCAAGAGTTTCACTGCACTCATACTTCAAGTGTTCTTCAGCAAGGGCCAGTGATTCTCTATGATTAACCTTATGCCTTGAGAGAGAAGCAGCACGCCAGCACTGAAGTAAAGCATGCAAAGAAGGAAAACATTCATGAAGAACAGCAACATTTAACATTGAACATGTAGTACAAAATTACAGAAGGCTCTTCTCTAACCAGTGCAATGTTGAATGCATGCAGTATGTCCTTTGGCACCTGACTGACTTGGTGATTCTTCAAAGTATACTCAAGAAGTTCCTCACATAAACATTTAACACTCCCCTGCACAACATGCTACCGTTTCATCAAAGAATCCAATCATCTAAAATAGCAAAATGATGACTATATTAAATCACGCATCTTCAGGAATTTTAACCTCACTGAAATGGTAGGGTGAATCACTTTTTGATAACTTGTCTGTGTATTTATTTGCTACACATAATGTATTGCTGTTCAGAATGCTGCACTCTTCAGTTTAGGCAGAGTTTATGATTGTTGATCAATTACAAACAACCAAACATTATACTTCTCTTCAGGATGTATTTGGTTGTTAGTATCGTTCTTACAGAACTTTCAATACTGCCAATTAGGTTACTACTTCTGACCAAAAGAATATATTAAACACTAGCAACTCTAGCAGAATCAGCAAAACGGCCCGATCGCCATAATAACCACCTGTATGGCGTTCGGGGCCAAAAAAAAATGGTCTAGCAGAGTCGCCATATCGCCCTCGGCCTCCATGGTTTTCGGAGCGTGCTCCAAATAGTGGGACGTAGCCTCTATATTTGGAGGCTGCACGGGGCTGCTTTGGAGCACGCTCTAAACCCAACCGCCTGCATGGGAGGGAAGTTTCACCTCTCTCCTCGTCCTCCTGCATGGCCTCCCCAGCCCCCCCCCCCCCCCCCCCCCCCCTCAAGCCAATGGCACGTGTCAGATGCCCGTAACAGTCCCGCAGCCGCTTATCTCACCAGGAAACGAGCCAATTAATGCCCGCCGTCGCGTGTCCAACAGCCTGCGCCCGTTTCCTGCCGCCCGCCGGCCACATTTCCCATCGCTCGCTGCTATAGAAAGGCCGGCGCCTCCCCATCCCAGCTCATCTCCCTGCCGCCCACAGCTCCACTTCCCTCCTCATCCTCAGCAAACCGCTTCGCCCAAGGCCAGACTAGCTGCCGCTCACGGAGGAGGCACGGCAGCTGGACGAGGAGGACGCGCAGGAGGAGGCTGCCCTCATTGCAGACGAGTGGGATCGCCGGGAAGAGCTGCCACGGCCGGTTTCCCTCCAGTCCCTCACTTTTAGGGCGGCTTGGGATGCCCACCAGGCCGCCGCCTCCGGCATAGGCGTTGAGGAGGCCGCGGCAGAGAGGGAGCACGCCTTCTGGGCCAACTTCGAGGTGGTGCGGGCAGCAGCACAGGAGATGGACACGGAGAAGGAGCGCGCCATCTGGGACCATCCCCCAAAAGTCTGGACTGGTGGAGAAGGGCGGGCAATATATTTCAACACAAACATCAAGGGAACAATGAAGTCGTTACATTCAGCATACCGGTAGTTCAAACAATTCATATAGCTTTGAGAGCTCTGGCTTCAATTGGATGTGAAGACTTTTTTGTGTGTCCTGAAGATTTTCCACCCCTACAAAATGGACTCTGTTAGAACAGTGCATTATTCGCACCAAAAACAGAGCTGGTATTACAGCAGTATACCTTGTTCCTGCCATGTGTCGTCAACTGATATTTGATGAGAACTAGATGCCGTATTAGTTCCAGGCAATATTGAGTCATTGTCTTCGCCAGCTAAAACATTTGCAGATGAATCCAAGATTCCAGCAATTTTTCTACGTTTGGTACTGGCTTCATCAGCCTCATCGGCAGGAATTTTCCCTTCTTCCATGTTTTGTATCTTTCTACGGCTTCTTTGTGCCTGCTTAGTTATATACTGCCAACGAGGAGACTTCTGATCTAGCAAATTTACCCAGAACTTTGGCAGATCACTATCAGGTGCAGAGATCCCCTCCCTCTCACCTACTACAAGACTATCTCTAGAATAAAAAGGTCCACTCAGATGAGCTTGTGATATGGCTGCATTGCTCATCTTAGTGCTGGGATCATCTTTAGTGGATAACTTCTTCAAGTCCAAAAGTACTTTATCCATGAACAGTTTCTCAGCATCAGAATCCTTGCGTAAACATGTATAGTTTTTTAGCCCTTCGAGTCTACTGAAGAGAAATGATGCACCCCAACTAAGCAGAGAATGGCTCAGGATAGGCGTTATATTCTGGACAGTGCTATCAAGAATATGATCATGCTTTGCAAGTATAAGAGCCTTTTCCTCCACTGTACAAGACAAATACAAACGAAAAATGGGCACACACTCGGATTGTGACTCTATGCTGATCTTCTGGAGGACTCTCAAGTCATTTGTGGGATTCCAATCACTACAATATATGATGATGACATCAACTGATGATAGTTTAATGCTTGGGACACACGCACGACTATCAATCAAGAAAATAAACCGGCCCTTAGTCGTGTCATTGAACATACTCATTGCACCCTGTTTCTTTCGTACATTGAGATCACGCTCCACGCGTTCATATGACTCAAAACCAAATCTTCGATGGACAAAGTCATCCAAAATGTCACCCATTGGATTGCCAGCCCCACTACAAGACTGCACATAGAAGAAAGTAACATTATATTGTACTGATAAGCTTGGGAAACCTTTCAAAAAGATCATGATATTTAATTCTAACAATGATGAATCAGAAACTACCCAAACAGTGAACTTAATAAGGGATATATCATATACCCGTCAGCAATTAAAAAGTACAGATGGTGCTTAAAAAGTAACATTTGTACATTTTGAAAAAATGTGCCAACGTCTTTTTTTAACAGGTGCCACGATGTTAGAAATGTGCTTGCAAAATGTTGTTTCTAAAGTGAACCATATGTTCATTGTACCAAAAAAAGATTAATAAATAGAATCAAGTGCAGATGTGTAAGAACACAAGACTGAGAAAGACGCTGGCTACAAGTGAGCAAGAGAGTCAGCCCAGACCCTGAGAAGGGTCGGAGAATGCCTCCTTAAATCTAAAGAATTAAACATGGACTTCTTTCAGGATGAGCCATGATCTAATAGGGGCTATTTTGCCAAAAAAAAATGCGTGTTCCTTTGTTTCCAGATATAAGCCAACAGGCCATGACAAAGATGCCCAAGAATCTATTCCCCGGAAAACCAGCAGTACGATGGTGCAGCATGTCTTCGATACCGTTTCTCTGCTGGTCTGTCCTACTGAATGCCAAGCTTGTTCCAACAGCTGACATTAAATGGGCATCTGAAGGACAGATGGATGCTGGTTTTCTACTGTCCGTTGCTGCAAAGGACACAAGAGTTACCACTGGAGACAGTGAAGTGCCGCCGCGCTATAATTTCTTCGGTGTTTAAATGATCAAACTAAATCAATGTCTAGAAACTTCATGCTGCGGAATTCTTATGCGCATAACTGTACTAAAGTGAAACATCACTAGTCTTTCTGCAGCTCTTGATTTTGCGACTGAGGAAAGTTATACCCAGATGTTATTACTAACAATTTGACAAAATGTACCAAAGAGCAAAGACAGCTTGAAACTTCTCCTCGTATGACAAGTTGATAACACTTGTGCATAACATTGACAAATAAGTAAAGGAAATCATCGCCACTTCAGTTGCCAAAAATAAAATAATGCGTGCTTTGAGGAAGTAAAAAATATTAATCCTTGCCAACTCTTTGGATACAAGTACTAGTAATGAATCACACATAACAGGCATTACTGCATAAATTGGGCCAAAATTAAATAACGGAAGTAAGAGATTATCTGAGGCATGGTAACACAAAACGCTCACCTGGGAAAGGATAAGAACTCTCTGCCCTTTTTTCCAGATTTCTTGGAGCATTTTGTCAAGAAGCAGTAGCTTGCCACTTGCACACACTCCAATATCTAGGATATCAGTTACTTGGTGTCCCTTGGTAAGTAATAAATGCAACGTTTTATCTACTAGATAAGGGTGGTCGCAGCACTGTTGCATGATAAGATCAATAAATACAGTTAGCTATGCACAATGAGTACCATTGCAGATTCCATCTAACTCCCTACTGTGAAAAACAGGTGTCATGCATGCTCAGAAATTTTAACAGCTAACCTTCCGGAGGGATACAAGAATGTTGCGAAGAGCACCAACACTTTCAGTTTTTGAATGTGATCGAAGCACTGGTGAATTTGAAAGTAAGGTATAACAGTACATTTCTAGTTGCACTCGTGAAAGGCGAGCAGGAACCCAATACTCCACAAATTTTGATGAATCCACTTTCTGGCCCATTGCAACATGAAGTGCGAACTCTGAACAGTCATCAGTTGGCTCTGTAGCATCCATTGCAGGATTGCTTGAGCACAGATCAGCAGTCATATGTGCCTGTACAGGACTTGATAATGTAACCAAGTCCTTTGATACAGATGGTAGGATGATAAGAGAAAGAAAAGCTACATTGCAAATAACAAGCCAACATACTGAAGCAAGAACGATGTTACAAAAAAAATCAAGCATATGCTTAATAGGAATTCAGGTTGCTAAAAGGGAATTATACAAAGTATCCCGTCAGGTGAACACTGTGTCCTGCATAAGTTGTACTTAAGTAAGAACCTCAAGACATTATATGAGATAATTCAGGTGCAAATAAAGAATATTTTGATGTATTGCTGAATATGTGTTCAGTTATTTATTTCTATTTTGCTACTCGAGACTTACGACCTATAAAGGATGAAGGAAAATAACAATGATACTTACAGTAATGCTTTGTAATAATTTAAGGTCAAGAGTTGTAATAATTTAAGCCCAAGAGGTGATACGTGATCTAGGAGCAAAGAAAGAACGTACTATTAATCTATTACCAGAATATGTTACTTAATTCTATTTTGCTACTCCAGGGTTAAGACCTACAAAGGATGAAGGCAGAGGGGACTGATACTTACAGCAAGGCCTTGATTTCATAAAGAGCAGAATCAAAAAACCGACAACTCAAAAGAATAGAAGATGGTTGAGCAAACCTCTGAAATGGGAGCAGATTTTTCAACATCAGTTTTCAACCCATCTGTCTCCAATATCACCCCGGTAGCTTCACACTGGCCAGAAGTACAGCCTTCCCAAAATTTATTGACAACTTGACTTAAATATGCCTGTTTATCTTCTTCAGATTTTTCAACATCAGGTTTCAACCCATCTGTCTCCAATATCACCTTGGGAACTTCACACAGGCCAGAAGTATAGCCTTCCAAAAATTTATTGGCGACTTGACTTAAATGTGCCTGGTTATCTTCTTCATGTGCGCCACTTTCTTCATACCTCAAAACAGAGCCATTGTCTTCTGCATGCACTTTGGAAGCATTTCCCTCATAGGCTTTGAATTTGAAAGTAGCAGCAGGGAATACATCACCAAAGAAAAATAAAAAGGGACGAAGGCATTAGGATGAAAAGAATTGATATGCCAAGCCTATTAAAATGTTACGTTAATTATTTCAACGAAAATGCTTTGCAATGAACGTCTTGCATTGTTTTTAGAGCATGCAGCTAGCTAGTAACACTTCATCCTGACCAAATATGTCACAAGAACACGTTAAGCTTTACGCCTTCAGCTATCTAAGATGAACCTACATCATATGCAGCAAAAAGCAAAGTCTTGGAGATGGCTATTTACAACAAACAGGCCAACCGTGATAATAAAACAGGCAAACTAAACTGTGACTATCATCCCAGTTGATTGGAAAAGCAAAACATGAGCTCAAAGTCACAGGGAAATCAAGTACCAGGGGATTTTTCATATTCTTCAGAAGATGTCTTGAAGAGATTTGTATAGCTCTGTGCGGTTAGCCTTTTCTGCTTCTTCAATGGCATAGTACCACTCTCGGAAGCATCATTCTTTGTTGAGTTATGTTCATCAATTTCTCTTTTTACAGTTTTGTCAGGAGTAGCCACTGGACTAGAAACTCCATTTGAATCATTTGAAGCAGTAGAAGCTGAAACAGTACTTTTCTTTACTCTGTCAGACGTTCTTGGGGTACTAGCCTTCCTCATCGACCCTTTTAGCTTCCTTGCTGACGATTTCGGGGTACCAGGTGTGCTGGGGTTACTCCTGCCCCTAATAGATTTCTGCGAAACAGGTGTAGAGGCAGAACTGGTGGTGGTTATCACAATGGGATTCTTTCCTTTTGTTTCTCGGTTCGACCTCCTGAGGTTTGGCTTCTGCTCATCGCTTGTTTTACGTGTGGACAAGCTTCTAGACTCCCTTCCACTGGCAGACGAGGTGGAGGTCGTTGCAGACTTGGGGTCTTTTGCATTGGCGGCGGCGCTGCCTTTCCTTGCACTGGTGCCCCCTGCTCCCTCATTGTTCGCCCCTCCTGACCGGGTATTGGCCATCCGCTTCCGCAGAATCAACGCACTAGGCAGGGCACCTAGAATAACGCAATCAGAAGCAGAGGGGGTCAGATATTTGGTGGAGGAGCACGGTATCAAACAGAGAATTTGCTTAATTTCGCGACGCTTAAGCAGTGCAACTTGGGTTGTGTTTGGTTAGGCTGTGGCTTTTCTGAAAGCAGCTGTGGGAGATGTGCTGTGGAAAAGCTGTGCAGGCTGTGTGCTGTGAGAAAGCTGTAAAGCCATTTGACAAACTAGCTGTCTGAAATGTGGCTGTGGGGTAAATGTCTGAAATACCCATAAAAGCTGAAAGATTGGTTGCATACTATTTAATGAGAAGAACATAATTAGAGGTTGACTTAGTTTATGAATATAGCTATTCGACAAATTACCTAGTTAATTATTCAATGGAATTTTCGAGTCAATGCATATGAATGAGAATGAAAATTTTCCTATAAGTTTTGGATCATGGAATAGCTAATGAGAACACTAATACAAACATAATTGACTAATTATCCGGCTATGTTGATCATTATGGAATTTCGGCATATCAAAGGAGTATTCTTATGGATCAATGCATAAGTACGTTGAGCACACAAATAGAAACAGAAAACAACTCAGCACAAAATTCTGTAGCAACAAACCCAAATGTTTTGCAGGACCTCGTATTGTACATGACCAGCAACTAGACTACATGGCAATAGCACACGTCTGACAACAACCAGGGGTGCACAGGGACATCAAATGGCTACCTAGGCCACTAAAATGGTTGTTGTGGTGCCCACAAAAAAATTGATTTTTTTACCTCATAGTCGAACTGCTACGGAGTCGTCCGTCGTGGTCGAGCCGGCCGGCACAGGGAGGCCGAGTGAAAGAAGAGAGACGGCGAAGGCGGAGCCGGGATAGAGCTCCTGTGGCGGCCCGTCGTCTTGGTCGAGCTCCTGCGGCGGCCGGTCACTGTGGTCGAGGTGGATGGGGGTGGCCGCGGAGCGGAGGAGAGGAAGCCGGAACCATGGAGGTGGATGAGCGGGTGGAGGCGGCCGACGGCGGTCTTGCGGCTGCCCGCCGGCGGCGACCTGGGGGCGCGCCGGTGGCCAGCTGCTGGACGGCGGACGAGAACCCTAGAAACGGGGACTGAGTTGACTATTGCGCGGACGGTGGACGGGGACTGCCGGACTGGGCACCGATTAGGATTTTCACAGTGGCAAACATTGGTAATTTCATCATAACTCTGGGGCCAAAGACGGGTGGCATGGCCACGCAGCCAAATAATGCTAGACCTACAAAGAATCTATAAACGTTTTACTTAACTTTCTAAACTAAATCTCTCTCCTCGTTCCGAACTAGTGGTATCCCTAGCCCATCAGGATTCAAGTCTAAACTTGACATTGGTGCTCGTATTTTCATGAATTTATTTCAGGCTGTTCGCTGATGTTTGTTCAGTAGGAGAAGACGTTCCATCGACTATGAGGACTATGAGGCGTCTGTAATGACTTCGTCAATCTCAAGATGCTATGCCGTCTCAATCTCTCGGAGATGCTCATAGGGGTGGGTGTGCGCGCGTGCGATTATAGGATGAGTTTATGCTCATGTATGTAAACGACTTCGATTGTACTGTATTAGAAACATCTCTCTCCCGCTGAAATTAATTGGGGTAGGCCCTTTCATCCTCTACTAGAAGGGTCGAGCGCGCTTTGCTGCGCCATTGGTGTTGTTGGGTTTTTAAAAAAATACTCGCTCTGTTTCAAAAATAAGGTGTATTGCTTTTTTGAAAAGTCAAACCTTTTAAATTTGATCAAATATGTAGGGAAATATACCAAAATTCACAATATCAAATCGGTATGATTAGATTCATCATGACATTAATTTTTCATACATTTTTCGTTTAATATTATGTATGTCGATATTTTTTGCTCTGAAATTGGTCAAAGTTAAAGAAATTTGACTTTCCAGAAAACTAATACCCCTTATATTCTGGAACCGATGGAATATTTGTTTGGCGGGTGGAGGAGATGATGGAGCGTGTTTTTTTTTAATTTATAATGTGGTGATTTGATGGACCTTTCGTGGTGTGGTTCTGTGTTAACCGCTAACCAAAGTATATTTATGTGGGAAATTTTCGGCGTCGGTGGCTGCAGTATCACATGGTGGCGCTTCTTTTTTTAGGTGGTGGGGGGTGCGCGGGATTAATATGTTTTTATGGGCCGGTTGCTGCTGATTGATTTAAAAACTCGTTGGCCGGTCAAAATCGTAAACCAAATTCAAAATTGCCTCAACAGAATGAAAGAGCTTCAAAATTAGGGAACACGGGGAACTAAAAGAATTAAATGGGAGAGCTCCTTGCGAAATTGTTGATCCGGTCAAAATCGGATGACCCAATTCTAAATTGAAGACCTTTTTTAATTGTGAGGACTTCAAAATTAGGAAGCATAGTGTATAATATAAAAGAATTGAATGATAGTGCTTTGAGAAATTGTTAACCTAGTCAAAATCGGGTGATCCAATTTCAATTTGAGACCTCAATTGAATGTGGGCTCTTTAAAATTAGGGAGCATAGTGTTATAGAGGATTACCAATCATAATTCCCATATAAACTTGCATATAACAAAATTTAAGTAACCCTTCTGCAGATGTAGCATTACTCCCTGTATATCAAATCATCGACGGCGCACGACTTCTTTCACATGTACGTCCGTTTATTTGTGGGTTGTGATATTATGAATTGATACAAGTATAATTTACTTCGGACTTTCTAAACTGACTGGGGCGGATGGCCCGGTCAGTGACCGGTCACGTTTGTTCGACCCAACCGGTTTTCTCAAACGGCCTCTATACGCCGGGCTAATCGGCACTCATGCCCATATATGGGCGGATATGGAAGGCCTGGATGCGCCCACTATGTTAGCTCGGCCCACCCAGGCCCGCATGAACCCCACTCTGTCCCCACAAATATCCACACCTGGATCAAACCCTAGCTCCACTCTCTCACTTCCACTCCGCTCTCTGTCTCTTCCCCTTCCTCCCCCTCCCCCCCAATGTTTGGCACCGGCAGTGGCACCGGCGCCGGATCCGGCAGCTAGGACGCCCTCGTTTGGGAGGCGGAGGCAGGCAACGGCGAGCAGCTGGCCCTCCGGATCGCACTGTAGCGCTCGCGAGTCGACAATGGCGGCAGCTCGGGCTCTGCTCCGTCCCCTGTCGACCGGCGTCGCAGCGCGGACGCTAGCGCCAACCCGTCCTGCATCACGCGCAGCACCGCGCGCTCGGCCCACTCCGCTCCGCTCGCCCGACGCCCTCCTACCCCTCGGGTGGCTGCTCCTCATGGGCATCTATGGGTGCTTGTGCCCGTGCCGCCGGCGCCGCAGACGCGGATGCTCGAATCGGAGGCACACGCCGTCCACCGCGAGAAGCAGCGGGCTAGCTAGGGAGAGGGTGAGTGCGTCGGAGGCGGCCGCATCTTCCTCCCGCCGGCATGTGTGGATTGCCGGCGGCGCCCAATGCGGCGGAGCAGCTCCTCACGACTGTCCTCGTCGCTCGCTGACGACGGCAGAGACGGACGCCCGTCGCCTCCGTTGGAAGAACGCCAAGGCGCTCCGGCGCGGCATCGAGCAGTCGGACCGTGAAGTGAAGGAGAAGGCAGCGGCAGCAAAAGCTGTCCGGCTGGTGAAGCAGCAGAACCGCGCCATTCGGAGGATGGACGGCTACATCTCATCCTCCTCCGACAACTCCGACGTCATAGATGGCTCCGACTCGGGCTCTGACGACCCCCCCCCCCCTCCAGCCGTCGACGCCTACACGGAGGGCTACAGCCGCTCCGATGACCGCAAGGGCAAAGGACCGGTGAGGAAGTGGCGAATTCCTTGGCCCTCTCCGTCTCCGTTTACATATCTAGTAATTTTAGTTTAAATCTCTATTCGTTTGCAAGCTGAACTGTGATGTTTAAACTGTGTATTTTGGTCCAGATTAACTGCCTATTTGTTCTATGTCCGTTTGTTCTATGTTCCGGAATTTCATTGATGATCACCGGATATGAGGTACACGGTTGTGGGCGTGGGTATTCGAGGATTGACCTGTCAACGAGCGCGTCCGCGGACGTATATGGGGTCGGATTAGCTATGTCTTGCTATAGATGTTTTTCTAAAATTATTTTGAGTAACTTTTGAGTTGATTTGATCCATTGTACATGTTGCGGGTGTTCTCTTTATTTATTTTATGGATTAGCTGAGTTATATAGTCCATGATTGTTCACAAACCCTTTAGAGCATCCCTAACCAATCTCTTCTAATTTAGAGAAACAAACAGCCTCCTATCCTTTAGAAAATATATTTGCTCCTCTAAAAAAGTGTGGTTTCTAACCGTTCCTTAAACTTAACTCAATACAAAAAACTAAACACAAATTCGTTTATTTTTGGGTCATCGAGTTAAACTTTACTACTCGATTATTTTATTAAACAACATTTTGGTCACATACATTACTAGTTCTTCGCTAAGAGAACTGATACAAAGAAAACTACAAGAAAAATTATACACTTCAATAAAAACACCACTTCCTTAACTGCTCCTACTAGTCTGATCAATGATTTCTTTCATCTCTTCATTGTCTACATTGTTGCTGCTTCTCGAGCCTTCAGACTTCTTTCTTCTCTGCCACCTCAAATTTGGACATTGCGTCCTCTCTAGTCTCATCTCCGGCAACTAGTGCACCAATATCTAGCAGATTTCTCGCTATCAATAGGTCAATGTACTCTTCTTCCCAATACCAAAACTTGCATCCTTCCATACAATTTTAAGCAAACAATGAGTTTCATATTACGACGAACTTGAAGAACAACCGTACAAAAATGGCACTCACTCCGTCCTTTTCACACTTGTAGAAAACTCATCCAAGATGTTTGGGCGTGCTTGAGACGAGGCGCAACGCCAACCGTCAGCAGTGATCACACTTGATAACCGGTAGGGCGAGGGCTGAGCCCGGCCGACGAGTGGACGTGTGGTTGTGCCGGCGGTCGGTCGACGATTGAGATGTAAGCGTTGAGAGGACGAGGACACACCGAGAGGCGGGGCGGAGCAGTTGAGGTGGTTGTGCGGTTCGGTCCCGTTGACTCCCTTCAAAACGGATGGCCCCGAGGACTGAATGCGTTGAATCAGGCGACGGCGGCAACGGGCATAGATCGGTCGATTTAGGCGTTGGTGACGAGAAGTGACCGAATCGAGGAGAGGGGGAGTGCAGCGGGTGCTACAGGGGGTCGGCGGTCGCACGTGGTGGCCGACGGAGGCAAGTAGGGCGGCGCCAGAGTGGATGTGGCCCGGGGTGAGGAGTAGCTTCGTTTGCCATTGCCAGCGGCACCGACGAATGCTGGACGGCCCTTGGTTAGATTATACTATCAGTCTTGTTAAGTCTCAGTCGATGCTATATTCGTTACATCTTACATTAAGATCTGTGCAAAATTTTCTTTTCAGATTTTTCTTTTTCTCCTTTGCATGTTATATCACTTGACTGAGACTTGATTAAATCTCAGTCGACTGAGACCTAGCCACACCCTTGTACTATACTACTTCAGCTAGCTACCGAATGATCTTGCACGTAGGCGAGCGCGTGCCATGAAGGCCACAGTACCTTGGCAATGCATGTGCATCGCCTGCTAATTTCCAGTAGCTCGGCCGTGATTCATTGCTTGGGGAATCTTCATTCAAAGTCCTCCTACCAGGCAAGCTATGCTAGCTACACCTACACATGCATGGTATTCATGGTGATTAATGGTGCCTTGTGTTTATGGTAATACTGTCCAATGTGAACATAATTGACCCTAAGTCTTCCCCTTCCACAAGCTTCAGTCTTCCTGCGTCTTCAGACATAATTCCACTCTATATATACATCCCCTCCTCTCCTCTCCAAATCATCCACACACTTCTCCTCAATGCCTCCACTCCACACACTGCTCGGGCTTCTCATCTTGCTCACTCCTCCTTGGTGCTCCTCCGCAGCTGCGAATGGAGACAAGCTGATGGCAAGCCAGGCGCTCGCTGTTGGCAACATGCTCGTCTCCAGAAATGGCAAGTTCGCGCTCGGCTTCTTCCAGCCAGCAGCTGCGGCGGGCGGCATCAGTAAGTCGTCCCACAATGTCACCTCCCCAAGCTCAGGCTGGTACCTCGGCATATGGTTCAATAAGATCCCAGTTTTTACTACTGTATGGATCGCTAATAGGCACTACTGGAATTTTCCTATACGCCGGGTGTTCGGCTCTTCGCCGAGAGCCAAATCACGGACACTCGGCAAAGTAACATACGCTGAGAACTACTCTCGGCAAAAGCAGCATCTCGGCAAACAGGGTATTTTGCCGAGAGTACATCTCGGCAAAACTGGAACACTCGGCAAAGTAACTATTTGCCGAGAGCCAATTAGCCGCCGCACGGCAAAGTTTTGCCACGTGGCACATCCGGCGGCGCTCATTGAGAAGAACCCGCATCTGATCCTAATAAAGTATTTTGAGTATCTGGCCAAGAAGAATCCGTCAGCTAAGGAGGGCAAGGCCCCACCACGTAAGGAGAGTGACGACCCGGTGCCATCGAGTCCACCGACCATCATTCCCGACGACGCTTGATCCTCCACTGCGGGGATGCCCCCACGTGCTCTGACCCCACGATCACTGGATTCACCGACTACACCTCGGAGTGGTCACCTAGATAGTTTGACGTTGATTTAGTGATATAGTTGTGTAGCTGCTAATATGGACTTGGATGGCCACTTGCGATGCTTTTGATTGTATGAGTGATGAATGCTTACGTGGATTATGTATGATGTGCTCTTTAACCTTGCATTATTTCTCTGCCTCTTTTTCTCTTTCTTTGTAGATGAAGTGGTATGCAGTGTACAGAGATAGGTGTCCAGGAGTCTACGATTCATGGTCTGAATGCAATGAACAAGTGCTTCGTTACGAAGGCAGCTCCCACGACTCGTTCAATAGCAGAGAGAAGGCAGAGTATCATTACAATCAGTATGTGCTTAATCAGAAGAGAAAAACCGAATTAGACAATGGTGCAAGCCAGAAACGGCTTATCGGGTTCAGTGGATTGAAGAACTTGATAATTCTCTTTCGGTTTGTCATAATTGTGCGGTTGCTTTTATCATGTAGTCGCATGTAGACATGTATTGACCACTTTGTTGTTTAGTAAGTAGGCACTTGTACTAAAGAGTTACTTTGTGATTTCAAATGAAACTTGTGTGAACTATTTATATAATGCTTATGTGAGTTTGTTGTTAACCTTTGTGACTTCAAATGCAAGTTTGTGTATTGTATATTTGTTTTTGCTGCAGCGATCCAAGCGAAAAGCTGCTGAATCAGAACTAGGAAGGAAACATTACCGAGAGCCGCTCTCCGCAAAGGGTCATGCGCTGGGAGGTTCTGGATCTTGGTTCTGACAGTTATGCCGAGAGTGGCTCTCGGCAAAGAGCTGACGGAACCAGCGGCCGTGAAGTTACTTTATTTTGCCGAGTGTCCGATGGATGGCTCTCGGCAAATTCCTGTTTGCCGGGCAAATTCCTGTTTGCCGGAGAGGTGTACGCCGGGTGGCATTTGCCGAGTGCAACTCTCGGCAAAGACTTTGCCGAGTGTTTTAGGCCCTTTCCCGAGTGTTTCTGGCACTCGGCGTACGTGTCGATTCCAGTAGTGAGGGAGGAGCCCATCATCTACCACAACCTCAACCTAACACAGCTCAAGATAGCAAGCGATGGCAATCTTGTCATCGTAGTAACCCATGCCGGCAACACCGAGTCTGTAGTTTGGTCCACTCACATTGTCAATAATAGGACACAGTCCAACGGGTTAAACACTACCACTAGTGTTGCCCTTCTCTTGAACACCGGAAACCTCACCCTCACATCTCAACATAAGATGTTGTGGCAAAGCTTTGACTACCCAACAGATCTCCTGCTTCCTACCGCCAAGTTTGGCAGGAACAAGATCACTGGTTTTAGCCACCAGCTCATCTCAAAGAAGAGCCTCATTGATGCGGGTGTAGGCTCATACAACATTGAACTACAAGACACCAACGGGTTCATCCTCATGCGCCGCAACAACCCCTCAATGGTGTATTGGCGTTATGCATCCTGTCGGTACCAAAACCGGCGGATCTCGGGTAGGGGGTCCGAACTGTGGATCTAGGAATCAATGAGTAACAGGGAACGTAGAGACAGCGATTTACCCAGGTTCGGGCCCTCTCAAAGAGGTAAAACCCTACGTCCTGCTGGATTGTATTGATGTGATTGTATGAAGGTTACAGAGTTGATCTACCTGGAGATCGGATGAGCTAAACCCTAGGCGGATGCGATGATTCCATGCCTCTACGGACTAAACCCTCTGGTTTATATAGACACCAGAGGGACCTAGGGTTACATATGGTCGGTTGCCATTAGGAGATAAACATGCTGGTTATGCTAAATATTTCTTGGGGAAGACGCCAAGTCTTCGGAGGTTTCCTTCTGGTGCACGGGGTCGCCCACTATCTGGCCTTCCTTTGATGAGTAAAGGGCGGCCCATTAGTCCGGCCTACGAGAGACAGTCCGGCAGCCCGAGTACCCCCTAGTCCGGGACCCTCTCAGTAGCCCCCGAACTAGTCTTCGAAGCCGAGGTAGGTGCCGAACACCATCAGCTTCGTGGACCAGTTCCCTTCCTCTCGTGATATTGGTGTCAAGCCTGCATTTTCTCTGAATAAAATTCTCAAGTGTTGCCTAGCCGCATGTTCCCCGAACTGTGCTCTGCCCGCCGAGGTATACCGATAACTTAGCCCCGAAGGCTAGTCGCATAGGTGTGAACAGTGACCCCATCTGACAACTTTTTACCGAAGGGTCACTGCCAGCCACGACCACAAGTTGGTTTATGAAAACTCGATTCACGGTTCGAGGCGGTTCCTGCATTGGCGCGTCCCATCGATATGGAGATCGTGCCCTGTTTTTAAGGGATATGATCAATAATCTGCTCCGTCCCACGCGCGCATAATGGCATGATTATACGGGGAAACGGCGAAGCCTGCGGCGCAGTAAAGGGACCCTAGGTTTTTACAGCCCATAAAAGGGGAGCGGCCTCCATTTCCTTTGCACGCTCTCACTTCTTCCTTCGCTGTTGCCTTCCCCCTCTCTTCAGCTCCAACGCCCAGATCCGCTCTCCCTCCCAAGAGCCTCTCCAGCCACCCGTTCAATCTAGCAATGGCGGGTTCTGGGTCCAAGGGCAAGTGGGAGGCTTCCATCGTCACCGAGAGCGCCATCTTGGAGTTGAAGAGCGCGGGCTACCTCCCTGCCAACGTCGCCCACCGCGCACCAGAGGTGGGCCAGGTCATCCCTACGCCGCGGCAGGGCGAGAGGGTGGTGTTCCTCCCCCATTTCATCCGAGGTTTAGGTTTCCCCCTCCACCCCTTCGTCAGGGGCCTCATGTTTTTCTATGGGCTCGATTTCCACGATCTTGCCCCGAATTCCTTTCTGCATATCTCGGCCTTCATCATCATTTGCAAGGTCTTTCTTCGGGTCCGACCACACTTCGGCCTGTGGCTGAAGATCTTCAACATCAAGCCAAAGATCGTCGACGGCCAGCAGGCAGACTGCGGGGGAGCGATGGTCAGCAAGCTTTCCCGGGTGGAGTGGCCAGAGGGCACCTTCATCGAGACCGTCAAGATCTGGCAGAAGGAATGGTTCTACATCACGGAGCCGAGGAGCGCGGATTGGGGGGCGATTCCCGCCTTCAGATCCGGACCCCCCACGAGGCTGGTCTCATGGACCAAGAAAGGCCTCGACTGGGGGTCGAACAAGGAGGTGGTGCTGCTGCAGAGCCGGATTGCCAAGATGATAGAGCGGGGCGTCGAACTGCCCAACATGATCCAAATCATGCTCTGCCGCCGAATCCTCCCCTTCCAAGACCGGGCTTCTCCCATGTGGGCCTACAAGCCCGAAGACCCGGCCACCGTGCTCAGCTTCTTCCGCACTTCCCACGCTCAACTGTGGAAGGTGCTGTTTATGCCGCAAAAGGACTGGCCGACCGAGGCGGAAGACATCGGCCTCGACGCCGCACACCCCCCTCGGGAGGTACGTTAAGTTTTACTCTTGTATCCGGATTATTTCCTTTTGATAAGGTACTCAATTCCCTTGTTCCTCATCCACAGAACTAGCTGAAGAAGGCCGAGCGGATCAATAGCCCGGCCCCGCTGCCCGAGGGTCCCCGGACGGCCTTGCTAACGGCCATGCTGGCGGAGGAGCTGTACGAGGCGCCAGAGAGGAAGGACAAGAAGAAGGAGAAGAAGAGGGAGGCCAGAGAGGGCCTCCGCTCCTGAGGACCCCCGGACACTAGATCCGGGGACACCCATGCTCCCTCCGCACAAGAGGAGGAGAAGGAGCAGTGAGAGGAAGGGGAGGAAAGCGATTCCTCCCGAACAAAGAAGAGGGCGGTGTCCGAGGACGCCGAGGAGGAGCCGCTTCGTCCCTCCCCCAAGAGACCATGCAGGGCCAAGGTGGCCCTGTCCGACAATAGCTCGGCTTCTGCCGAAGACTCCGAGGCCTCCGAAGAGGTTCCTCGAAGGACCCCCAGGGTCAAACCGCAGGCCCAAAGGTACGCATCCTAATACCCGCTTAAATGCTTTCGGCCGAACTGGGTTTGATATTGATCACATTTTGGCTTCTAACATCGCAGCCCGCTGCGCGACCTCCCCACCGACCGAGTCTCGGAGGGGGATTCTCCGCCGGCCGCGCTGGCGGAGAGCAGGACCGAATCGCGCGCCTCGCCTCCCCCAATCGTCGAGGAGGCCGAGGAGGTCCTGTCGAGAAGGACCCCTCCCGTGCCGCATACAGGGGGAGGGGGCGACACCGTCATGGCCGAGGTGAATACCTCGGCCGTCGAAGACCAGGAGGGGAGGGCCCCTCTAGTAAACGAAGAGGAGGAGCCCGGACTATCCGAGCTCTCTCCGAGGGCGGCTCCAGAGTCGTCAAGGCATCTGGAGTTGGGCACTCCGGTCTTCGAGAGGGGAGAAGCCGAAGTGCCCCCGCCACCCCCGCACGCCCCAGAGTGGGCGTCGACTGGGTGGCCGGACGAGATGGAGGATGCTTTAACCATCTCCTCTATCGCTGAAGAGCATTGTGCCCTTATGGGCGCGGTGTTGCAAAGTCTTCGGTCCGTGGATAACGGACTGAAGGAGGCCTTCAATGGCCTTCTCACAGGCTTCAAGGTGAGCCAAGTAATGTTTTTCCCTTAGAAAATTTCTTTTGTATAAATGTATAGCCTCATACACAGTAGCCCCCGAGACTCTGATTGGCTTGAACAAAGCCAGTCAGAGGATCGAAAATCGATATCTCGGATCCTAACGTGCGTAGAGTGATGCGCAGGCGTCATCTTCGGCAGCAGCCGCCAACGCCGAGGAGTTGGCCGAGCTGAATCGGAAGCTCAAGAGCTCCGAGGACGACCTCAGCCTAGTGAACAAGAGGTTCGATGAAGCGCAAGGCAAGTCCGAACTGTAGTATATATTACAGATGTTTCTTTTTTGTTAAGTAAGTTTTAAAGTAGCCTAAACGGAGTCAACTGATATGACTGCAGCTGCCACCACGGAGGTCGAGAACCTCAAGGCCGCGCTGAGGATGGCTCAGCTGGAAGCGGCGGAGTAGAGGTCGGCAGCCGAACAAGCATCTGCCGAACTGGCTACGGTGAGAACTGCTAGTCAGAAGCACGAGGCCAGAGTGCTGGAAGTGCAGCAAGAGCTCAAAGATGCCATCACGAAATGTGAGGCTCTTGAGTAGAAGAATAAAGAGCAGGCCGCCGAGCTAACCTCACTGGGGTCGGTGGCCAAGGAAGCGCGGACGGAGGCACGTGGCTACCAGGAAGAACTCCGCCAAGTGAAGCTCATTGCGGATGGTAAGCCGTATTTGCTGCAAAGTGTCTGTGGTGGTAACAGGTTCGCTTTGCTCACGCGAGTGTGGCGTTCCCCAGGCACCTTTGCGGACCTCCCGAGGAGTGCGGCTGATGCGGCTAGGTTCTTTGCCGCCCAGGAGGGTCGGGCCGAGCAGAGGTTATTTTGGGCGCAATTTCAAGCGCCCGAACACCTGATACGTATCCAACGTATCTATAATTTTTGATTGTTCCATGCTGTTATAATATGAATCTTGGATGTTTTTACAATCATTTACGACAATTTTATATCATTTTTGGAGACTAACCTATTAACCTAGTGCCCAGTGCTAGTTGCTGTTTTCTGCCCTGTTTTTGTTTTACAGAAAATCAATACCAAACGAAGTCCAAATGCAACCAAACTTTTTGGAGATTTTTTATTGGTCAAGATAAACACTGGAAGCTTTGGGAGAGGGCCAGAAGAAGAAGAGGTGGGCCATGAGGCACTAGGGCGCGCCCCAGGGGGATGGCGCGCCCTGGTACCTCGTGGGCCCACCCCAGCTCCGTTTGACCTAATTCCAGCACTATAAATTCCCAAAAAATCAGAAACCCTCCTGGGAGTCCACGAAATACTTTTTACGCCGCCGCAAGCTTCTGTTCCAGAGAGATCCCATCTGGGGTCCTTCTCCGGTAATCTGCCGGAGGGGGAATCGATCACGGAGGGGCTCTACATCAACCTTGCTGCCTCTCCGATGATGCGTGAGTAGTTTACCACAGACCTTCGGGTCCATAGTTAGTAGCTAGATGGCTTCTTCTCTCTTTTTGATCTTCAATACAATGTTCTCCTTGATGTTCTTGGAGATCTATCCGATGTAATCTCTTTTTGCGGTGTGTTTGTTGGGATCCGATGAATTGTAAGTTTATGATAAGATTATCCATGAAATTATTTGAGTCTTTGCTGCACTCTTTTATGCATGATTATTATAGCCTCGTATTTCTTCTCTGATCTATTGATTTGGTTTGGCCAACTAAGTTGATTTATCTTGCCATGGGAAGAGGTGCTTTGTAGTGGGTTCGATCTTGCGGTGCTCAATCCCAGTGACAGAAAGGGACATGACACGTATGTATCGTTGCTACTAAGGGTAACAAGATGGGATCTATTCATTGGGTTTATTAATTCGTGAGTTTGTCTTGTCTACATCATGTCATCGTTCTTAAGGCATTACTCTGTTCTTATGGACTTAATACACTAGATGCATGCTGGATAGCGGTCGATGTGTGGAGTAATAGTAGTAGATGCAGGCAGGAGTCGGTCTACTAATCTTGGACGTGATGCCTATATACATGATCATTGCCTTGGATATCGTCATGATTATTTGCTTTTCTATCAATTGCCCAACCGTAATTTGTCTACCCACCGTATGCTATTTTCTCGAGAGAAGCCTCTAGTGAAACCTATGGCCCCCGGGTCTATCTATCTTATATTACTAAAACCCTAAAAATATTGCTGCCATTTCTTTTTATTTATTTTATTTTGTATTTTTGTTTCAATCTATCAATCTATCAAATACAATTTAATCTTGCAATCTTACCGCCAAGGGATTGACAACCCCTTGTTTGCGTTGGGTGCAAGGATTTGTTGTTTGTGTGCAAGTACTGCTAACGAGGTGTTGCGTGATTCTCCTACTGGTTCGATAACCTTGGTTTCATAACTGAGGGAAATACTTATCTCTACTGTGCTGCATCATCCCTTCCTCTTCGGGAAAATACCAACGCAAGCTACAAGTAGCAACACCCTCCCCTCCTCAACAACCAAATGAAGCAGCTGATGGAGCTGCATCGGATGGCAGAGCCGGCGATGAAGGACCTCTGCGTCAAGCTATGTCCTTCAGAGCCGCTGCCGAGCAGCTACTTCGGTTTGGTGCAGAGGCTGTATGACGCCACTCCCCGGATCGATGTTTGGAAGCGCTCCGTATGCATTGAGGGGGCTCGGATGGCCTTCGGCAAAACAATAGTGCACTGGCCGAAGATAAAGCCAGCCGAAGTGGCCACCGGACCTCCGCCGCTAGGGAAGGAGCATAGGCGCCCCGAGCAGTACTTTCCCATCGTGATGGATGGTGCTCGGGCAATAGAGGCCCAATGCTCAAAAGATGTAATTTATGAGTAGATTTATTTTCCTTGTGTCCGAGGAGTTGAAACTTTTGTTTAATCACAGTGCAAGTTGTTGGCTATAAATATAACGCCTGCTATGTTAATTTTGACTCCTGTGCGGCCATTTTTAAACTGAAAGTTACCAGACGTCGGCTTCAGCCCCCTTGCAGATACTGCATGGGGAGTTTTCTCGTAATACCTTAACCCTTAGCCGACGTCTCGGTGCCCGGAGGCGGTTATATGTATGGAAAACAAGGCAATCAGACTATGCGGTTTTAGTGCTTTCACTTAGCCATATGAGCTTAACTGCGGGGGCTGGTGACTAGCCCCCAGTGTTTGTGATATCCAGACGAACCGCGGTTGACACCATCATCACGTGGTTCCTGTGACAGAGAACCCTTCGTTTAACACGGGCTAACCTCCAACGATTTTTAGTTTAACACTAGTCATCGGATCGCCGACCAGTTCTCGCTTATTATGACAGTCAGTTTTCGGCTTTCTCCACTAAGGTACCTAACCAGGCTACCTAGAAGCACAATCGTAGTGGTTCTCCCTTTACCCTCCCAGCCGAACAATGCGGAACATAAGAGGGCAAACACAGGAGCCGGGCAACCCAACTATTGACCAAAGACACAATTCGGAACTGATTCATATAATGCAATATCCGTGATGCCGAGCACAAATAAGATTGGTGCCGGACTGATGTTTAGGGCTAGATGAAGATGCAAGCCCCCGGTCTATTAGCCAATCACATCTAATAAAGGAAACGTATCGTAATAAATTGTTTCGGCAGAAAAGCAGAAAGGAAAGTGCAACATAAGTACTCGCAGTGTGACCGGAAGGAAATGGTCGTTATTTCCTTTAAATTCGTGACATCTATCCGTACAATCTGAACTGCCGAAGTAACTTTTACAGATACTTTAAGAAAAAATGCATTAGAGGAAAGGTTTACACAGGGCCTTTAAGAGTGGTTTGACATCCCTATTACGCCCTGATGCACGTCTGCGCCTTTGCTCTTTATGAAGCATCCGTCTGAGTGAAGTTGTCGACTATGTGCTCGGCGGAAGTAGTAATGTTCGGCGGACGAGCCCTTGAGGAAGGGTTTTGAGAGATCGCCGCACTGTATCAACTTAACGTTGATCAGGCCCTAGATGGTGCCTGTAGTTTCGTGGTGTCCCGAGGACATCTTCGGCCGTGGCTTAGTCGAACCGAGCTCTCGGCGCTTGAGTTGACTTGCCCCCACAGCTGCCCATGGAATCTTGAGCGCGAAGTTGTGCATCCGAGGCACGTATTTTGCGGCTGGGTGAGGCTTGCTGTGGGGCGCGTATTCCTATTTAGGGTAAGCACGGGAGTGTTCTGGGACTGAGGCCATAGCCCGGGCGCGTTTGCGTGAGTCCAGCGTCTTGGCAGTAGACTGGGCCTGCGACGCTTCTTCGGCGGCTTGGACTTCGGTGGCTAGAGCCACCGTGTGTTCCTCTGTTCGGAGCGAGCGTTCGGTATTACCATTGACGGTAATAACGCCCTTTGGTCCTGGCATCTTGAGCTTCAAGTATGCGTAGTGTGGGACGGCGTTAAAGCGGGCGAACGCTGTCCGGCCGAGGAGTGCGTGGTAACCGCTGCGGAAGGGGACAATATCGAAGATCAAGTCCTCGCTGCAGAAGTTATTGGGCGAACCGAAGACTACTTCCAATGTCACGGATCCCGAGCAGTGTGCTTCGACGCCTGGGATTACACCTTTAAAGGTGGTGTTACTAGGTTTAATCCTTGACGGGTCGATCCCCATTTTCCTCACTGTATCTGAGTAAATCAGGTTGAGGCTACTGCCTCCGTCCATAAGGACTCTGGTGAGGTGAAATCTGTCGATGATGGGGTCGAGCACCAGAGCCACTGTTCCTCCATGATGGATACTGGTCGGATGGTCTCGACGGTCGAAAGTAATCGGGCAGGCCGACCACGGGTTGAATTTCGGGGCTACAGGCTCTAAGGCGTAGACATATCGGAGTGCGCGTTTCCGCTCCTTCTTCGGTATGTGCGTGACGTAAATCATGTTCACGGTTTTTACCTTGGGAGGGAACTACTTCTGGCCTCCATTGTTGGGCCCGCGAGGTTCATCGTCATCCTCGCTGCGGGGACCCTTGCTCTGCTCCTCGACTGTGATCTTGCCGGCCTGTTTGATTACCCAACAGTTGCGGTTGGTGTGGTTGGCGGGCTTATCCGAGGTACCGTGGATCTGGCAGGGCCTGTCCAAGATTCTGTCTAGTGCAGACGGGCCATCCCGGTTTCCTTTAGAAGGTTTCTTCCGCGGTCTTGACTTTGAGCCGCTGAACCCGACATTTACCGCTGCATCATCGGCTTCACATCCGTTGTTTGTGTGCCGGCGCTTATTATTCTTGTTGCGCCGGGGTTTCCCGTTCCCGTCCCAGACTTCTGAAGTGCCGGGGTCTTCGGGATGGTTGCTTCGACGAGCTAACCAACTATCTTCACCCGCACAAAAGCGGGTCATTAGGGAGGTGAGAGCCGACATTGTTCTCGGCTTATCCTGGCCGAGCTGGCGGGAGAGCCACTCGTCCTGAATACTGTGCTTGAATGCGGCGATTGCTTCGGCATCCGGACAGTCGACGATTTGGTTCTTCTTAGTCAAGAACCGGTTCCAGAATTGCCGAGCTGACTCCCCGGGCTGTTGAACCACATGGCTCAGGTCGTCGGCGTCCGGTGGCCGAACATAGGTGCCTTGAAAGTTAGCTCGGAATGCATCCTCGAGCTCTTCCCAGCTCCCGATGGAGTTTTCAGGTAGGCTGTTCAACCAATGCCTCGCTGGTCCTTTGAGCTTCAATGGTAGATATTTAATGGCGTGGAGGTCATCTCCTCGGGCCATATGAATGTGGAGAAGAAAATCTTCGATCCACACGGCTGGGCCAGTTGTCCCATCGTATTGTTCTATATTCACGGGTTTAAACCCTTCGGGGAACTGATGCTGCATCACCTCATCTGTGAAACACATTGGGTGTGCGGCGCCCCTGACCCGGGCTACGTCATGTCGGAGATCGGTTATCATCCGGGCACGGTGCTGCTCCCGAGCTCTATCATTCCTGTCACGCCAGGCTTGGTATCCATCCCGTCCAGCGGGTGCATAACCTCTGGATCCATAGATGGATCTTGATTGTGTCCCTCTGGCGTTCAGGTCATGCCGCAGGTCGCGTGGGTCCTCCGGTTGAACCGGGTCTTTGCCCGCCCGGCGAGGGGGCGCGGGTGGGTGTTCGGTTTCCACAGCCGTCTTATCCCGTCCTCGAGGGGGGCGGTCGGGCTGGCTTGTGTAAGTTCGTCTGGGAGGCATGTGTAACACCCCCCTGTAATGAGCAACAGTGATCCATCATGATTATGTTAAGCTACTATGATTTGCAATGTTTAATCAATGTGGATTAATATCTCATTTCAAATTTCTCCACTGAATTCAATTCAAATTCAAAGTGAAATTTGAAGTTGTTCAAAAATTCCTGAGAAAAAGTTCATCATTTAGCAAATATTCAATAATAAATGATGTTCAGGAAAACAACATCACCTAAATTCCCTAGATGGCTCTAACAGCATGAAAACAGTGCCAACAGCACCATTTTGCCCCCTTTAATTGTAATTCAAAATTCAAATGAATTCAATTGGGCTCCAAACTTTTTGTGGCAGTGCATCAATTTCCCTAGTATTTGTTTTCTCCAGTTGCACATTTTTGCAAAGTCCTTTGGTGGCTAAAAGAAAAAGCAAAAGCTACTGGAAAAAGAAAAACAGAAAAATAAAAAGGGAAAAAGCTAAAGGCTACTGTGGACTGGGCCTAAGTCCACAGTGCGGCCCAGCCCACAGTGCACCGTCTCCCTCCTCTCTCTCCTTACGCGTGTCGTCTCGCCCGTGGCCGCGCCGGCATGCGCACCGGCCGAACGCCGACACCGCGGCGCTACAGGGCGCCGGGAGGGGATAAGGCCGACCCCCTCTGCCTCCTCGACGCCCAGATCCACTCCTCCCCTCTCCTCGCGCTTTCTCTCGCTCGCCCCCGAGCTCGACAGTACGCCGTCGTCGCCGCGCCGTCGCCCCACCGCGGCCAACGACCTCGCCTCGCCTCCTCTTCGTGTCCGTCGTCCTCGCTGTCGTCGACCACGTCGTCCATGGCCTTGAACGTGAGCCGGGAAGCCCTACCGCAAGGATCCACGCCCCCGTCTTCTTCCTCGGGTCGCCGGCGTGCTCCGCCGATTCCAGCCACCCCTGCTGCTACTAAACCCCCAACGGCCACCGTGCGCCTCCCGGTGAGCTCTTCTTCCTCTCCCCTCACTTCCCGCTCCTTGCCGCGCCCGCAGTCGCCGTGCTCGCCGTGGCCGTACCCGTCGCTGCCGTCGTGCTCGTAGCCGTGGCCATGCTCGCCGTCGAGCTCGTCCGAGCTCGCAACCGTGCTCAGCGCAGCCGTAGGAGTCGAGCGAGCTAGCTAGCGCCGCTTGCCGTGCCCGCGAATGCCGGATCCGAGCTCTCCCAAATGCCTCCGCCGCTCGCCATGGTTGTTCAGGTCGATTCCGGCCAACTCCAGCGACGCCACCGCCACCATTCGACGCGGCTCGTTTGAACGAGCCCAACCGCGCTTCGTTTGGCCGCCCGTAGCGCGATTCCGACGAGCTCCCGAGGACGCCGCCGTGTTTTGGCGTCGCCGGCGGCTAAACGCTGGCCGCTGCTGAGCTGGCCGCCACGTGGGGCACCCTGGGTCGCTGACCAGTGGGCCCAGGGGCCCCAGTTGACCGCGTTGACCGGTCAACGCGCTGACATGGCAGCACAGTGTCGCTGATGTGTGGGCCCCTGCGTTTAAATTAACTAATTAGGTTTTAAAATTAATCTAATAATTAGTTAGACACTGACATGTGGGGCCCACGTTCTAATTAACCCCTAATTAGCTTAATTAGTTTCTGTTTAGTCCTGTGTCACTGACTGGTGGGACCCAGCTGTCAGGTTTGACCTAGAACAGCTGGGGTTGACCTCTGATGTCATGATGATGTCATGCTAACGTAATATTCCTTTTCTGATATTTTTGAATTAGATTTAATTCCAGATTTTTAGAAAAATGTTTAAATCTTTGAAAATTCGTAGAAATTCAACCGTAGCTCAGATCGAAAAGTTTTCAACATGAAAGTTGATCAGAAAAACGAAACGAATCCGAATATGTGGTCAAAATGCTTGACCATCACTCCTAGCTATTTGAACATGGAACCTTCCCCTCCGATTCAGTATACCGAAAACTGCTTAAAAGCCGGGAAAATATCCCAGATATTTTCCCGCTTCGTCTGCGACATGTAGCATTGCATTAGGTCACCACCAGCACTGCATATCGTCATGCCATGCATCTGTGTTGCATTGTTTGTGAAAGATCGTGGATGTCGCCTAGAGGGGGGGGGGGGTGAATAGGCGCTTTAAAATAATTACGGTTTAGGCTTGAACAAATGCGGAATAAAAATAGCGTTTAATTTGTCAAGCACAAAACCTAAATCGACTAGGCTCACCTATGTGCACCAACAACTTATGCTAAGCAAGATAAACAACTAAGTGATAGCAAGATATATAACAAGAAACAATATGGCTATCACAAAGTAAAGTGCATAAGTAAAGGGCTCGGGTAAGAGATAACCGAGGCACGCGGAGACGATGATGTATCCCGAAGTTCACACCCTTGCGGATGCTAATCTCCGTTTGGAGCGGTGTGGAGGCACAATGCTCCCCAAGAAGCCACTAGGGCCACCGTAATCTCCTCACGCCCTCGCACAATGCAAGATGCCGTGATTCCACTAAGGGACCCTTGAGGGCGGTCACCGAACCCGTACAAATGGCAACCCTTGAGGGCGGTCACCGAACCCGTACACTTTGGCAACCCTTTGGGGCGGTCACCGGTACCCGTCAAATTGCTCGAGGCGATCTCCACAACCTAATTGGAGACCCCGACGCTTGCCCGGAGCTTTACACCACAATGATTGAGCTCCGAGGCACCACCAAGCCGTCTAGGGCGCCAAGGCACCCAAGAGGAACAAGCTCTAGGGTGCTCAAACACCCAAGAGTAATAAGCTTCTCAAACTTCACTACCACGTATCACCGTGGAGAACTCAAACCGATGCACCAAATGCAATGGCAAGGGCACACGGAGTGCCCAAGTCCCTCACTCTCAAATCCCACAAAAGCAACGAAAGCTATGGAGGAAAATGAGAGGAAGAACAAGAAGGAGAACACCAAGAACTCCAAGATCTAGATCCAAGGGGTTCCCCTCACATAGAGGAGAAAGTGATTGGTGGAAACGTAGATCTAGATCTCCTCTCTCTTTTCCCTCAAGAACTAGCAAGAATCATTGGAGGGATTGAGAGATAGCAAGCTCGAAGAAGGTCAACAATGGGGGAAGAACACGAGCTAGAAGGATTAAGGTCCAATGGGGAAGAAGACCCCCTTTTATAGGTGGGAAAAAATCCAACCGTTATCTGCCCTCTGCCCGCAGCCAAGCGGTACTACCGCTCCTCGGAGCGGTACTACCGCTTAGGCGGTACAACCAAGCACTGGCCTGAAACACACTAAGTGTACCACGGTAGTGCCGCCGGAGCGGTACTACCGCTGCCCCTGGCGGTACTACCGCTTAGGGGGTTTAGACCAGGAGAGGCAGCAGTAGTAGAGGCAGCCAGGGCGGCAGTACCGTGCGAAGCGGTACTACCGTCCTAGTACCGCTCTACTACCGCTAAAGGGAAAAAGGAAACAGAAGCGTGCACTGAGGAAAACCCTGCAAGCGGTAGTGGCGGCGGTAGTAAGGGCGGTAGTACCGCCAGAGCGGTACTACCGTTCTACTACCGTGCAACTACCGTGAATGGCAAACTGGCAACAGAGAGTTGCACGCTCGGGGAAACCCCAAGCGGCAGTGCCACGGAAGTACCCAACGGTACTACCGTGGGCACCAGCGGTACTACCGCTTGCATGCCACAGAATATCCACAGAAAACAGAGGAAACAAATAAAACCAGAACTGCCATAACTTCTGCAAATGAGCTCCGAATTGAGCAAACTCAAGCTTGTTATAATAAGAAGTGACAGGGGAGATATGCCTAACATATAGAGATGAGAAACCTCTATGAATGAAGAACCGGCATAAACTCCAACACCGAAAACATCATAGAAGATGCATAGATGAACTCCGTTTTCGATGACCTCGAGCTTGTCATGAAGATGACCAAAAGCTCAAAGACTCACCAAGAGAAACACCGAACAAGAACCAAGAAAGATGATGCAAGGATGCAAAGGTTTGAGCTCTCGACGAACGATACGATAAAGCTACTCACTTGAGAGCCCCCCTTGATAGTACGGCTATCGATCCTATAACCCGGTCTCCCAACTACCACTATGAGACCGGTAAAATAGAAAACCTATCAAGGGCAAACCTTTGCCTTGCGCACAGTCCACTTGAGCTAGATGATGACGATCTTGACCTCCTCAAGTTGGACCACCTTTCTTGAATGCGCCGGCTCGATGAAGACTAGTTGATTGCTCCCCCATACTCCACTATGGGTGAGCCGCTCTTCGGCACATCTTCACAAGTCCATTGTCACCACAATGGACGGCAAGCGTCAAGCAGTGATCTCTTCGTGATGCTCCACTTGAACTTGCACACCGCAATCTTGATGACGATCACCACTTGACGTCATCCTCCATGGGTTGTGTGATATCTTCCTTTTGATGCACGCTCATGGAAACAAACCTAACCCCACAAAGAACTCTCGCATAGAACACGGGTTAGTACACAAAGCGTAATGGACAATGCTTACCATACCATGAGATCACTTGATCTCGCTTGGTACATCTTCTATGCTTTGTGTGTTGATCAACTTGAATCACTCTTCATATGTAGTCTTGATCAACCTTGAATCTTTCCAACTCTCTTCATTAGGATGATGTCTTGAAGGTAAACATGAATGTTCACATAATCTTCTTCTTCAAGACATGCTTGCAATAGGCTCAACACTCACATGACCAATCTTTGGATAAATCCTTGAATAGCACCTTGGTCAACACATATTCTTCTTCTAATAACCTTAAAACCAACAAATGGTCTTCAAGCAATGCCTATGGACAAACCCTTCAAATATAACTCAAGGCAACCATTAGTCCATAGAGATTGTCATCAATTACCAAAACCAAACATGGGGGCAGCACATGTTCTTTCAGTTTGCCTTTATTTATTGTTTCTTCCCCCTCTTCTTATCCGGTAGCCCCCGAGACCGACGCAGCTCCGGAGTCTGACTACACCGTTGACGATCCCTCCTTTGCCGCAGAGCTTCCAGGCAAGCAACCCCCCTTGAGCATGCCTACATCGCCTATTCTTTCTCCCTCATGCTTGCATTAGAATTGCTACAGTTATTGTTCCGAATACCTATTCTGATGCATAGCCTGTTTTTGTAACTACTATTGATACCTTACCTGCTATCCTAAATGCTTAGTGTAGGTTGGTTAGTAAACCATCTGTGGCCCCTCTTCCTTGTTCTTAGTTGCCCCGCTTAGTTACCAATGTCCCGTTCGATGTGATCGACGGGCTAACACCAGCACATCACCGCACAGCCCCTAAGTTTCTCGACTCTGCAGAGTTACCATCGAGTGCCGAGGGTGATACCTCTTATCTCACTCCTGATGATGCCTCTGTAGTACAGCTAGTCGGTTGTGGGATACCGAGGGTGATTCCTCTTTCACCACTTCCGATGAAGCTTCTGTCATGCAACCCCGCAAGTGTGAATACCATCGAGGGTGATTCCTCCGGGTTCACCTTGATGGGTACATCGAGTGGGAATCCAACGAGGGTGATTCCTCGGGTTCCTTCTTGATGTTATGGACACACGGTTACTTTGACTTTACTACAGATATTTGTTAAAGTCAGGTCGGCCCCGAGGGGTACCCGCGAGAGATGTGGAATCGGGTTGACCGTGAGGGTACCCGTGTGATGATTACATGGCACGGCCGGGCATTCCTAGCCCTTGCCGTAAGTCCACGAGACGGGGCGACGGGGTCACATGATCGTGAGTCTCTGCTCGTTTCCGCGAGCTCCCAACACACTAATGGGTTAGGATATGTGATCTGAGTAGGCCTCTGGTCTTTTCGTACTAACCACCACGCTGGAATAGTATGGGCACTCGGCGTCGTATGTATCAGCCGAAGTTCTTCAGACGTCAGCGATTGAGCGGCGTGCGCCGGGTTGGACTGGGAACGCCCGCGCTTGTATTAAGGGGGCCAGGTCTGCTCCCGACCGCCCACGCAATGCGCAGGAGTGCAAAGGGCGATGGGCCCAAGACCGCTGAGCAATTAGGATGTAGACCGGCGTGTTGGCTTCTCTGTTGAACCTAGGTAGGGCTACGACGTGTCGATCAGCCGAGGCCGGGCATGGACCAAGCAAGTGTGTCCAGCCAGAGTTAATCAAGCGTGTTGGGTAAGTTGGTGCACCCCTGCAGGGAAGTATATCTATTCGAATAACCGTGTCCACGGTAACAGGACGCTCGGAAAATATCCCGATCCTCTACAACTAGAAATGGTTTTATATGTGGCTCCAGGATTGCTTTCTCGCAGGGAGTCGAGGAAGGATCTCTGGGCGTGGCTACTTATACTTATTGCTACTACTATATTTATGTACTAATCTGCACTCTTCTAATGCTGCAAGACGCTGAAGATGCTAGTCTTCGATAGGCTAGGTCCTTCTCTCTAGTCTGGCATTTCTGTAGTCTAGTCCACTGATACAGCCCTTCCTTGATACCGATGCATATTTAGAATAGATCTGATGTAAGTCTTGCGAGTAGTTTGGATGAGTACTCATTGTTGCTTTGCTTCCCCTTTTCCCACATACCCGATTGATGCGACCAGATGACGGAGCCCCGGAGACAGCTGCCCCAGCCGACGACTACTACTACTACCCCTCTGGTGGAGAGTACTACTACGTGGAGACCGCCGACGACCAGGAGTAGATAGGAGGCACCCAGGCAGGAGGCCTGCGCCTTTCGATCCAGTGTCGTTGTTTTGCCCCGCATGCTTAAGGCCTATCTGTTTAACTTTTATGTCTGTACTCAGATATCTGATGCTTCCGCTGATGCTTGTATGACTCAAGCTTATGTATTCGAGCCCTCAAGGCCCCTGGCTTGTAATATAAAGCTTGTATGACTTTTATTTGTGTTTAGAGTTGTGTTGTGATATCTTCAAGTGAGTCCTTAGGCTTGATCGTGTGCATTTGCGTGTATGAGTAGTGCACGATTAAGTCGGGGGCGTCACAAGTTGGTATCAGAGCCGACTGCCTGTAGGAACCCCCCTTTCCAACTCCTTGGCCGAAGTTGAGTCTAGTCTTTGCAAAAATGATTTTACTAACATGGCTGTGTGGCTTACGGACCCACGTTGCCAATGGGTGGTATTAGGATCTTTTATTCCTCTTCTTTACTCTGGGACTCTGAACTCTCATTCTTTCGGGTTAAAGATTTTGCTAACTCTAACATTAGGTTCTCGTGTTCACATTCACCCGGAGAGCTGGATTATCTGCAAACATTTCTTTCCAATGCTATCTTATGCTTCTCACACTGTCATTTGACATCTTGCACTCCTTGTTTCAGATGCGTCCCGCAAGACAGCTTGTGCGCCACACGATGGCTCTTGATGCGACTGGGTTCCCTGCCATTTTGGTCGATCTTTTGACCAGGCTGGGATATCGTTGGTACCCCGAGTACACTGTTTACGAGGATTACCGCGAGTTCAACCAGGAGCAGTACCACGCTGTGGTTCATATCTTTGATCGGCGGGACATCTCCATCACTGAGTTGCACACCTTTCATGGTGTTGGAGTGACTGTTGATATGGCCGTCCATGATGCTGCCTATACTGCTATTGTGTGACACCCTGGTTTTCGCTCCTCGATTTTTTTTCCTTCGCGGGATTTGACTCCCGCCTTTTTTCCCGGTGTTATCGGATTTTCTTTCGCCCTTGGGTATATGAAGATGGTCGTTTAGCCTTGCCTCTCCCACCCAACCAGAGATTCTCACTAGTCCAACCTTGCCACTCAAACTTCATTCTCAGGATTTTGCCCCGAAACCCTACTCTCCGATCTACCGGAAGGGAAACCCTAATTCCTTCCGTTACAACGGAACCTCAATTTCCTTTGATCTGTTGCCTCCCAAACTTTTCCCAGTGATCATCCCATATCTATAAACCCTGGATATGCAAAAATATTGCCAAGTCATTTGCAATATTTTTCATTTAAAATTAATTTCTTTTTCTGCTAGTTAAAGGAATTAAATCCAGGAAAATATCTACCCATCTCCAAAGTTCATGAAAACTTGTGGAGATATTCTTTGTGATCATATTGAGCTCCAATAAAAATATTGGCTGTAATTAAATAGGGGAAATTGCATTTTCCTATTTAAAGCCAATATTGCACTTTGGGCACTTTCCAAAGGAGCTACCATTTTGGTAGACAGGAAAAATCCCAAATAATTCATGGAGCTTCTCCTATCCATATATTCACCATTTCCATCAATATCCCAAGTTCCATAGATCAAATTTTGAGCACAACATCCTTTTGCAAATTCTGTCCAGATTTCTAGTGTGCAAAGGAAGTGCCTGCTCCCTTGATCTTTTTGGGCTGAAACTTTTCAGCATGGTTAACCATGATAAATAACCCCTGGATACCAAAAATCAGCCCAATCCCTCTATCCATTCTCCCACAGAAATTTTCCCAAGTTTCTGTCCAGCAGAAAGCTCTGTGAAGGAAGTACCATTTAGGTATGTCCAAATGAGCTGAAATTTTTCCAGCATCTACATACATACAAATCATCTCTCTCCACCAAAATTCAGCTCATTTCACCAAGCCAGTTGAGCACAACATCAAGATTCAGATTCTGGACCAGATTTGGCATTCCAAAGGAAGTGCATGCAAAACTGGTCCAAATGCCTCCAGATTTTTTCCAGAACCTAGTCCTTCCTACCTCATTTCATTTTGACAAGGTTTCAGCTCCCCACTCTCATTCATTTCTCCACAAGATTCCAGCCAATTTTGCTGTCAGAATCGTTTTCAGCAAGTTTCTCTCACCACAGAGCCAACTAGCTGGTTCTAGGCACATCTATCATCTATTTGAGCAACGAGAGACTTGTTGGACAAGCTTGGACATGCTGGAGCCTTCCAGAGCAAGCCATGCACGTGGTGACCGCGTGGACATCAGGCAGAAATGGCGCTCCGCGTGCTGTCCTCGTCGGCCAGCTAGCTCCGGCCGGCCTCCGCTTGTCTGAGCGTGTCTAGTGGCTCCGCAGCAGCCGCGTGCCCCCTCTCCAGCAGGTTCCCCCTCCCCTATCTTCCTCCTCACGCCACGGCGGTCGCCGCCGCGGCACTGTCCCGCGCGTGAACCTCTCTGTCGCCTCCCCTCCGCTATCCTCTTCCTCCCCGAATCCTCTCGAGCTCGCCAACGCAACTTCGTCCTCATCCGCGCGTCAGGTCGGCACCAACCGGCGCTGGCCAACTTGCCGGAGCTCCAGGACGCTGATAAGAACGCCACGGCGGCCGTGGCTATCCATCCGCGTCGTTCGGCTATAAATAGCCCGCACCCGAGCTCCCCTAGCACGCCAGCCTCCTTCCCTCCCTCGTAGCTCTCCTCTGGTCCAAGCATCGAGCTCGAGCAGCCCCTATCTCACATCTCTGGCCGGAGGTCCGCCGGCGGCTACTGCTCGAATTCGAGCCACCCGAGCTCTCCCCCTCCCTCTAGCTCTCACCTATGCCCTCCCCTAACCACCCCGAGTCTCCCCATGGCCTCAGCCCCTCCTCTCCGGGGCTATAGCGCCATGTCCATCCTTGCCCGACACCGGTCGCCGCCATGGCCTATGGGGTGCTCGCGCTGCTCCTCCCCGAGCTCCGTGTCCTAGCTGGATGGGTGCGTCTCGTCGCGCCGAGCTCGCCGGTAGGTCGGGAGTCGCCGGAGGTAGCCCACGCCGCCGGCAATCGCCGTCGAGGTCCTGCCTGCCCACGGTTAGGCGCGCACGAGGAGGGAGACGAGCTGCGGGCGGGCCCGGCTCGTCAGTGGCTCGGCCCCTCGCTTCGTTTTTTTTAAAGAGGGCAGCAGCCGGTGGGCCGACCCAGTAAACAGCAGCAGCGACAGCTGCCCCGTGGAGGCCCAGGCTGCAGCCAATCCAGCCCGAGCCAGCCCAAGTGCGCAGTGCACTTTCCCCTTTTTTGGCAGACAATCAGCTAGGGACCCGAAAGTAAATAGTTTATTTACAGAAAGGTCCCTCCCACTTCAACCCCTCATATCTGTTTCCCTACAACTCCGATTCAGGTGAATCCAACGCCCACTTCTTCAGTTCGTTGAACCCGTTCCGATGGTATCATTTTCATAAGGTTTCCACACTGTGAAAATGACCATTTTACCCCTGCCCTCTATTCAGCCCCTCCGAGAGGGAATCTTTTCCGGCGAATTCTTCCGCGAGGTGATCGCACTTCTCCCGGAGTATTCCTTCACCCCCAGGCAAGCCGACCATCTGATATATGCCCTAAAGCATTGCTCTGTGTTATTCTTGCATGTTTAAATTAATATGCTTATGCTTGTATGCGTAGTGGTGAGCTGTATGTGACGCTGATGAACCCTTGCTTGCCTTTCTTAAATGACGGCACCACGCCTGTGTTCTGAGCTACTTTCGGCCGTCCGGGGTGGATGCCGACTTTATATTTCTCTTTTCAACAACTGTCCCGTGTTCTGAGCTGCTTTTCGGCCGTCTCGGGCAGCTGTTGAATTTCTTTCTGTAGCGGTGACCCTATGCTCTGAGCTGTTTCTCGGCCGTCTTAGGGGACCACTATACTCTTTTTATCAACACCGTCTCATGCTCTGAGCTGCTTTTCAGCCGTCTTAAGCCGGGGTTGAGTTATTCCGGTAACGTCCCAGATCTGAGTTGTAAAGACCGTTCTGGTGGCTACTGGTTTATTTGCCGGTTTCATACAAGGGTTGAAATGGTCGTAACTTACAGCTAGAGTTTGTAAAGTGATAACTTGCTATTTACGTTACCTGCTAATGCTCATTACATTGTTGCACTAATGACTCGCCGTGATATTATATAAAGATAGGTTGTTATGTTTTCACAGTTGTTACAACATGCATTATTTTGACATGTGAAATTCATAGTAATTTACTTTGAGGAATAGTTACTGCCATGTTAAGTTGATCATGCTTAATGCCCATGCTTGTTAAAGTACTAACCAACACTAGACCTAATGGGTTGATCAAGAGTCACCTATCCGGACTTATCCGTGCAACCACATTTGCCGGTATGGGACGGCCTTGACTTGGTCTAGCTTTGTGCTCTCTTATCGGTACCGCCAAAGAGGGAAGGTTATGCGTGCGCGCTACCCTGGCCCGGTAGGCGGCGATAACCTTGTGAGCCCAGTTGAGTTATATGGATCCAGGTCCCCGTTTGGGATAGTTTGTTTGGCCACGACGGTGGCAGGTGTCACGGGGTGACACATGGGCCACCCAGGACAGGACTCCGGGGGAGGATGATTGTCGGTGGTACGGTGGGGGAGTCACGGGTTAGGCAAGTTTCGTTGGAGCAGCACTGGTCCACCCGAATGGGAGTACGAGGCCAGGAGCTCCATGGTGTGGGTAAAGTGCGCAACCTCTGCAGAGTGTAAAAACCTATTCAAATAGCCGCGTCCACGGTATTGGACAGTCCGCACTAGGCCTCACTGACTGGTCAACCGTAACATTGATAATAATGATGGAAGAACTTGTCCTATGTTTGGAAGTGCTCAATGGATCTTGAGTATTTCGAGGGTTATGGGACAACCCAGAAGAGAGTAAGTTGGTAATTGGTAACAGTAAGCATGTTAAGCACTTAAGATGATTAATGTTACTAGATGTTTAATATTGCTACATATTCCTGCCATAACATGATGATTAATACAGATAAGATAACAAATGCATGCTTGAATGCCATGGATTGCATTGCTTGGTGTATATGTTGGTTTGGTTTGCTTGCCAGTACATTCAAAAGTACTGAGCGGCCTTCAATGTGGCCAGGTTCACCTAAGGATCCGACGTCCACTAGCGAGGAGCCGGAGCGTTCGCAGGCTAGAAGAGTAACCCAGTCAGATCCCTGTGGATTGGAGCCGCACCAGGACCATGCTGCCTTAGATAGAGCTTTTCCGCTGCCATTACCCTTGTAAAATATATTTTGTAAGACTTATATATCCATTAATAGAAAAGCTTGTGTTCATGATACTTGTTGTAAAAGCGCATGCCAGAGTGATTTTCCTGGGCTGGTATGCGTGGCAACCGTCTGGCTACAGTGGTATTCAGGCGGGGCGCCACAACAGATGGTATCAGAGCCAGGCTGACTGTAGGTTACCCTAGCCAGATTTCATTGCCTCTTGATCAGTAGAAAGCCCCGATGGATTTTAGCCGTCCTCGCCAAACAGGCACGGCTACTATTGATCATAAGGCAACCCCATAGGTTTTGGCTCCATCAGACCCCAACTCTCGTGGCCTTTGCCTCCGGTACGAAATGTCCGCCCAGGCATTGACCCGTGAGCCCTGAACCCCTAGGTGAACCAGATATCCCTACCTTTCTTGCTAACCTTGGCATTTCTCTTCTCAAATCTAGTTTCCTTTGAGAAACGCCTATAAACTCCATCTTTTCCCGACAACCCTAGGATCGTTGACTAAGCCACTTTGGCTATGGTCATGCGTCGAGTTTGATGTTCCCTAAGGAAGTAGCGGAAGCTTGACACCAATTGTTACCAGGAGCATTGTGTGTTTTTGCTTCTAAATCCTTAGAGGTGCATCGAGTGCGCTAGGCTAGTTATACTAGTGAATCTTCGGCCACCTGTGTAAGGTTCGCAAAACTTGAGTTTTATTTGCTTTGTGGTTTTTCGCGGTTTTGCTTCCCTTGTCGGTTCTGTTCTCTTGCTCCGACTGGATCCATCTGCAAGAGCTACCAAAGAAGACCAACATACAGCTTGGATAATACCCAATAATCCAAACTCAGTAAGCGTCAAGCCAAGCCAACTGCCTGATATTTAGAACAGCAACCCCAGAGCTATCAACTGAAGAATGGGTCAGAAGCAGAATTTGCGTGCAACAGACAAGGCCAGAATATACCCGAGGGAGTTTGCCTCAGAACAGATCAAATTTGAGAAGAAGTCAGATGAGTTGTCAGCAATGGACATCAGAAGGGACACGTTATTTCATCCTCGGTACAAGGACTATTTTGGTCAGTAAAGTGAACCTTGAGTTTTTCCCAATGGACTCAAGAATCATTTATCACCCACCGAAGACATATTGCAAGAATGTGAATGTGCTGAGAGCAACAACAAAACTCCGATATGTTGATACAAGCTCCATCACATATTTTGGAAATTCACCGGGGTATATACAAAATTTTCTGAGCAAAGTGAACAAGGTTTGCAAGAAATATGGATGAGTTCATGGCTGCCCAGGATCAATGAGAATTTCACATGCCTGGAAGCTCAGCTGAACCGGATGGAATTATCCGCCAACTGCTTAATACCGGCAACACTTGGTTTGAATGCAAAGGGTATTCCGAATTAATTATCAATATGAAGTCTCTATCAGATGTGCAACCTTTACGTCAGCAATGATCAGGTCAGCAGAAGGTCAAGCGGTGTGCATAACCAACGAAATATCTTCAGACAAGGTATGTCCTACACCAAGTTTTGACGCCGCTATGGGTAAATTTTGGGTACCCCGGAAGGAAGCCAGAATCGGTCATAGATCCGACCGCATATCACAGTGAAAGGCTTCTGTTATAAGAAACCCAGCCTTCCTCCACAAGCTATCAGGAGGAGCTTATAACGCAAGACTCCCCAATCTTCCTCGCTACACCACTTGGTGAGGAAATTTTCTGGGATACGGTACTCCAGTTTTCCTCAGCACGCTACCGCGGAAAGCTTTCGGCATAAGGTACTCAACCTTCCTCAATAAGCAACCTGAGGGGAAACTTCTGAGGTACGACACCCAGCCTTCTTCAGCACGCTACCCTGGCAAAAGCTTCAGGCGCAAGGAACTCAGCCTTCTTCACACGCCATCAACAATCTTGTCAGAAGCACGAACTAGTCTAGACACACATCCGCCTCAGAACTCAATGGTTGTGAAAGGAATTATCCTACACTTGCATATGTTGTGAGCATGCAGTCCAGTGGATCAGTTCATGCGAGCCACTCGTACACGGGAATGACTGTGTTCAGAGAAGCATCGGCTCCATAGTTCAAAGAAGGATATGCACACAGCAACTCCTACGAGATATGCAAGAGTAAGTGTGAATACAAGCCCGACAAGCTGGGATATGACCAAGGAGCCGTGTTGGCAGGTCATGACGGGTCCACAAAAAGTAACCCTCACGAACAAAGAAGTTTTGGGTAAGCAACCTCCGTGACGGTCAACAAAAGTAAAGCTTCACAGCCAAGGTGATACTGCTAATCATTGTCAGACTCTTGCATATACGGCCACAACAATGCACCCAGCATGTCATACTCACCATGAATAGGGGTCATTAACCAAGATAAGAGGCTATGTTCTGAAAGATACACCGGATGATAGCTATACTATGTCAGCTCAGTGGTCATAGCAAGGACCACAGAGGCTATATATGGCAGAGCCACCTCAGAGATTACCGTCTATGATTACTTCGTGATCATGCCCGACATTTCAGTTGGGAATCACCTGAGGACGAAGTCAGAATGCAAGAGGCAGAAGGAAACACCTCATACGAAACCCACAGTCAGACTGAAAGAAAGCCATCCCTAGTCACTCGAGGCACTACAAGCACATGAGCCCTGTATCAAGAAAGGATGTTTTGCCCATGAGAGTCAGTGCACGAAGTATCGCAATAAAACCTGAAGCAGCTAGCTCCAGGTCATGGAAACCAAGCTATTTGTCGATACTACCGCTACCCCACCCAGCAAAAAACTACCAGGACAAAAGGTACACCTGACAGGAAAGAGAAGGATTCAATACAACCGTTTGAAAAGACCGCACCTAAGCCATCAGAAGAGGCAGTTAAAAGGCCAGTGAACCGATGAAGACAAGACAGCTGATGGATCCAAGTCACACACAGGTATGTTCCCCTTAGCCAGGAGGTAAGCCCGGAAATCTCGAGGATGAGATTTTCTTAAGGGGGGTAGGTTTGTGACACCCTGGTTTTCGCTCCACGATTTTTTTCCTTCGCGGGATTTGACTCCCGCCTTTTTTTTCGGTGTTATCGGATTTTCCTTCGCCCTTGGGTATATGAAGATGGTCGTTTAGCCTTGCCTCTCCCACCCAACCAGAGATTCTCACTAGTCCAACCTTGCCACTCAAACTTTATTCTCAGGATTTTGCCCCGAAACCCTACTCTCCGATCTACCGGAAGGGAAACCCTAATTCCTTCCGTTACAAAGGAACCTCAATTTCCTTTAATCTGTTGCCTCCCAAACTTTTCCCAGTGATCATCCCATATCTATAAACCCTGGATATGCAAAAATATTGCCAAGTCATTTGCAATATTTTTCATTTAAAATTAATTCCTTTTTCTGCTAGTTAAAGGAATTAAATCCAGGAAAATATCTACCCATCTCCAAAGTTCATGAAAACTTGTGGAGATATTCTTTGTGATCATATTGAGCTCCAATAAAAATATTGGCTATAATTAAATAGGGGAAATTGCATTTTCCTATTTAAAGCCAATATTGCACTTTGGGCACTTTCCAAAGGAGCTACCATTTTGGTAGCCAGGAAAAATCCCAAATAATTCATGGAGCTTCTCCTATCCATATATTCACCATTTCCATCAATATCCCAAGTTCCATAGATCAAATTTTGAGCACAACATCCTTTTGCAAACTCTGTCCAGATTTCTAGTGTGCAAAGGAAGTGCCTGCTCCCTTGATCTTTTTGGGCTGAAACTTTTCAGCATGGTTAACCATGATAAATAACCCCTGGATACCAAAAATCAGCCCAATCCCTCTATCCATTCTCCCACAGAAATTTTCCCAAGTTTCTGTCCAGCAGAAAGCTCTGTGAAGGAAGTACCATTTAGGTATGTCCAAATGAGCTGAAATTTTTCCAGCATCTACATACATACAAATCATTTCCCTCCACCAAAATTCAGCTCATTTTACCAAGCCAGTTGAGCACAACATCAAGATTCAGTTTCTGGACCAGATTTGGCATTCCAAAGGAAGTGCATGCAAAACTGGTCCAAATGCCTCCAAATTTTTTACAGAACCTAGTACTTCCTACCTCATTTCATTTTGACAAGGTTTCAGCTCCCCACTCTCATTCATTTCTCCACAAGATTCCAGCCAATTTTGCTGTCAGAATCGTTTTCAGCAAGTTTCTCTCACCACAGAGCCAACTAGCTAGTTCTAGGCACATCTATCATCTATTTGAGCAACGAGAGACTTGTTGGACAAGCTTGGACATGCTGGAGCCTTCCAGAGCAAGCCATGGACGTGGTGACCGCGTGGACAGCAGGCAGAAATGGTGCTCCGCGTGCTGTCCTCGTCGGCCAGCTAGCTCCGGCCGGCCTCCGCTTGTCTGAGCGTGTCTAGTGGCTCCGCAGCAGCCGCGTGCCCCCTCTCCAGCAGGTTCCTCCTCCCCTATCTTCCTCCTCACGACATGGCGGTCGCCGCCGCGGCACTGTCCCGCGCGTGAACCTCTCTGTCGCCTCCCCTCCGCTGTCCTCTTCCTCCCCGAATCCTCTCGAGCTCGCCAGCGTATCCTCGTCCTCATCCGCGCGTCAGGTCGGCACCAACCGGCGCTGGCCACCTTGCCGGAGCTCCAGGACGCCGATAAGAACGCCACGGCGGCCGTGGCTATCCATCCGTGCCGTTCGGCTATAAATAGCCCGCACCCGAGCTCCCCTAGCACGCCAGCCTCCTTCCCTCCCTCGTAGCTCTCCTCTGGTCCAAGCATCGAGCTCGAGGAGCCCCTATCTCACATCTCTGGCCGGAGCTCCGCCGGCGGCTACTGCTCAAATTCGAGCCACCCGAGCTCTCCCCCTCCCTCTAGCTCTCACCTATGCCCTCCCCTAACCACCCCGAGTCTCCCCATGGCCTCATCCCCTCCTCTCCGGGGCTATAGCGCCCTGTCCATCCTTGCCCGACACCGGTGGCCGCCATGGCCGATGGGGTGCTCGCGCCGCTCCTCCCCGAGCTCCGTGTCCTAGCTGGATGGGTGCGTCTCGTCGCGCCGAGCTTGCCGGTAGGTCGGGAGTCGCCGGAGGTACCCCACGCCGCCGGCAATCGCCGTCGAGGTCCTGCCTGCCCACGGTCAGGCGCGCGCGAGGAGGGAGACGAGCTGTGGGCGGGCCCGGCTCGTCAGTGGCTCGGCCCCTCGCTTCGTTTTTTTTAAAGAGGGCAGCAGCCGGTGGGCCGGCCCAGTAAACAGCAGCAGCGACAGCTGCCCCGTGGAGGCCCAGGCGGCGGCCAATCCAGCCCGAGCCAGCCCAAGTGCACAGTGCACTTTCCCCTTTTTCGGCAGAAAATCAGCCAGGGACCTGAAAGTAAATAGTTTATTTACAGAAAGGTCCCTCCCACTTCAACCCCTCATATCTGTTTGCCTACAACTCCGATTCAGGTGAATCCAACGCCCACTTCTTCAGTTCGTCGAACCCGTTCCGATGGTATCATTTTCATAAGGTTTCCACGCTGTGAAAATGACCATTTTACCCCTGCCCTCTATTCAGCCCCTTCGAGAGGGAATCTTTTCCGGTGAATTCTTCCGCGAGGTGATCGCACTTCTCCCGGAGTATTCCTTCACCCCCAGGCAAGCCGACCATCTGATATATGCCCTAAAGCATTGCTCTGTGTTATTCTTGCCTTGTTTAAATTAATATGCTTATGCTTGTATGCGTAGTGGTGAGCTGTATGTGACGCTGATGAACCCTTGCTTGCCTTTCTTTAATGACGGCACCACGCCTGTGTTCTGAGCTGCTTCCGTCCGTCCGGGGTGGATGCCGACTTTATATTTCTCTTTTCAACAACCGTCCCGTGTTCTGAGCTGCTTTTCGGCCGTCTCGGGCAGCTGTTGAATTTCTTTCTGTAGCGGTAACCCTATGCTCTGAGCTGTTTCTCGGCCATCTTAGGGGACCACTATACTCTTTTTATCAACACCGTCTCATGCTCTGAGCTGCTTTTCAGCCGTCTTGAGCCGGGGTTGAGTTATTCCGGTAACGTCCTAGATCTGAGTTGTAAAGACCGTTCTGGTGGCTACTGGTTTATTTGCCGGTTTCATACAAGGGTTCAGATGGTCGTAACTTACAGCTAGAGTTTGTAAAGTGATAACTTGCTATTTACGTTACCTGCTAATGCTCATTACATTGTTGCACTAATGACTCGCCGTGATATTATATGAAGATAGGTTGTTATGTTTTCACAGTTGTTACAACATGCATTATTTTGACATGTGAAATTCATAGTAATTTACTTTGAGGAATAGTTACTGCCATGTTAAGTTGATCATGCTTAATGCCCATGCTTGTTAAAGTACTAACCAACACTAGACCTAATGGGTTGATCAAGAGTCACCTATCCGGACTTATCCGTGCAACCACATTTGCCGGTATGGGACGGCCTTGACTTGGTCTGGCTTTGTGCTCTCTTATCGGTACCACCAAAGAGGGAAGGTTATGCATGCGTCCTACCCTGGCCCGGTAGGCGGCGATAACCTTGTGAGCCCAGTTGAGTTATATGGATCCAGGTCCCCGTTTGGGACAGTTTGTTTGGCCACGACAGTGGCAGGTGTCACGGGGTGACACATGGGCCACCCAGGACAGGACTCCGGGGGAGGATGATTGTAACACCCTGATTTTTGGCCCTTTCTTTTTCTTTTGGATTTCTTCGAATTTTTATCTAGAGTTCTTTTTCCGTGGCTATGTGGTCTTGAAACCTAGGAAGATCTTCTCTCCTGCCACTTCCTAGTGGCTTGTCACTCTCAAATCTATCCCAAGGCCATGTCATTTCCATCTTAGCCCAACTCCAATATTTATTTATTGGGAATATTCCTTTTTCTATTAAAGGAATAACCCTGTTTTCTCTAGGTTGTGAAGCAACCTATATTTATGCCTTCCACAAAATTCTCATAAATTCTTTGGATCATATATTCCACAAATATGCCAAAATCCATCGTTGCCTAGTTCAAAAATAATTCAGGAATATTCATTTCCTATTCTGTCCAGATTGGCACTTTGTGAAGGAAGTGTTATTTATCTTTTCTTGATTACCCTCAAAATTTTTGGGAACTCTTTCACATCCAAGTCATTGCCACCTACCAAAATTCAGCTTCATTTGCCTAGTAAATCTTCCTCAGCAAATTCCCAAAGTTTCTGTCTAGAGAGAAGCTTTGTGAAGGAAGTACCAGCTAGGATTATCCAAATGAGTTGAAATTTTGGGAGATCATTCATATGATCAAATCATGACTATCCACCAAATTTAACCTCCATAAAACAATCTATGTGAGCACACCTTCAAATCTTGTTTTCTGGTCACAATTTCAGTTTGTGAAGCAACTATATTTTATATTGATTCATAAAATCTGAAATTAATCCAGGACCTAAATATCCCTAAATAATGTGAGAATGCAAAAACTCACATTATTTTGCCAAGCCATTTGCTCCACAAAATTCCCCCAAGTTTCTGTCCAGTGTGGATCATTATGAAGGAAGTACCATTTTTATTCATCCAAATGGGATGAAATTTTTATGGCACCTTCATATGCCCAAATGATCATCCTACACTAAATCTAAGCTCAATCCAACACTCCATATGAGTGCTACTTCCTGATCTAGTTTCTGGACCAGTTTGTGCAGTTGTGAAGCAACTATGTCAAATACTGGTCCAAATCCCTTCAAAATTCACAGGATCATAGTCCTTCCTACCCTAAGACTCTGTGACATATTTGTTAGCTCTTATCTCATCTCAGTTGATCATTACTTCCTGCCTAAGTTTGCAACAGCAATCTTTCTCTGATCCCTCCCATCAACATACAGTGCCTTTCTTTGAGCCATCACCTCAGGTAGGACCCACTTAAGAGAGACAACACGCTAGACATCGTTTGATTGGCCAGAGTGCACCGCATGCGCCTGTGCACGTGGTGACCACGCGGTCTGGCACGCCGAAAGTGTGCTTTGGGCAATCGGGGCTCTCTGCCGCCGTCCAAACCACATCGTATCGCCACCGCACCATGTCCACAGCATCGCCACCACTCTCCTGCGTCCGCGTATACTCTCTGGACCCCTCCCCCTCCCCTCTTTCCGCTCCGGCGAGCACGCCGTCCCGGGATGCCCGCGGCCGTCGTCGCTTTGCCTTTGTCCTTTCCATCCCCGCGGCAACTTTGCACCGAATACCCCTCCCCTAGACCCCTCTCCCCCTCCGCGCGTGCGCTCGTGCACGCGGTCGTGCCAGAGAGCATCAACCGCGAGCATCCGTCGTCATCCGGCCACGGCATCGTCACCCGGCTATATATAGCGTGTCCCGAGCCTCCCCGAGCATCTCATCCTCTTCTACACCCTCCCAGTAGCCTCCCAAACCACTCATTCGAGCTCAAGCACCTCTCCTCGCCTCCCAATGCCGCCATGGCCGTCGCTCGGGCCGGCCTAAATTCCGGCGATCCAGAGCTCCCCTCCCCTCCTAGCCACCACCAGTAGCACCACTAGAGCATGGCTAACACCTCCATAACCTCGGCCTCTCCTCCCCGCCACCACAACGAGCTCCCCAACTCCGGCCGAAACCATCCTCCGCCGCGGCCGGCCTCCTGCTCATCTCCGACCTCCCCGACCAGCGTGATCAGTCCAGGCGGGAGCGGCTCGATCCCCTAAGCTCGGCGGTGTGCCGCACGCCTCGAACGGTGGCCTGTAGCGCCGGCGGTCGTCGTCGGGGCCAGCCTCTGCCTCGGCCAGGCACGCACCGCGCGGGAGGAAGAAGAAGGCGTTGACCAGTCCAGCGGGCCCCACCACCTCTCGGCCCCACCTGTCGGCGAGATAAAATGGTTGACCCCGGGCCAGCAGTATTTTAAGTGGAAGCGTACTTCGACAAGTACGTCTTCGTTTAACTGAAAGCGTACTCTCCTGCGTTGTCTGTTAGGAATACACTTTCATTACTGCGGAGACGTATTTCTGAAAGTGCGCTTTCTCTTTTTCAGCCCGACCGAAACCTCTAATTTGAGGACGTTCGTCCGTTAGCAGCAGAAATGAATATTTTTATTTAATTTTCTGCCTATCGAACGAACGGCCGTAACTTTTCACCCGTGACTCCGAATCAGGTGATTCAAAGCCCACGATCTCAGTTTGTCGAGCCCGTTCCGATGGTATCATTTTCACTATGTTGTAACATTCTGAAAATGACCATTTTGCCCCTGCCCTTATTCAGCCCCCTCCGAGAGGGAATCTTTTCCGGCGATTTTTCCGCGAGTGCTCCGCACTTTTCCCCGGTGAATCCTTCATACCCAGGCAAGCCACAATAGCCACTTGCATGATGGCATTCTATAGCCATGGTTTTCCACTTGAATATTTAATGGTTTGCTCAGTTAATTATTTTCGTGAATATTATATGCTTGTGAATACATGTCCATGCTTATGCCATGTTCATTTTCATCTAGTGAGTGACATGATTAATTGTTAGTGATATTATATGCATATTTTATTCTTGTAATCATTTCCGATGCTAGTGATAATGCTATGCTCATATGAATTTCTATCGTCTGTTATGAAAATACTTGTGATATTCATGATCACCGTTATGCCATGTTCATTTGCATCCCGTAGAATAAATGATTTATTGTTGTTATATGGTTATGTTGCCCATCCATGGTTACACTTATATCATGCTCATATGCATTGTTATTTCATTATGTTATTGCATTGTGACTCAGCTCATCACCATTCAAGTTGAACCTGACTTTAATCGAACTTGAACAAATCTGTTGGCTGAGTCATGGTGCCACCGAATCGAGCTCACCAGTGCAACCACACTTGCCTGGATGGGGAGGCCCTAATGCGGTCTATTGTCATGCCTCTCGCCGGTGCCTCCTACTAGGGAAGGTTATGGGTGCGCGCTACCCTGATCAGGTAGGCTACCATAAGACTTGAGGACCCGAGTTTTGATGGCGCCGAGGTCCCCGTTTGGGACGAGTTGTTTTGTTTGGCCACGACGGTGGCAGCCACAGAGGTGGCAGATGTCACATGTTGACATCGGGGTCACCCAGGACATAGCCCAAAGGGGAGTGTGTCGGAGTGGCCGGGAGAGTGTCATGCAATAGACTGGTTTTGTCGGAACATCGTTGGTCCACCCGAATGGGAGCACGAGGCCATGAGTTCCGTAGTGTGGGTACAGTGTACTAACCTCTGCAGAGTGTATAAACTATCGATAGCCGCGTCCTCGGATATGGACACAGTTCGTAGTAGGTCACACTATGGGTCAACAGAAATAATAACCTGAATAATAAACAACCCCGGTTCGATGAGGAAAGAAGTTGGTTGATCTTTATGTGGTCATGTGATGATCACAGGTAGAGATCAAGCTCCGTGTGGTCATGTGATGATCACGATGGTATAGTTGATACCGAGCTTGGTTGATCCTGAGGTGATCGTGTGATGATCACGATGGTAAGTTTGTGGTTACGAGATAATCTCCGAGCAGGGTAAGTTGGTCCACGAGACCTTACATGTTGACCCCTTTGCATGCTAGTGCAAGTAGTATCATGTTCATGCTCATGAATTATGTATATGCCATGCTCATGTTGTTCTAGTAGTATTGTGTTCATCATTGATGTTTAACCTGTAAATGCCATGCTGTTGTATGTCTTGATTGCTTTGGTTGCTGTGAGCTTGCGAGTACATTCCAAGTACTCACCTGGCGTGTCATGCCAGATTGCAGGTGATGCTGTGATTGCTTGTTTGTCGAGGATTCCGAGGTTGCGCTCTAGGATGCGTCCCAGTCAGAGTCCCTGCGGAGTGGAGTTCATCACCGTCGCCTTTGTTCCGCTGCTAGAAGTATTCCGCTACGAGTTGTTCCGCTGCTAGCATAGAGCTACCTTAGCTGGCGAAGTGTCGCCATGCCCCTGTGATCCTTTGTAATATCGGACCCTTGTACCCCGATTATTCGTAATAAAGAGTTGATTTGTTCTATGCCAAGCAGTGCCGTATTCCAGAAGACTTGATCTCTAGGCTAGAATACGGGGTTATCCGGTCTCTCTGAGCCGGGGTGCCACAATGATTGTCGGTGGTACGGTGGGGGAGTCACGGGTTAGGCAAGTTTCGTTGGAGCAGCACTGGTCCACCCGAATGGGAGTACGAGGCCAGGAGCTCCATGGTGTGGGTAAAGTGTGCAACCTCTGCAGAGTGTAAAAACCTATTCGAATAGCCGCGTCCACGGTATTGGACAGTCCGCACTAGGCCTCACTGACTGGTCAACCGTAACATTGATAATAATGATGGAAGAACTTGTCCTATGTTTGGAAGTGCTCAATGGATCTTGAGTATTTCGAGGGTTGTGGGACAACCTAGAAGAGAGTAAGTTGGTAATTGGTAACAGTAAGCATGTTAAGCACTTAAGATGATTAATGTTACTAGATGTTTAATATTGCTAGATATTCCTGCCATAACATGATGATTAATACAGATAAGATCACAAATGCATGCTTGAATGCCATGGATTGCATTGCTTGGTGTATATGTTGGTTTGGTTTGCTTGCCAGTACATTCAAAAGTACTCAGCGGCCTTCAATGTGGCCAGGTTCACCTATGGATCCGACGTCCACTAGCGAGGAGCCGGAGCGTTCGTAGGCTAGAAGAGTAACCCAGTCAGATCCCTGTGGATTGGAGCCGCACCAGGACCATGCCGCCTTAGATAGAGCTTTTCCGCTGCCATTACCCTTGTAAAATATATTCTGTAAGACTTATATATCCATTAATAGAAAAGCTTGTGTTCATGATACTTGTTGTAAAAGCGCATGCCAGAGTGATTTTCCTGGGCTGGTATGCGCGGCGACCGTCTGGCTACAGTGGTATTCAGGCGGGGCGCCACATATTGCCCGTCTCCGTGGAGAGCACAACAGTCGCTTGGAGGAGACTGCTTTCAGATATATCCCATATGCCCCCGCTGGGGATGAGACTGGATATTACACTGCTGTCTGTACTCCTTACGTGATGCGTCGCTATGTCCCGCAGGTTTTGGTACAGTACACTCAGGCTCTGGACCGCACTGCTCGAGCTCTTGCTGTCGAGTTGTATGTTACTCGTGCTCGTCTTTACGACGCTCTGACACAGCTGCTACCAGCAGCCAGTGCACAGATGCATCCTGAGTATATCCTTTACCCGCGCAGGACGGAGATGCCACCAGGTCTTGAGTGGCCTGCTGTTGGAGATCTTACCCCTCCACGTGGTCCTCTTCTTCCAGTTCGGGACCAGGTTCTGCACCAGAGTGTTCACAGAGCGCAGGATCCTTACATTGAGGGTACCCTGCGTCGCCACCTGCAGCTGCCTGGCTTCAGTGGTTTTCTCCGACGTTGATGTAGCATATCGCTATGTCGCATTGTTGTATCCCTCCACCGCGTGCCTGCGTGCTGCCTAGTTGTCTAGCTTTCCTTTTCGCTGTTGTAACGCTGGCTTGTAACCGAACCTATGTATGGATTTGTATGTCATGTTTGACTACGTTGATGTACTATTGCACTTCCTTTTGTTGTGCATGTTACTTCATGAATGAATCCATACTTCTGCAAATGCTCATTGCTAAACTACCCCCTATTGAAATGTAGCAGGATGGTTAGACCCGCAGGTCATGGCCGTGGTGCCAACAATCCACCACCGCCCGACTATATAGCTGCAATGATGCAACAATTCGAAATGCACCGTCAGTTCATGCAAGGACTCATGGATCAGTTTCCTCGTCCCAATGCCAACCTGCAGCCAACCGCAATCACTTTACAAGAGTTTGTGCGCCTGAACCCAATTATCTTCCGCAACTCAGTCCAGCCGCTTGACGCTGATGACTGGCTCCGCGACATTACTTTCGAGATGGAGTCTGCGAATGTGGCCCCTGCCAGCTATGTCACTTTCGCCTCCTACTTTCTGAAGGGACCCGCAGCACAATGGTGGGACACTCACATGCATACCCTAGCTGTTGGAGCTATCATCACCTGAGCGGAGTTCAAAGCTGCTTTCCGTGCCTGTTACATTCCTCAGGGAGTTATGGACCGCAAGAAGCGTGAGTTCTGCAATCTCTCTCAGGGCAGCAAGTCTATGGAAGCATATCAACGGGAATTTCTAGAACTATCTCGCTATGCCGAAGAGGACATTGCTACCGATGCTCGTAGACAGGAGAAATTCCGTGAAGGGCTCAACCCTGACATCAAGCTTGCACTGCTAGTACAGGACTTTGCCGACTTCGCCACCTTGGTGAACAAGGCTATTCAGGTTGAGACAGGTCTGAAGGATCACAAGGACGCTCTTAAGCGCACCCGTGAAGCGGGCTCATCTTCGGGCTTGTCTTCCCAGAAGCACTGCATATGGATCCCTAACAGCATGTACCGTCCAACTGTTCCTGTTCCGAGGCCATCCTATGTTGCACCACGTATGCCTCCTCCACCTCCGAGGCAGCTCAAACCTCAAGCTCCAATGCCTCGAGCTCCTGCTCCCCGTCCCGACAATGGACTCTGCTTCAAGTGTGGCCATCCAGGTCACCGTGCCAGAGACTGCTCCTAGAGTCAGAATCAGCTTGTGCTTCCCCCTGCTGGCCATGGTAATGGCCGTGGCAATAATCAGCCTCGCAACTATAATGTCAGGCCTTCATATGGTCGTGGACAGGCTTATCATGTCAACATGGTTGAAGCTCAAGACCAACCAGAAACTGTGATGGGTACTCTTCTTGTTAATTCAGTACCAGCTTCTGTCTTATTTGATTCAGGAGCATCACATTCATTCATGTCAGAACATTTTGCACTCATGCATGACATTAAATGTGAAGCGCTGCACCAACCGCTAGTGGTAAACACTCCCGCGGGCCAATGTCGAACCTCCTTGTTCAGCCCCGATGTCACCATTGATATTGAAGGGTTGGAGTTTCATGCTTTTCCCATTATTCTGAAGTCTTCCAAGGTTGACCTCATTCTGGGAATGGATTGGTTGAAGGCTCACACCGCCTTGATCAATTGTGCCACTAAAGTTGTACACCTCCTGCACCCATCAGATGAGCTAGTAAACTACCATGCTCATCTCGATCAAAATGCCGAGGCTCAGATTTATGCTCTGAATGCGTTAAATGCTTCTCCTCTTGAGGGGATCGAAAACGTTCCAGTCGTTCATGACTTCCAAGATGTCTTCCCGGAAGAATTTCCAGGAGTACCCCCTGTTAGAGCTGTCGAGTTTGTCATCAACCTAAAACCAGGCACAACTCCTATTGTGAAGTGTCCCTACAAGATGCCTCCGCATGAACTCCTTGAACTTAAGGAGGAACTCGACAAATCACTTCGCAAGGGTTTCATTCGCCCAAGTTCCTCTGCCTGGGGAGCACCTTCTCTCTTTGTCAAGAAGAAAGATGGTACAAACCGATTGGTCCAAGATTACCGGCCTATCAACCAAGCCACCATTCAGAACAAATATCCGCTTCCTCGGATCAATGACCTGTATGATCAACTTGCTGGATCATCAGTGTTCTCTAAACTCGACTTGAGGTTGGGTTATCATCAGATCCGCGTCCGCGAAGAGGATATTCCCAAGACTGCCTTCGTTACTCGCTATGGCTCTTATGAGTACACTGTTATGTCCTTCGGCTTAACAAATGCTCCAGCAACGTTCTCCCGCCTAATAAATTATATCTTCATGGATTACCTCGACAAATTCGTCATGGTTTATCTGGATGATATCCTTGTGTTTTCCAAGAATAAGGAAGAACATGCTGAACATCTTTGTCTGGTTCTGGAAAAGCTTCGAGAGCACCATCTATATGCCAAGTATTCCAAGTGCGAATTCTGGTTATCTGAAGTAACCTACCTTGGTCATGTGATTTCCAAGGATGGCATTGCTGTCAATCCAGAACGAGTTCAGGCTATTCTTGACTGGACTCCTCCGAAGAATGTCAAGCAAGTCAGAAGTTTTCTCGAACTCGCAAGTTATTGCCGTCGATTTGTCGAGAACTTCTCAAAGATTGCCAAGCCTCTGACTAATCTGCTTCACAAGGGCGTTAAGTTTGAGTGGACAGACAAATGTCAGGAAAGCTTTCAAACTCTCAAGGACATGCTGACCTCAGCTCCAGTGCTTGCTCCTCCGGATTCTCGCAAGGACTTCGTGATTTATTGCGATGCCTCTCGTCAAGGATTAGGCTGTGTCCTAATGCAAGAACGCAGAGTAATTGCTTATGCCTCGCGACAGTTGCGTCCTCACGAAGAGAATTACCCAGTGCATGATCTTGAACTTGCTGCAGTGATATATGCATTGAAGCTGTGGCGACATTACCTCCTTGGTAATCGATGTGAGATATATACTGATCATCAAAATTTGAAGTATTTGTTTACTCAATCGGATCTCAATCTCCGCCAATAGCGATGGTTGGAAACCATTACGGACTATGACTACGGTATTTCATATACCCCTCGCAAGGCTAATGTAATGGCCGATGCCTTGAGCCGCAAGTCCTACTGTAACAACCTCATGGTTCAGCGAGCTCAACCTCATCTGTATGAAGAACTGCGCAAGTTGAACCTTCATATTGTTCCACAGGGCTCTCTTAATACCCTTGTTATACAGCCAGATCTTGAGAAAGCTGTTAAGCGCGCGCAAGCAAAGGATGCTAAAGTTGATCAGATGAAAAGAGATCTTAACCTTGAAAAATACAGAGATTTCTCGCTCGCTGAAGATGGAACTTGGTATTTTAGAGACCGCATTGTGGTACCTCAGTTCAAGCTTATGACCAACAAAGTCATGAAGGAGGCACATGACACACCCCGTCTATTCATCCGGGTAGCACCAAGATGTATCGTGATCTCCGTCAAAGGTACTGGTGGTCCAAGATGAAGCAGGACATCGCTCGTTATGTTGCTGAATGTGACGTTTGCCGTCGCGTTAAGGCAGAACATCAGAAACCTGCTGGAATTCTGCAACCGCTTCCAATCCCTGAATGGAAGTGGGACAAGGTGCAAATGGATCTTATCACTGGTCTTCCCAGGTCACAAAAGGGTCATGATGCTATTCTTGTCGTCATTGACCAACTCTCCAAAGTTGCACACTTTCTGCCAGTCAAGGAGACGATCACTGCTAGTCAGTTGGCAGATCAGTATATCTCCAGAATTGTATCACTTCACGGTATTCCGAAGGAGATCAATTCAGACCGTGGCATCCTTTTCACTTCTAAGTTCTGGGCAAGTTTCCAAGAAGATATGGGAACTCATATAACCTGGAGTTCAGCTTATCACCCCCAGTCTCAAGGCCAAGTTGAGCGAGTAAATCAAGTGCTTCCAGATATGCTGCATGCTTGTGTTATTTCATTTGGCAAGAAGTGGGAGGAATCTCTCCCGTATGCTGAATTCTCTTACAACAACAGCTATCAAGCCAGCTTGAAAATGGCACCCTTCGAGGTACTTTATGGACGTAAGTGTCGAACCCCTCTGAATTGGTCAGAAACTGGGGAACGACCACTCATTGGTCCGGATGTTATTCAACACGCTGAAGAGCAAGTCCGTATTGTTCGAGAAAATCTCAAAGCTGCTCAGTCTAGCCAGAAGAGCAATTATGATCGTAAACACTGGGGATCGATCTATCAACCTGGTGAGCAAGCTTATTTGTGTGTCACTCCTATGAAGGGCACTCATCGCTTCGAAATCAAGGGCAAGTTAGCTCCTCGCTACATTGGTCCCTTCCGTATTCTCGCCAGATGTGGTCATGTGGCATATAAATTGGAGTTGCCGCCGCAATTCTCTCACATCCACGACGTCTGCCATGTGTCGCAACTTCGCCTTTGCTTCAAGGAATCTCCGCACCGAGCAGTGGATCATGAATTGCTTGATTTACAAGATGATCTATCTTATAAAGAGCATCCGATCCGCATTCTCGATCAAGCTGAATGTCAGACCCGCCAGAAGACAACCAAGTTCCTTAAAGTGCAGTGGTCAAATCATACAGAAGATGAAGCCACTTGGGAACGCGAGGATCGTCTTCGCGAGGAATACCCCGACCTTTTCCCTTCTACCTCCTGAATTCTTGGGACGAGAATTTCTTTTAGAGGAGGAAAATTGTAACACCCCTCTGTAATGAGCAACAGTGATCCATCATGATTATGCTAAGCTACTGTGATTTGCAATGTTTAATCAATGTGGATTAATATCTCATTTCAAATTCCTCCACTAAATTCAATTCAAATTCAAAGTGAAATTTGAAGTTGTTCAAAAATTCCTGAGAAAAAGTTCATCATTTAGCAAATATTCAATAAGAAATGATGTTCCGGAAAACAACATCCCCTAAATTCCCTAGATGGCTCTAACATCATGAAAACAATGCCAACAACACCATTTTGGCCCCTTTAATTGTAATTCAAAATTCAAATGAATTCAAATGGGCTCCAAACTTTTTGTGGCAGTGCATCAATTTCCCTAGTATTTTTTTTCTCCAGTTGCACATTTTTGCAAAGTCCTTTGGTGGCTAAAAGAAAATGCAAAAGCTACTGGAAAAAGAAAAATAGAAAAATAAAAAGGGAAAAAGCTAAAGGCTACTGTGGACTGGGCCTAAGTCCACAGTGCGGCCCAGCCCACAGCGCACCGTCTCCCTCATTTCTCTCGTCGCGCGTGTCGGCTCACCCGTGGCCGCGCCGGTGCCGCACCGGCCGAACGCCGACACCGCGGCGCTACAGGGCGCCGGGAGGGGATAAGGCCGACCCCCTCCGCCTCCTCAATTCCCAGATCCACTCCTCCCCTCTCCTCGCGCTCTCTCTCGCTCGCCCCCGAGCTTGGCAGTACGCCGCCGTCGCCGCGCCGTCGCCCCACCGCGGCCAACGACCTCGCCTCGCCTCCTCTCCGTGTCCGTCGTCCTCGCCGTCGTCGACCATGTCGTCCATGGCCTCGAACGTGAGCCGGGAAGCCCTACCGCATGGATCCACGCCGCCGTCTTCTTCCTCGGGTCGCCGGCGTGCTCCCCGATTCCGGCCACCCCTGCTGCTACTAAACCCCCAACGGCCACCGTGCGCCTCCCGGTGAGCTCTTCTTCCTCTCCCCTCACTTCCCGCTCCTTGCCGCGCCCGCAGTCGCCGTGCTCGCCGTGGCCGTACTCGTCGCCGCCGTCGTGCTCGTAGCCGTGGCCATGCTCGCCATCGAGCTCGTCCGAGCTCGCAGCCGTGCTCAGCGTAGCTGTAGGAGTCGAGCGAGCTAGCTAGCGCCGCTTGTCGTGCCCGCGAACGCCAGATCCGAGCTCGCCCGAATACCTCCGCCGCTCGCCGTGGTTGTTCCGGTCGATTCCGGCCAACTCCAGCGACGCCACCGCCACCATTCGACGCGGCTCGTTCGGCTCGTTCGAACGAGCCCAACCGCGCTTCGTTTGGCCGCCCGTAGTGCGATTCCGACGAGCTCCCGAGGACGCCGCCATGTTTTGGCATCGCCGGCGGCTAAACGCCGGCCGCTGCTGAGCTGGCCGCCACATGGGGCATCCTGGGTCGCTGACCAGTGGGCCCAGGGGCCCTAGTTGACCGCGCTGACCGGTCAACGCGCTCACAGACTATGCGGTTTTAGTGCTTTCACTTAGCCATATGAGCTTAACTGTGGGGGCTGGTGACTAGCCCCCAGTGTTTGTGATATCCAGACGAACCGCGGTTGACACCATCATCACGTGGTTCCTGTGACAGAGAACCCTTCGTTTAACACGGGCTAACCTCCAACGATTTTTAGTTTAACACTAGTCATCGGATCGCCGACCAGTTCTCGCTTATTATGACAGTCAGTTTTCGGCTTTCTCCACTGAGGTACTTAACCAGGCTACCTAGAAGCACAATCGCAGTGGTTCTCCCTTTACCCTCCCAGCCGAACAATGCGGAACATAAGAGGGCAAACACAGGAGCCGGGCAACCCAACTATTGACCAAAGACACAATTCGGAACTGATTCATATAATGCAATATCCGTGACGCCGAGCACAAATAAGATTGGTGCCGGACTGATGTTTAGGGCTAGATGAAGATGCAAGCCCCCGTTCTATTAGCCAATCACATCTAATAAAGGAAACGTATCGTAATAGATTGTTTCGGCAGAAAAGCAGAAAGGAAAGTGCAACATAAGTACTCGCAGTGTGACCGGAAGGAAATGGTCGTTATTTCCTTTAAATTCGTGACGTCTATCCGTACAATCCGAACTGCCGAAGTAACTTTTACAGATACTTTAAGAAAAAATGCATTAGAGGAAATGTTTACACAGGGCCTTTAAGAGTGGTTTGACATCCCTATTACGCCCTGATGCACGTCTGCGCTTTTGCTCTTTATGAAGCATCCGTCTGAGTGAAGTTGTCGACTGTGTGCTCGGCGGAAGTAGTAATGTTTGGCGGACGAGCCCTTGAGGAAGGGTTTTGAGAGATCGCCGCACTGTATCAACTTAACGTTGATCAGGCCCTAGATGGTGCCTATAGTTTCGTGGTGTCCCGAGGACATCTTCGGCCGTGGCTTGGTCGAACCGAGCTCTCGGCGCTTGAGTTGACTTGCCCCCACAGCAGCCCATGGAATCTTGAGCGCGAAGTTGTGCATCCGAGGCACGTATTTTGCGGCTGGGTGAGGCTTGCTGTGGGGCGCGTATTCCTATTTAGGGTGAGCACGGGAGTATTCTGGGACTGAGGCCATAGTCCGGGCGCGTTTGCGTCCGTCCAGCGTCTTGGCAGTAGACTGGGCCTGCGACGCTTCTTCGGCGGCTTGGACTTCGGCGGCTAGAGCCACCGTGTGTTCCTTTGTTCGGAGCGAGCGTTCGGTATTACCATTGACGGTAATAACGCCCTTTGGTCCTGGCATCTTGAGCTTCAAGTATGCGTAGTGTGGGACGGCGTTAAAGCGGGCGAACGCTGTCCGGCCGAGGAGTGCGTGGTAACCGCTGCGGATGGGGACAATATCGAAGATCAAGTCCTCGATGCAGAAGTTATTGGGCGAACCGAAGACTACTTCCAATGTCACGGATCCCGAGCAGTGTGCTTCGACGCCTGGGATTACACCTTTAAAGGTGGTGTTACTAGGTTTAATCCTTGACGGGTCGATCCCCATTTTCCTCACTGTATCTGAGTAAATCAGGTTGAGGCTACTGCCTCCGTCCATAAGGACTCTGGTGAGGTGAAATCCGTCGATGATGGGGTCGAGCACCAGAGCCGCTGTTCCTCCATGACGGATACTGGGCGGATGGTCTCGACGGTCGAAAGTGATCGGGCAGGCCGACCACGGGTTGAATTTCGGGGCTACAGGCTCTAAGGCGTAGACATATCGGAGTGCGCGTTTCCGCTCCTTCTTCGGTATGTGCATGACGTAAATCATGTTCACGGTTTTTACCTTGGGAGGGAACTACTTCTGGCCTCCATTGTTGGGCCCGCGAGGTTCATCGTCATCCTCGCTGCGGGGACCCTTGCTCTGCTCCTCGGCTGTGATCTTGCCGGCCTGTTTGATTACCCAACAGTTGCGGTTGGTGTGGTTGGCGGGCTTATCCGAGGTACCGTGGATCTGGCAGGGCCTGTCCAAGATTCTGTCTAGTGCAGACGGGCCATCCCAGTTTCCTTTAGAAGGTTTCTTCCACGGTCCTGACTTTGAGCCGCTGAACCCGGCGTTTACCGCTGCATCATCGGCTTCACTGCCGTTGTTTGTGTGCCGGCGCTTATTATTCTTGTTGCGCCGGGGTTTCCCGTTCCCGTCCCAGACTTCTGAAGTGCCGGGGTCTTCGGGATGGTTGCTTCGACGAGCTAACCAACTATCTTCACCCACACAAAAGCGGGTCATTAGGGAGGTGAGAGCCGACATTGTTCTCGGCTTATCCTGGCCGAGCTGGCGGGCGAGCCACTCGTCCCGAATACTGTGCTTGAATGCGGCGATTGCTTCGGCATCCAGACAGTCGACGATTTGGTTATTCTTAGTTAAGAACCGGTTCCAGAATTGCCGAGCTGACTCCCTGGGCTGTTGAACCACATGGCTCAGGTCGTCGGCGTCTGGTGGCCGAACATAGGTGCCTTGAAAGTTAGCTCAGAATGCATCCTCGAGCTCTTCCCAGCTCCCGATGGAGTTTTCAGGTAGGCTGTTCAACCAATGCCTCGCTGGTCCTTTGAGCTTCAATGGTAGATATTTAATGGCGTGGAGGTCATCTCCTCGGGCCATATGAATGTGGAGAAGAAAATCTTCGATCCACACGGCTGGGCCAGTTGTCCCATCGTATTGTTCTATATTCACGGGTTAAAACCCTTCGGGGAACTGATGCTGCATCACCTCATCTGTGAAACACATTGGGTGTGCGGCGCCCCTGACCCGGGCTACGTCATGTCGGAGATCGGTTGTCATCCGGGCACGGTGCTGCTCCCGAGCTCTATCATTCCTGTCGCGCCAGGCTTGGTATCCGTCCCGTCCAGCGGGTTCATAACCTCTGGATCCATAGATGGATCTTGATTGTGTCCCTCTGGCGTTCAGGTCATGCCGCAGGTCACGTGGGTCCTCCAGTTGAACTGGGTCTTTGCCCGCCCTGCGAGGGGGTTCGGGTGGGTGTTCGGTTTCCACAGCCGTCTTATCCTGTCCTCGAGGGGGGCGGTCAGGCGGGCTTGTGTAAGTTTGTCTGGGAGGCATGTGTAACACCCCCCTGTAATGAGCAACAGTGATCCATCATGATTATGTTAAGCTACTGTGATTTGCAATGTTTAATCAATGTGGATTAATATCTCATTTCAAATTCCTCCACTGAATTCAATTCAAATTCAAAGTAAAATTTGAAGTTGTTCAAAAATTCCTGAGAAAAAGTTCATCATTTAGCAAATATTCAATAATAAATGATGTTCAGGAAAACAACATCACCTAAATTCCCTAGATGGCTCTAACAGCATGAAAACAGTGCCAACAACACCATTTTGCCCCCTTTAATTGTAATTCAAAATTCAAATGAATTCAAATGGGCTCCAAACTTTTTGTGGCAGTGCATCAATTTCCCTAGTATTTGTTTTCTCCAGTTGCACATTTTTGCAAAGTCCTTTGGTGGCTAAAAGAAAATGCAAAAGCTACTGGAAAAAGAAAAACAGAAAAATAAAAAGGGACAAAGCTAAAGGCTACTGTGGACTAGGCCTAAGTCCACAGTGCGGCCCAGCCCACAGTGCACCATCTCCCTCCTCTCTCTCCTTATGCGTGTCTGCTCGCCCGTGGCCGCGCCGGTGTGCGCACCGGCCGAACGCCGACACCGCGGCGCTACAGGGCGTCGGGAGGGGATAAGGCCGACCCCTCCGCCTCCTCGACGCCCAGATCCACTCCTCCCCTCTCCTCGCGCTTTCTCTCGCTCGCCCCCGAGCTCGGCAGTACGCCGTCGTCGCCGCGCCGTCGCCCCACCGCTGCCAACGACCTCGCCTCGCCTCCTCTCCGTGTCTGTCGTCCTTGCCGTCGTCGACCACGTCATCCATGGCCTTGAGCGTGAGCCGGGAAGCCCTACCGCAAGGATCCACGCCCCCGTCTTCTTCCTCGGGTCACCGGCGTGCTCCGCCGATTCCGGCCACCCCTACTGCTACTAAACCCCCAACGGCCACCGTGCGCCTCCCGGTGAGCTCTTCTTCCTCTCCCCTCACTTCCCGCTCCTTGCCGCGCCCGCAGTCGCCGTGCTCGCCGTGGCCGTACCCGTCGCCGCCGTCGTGCTCGTAGCCGTGGCCATGCTCGCCGTCGAGCTCGTCCGAGCTCGCAACCGTGCTCAGCGCAGCCGTAGGAGTCGAGCGAGCTAGCTAGCGCCATTTGCCATGCCCGCGAACGCCGGATCCGAGCTCGCCCGAATGCCTCCGCCGCTCGCCGTGGTTGTTCCGGTCGATTCCGGCCAACTTCGGCGATGCCACCGCCACCATTCGACGCGGCTCGTTCGAATGAGCCCAACCGCGCTTCGTTTGGCCGCCCGTAGCACGATTCTGACGAGCTCCCGAGGACGCTGCCGTGTTTTGGCGTCGCCGGCGGCTAAACGCTGGCCGCTGCTGAGCTGGCCGCCACGTGGGGCACCCTGGGTAGCTGACCAGTGGGCCCAGGGGGCCCAGTTGACCGCGTTGACCGGTCAACGTGCTGACATGGTAGCACAGTGTCGCTGATGTGTGGTCCCCTGCGTTTAAATTAACTAATTAGGTTTTAAAATTAATCTAATAATTAGTTAGACACTGACATGTGGGGCCCACGTTCTAATTAACCCCTAATTAGCTTAATTAGTTTCTGTTTAGTCCTGTGTCACTGACTGGTGGGACCCAGCTGTCAGGTTTGACCTGGAAGAGAAGGGGTTGACCTCTGATGTCATGATGATGTCATGCTAATGTAATATTCCTTTTCTGATATTTTCGAATTAGATTTAATTCCAGATTTTCAGAAAAAGGTTTAAATCTTTGAAAATTCGTAGAAATTCAACCGTAGCTCGGATCGAAAAGTTTTCAACATGAAAGTTGATCAGAAAAACAAAACGAATCTGAATATGTGGTCAAAATGCTTGACCATCACTCCTAGCTATCTGAACATGGAACCTTCCCCTCCGGTTCAGTATACCGAAAACTGCTTAAAAGCCGGGAAAATATCCCAGATATTTTCCCGCTTCGTCTGCGACATGTATGTAGGATCGAAAGTATGTCTAGAGGGGGGGGTGATTAGACTACTTGACCAAATAAAACCTAACCTTTTCCCAAATTTTAGTTGTAGGCAGATTTTAGCAATAGTACATGTCAAGCATCACCCTACACATGCAATTCTAAGAGTATAGCAGCGGAATGTAAGCAATTGCATATGTATGTGAAGGAGGGATTGGAGATTTCAAACGCAATGAAGACACGGTGGTTTTTGGCGTGGTTCCGATAGGTGGTGCTATCGTACATCCACGTTGATGGAGACTTCAACCCACGAAGGGTAACGGCTGCGCGAGTCCACGGAGGGCTCCACCCACGAAGGGTCCACGAAGAAGCAACCTTGTCTATTCCACCATGGCTTACGTCCACGAAGGACTAGCCTCACTCGGGGTAGATCTTCACGAAGTAGGCGATCTCCTTGCCCTTACAAGCTTCTTGGTTCAACTCCACATCAGGTTGGAGGCTCCCAAGTGACACCTAACCAATCTAGGAGACACCACTCTCCAAAAGGTAATAGACGATGTGTTGTTGATGAATTCCTTGCTCTTGTGCTTCAAATGATAGTCTTCCCAGCACTCAAACACTCCTCACAGATTTGGCTATGGTGGAAGAAGAATTTGAGTGGAAAGCAACTTGGGAAAGGCTAGAGATCAAGGTTCAAATGGTAGGAATGGAATATCTTGATCTCAACACATGAGTAGGTGGTTCTCTCTCAGAAAATGAATGGTGGAAGTGTAGGCACGTTCTGATGGCTCTCCTTACTGAGAAGGATGGGGTGGAGGGGTATATATAGCCTCCACACAAAATCCAACCGTTACACACTTTTGACCCAACTCGGTGGCACCGAAACGATCATCTCGGTAGCACCGAACTGTGTAAAATATATGAACTTTAGGAATCTCGGTGGGACCGATACGAACAACTCGGATGGACCGAAGTGCAATGGCTTAGGGCAATCCTCATCTCGGTGGCACCGATTGCATCAACTCGGTAGGACCGAAGTGAAGCAATAAGGCAACAGAGAGTTGGCAAGCCATCTCGGTGAGACCGATTTGCAAACTCGGTGAGACCGAAGTGAATGCAACCGATTACAGAGAGTTGGCAAGGCCATCTTGGTTGGACCGAGATCCATTTCGGTGGATCCGATTTGCTAGGGTTTGGCAGTGGCTAAGTCTTGGATGAACTCGGTGGGGCCGGATAGGAAATATCGGTGGGGCCGAGTTGGACTTTAGGTTTAGGACATATTTGGGTAGAGAGAGTGGTTGAGGGTTTAGGAATACTGTCACTAAGCACTTGAGCAAAAAGATCATTAAGCAACACCTCATCCCCTTTTAATAGTATTGGCTTTCCTATGGACTCAATGTGATCTTGGATCACTAAACCAAAAATGTAGAGTCTTGATCTTTTGCCAATCCTTGTCCTTAGCATTTTGAGGGGTCCACGTCTCTAGTCCATGCCATGCCAATCATTGAACCTCCTGAAATCTTAATCTTGAATGGACATTAGTTCAATGAGATATATGTTGTTATGAATTACCAAAACCACCAAGGGAGCAAATGTGCTTTCAATGTAGCATTGCATTAGGTCACCACCAGCATTGCATATCGTCATGCCATGCATCTGTGTTGCATTGTTTGCCTTTATTTATTGTTTCTTCCCCCTCTTCTTATCCGGTAGCCCCCGAGACCGACGCAGCTCCGGAGTCTGACTACACCGTTGACGATCCCTCCTTTGCCGCAGAGCTTCCAGGCAAGCAACCCCCCTTGAGCATGCCTACATCGCCTATTCTTTCTCCCTCATGCTTGCATTAGAATTGCTATAGTTATTGTTCCGAATACCTATTCTGATGCATAGCCTGTTTTTGTAACTACTATTGATACCTTACCTGCTATCCTAAATGCTTAGTGTAGGTTGGTTAGTAAACCATCTGTGGCCCCTCTTCCTTGTTCTTAGTTGCCCCGCTTAGTTACCAATGCCCCGTTCGATGTGATCGACGGGCTAAGACCAGCACATCACCGCACCCCCCCTAAGTTGCTCGACTCTGCAGAGTTACCATCGAGTGCCGAGGGTGATACCTCTTATCTCACTCCTGATGATGCCTCTGTAGTACAGCTAGTCGGTTGTGGGATACCGAGGGTGATTCCTCTTTCACCACTTCCGATGAAGCTTCTGTCGTGCACCCCGCAAGTGTGAATACCATCGAGGGTGATTCCTCCCGGTTCACCTTGATGGGTACATCGAGTGGGAATCCAACGAGGGTGATTCCTCGGGTTCCTTCTTGATGTTATGGACACACGGTTACTTTGACTTTACTACAGATATTTGTTAAAGTCAGGTCGGCCCCGAGGGGTACCCGCGAGAGATGTGGAACCGGGTTGACCATGAGGGTACCCGTGTGATGATTACGTGGCACGGCCGGGCATTCCTAGCCCTTGCTGTAAGTCCACGAGACGGGGCGACGGGGTCACATGATCGTGAGTCTCTGCTCGTTTCCGCGAGCTCCCAACACACTAATGGGTTAGGATATGTGATCTGAGTAGGCCTCTGGCCTTTTCGTACTAACCACCACGCGGGAATAGTATGGGCACTCGGCGTCGTATGTATCAGCCGAAGTTCTTCAGACGTCAGCGATTGAGCGGCGCGCGCCGGGTTGGACTGGGAACGCCCGCGCTTGTATTAAGGGGGCCAGGTCTGCTCCCGACCGCCCACGCAATGCGCAGGAGTGCAAAGGGCGATGGGCCCAAGACCCCTGAGCAATTAGGATGTAGACCGGCGTGCTGGCCTCTCTGTTGAACCTAGGTAGGGCTACGACGTGTCGATCAGCCGAGGCCGGGCATGGACCAAGCAAGTGTGTCCAGCCAGAGTTAATCGAGCGTGTTGGGTAAGTTGGTGCACCCCTGCAGGGAAGTATATCTATTCGAATAGCCGTGTCCACAGTAACAGGACGCTCGGAAAATATCCCGATCCTCTACAACTAGAAATGGTTTTATATGTGGCTCCGGGATTGCTTTCTCGCAGGGAGTCGAGGAAGGATCTCTGGGCGTGGCTACTTATACTTATTGCTACTACTATATTTATGTACTAATCTGCACTCTTTTAATGCTGCAAGACGCTGAAGATGCTAGTCTTCGATAGGCTAGGTCCTTCTCTCTAGTCTGGCATTTCTGCAGTCTAGTCCCCTGATACAGCCCTTCCTTGATACCGATGCATATTTAGAATAGATCTGATGTAAGTCTTGCGAGTACTTTGGATGAGTACTCACGGTTGCTTTGCTTCCCCTTTTCCCACATACCCGATTGATGCGACCAGATGACGGAGCCCCGGAGACAGCTGCCCCAGCCGACGACTACTACTACTACCCCTCTGGTGGAGAGTACTACTACGTGGAGACCGCCGACGACCAGGAGTAGATAGGAGGCACCCAGGCAGGAGGCCTGCGCCTTTCGATCCAGTGTCATTGTTTTGCCCCACCTGCTTAAGGCCTATCTGTTTAACTTTTATGTCTGTACTCAGATATCTGATGCTTCCGCTGATGCTTGTATGACTCAAGCTTATGTATTCGAGCCCTCAAGGCCCCTGGCTTGTAATATAAAGCTTGTATGACTTTTATTTGTGTTTAGAGTTGTGTTGTGATATCTTCAAGTGAGTCCTTAGGCTTGATCGTGTGCATTTGCGTGTATGAGTAGTGCACGATTAAGTCGGGGGTGTCACAAGTTGGTATCAGAGCCGACTGCCTGTAGGAACCCCCCTTTCCAACTCCTTGGCCGAAGTTGAGTCTAGTCTTTGCAAAAATGATTTTACTAACATGGCTGTGTGGCTTACGGGCCCACGTTGCCAATGGGTGGTATTAGGATCTTTTATTCCTCTTCTTTACTCTAGGACTCTGAACTCTCATTCTTTCGGGTTAAAGATTTTGCTAACTCTAACATTAGGTTCTCGTGTTCACATTCACCTAGAGAGCTGGATTATCTGCAAACATTTCTTTCCAATGCTATCTTATGCTTCTCACACTGTCATTTGACATCTTGCACTCCTTGTTTCAGATGCGTCCCGCAAGACAGCTTGTGCGCCACACGATGGCTCTTGATGCGACTGGGTTCCCTGCCATTTTGGTCGATCTTTTGACCAAGCTGGGATATCGCTGGTACCCCGAGTACACTGTTTACGAGGATTACCGCGAGTTCAACCAGGAGCAGTACCACGCTGTGGTTCGTATCTTTGATCGGCAGGACATCTCCATCACTGAGTTGCACACCTTTCATGGTGTTGGAGTGACTGTTGATATGGCCGTCCATGATGCTGCCTATACTGCTATTGCCCGTCTCCGTGGAGAGCACAACAGTCACTTGGAGGAGACCGCTTTCAGATATATCCCATATGCCCCCGCTGGGGATGAGACTGGATATTACACTGCTGTCTGTACTCCTTACGTGCTGCGTCCCTATGTCCCGCAGGTTTTGGTACAGTACACTCAGGCTCTGGACCGCACTGCTCGAGCTCTTGCTGTCGAGTTGTACGTTACTCGTGCTCGTCTTTACGACGCTCTGACACAGCTGCTACCAGCAGTCAGTGCACGGATGCATCCAGACTATATCCTTTACCCGCGCAGGACGGAGATGCCACCAGGTCTTGAGTGGCCTGCTGTTGGAGGTCTTACCCCTCCACGTGGTCCTCTTCTTCCAGTTCCAGACCAGGTTCTGCACCAGAGTGTTCACGCAACGCAGGATCCTTACATCGAGGGTACCCTGCGTCGCCACCTGCAGCTGCCTGGCTTCAGTGGTTTTCTCCGACGTTGATGTAGCATATCGCTATGTCGCGTTGTTGTATCCCTCCACCGCGTGTCTGCGTGCCGCCTAGTTGTCTAGCTTTGCTTTTCGCTGTTGTAACGCTGGCTTGTAACCGAACCTATGTATGGATTTGTATGTCATGTTTGACTACGTTGATGTACTATTGCACTTCCTTTTGTTGTGCATGTTACTTCATGAATGAATCCATACTTTTGCAAATGCTCATTGCTAAACTACCCCCTGTTGAAATGTAGCAGGATGGTTAGACCCGCAGGTCGTGGCCGTGGTGCCAACAATCCACCACCGCCCGCCTTTCAATCCAGTGTCGTTGTTTTGCCCCGCCTGCTTAAGGCCTATCTGTTTAACTTTTATGTCTGTACTCAGATATCTGATGCTTCCGCTGATGCTTGTATGACTCAAGCTTATGTATTCGAGCCCTTGAGGCCCCTGGCTTGTAATATAAAACTTGTATGACTTTTATTTGTGTTAAGAGTTGTGTTGTGATATCTTCAAGTGAGTCCTTAGGCTTGATCGTGTGCATTTGCGTGTATGATTAGTGCACGATTAAGTCGGGGGCGTCAAGGGCCTCGTCCTCGAATGAAGGTAGCAAACGTCGTCGTGGATAGCTTTCGTACTGATCCTGGCGCTTATTGTCGAAGCCCTCTTCGGCTGCTAAGACCATTGTCCACCTGTCATTGAGTGTGTCTTGTTCGGCCTTGAGCTGTTGCTGCTTCTTCTTCAAGCTTCGGGTGGTGGCTATGAGTTGGTGCTTGAATCTTTCCTGTTCCAGGGGGTCCTCAGGGACAATGAAATCCTCGGGTCTGAGGCTGTCCTCTTCTTTGGACGGAGGGAGGTAGTTGCTATCCTCGGAATCCTCGGGGTCCTCAGGGTTACCCTGGTCCTCGTTGTAGGGTAACGCAGCAGAAAACAAAAAATTTCCGACCTACGCACCAGCCCAGGACCACTATGAAGACTGCATACAAGGTTTTTGATCTTTTCGTTACCGACTCGTAGCGCAGCGGAAGTAGAGTCGATGACGATCGGCGGTGCAGATCCCCGCAGCTAGGATTTTACAACCTCCCAACCGCGAGGATGTACTCCCTCGTCAGCTCACCGGACGGATCTCCGGGCAGCCCTTCGGGAGGCCTCGGGATAGTCCCTCGGATAGTCCCACCGGACGGATCCTCGGACAGCCCTTCGGGAGGCCTCTGGACAGTCCTTCAGATAGTCCCACCGGACGGATCCTCGGACAGCCCTCCGGGAGGACCCCCGAAACTCGGACAGTAACTCGGATAGCCCTTCGGGAGGACCCTCGAACAGCCCCTCGGGTAAAAAGATCGAACCTACGACCTCTCTACGGGGTTGCACACATACGGTGTCATCTATCCGGCAGAGCTTCGCCGTCCAGAACTAGTTCCCACCGGAACCCAGACAGCCTTTCGGCTCTACGAAACTATTTCGCGGGGAGGGAGAGAAGAAGGCCAGATCATGCATGGCTTGTGTATGTTGAGAAAGAGTGTGTGTTTAGGCAGCCCCCTCCACCCCTATTTATAGGCCAAGCCCAAGGGTGGCTTCTCCAAGAAGCTAAGGGGGAAAATACCAAAAGGCCCTCAAGGTGGCTTCTCCAAGAAGCCACCCAAAAAGCACTTTCACTATTCACGGAAACATTTTTCCGCGATCGTTAAATCCGAAAATATTTCTGTGGGTCTTAGAATAATTCCAGTACCCACACAAATGATTTTGGACGCGTTCCGAAACAATTTCGGATTAGTGATTTTCATCTGCGAAAAGCAAACAAAGCGGTTCCGGCAGCTCCGGAATATTTCTGGGTTTTTTCTCTGAAAAATCCCAGAAGTTCCCAGACCAATTCTGGCACCCTCCAAGAATTTCCAGGCGTGTGCCGAAACCAATTTGACTTAATGGTATACCCTGAAACAACTTTTCAGTTTTACCGAAACTATTCCGGTGCTCTCTCTCCGGAACTTTTCCGCTGTCTCCGAAACTTTTCCGGTGACTTTCTCTCAGACTCCCTGTCTAGTATTCAGCAGATAGATGACCCTTAAGCATGTGACCCTATAGGTTCGGTGAAGTATAGACATGACCGGAACTCTTTCCGATCATTGATCAACATCGGAGCCGTGGACACCCATATTGACCCCTATACCCACACGAATGAATATTCGAGTGAACCTCCAGTTGCCGTGTGCTATTCCTGTTGCTTCGTGATATGTTACAAATACCTGAGGTGAGAATCATCGGCATCCCCGTGGATCAACACTTGTCCACAATGCCAGTTACCTCGTTACCGGTTTTGTTCTCTTTTCTCGTTCCCGTGTTCCGGCATCCCTGTGATCAAATCACAATGTGTCTGGCCAGACGATGGTGGATACCGTAACACCGAGAGGGCCCAGAGATATCTCTACATCGTCGGAGGAGCAAATCCCAATCTTGAGCTATCAAGTTACTTGACATACTTTTCCATGAACCCGTAAGCCGCCGTAATAGCCACCCAGTTACGGATGACGTTTAACAAACCCCAAAGTTCATGAAGCAAGCATGAAGAAACTCGATACTCTCATGGTCTAAGGAATTATGCAAACATTAACTTTCTCTGTGTTATTAACCATTAACTTGTGAATGAAACTCATAGCATAACATCAGTTCGGGTCGATTCAACACAAGTGTTCTCCTAACATCGTGCCCTCAAAGTTGCCGGCATAGTCATGCCCATGATCAAGAAAACAGAACCATCATGCAACACTTGAGCTAGTCTTAGAGGCCAGACTAGGAATACTTTTTACCGTTTATTATTCCACACGTGCATATGAGTCTTCCTCCGAGCCTCGTGGTTATTGCAGACTCGAGAACCATAGCAGTTATAGCACAGAATATAAACTTAACTACAAACATGGAGATAAATAATAACACTTATCATCGCCTCTAGGGCATATCTCCTACAGACTCCCACTTGTACTAGAGTCAATAATCTAGTCAATGCTGATGCACTTTACACCTATGGCATACCGGTGTAAAACATGCTTCACTTGTGGTATAGTCTGATGTCCAACGGATCTGACAACTTCAGTTCCGTGTGTATTTCTGCCTATCCTCGCATTTTCACGTTTTCACAAAATTCATATTTTGTGTGGACTTGGCTTCGTATATATGTGAATCACTGGTCAAACCTTGATTCCTCAGACTGAGCTATGGAGCAACTATCTTCAATAGTGTTCCATTGACCAAAGCCATCTTGGAACCATACTAAGTTCATGAACGAACTATATGATTCAACATCTTCTATGTCGCTTTGAAAGCGGCAACATACTTAGCCTTAGTTATAGAATTCGCCACAGTAACCTGTTTGGAACGATTTCCAAACACCGTGCCACCATATCGTGTATTACACAAAACCTTAACTTAAATCAAAAATCGCATGGAGTATTGATGAAGACTGTATCGATGCAATTACTTATAACGAGCACTTCATAATCTCTGCTTGCGAGAAAACATGTCATCAGTGCTACTCCAGTACTCAATGACATTTTTCATTGTTGTCCCATGATCAGTACTTTGATCACTTTGGTATCTATACTCGCAACTCCTTGGGAGTACTAGACATATCTGGTTGTTTTACATACCATGGAATACATGATTAATCCAAACACGAAAGTGTGTGGAATCTCCATCATGTATTTTGCTCATCAGTGTTTTGGGACACCGAGTCTTGCAAAAACCCTTTCCATGTGACTTCGGCAAGAATCACTCCTTGGCGTTTTAATGCTAAACTGTTTTAGCATCTTGTCAATATGTATTTTTGGCTTAGCCTATTAGGCAATTCTATCTCGTAGATAAATATGCCTAATATCAAGGCTATTTAGCCCAAGCACTTCATTGAAAAACTATTTTTAATGAAGTCCTAATTCGTGTCAAGAAATTTCCAATGAACAATGTGTCAAGCACACAAAGTTTTTAGAAATATTATTATGCTCCCACTTACTTTCTTGAAACCACAAGCATCTTCGTTATCCATTGATGAAAACAAACTCTTTTGACTATTTCATCAAAAACGAAGATTCCAACTCCATTTTGCTCTCTTCTATCCATTGCTGGAACTCTGAAGTTTGCATACTTACTAGCATCCTCTGGATTGACAAAATACCTTGGACTGTACCACATGCAAGTCCTAGGTTGCATTTCCATCACATGGAAATCCTTTTGGCATCCATGTATCATATCTCAAGATTGAAATATGTATTAATTGCTACTTTAACCCGATCTGACTTTAAGCATCGCTATGGTGAGACAACCTCATCGTAGTCAACTCCTTGAACTTGTTATTGCAACAAGTCGAGCTTTATGGATAAAACATTTTATCCACATCAGTTTATAGTTCCATTAATGTTTGTTAGACTCTAAGTCTTCCGAAGGGTTTATCAAGATATAATCTTGAATCATTTATGGAAACTATCTCGGATTATATTGGCATTTAGCCAATTCCGGAGTCAGGGCCCATCAACGCTTCCTTGTGTATCATAGGTATACTGTTGTCTAACAACAATATCTCGCTTGCGCACCTGAGAGGTTTGCCTACGTGGTTCAGTTGCAAGTTCGACCGAAGTCCATACATCTCATGTAGAGGCTTCCGTATCAGTCGCAGTAGGAAACTCTGGAATTACTTCCAAGGTTTCTTTCCTTTGATCTGATGACGAAGATACTGTTATCTCGTCGAGTTGCACTGTTCTCCCACTCACCTTTTTGCAAGAACCATTCTCTTTAAAAGCATACCGTTCTTGGTGGCAAACCTTTTTGCCTCGGTATAGTGGTGGAGGAATTTCCAATTACTTGGGATAACCTACAAAGTAGTACTTGTCTGATTTGGAATAGGTTTGTAAATATTTTACACAAGCCCCATATTCCAAATGTTAAGAAAAGACAAAGCATGGTTGGGCGTACCATACCATGGCGTCATTTCAACAGACCTGATGGCGCTCTTTTCAGTGTAAAAGCCGCAGTCTCTAAAGCATTACCTTTAAAAGGGATAATGGCAAATTGATTTATGTCATCTTTGATCTTACCATGTCACAAATGGTTTGAATACATCTTCACGGACGTACCACTCACAGTGGAGTTCCGGGAGGTGTAAGTTATGAAACCTTTTTCACAACACATTAGACATTCGCTAAGCTTGTAACTCAAATATTCCTTTCCGCAATCAAATTGGAGAAACACAATTTTCTTGTTACAATAATTTCTACTTCATATTGAAAACCTTATGAATGATTTCAAAAGATCCAGACTTACGTCTCATCAAGTAAATATCCATATATCCACTTGAGTCATTTCTGAAGATAGATAAATCCACTGCCAGCAACAACATTTATTGGACTACACATCAAAATGTATGATCACCAATAAGTTTGTTGCTCGTTCCTTATGGCCAATGAACGGTATTTCAGTCACTTCGCTTTTCGGAGGAAAGTTGCAAGTGTCAGATGATTTATAATCAAACGACTTCAAAATCCATCATTATGGAATTTCTCCATGCGGGTTTCTCCAATGTGACCAAATGCAGTGCCACACATGTGTGGTATTCTTTTAGTCTTGCGACATTTAGCGTCAGTGTTATGGATGTATCATATTACCATCAATATTCATAACATACATCCCATCCACGATGGAAGCATGGCCCTTATGTTATTCATAACACTGAACAACAATTGTTCTTTTATGAACAACCCTTTTGCAACAAACATTATGCAATGGGCTAGAGTGTGTAAAAACTCTAAAATGAATTATGAAAGTAAATTCGGAGGTAATTTATTATTATCAATATTCATAACATACATCCCATCCATGATGGAAGCATGGCCCTTATGTTATTCATAACACCGAACATCAAAAGTTCTCTTATGAACAACCTTCTTGCAAGATACTTTATGCAATGGGCTAGAGTGTATAAAAACTCTAAAATGAATTATGAAAATAAATACATAGGTAATGTACCGAGTATAGCAACTTTTACTATGTTCCCAGCGCATAGCTAAACCTCACTCCGACAAGTCTTTTAGGCCGTAGTAGTCCTTGCATCGAGTCGCAGCAGAATGCAATCGAGCCGGTATCTTTTGTGATCAACTCACTATACCCAGGAATTAGTGATTAACATGTTTAATCATAATTCCCAAGAACTATTTCTTTGACCAGCCTTCCATACATCTATAACTCGTATGACATTCATACATGAGCTGGATATTCCAGTCTTCACTCTTTTTGCCTTTATACTTCTAACAGTTTAACTTTTAGTATTTCTCCTACTCTCAGAAGAAGCACCCAACTTTAAGAGTGGCATTAGCCCCGGACTTCCTAGGTGTGTAAGTCACACTAACACCCTTTGGACATTTCCTTTCTCTTTAAGTTGTTTGTTTTATTCACCTTCATCACATGATAGGCGTTCTTCTGGATCCCTCTGTTATTAGTCAAACACATAGTAAACACTTTTACTAACAGTTTGCAAAACAAACATTGCTTTGGATATCCCATATCTTTTAGCCTTTGTTTGTGTCTGAAAATGATTTTCAGTTCCATGAATATCTCATAGCTATCCCAAACTTTTGAAGTCCGGGTCTCATGGAAGCAAACATATTGCACTTGACCATAACGGAATTCTAGCTTTTGGATCGAAGGACGAGAGTCACATTATCCATAGCATTAGCGGGAGAATACTGAAAGAATGCGATAGGACAAAGTCCTTCTCGGCACTCTTGAGGACAATCCTCACATTACGTTACCAACCGTAAAGTTTTAACCAGATATTTAACAGCTTATTCAATTTTAACAGGGAAGGTGGAAACACGAGCCATTATTCTACAACTATTATGCAAAATTACACTTAGACAGTGTCCATAATTAATTGCACTGAGAATTAAACAAGTTAATTCTACAGTGCGCTCCCACTCAAATCAATATCTCTCATAATTGATTTTGAGTGATACAAGATCCATATTTCAATTCGACGCCATTGACGGGTTCATCACTGATGACGCGAATTTCAATCGGTAGGCCAACTTGCCGATCACATCTCTATGTGATTCTTGTTCATCTTTCGATGGGCATGTTCCGAGCTCAGGACTCTCCTGCCTGAACGTCAAAGACAACCAAGTGATCTTGCTGCGAGGTCTGACCTCACCCGCCTCATTCCTCTCAATTCGTTCGTGCTCATGTGTACATGGCGCACCCCGAAAAGATACGAATTTCAGACGGTGCTACACTTGGGTGAACACTAACTACTTTGATATTTTAAGTGAGAGATCACCCTAATAAAAAGCGACTACCGCGCAATCAAAAAGGGTGCATCATAAGGGATAAACATCTCAGGCAATTCATAGTAGCATGATATGGTATAGCCCTTTCTGACGGAGAAGTCTTGTATTTCTTCGTCTTCGGCATTCGCGTCGGTGTTCACCTTCGCGAAGTTTTCCACCACCTTGTCGATGCACCAGATAATATTGCTATCTCTATAGCTAATAAAATAAGTGCATTACAAAAGGTTGACACGCAGGTCATTAAAGTGACAATCATATGGCTCCAGCCATCATGCCGAATCATGACACGCAGGTCATGTTAATTTACATCATATAGTCATCTCATACATAATCAAATTAATATGAGCACTGCTATACCACATCATATGCACATGCAAACCATCCTGCAAAACCAAGTTAGACGCCTCTAATCGGTTTATGCAAAATTTCATTTTACGTGGCTTCTAAGGTTTCGAACAAACCGCAGCTACCAACGTCCATCATCAAGTATGATTATTCAAGTTGCTAGATTAACTTGACGGGGTGTATGAAACACGAGATAATAAAATCTCGAGCCCCATACTGAACTTCGTCATACGCATGACCCCCGTGCAGATCATATCTGCATTGCCCTTTCGTCTGCGAAATTTCATCTTTCTCTCTAACTATGGTGGAATTCAATGAACTGTTAGCACTTCGTTGATCAATCAGGATCGCGGATTGCCAGAACTTTGAAACTCCACCATGCTGTTATCAAGATCAGACGGAAGCAACAAGAACATCGGGTAACAGATTTCATCTGCTACCCACACAAATAATTATCAGCAGTAGAACTCATCTACTACAAATTATATTGTGCAACACCCATACATCTCTATGTATTCTAGATCGTAACCTGCATCTATGCATAGCACGGCTCATGATGCCACTGTAGGGTAACACAACAGAAAACAAAAAATTTCCGACCTACGCACCAGCCCAGGACCACTATGAAGACTGCATACAAGGTTTTTGATCTTTTCGTTACCGACTCGTAGCGCAGCGAAAGTAGAGTCGATGACGATCGGCGGTGCAGATCCCCGCAGCTAGGATTTTACAACCTCCCAACCGCGAGGATGTACTCCCTCGTTAGCTCACCGGACGGATCTCCGGGCAGCCCTTCGGGAGGCCTCGGGACAGTCCCTCGGATAGTCCCACCGGACGGATCCTCGGATAGCCCTTCGGGAGGCCTCTGGACAGTCCTTCGGATAGTCCCACCGGACGGATCCTCGGACAGCCCTCCGGGAGGACCCCCGAAACTCGTACAGCCCTTCGGGAGGACCCTCGAACAGCCCCTCGGGCAAAAAGATCGAACCTACGACCTCTCTACGGGGTTGCACACATACGGTGTCATCTATCCGGCAGGGCTTCGCCGTCCAGAACTAGTTCCCACCGGAACCCAGACAGCCTTTCGGCTCTACGAAACTATTTCGTGGGGAGGGAGAGAAGAAGGCCAGATCATGCATGGCTTGTGTATGTTGAGAAAGAGTGTGTGTTTAGGCAGCCCCCTCCACCCCTATTTATAGGCCAAGCCCAAGTGTGGCTTCTCCAAGAAGCTAAGGGGGAAAATACCAAAAGGCCCTCAAGGTGGCTTCTCCAAGAAGCCACCCAAAAAGCACTTTCACTATTCATAGAAACATTTTTCCGCAACCGTTAAATCCGAAAATATTTCTGTGGGTCTTAAAATAATTCTAGTACCCACACAAATGATTTTGGACGCGTTCCGAAACAATTCCGGATTAGTGATTTTCATCTGCGAAAAGCAAACAAAGCGGTTCCGGCAGCTCCGGAACATTTCCGGTTTTTTTCTCCGAAAAATCCCAGAAGTTCCCAGACCAATTCTGGCACCCTCCAAGAATTTCCAGGCGTGTGCCGAAACCAATTTGACTTAATGGTATACCCTGAAACAACTTTTCAGTTTTACCAAAACTATTCCGGTGCTCTCTCTCCGGAACTTTTCCGCTATCTCCGAAACGTTTCCGGTGACTTTCTCTCAGACTCCCTGTCTAGTATTCAACAGATAGATGACCCTTAAGCGTGTGACCTTATAGGTTCGGTGAAGTATAGACATGACCGGAACTCTTTCCGATCAATGATCAACATCGGAGCCGTGGACACCCATATTGACCCCTATACCCACACGAATGAATATTCGAGTGAACCTCGAGTTGCCGTGTGCTATTCCTGTTGCTTCGTGATATGTTACAAATACCCGAGGTGAGAATCATCGGCATCCTCGTGGATCAACACTTGTCCACAATGCCAGTTACCTCGTTACCGGTTTTGTTCTCTTTTCTCGTTCCCGTGTTCCATCCCTGTGATCAAATCACAATGTGTCTGGCCAGACGATGGTGGATACCATAACACCGAGAGGGCTCAGAGATATCTCTCCATCGTCGGAGGAGCAAATCCCAATCTTGAGCTATCAAGTTACTTGACATACTTTTCCATGAACCCGTAAGCCGCCATAATAGCCACCCAGTTACGGATGACGTTTAACAAACCCCAAAGTTCATGAAGCAAGCATGAAGAAACTCGATACTCTCATGGTCTAAGGAATTATGCAAACATTAACTTTCTCTGTGTTATTAACCATTAACTTGTGACGAATGAAACTCATAGCATAACATCAGTTCGGGTCGATTCAACACAAGTGTTCTCCTAACATCGTGCCCTCAAAGTTGCCGGCATAGTCATGCCCATGATCAGGAAAACAGAACCATCATACAACACTTGAGCTAGTCTTAGAGGCCAGACTAGGAATACTTTTTACCGTTTATTATTCCACACGTGCATATGAGTCTTCCTCCGAGCCTCGTGGTTATTGCAGACTCGAGAACCATAGCAGTTATAGCACGGAATATAAACTTAACTACAAACATGGAGATAAATAATAACACTTATTATTGCTTCTAGGGCATATCTCCTACACTCGTGCCCTTCAGGGGCGTCATGGTGCTGTTCGGGGGTGTTGTCGTCGAGCTCCCCCATGTTATCCGGAGTGTCGTTATCTCCGGTGCCGTTCATGTCTGTGTTATTTTCCTTGCCCTTTCCTCGCCCTCTGGCTCGCCTTCGTCGTCGTTTGGGCGGTTCCTCGGCGGGGTCGTCGCCGTCCTTCATGGTCATGTCGCCATCCTTCTTGGGGGTATCGACCATGTAAACGTCGTAGGTGGAGGTGGCGGTCCACTTTCCGGTGTGGGAGGTGGTAAGGGAGGGAGCCATATAAGGCAAGACGTCGATATCCTCGTCCATGTCGTCAACCTCCTCGGAGGCGTAGTCCAGCATGTCGGTTAAGTCTTCGACAGTGGCTACTAAGTGGGTGGTGGGTGGGACGCAAAATTCCCCGCGGTCGGCCTCAAGTCCGATCTGCTCGTGGGCTGAGGACGGGCCATCCGCGATATTCATCTTCTGGATCCGATCTAACATCTTGCTTAAAAGTGAGAGGTCCACCGAACCCATCCTTGGGGATAATTCGGAGTCGAACTCCGGTGTGCCGACGTCGGAAGTGTGCTCGGTCAAGGGTGACCCTTGGTTTTCTGGCGCCGGAGTCGGATCCGAACTCAAAGCCAGATCCGAACTAAGGACCGGCCCGGAGATGGGGCCGAGGAGAGAATCCGAGTTTAAGGCCTCGGGATTATTAGGCTCCTCAGGTAAAGCTGAGAACCTAGTAAGGACCAGATCGCCCCGAGAATCGGTGACGTACTCCAGGTTGCCGAACCTGATCTCCTGCTCAGGGGCGAAGCTGTCGACCTGGTCAAGGTGACCGGTTGGATCGGCGTGTAGGTAGGACAATGCTGCCGAACGCAAAGAGCTGACCGGGGACGAAGATGTCCCTACTGCGGATGCCATCGCTGATGACAAGGCGAGCCATTGATCCTTGGTGATCCAACGGCGGAACTCTCAATGAAAGCACCAATGTCGGTACCAAAACCGGCGGATCTCGGGTAGGGGGTCCGAACTGTGGATCTAGGAATCAATGAGTAACAGGGAACGTAGAGACAGCGATTTACCCAGGTTCGGGCCCTCTCGAAGAGGTAAAACCCTACGTCCTGCTGGATTGTATTGATGTGATTGTATGAAGGTTACAGAGTTTATCTACCTCGAGATCGGATGAGCTAAACCCTAGGCAGATGCGATGATTCCGTGCCTTTACGGACTAAACCCTCTGGTTTATATAGACACCAGAGGGACCTAGGGTTACATATGGTCGGTTCCCATCAGGAGATAAACATGCCGGTTATGCTAAATATTTCATGGAGGAGACGCCAAGTCTTCGGAGGTTTCCTTCTGGTGCACGGGGTCGCCCACTATCCGGCCTTCCTTTGATGAGTAAAGGGCGGCCCATTAGTCCGGCCTACGAGAGACAGTCCGGCAGCCCGAGTACCCCCTAGTCCGGGACACCCTCACATCCTCCACAATATCATCGTTGAATCTTTTACCGGTACTCAAGTCGCTGCTAGATTTGGATCCTCGAACCAAAGGGTTAGTTGACGACGTAAAATATGTTGACAACAACCAAGAAGAGTACTACATGTACACTTTACGAGGTGAATCATCATCTTCCGCATTCGTCTTGCTAGACATCTCTGATCAGATAAAGTTGAATCTTTGGTCGCAAGCCATATATGCCCAACCTGACAATCCTTGTGATCCGCCTGCAACTTGTGGGCCTTTCACAATATGTAGCAACAAGCCACATCAATCATGTGATTGTATGGAGAACTTCTCTCAGAAGGCACCGTATGATTGGGAGTTTGATAATCAAACGGGAGGATGCATTAGAAATACACCGTTACATTGCACTCATGAGAGAAACACGGCAAGTTCAACAGACATATACCACCCCACTGCTCAAGTTCAATATCCGTACAACTCGCAAAGCATAGTCAGTGCTACCACCCAAAGAAAATGTGAAGAAGCTTGTCTCAGTTCCTGCTCCTGCACTGCTTATTCCTATAACAATAGAAGATGTTCTGTCTGGAATGGGGAATTACTTAATGTAATTCTGGCTGAAGGCATTGATAACACCGATTTTCTGCCAAGTTTGAGAAAAAGCAAAAGAAAACCAAACCTTGGAGTTGTTACTGCCGCAAGCATTATTGGTTTTGGATTACTAATGTTCATGCTATTGTTACTGATTTGGAGGAACAAATTCAAGCGGTGTAGTCTTCTGTCAATAAGCTATGACAATCAAGGGAGTGCTGGTGGCATTATAGCCTTTAGATACACGGATTTAGTTCGTGCTACTAAGAACTTCTCAGAAAAGCTGGGTGGAGGTGGTTTTGGTTCTGTATACAAGGGATTATTAAGTGACTCAAAGACTAGTGTAGCAGTTAAAAGGCTTGATGTTGCCCATCAAGAAGGAGAGAAGCAATTCAGGGCTGAGGTGAGCTCAGTTGGACTGATCCAACACATCAACCTAGTCAAACTTATTGGTTTCTATTGTGATGGTGATCATAGGTTACTTGTGTATGAACACATAGTAAATGGGTCTCTTGATAGTCATCTATTTAAGGTGAGCAATAATGGTGATGCTGATGCCCTAAATTGGAACACCAGATACCAAATAACCCTACCAGTTGCTAGAGGATTGTCCTACTTGCATCAAAGTTGCCGCGAGTGCATCATACACCGTGATATTAAGCCAGAGAACATACTGGTAGATGGATCATTTCTTCCTAAAGTTGCAGACTTTGGGCTGGCAGCATGTGTGGGAAGGGACTTTAGCCGAATCCTGACAAGTTTCAGAGGAACCATGGGTTATCTTGCTCCGGAGTGGCTTAGCGGAGTTGCTATCATGCCAAAAGTCGATGTTTACGCCTTCGGCATGGTGTTGTTGGAAATCATATCGGGAAGGAGGAATTCAGCACATGAAACTTCATACAACACCAGCAACAATAGTAGTAACCAACATGTTGAATATTTCCCCGTGAAATCCATCAACAAGCTTCATAGCGGCGATGTGAAGAGTTTGGTGGATCCACGGCTAAATGGTGAATTCAGTTTGAAAGAAGCTGAAAGGGTTTGCAAAGTTGCTTGTTGGTGCATCCAAGATAATGAGTTTGATCGGCCGACGATGGGTGAAGTGGTTCGGGTTCTAGAGGGTCTACAGGAGATTGATGCGCCCTCGATGCCAAGACTACTTGCAGCTATAACAAAACAATCTGGTGTTGCAATGTAATAATAAGATGCTGCCAATATTATTATTAGTCTTTATTAATTTTAGCAATTTCTTAAAGTTGTAATGTGGAGATGAAGGGATAAAGGAAGGCAAAGCTTGTAATTGCTAATTAGTTGCCTCGTAGTTAAGTTTTAAAAGTCTAAACATATATGGTAACCAATCATTGTAACAAAAATATGGCAGAGGATAGAAATATGTGTATGTTTTGTTCTTTTCGATCCTGGGATAGGAACTTCTGAATTTATAGTTACAGTACAAGGGGAGGAACTTCTGAATTTATAGTTACAGTCAAGGAAGAGGAACTTCTGAATTTATAGTTGCAGTACAGGAAGAGGTTACTGTTAGCATGCTTAAGCGAGATGCCATGCATGGATTAAATAATTGTTTTCAAACTGTACCTAATCAAATAGCAACGTTTGCTGTGGTTTTGCCAAGACGAAGTTGTCATATTTGGAAACTATGGCAGGATACGATCAAGAGACTACGTAGGCTCTATAATTACCTGGTCTTTTCGACCTCTAACACAGATAATTATCTTTTGTGTACAGGAAGAGGAACTTCTGAATTGCGATGTGATCAATGGCATGGAGGTCCATATGGATCGGTCCCTCCGTTGCCCCCCCCCCCCCCAACCCCCGCACTTAATCCCACGATAGAGAGCGGTTTGTTTTGTTATAAAATGCTTTACTGAAGTAATTAGCGTGTTAAAATGCTTGGCCGCCCGCTGCTTCCTCCCTTCCTCTCCCCTTCGTCGCCCCGTGCGGGCGGCCGAGGGGCCCAACCTTAGCCGCCGGTCACTCCTCCTCCCATCCCTCCCCTCCGCCGCCGCTGGAGGAAGCCGCCGGGCTAAGCCCGGGCGGCTGACGGCGGTGGCGGAGGAGCCTCTCCTTCTCGCGCGCGAGGGGTGGCGCGAGGCACCCGGGCGAGCGGAAGTGCACCCCCGGATCCGAGCCTCCGCGGCGGTGGCTCGCTCCCGGCGGCGAGCGGCGGCGGATGACAAGTGGTGGAGCTGCTGCACCTGGCCGCTGCGCTGCGGCACCTCGGATCTGCGGCGGCGTGGAGGGCTTTGGTGGACTGGTCGGCTGCGGGCGTGGTTGGCTCTCCGGTCAGATTTGATCTGGCCAAAGTGGCTTTCTCGCTCCGCGGCAGCAGAGATCGGTGGTGGTCCGTGCGCACGATGCGAGATGGAGGTTCGTCGAGCGGATCCAGGTGAAAACCTCAATCTCAGCTTGTTGCCAAGACTGGCGATGGCGGCACTCTTTTGTGTCGTTACCTTCTTGAAGGCATCGCCGTGGAGAAGCTCCAGACCTCTATCCGCTACCTCCGGGGGAAACCCTAGATCAGTAGATCGGATGACGGCGGCGCTCTGGTGTCGTTTCCCCCTTGGGGGCGTCATTCTTGGAGGTGTACACGGGCTCGAAGGACCAGTGGATGGCTTCTTTGGTGGAGTGGTGCTTCATCTTACTCATTGATGGCGGCGGATCTCGGCAGCGTGGCACAGTGGAAACTCGGTGTCCGATGTGCGGAGATGGACTCGCGCAGGAGGAGGACGCTGTCTGGCGTCATGGTGGCGTCGATGGCAGAGAGGCCTGGCAAAGTCGGTGCGTTAGTTTCTGCTCTGAAGATGGATTGGTGGAAGACGGCGGCGATGACACATGAGAGTGTGTCGGACCGGTTTGTACCCCAAACCCAGTATGTGGCTCGGTTGGGGCCACCGGCTTTAGATGTTAGGCTTTGGTGCAATGTCTGTTTGGTATTAGGCTCGGACTATCGGCACCCCTTCATCAAGTGGATAGGAGCAGCGACAGTTGTTGCTAAGATGGTGACTTCAGACTACCTGATGTACTACTTTGTAAGGTCTTTGTGAATAATTAATAAAATGGCTGCATGCATCGCCCAGATGCAGAGGCCGGGGTAATCCTCCTTTTCTAAATTTTTTTGACCGAACTTAGCGAGGGTGCATCATGAAGAAGTCCGAATCATATTCGTCTCTCCAACGTACAAGGGAGCACTAGAGTTTGAGCAGGCATTGCTAGCTCAAGTGGCGTAAAGTCTGAATTTGGTCTCTCGATTCTAAAATACCACAAAGATATGCGACAAATTATGCTACCAAGTCTAGGATACGCAGATCTTTGTCAATGTACATGACTGCCTTTTCTTTTGCGTTTAAAAGGAAGATTTCATTACTGAAGAAGGCTTCTCAGCCTTAGACAAGTTTACAATAGAGTCCAGCCCCGAGAACAGCCAAACCGCTGTTCGAGGGGTGCCGCGGCCATACGCGCCGAGCGCGTGACTAACTTTATTTTGCGAACAATTAATATGGGTAAAAGAAATCTCCCTCGATTCATCTGCAATCATCCCTCAGATCTCCTCAACAATTGCGCGGTGCTGCGACCGGTTCTCTGAGTGTGCCGTAATCATCGACACGGCTTCTGCACTGTCCAATTCCACCATGATCGGCAAGGTTTCCTCTGCAGGGCCAACGCTAGACCCTCCCTACACGCTGCTATCTCCAGGACTGCCTCTAACACACTACTTCTTGACGATGTGCCTTGACAGCCAGCAGAAGTGCGGGACGTCAGAGATCACACAAAGTGTAAACAGCCTCGACGAAGCCAAACATGATTTTACAATTGTTTTGAGGAAAAAAAACATCATTTTACATTTTTTTTAGACAAAACATCATCTTACATGAGGCAGCGGCCGAGAATTGTAAGGGCAGGGAGCTGGGAAGCGCACTTTTGGCTCCGGGCGGCGCGCCCCTTGTATCTGGACGGTGCAGGATGTCTTTAAGATGTGTGGTTAAGGTAGTGGAATTTTATTTATAAAATCAGTAAAGAAAGTTTGATGGCTAATACGCCGTGTATACGGCCTTGCTGTCTGCGGAGATGACGTTCTGGTGCAGATTAGAACAGGAGTTCGGTCGTGCATAGTAATGAGAGTTGGCCAGGTTCTTCAATGCTTCTGTAAATGCGCTGACGTGCTTTTTTGTACGAGGAGAACTGTGTGTGTGAGACGACACTCTTCTTCTTCTCCCCCCTCTGATGAATAATGCCGCTTGTTTTACAGGGTTAAGCCTCGACTAATGACCCAATCCATTGCATGCCGCTCAATTAAAGAAAGAAAACACAACAAATGACTATAACAAACGAGATGATTAATTAGTGTAAGTATTTCGGGTCAAAAACATTTCAGTTCAAAAGCAAAGTGAAAGCTTCGGATGGGTTAGCCGTCTGATCCTTAATTAGAGCAAAAATGAGACGATTAATTAGTGCAAGTGTTTGGGCTAAAAAACGTTTTGGTTCAAAAAGCAAAGTAAAAGCATTTCAAATGTATTAGTCACCTGATTCATAATTAGATAAAAATGCAGCGATTAATTAGTGCAAGTATTTCGGCTCAAAATGTTTCGGTTCAAAAAACAAAGCCAAAGTACTTCGGATGTATTAGTCGTCCGATCCTTAATTAGAGCAAAAAGGAGGCGATTAATTAGTGCATGTATTTCGGCTCAAAAATGTTTTGGTTCAAAAGATGAAGTGAAAGTATTTTGGATGTATTAGTCGTATAATCCTTAATTGGAGCAAAAATGAAGCGATTAATTAGTGCAAGTATTTTGGCTTAAAACAAATTCGGTTTAAAAAACAAAGTGAAAGTATTTCAGATTAATTAGTCGTCTGATCCTTAATTAGAGAAAAAGGATGCGACTAATTAGCATTTGCATATGATCTGTGTTGTTAACCTGGCTATTCAGTACTAGTTAATCTGGCTATTAATCAAGAGAGGTTGATTGAGGCATTAACTATATATGCGTGGTTTAATTAGCTCTTGTTCGTGGTGGGTTGGCAGGAGATTTCAGACAAGCGCAGGATTCATCATTTAATGCTGACGTGAACCCACTTAAATGCGATATACTAATGATATACGGGTTGGCTATCGTAATTATACATAGAAAAAAAATCAAAGAGATACTAGCTACTGACGGCTTTGGATGAACCTTGAATGGTGAGATTTCGGGGGGTGGCGTGAGCAGGTTCTCCTTCGTATTTTTGCAGGCCCATTTTCTCACGGGCAAGAGAGAATGGGAATTGGCGGGCTGGGTCTGATTATCTTTGCTTAACCTGGAAAAGGGAAATTATTTGTCTTTCCTATTGCTCCTCGACTTTGACCCCATTTACAGCCGCGGCAGCCGGAGTATACTACCATGAGCGCTGCTACGCAGACGACATATTTTGCCCGACGTTTGCCCGACGTTGCATCTGAGACTTCCATGTATCAGGCCAAGTCAAGGGAGTCCGCTGAATATTGCATCGTGCTGGAATCGTTCGTGCACTTGTACTTCCGTACTAGTATAGCAGTTTATTAGAATCGGTTGGTACGTAGCAGTACCAATCAATCAAGAAAGTGTGCATGAATACGACGGGTCTGTAGTTTTCTCGCCGACCACGACGCGGCCGGAAATATAATGGCGTGTAGGTATACGGATCGGTCGATGTGCACGCCATTGTGATGCTGCCTGCTCTTGGCCTATTGCTACAACTTGCTATAGAATCTTAATTAGGAGTCCCGTGGCAAGGCGCATGCATTCACCTGACTCCTCCACAAGTGATGCCTAGTGTTGCCACGACGGTCACTTTTGTGCGGGAAATGCCATTTTTACCTTTCAAAATAGCAAATCTGTAAATAAATAAATAATGAAACCATCAACTTTTTCTTTTGGCGAGAAAACAACCATCAACTTCAAGCAAGTAGTTCAAGTACGTATGTGTATGCAACAGGATTAATTAGCGACAAAACACCGCGTGGCAAACAAAATACTCTGTCCTAAAATATAAGACGTTTTTGCAGTTCAATTCAAAAAAGTCTTATATGCATGTGGCGGTCACTTTTGCGGCAAAGGAACAGAATATAGTTAGCGTGTAGCTAACTATATAGTTTTACTATTTTCCTCTCGTCACCCAAGTCCGCTTCTGTCACACACCAATCAACACCTATAACGATCATCTATCATAATTTCCACTACTAGTGGCAAGACACAAGTGGCAAAAAGAAGACTATTCCAAAGACATGTGCTATACTATTTGTTTCTCTGCTACTAGCATGGACTAGTTCTCTTACCGACGACTATGACCGATGTGACCGCATGCAAGTGGCAAGCTATATCTAGTGCCTTAATATATCAATCGATGTGACCGCATGCAAGTGGTTGCTTGCTCTTGGGTCTTTTTCTTTTGAGTGAGTGCCTTCATAGAAAATATTAAGGCACTAGAGTTATGGGCAGCTGGAACACTGGGTTAATGCCTTCATATGAATGTGTTCACATAGCTTGCCTGAATACATTCAACTGCTGTATTTTTTTTTCTGTATCTTGTAACTTGATGTTTTTCTTTCTTTTCTAGGGTTAGTTCTGTATAGTCTTTTGTTTTCTCTATTCTTTATTTTAATTTGTAAAGACTCTTTTGTACCTTTTAAAGAAATCAATAGATATACGTAGCAGAGTCCTGTTGTTTCCCTTTTAAAAAAACATAGGAAATATTAAGGAAAAATCTTCTACTCAACCGGCTGATTTCTAAAAAAATTAGCCGGCTTGCTCACGTCCCACGCGATATGTGGCCTCGCATGTAGATCTCTACCCGGTACCCTCTACGTGTTTCTTTTTTCTTCTTCTCAATTAATCTCATCAAGGTTCGCGCTCGGAACATATCTTCTTTCCTGTTCCATCCCTCTCGCCTCTTCCTCTCTCCTCTCAGTTCTCATAGAGTGATGCTTGCAGCGGAACATGTCGGTGGTGGGAGGGAGGCCACGCGTGGTCCAAATTCAGGGCAGTCGACTACTTAGCGAGGGGGCAACTCTCGGATAAATATGCTCCCCGACACGCCGTTGGCCAAATCCACAACAACTGCTACGAGGTGTTGGTGCTGCAAGTCGGGCCGCAAGGTGCTGGGAAGACCCATGACTGCTACTCCAAGGCATTGTTGTGCCATGTTGGCCACTAGTTCTTCAGGCGGGCGTCGCTCGCCGCTGGGTGTTGTGCGTCGTGGGCGAGATATCCATGCCCTGCTGCTGAAGGCATCGCCGACGCTAATGATGGTGTGCTGCTGACATGCTTCGGCAACATCGAAGGTGTTGCAAACGATGGTAGGTGGAACGATGACGATGCTGTTGAGTTGAGCTTCTGCAACATCGTCGGTTTTCCCACAACATCAGCACTGTTGCAAAGAATCTTGCCTGTGCTCGTTTGTAATATCATCGGCATTGCAGTGTGCTTGTCAGTATTTCTGCAACATCATCAATGCTGCAGGGAAGCTCGCCGGTGCTCGTTTGCAACACCATTGGCGCTGCAAAGTGCTCGTTAGTGTGCGATGGGTGTTGGCAGGGTTGCACCATCACCCGTGTTGCATTGGTCGCCGAGGATTGCAACATCGCCTTGTTGCAGTGGCAACACAAATCGCGTTGAAGATGTTCTTATACAGCTGGCGGTGTCTCGCGGATCGGATTTCTCTCGCTCACGAAATCTAATGGCTCGACAGTCAATCGTTTTTCTTCTCACGTCAGCCGATAGATTAGACGGATAGCGCGCGTCAAATATTAATTAGGAAACTCGTATCTATCTATCCAGTGACAAGGCGCATGCGTCGAGTTGTCTATGCAGATCCCATGTTCTCTACCATTTCGGGCCTTTATTACTGCCATCCCAATCAAGGGCAGACGACTCTGTCATTGGTTAGCATATACTAGTCACAATTTTTTTTTTGCCGGGGACTAGTCGGAACTTGCAACTAGTTAGTTGGCTGCATTCATGCTGGTGTTGACTGACATGATCAACAACCCTTGAGGGGCATCTCCAATAATTGTAAGATAGGTGTGGTAGAATTTGCTAATTTTTTTTTGATGATGTGGCATATAATGAACTAGGAGAGAGAGAGAGAGAGAGAGAGAGAGAGAGAGGACGTACATAAGCCAACCCAAGCTTCAAGGTGATGAGAGACTAACCTTATACATTCTCTCACCTCCCATTGGGCACACTACATACGCTATACTGGAATACCTGTATGATGACTAGTTGGTTGAAGGCATGGCTACCTTTACCAACAAACTATTGAAGATCCCCTGATTAGCCACTTTGTTGCCAACCAATGGCCTCAGAATCCCAGCCTTTTCATTCCTATTCATGCAGCGCATTCATCCTAATTACTAAACAAGTTCAAGATGCCCCTCGGTTGATGCCGTACTCCCTCCATCCAAGTTTATTAGTCTCCCTCATATTTTGGGTCAAAGTTTGCAAAATATGATTTATATAAGTAACAAAAATAGTACCAGTAGAAACTTCTTTCAAATATGAATTCAACAATATTACTTTTATGACATATAATTTATATTTGTCTAATCAAATCAATGATCAAAGTTTGACCCAAAATACGAGGGCACTAATAAACCCAAATGTAGGAAAAACCATGCTCATATTGATCATGGCATTTTGTTTGGTCATAATAATATGCTACTAAATGACCATTGACTCAAAAGGAGTTTCTCATGGAGGGATCCCATTGCGGTAATTAACGGACCTCGGGTCCTATATCTGCTTGTCCATGGTTCCTATGGTGTAGATATGCATATCCATCGATTCTTCGATTTATGTGAAGGCATGTACTCTTCCATTTTCATATACATGATGTGGTTAATACAAGCCTCACTATTTTCTTAAAAGAGAAAACAATAAAATATAAAGCATACATGCCATTTGATTCATGTGTATATCACATAGGAACACATTCACTACCGCGGGCACGTTGATGAAAACAAATAATCTTCTTCCCGGCTATATTGTCTGCTAACCTCCTCCGTGCTTCCACCCTCAATCATAGCATAACTTGGTGCATCCATATCACCCATCACAGCATTTTCATGGGGTACTTGAAGACTCTCGAGTGTCATCTCCACTTGCCTCATGGTTGGCCGTTGACCTCCTTCCATCCCGACGCATGCCACTGCCAACATAATTACTTCTTCAATCTTCTTGCCACCTTCCAGCACGACCTGAGGATCTAACACACTTGAGAGGTCACCTTCTGCGAGCAAACTGGTGAAATACGCGACGAGGCTTTTCTCCCCGGATGATCGATATGAGCATGGTTTTTTCCTGGTGAGCAGCTCCATTAGGAGAACGCCGAAGCTATAAACATCGCTCTCCTCGGTGAGCTGTCCCGAGTAGCAATACATAGGGTCTAGGTACCCAAATGTCCCTTGGATGGCGGTTTCGTCCCCTGTTTGATCTAGCGGAATGCACCTTGAAGCTCCAAAATCTGACACCTTTGCTATGAGAGTGCCATCTAACAAAATGTTCTGAGACTTGATATCCCTGTGGACTATAGGAAATGACACGGCCGAGTGAAGATACGCGAGAGCTCTTGCGGTCTCTGTTGCAATTCTTAGCCGATCCACCCATGGCAATGAAGCTTCAGGTTCTTCGACATGAAGATGATGGTAAAGTGTCCCGTTGGAGATGAACTCGTATACTAGCAACGGCACCTCTGTCTCGAGGCAGCACCCGAAGAGCTTCACCACGTTCCGATGATTTATCTGCGAGAGGATTGCCACCTCGTTGATGAACTCGTCGATCTCCTTCTGGATCGCGGCCTTGGACTTCTTGATTGCCACGACGTGAAGATCTGACATGATCCCTTTGTACACCATGCCATGCCCTCCTCCCCCGATCTCGCGAGCTTTGTCGAAGTTGTTGGTTGCCTTCTCCGGCTCCACCAAGGGGATGATCATCCTCTCAGCGATGTCTGCCTTTTGCGACACCAATTGCTCTAGTAGATGTCCCCTGTTTTGCTTAAAGAATTTCTGCTTGGATACTTTTGCCCTCTGACGCTTCAGCTTCCGGGTCACAAAAATGGCACAAAGTACCAGGAATAGAAGGGCAGCACCACTGCCGATTCCTATGCCAATACTTAAACCTGAAAAATGTCAGAGAAAATGTGTCATGGTTCAGGAAAATTCCCTGATCAGCAGAGGAACATTCTCTGTCTCCTCGCGTGCAATCTCACATACTCACTCTAAAGAAATATAAGAGCTTTTAGACCACTATCTTTACGGAGGAATACCATGTACCATCAATGGTGTTATATATTCTCACCTAGACCTAGGGATGATTTGACGCAGCCATCTTCGATCCGAGGGTTGCCACGGGAGCGGGGCGGACACACGCAGTGGTACCCTCCGGGCGTGTTGGTGCACACGCCGGAGCACATGAACATATCAGGCCGCGCGCACTCGTCGACGTCTTGGCATCCGCCGGCGCCGGCGAGGTATGGGTTGCCCTCGTAGCCCTCCTCGCAATGGCACACGTAGCCAGTGCGGTAGTTGTTGGTGACGTTGATGCATGAGCTGTGGCTGCTCCGGCACGCGCTTTTCCCCGCGTCATTGGGGCAGCCCGTCGTCGCCCACCCCGGGGGATCCTGAGGTTGCCGGAGCCGCTTGGAGTCCAGCACCCACTCCAGCACCAGGGGCATCGCCGTCACGCGGGAGGAGTTCGCGCGCGCGGCCGACGTGTTGAACCAGTCCGTCTCCGCGACGCGCACTAAAACTGTAGCCAGCAGCGTGTCCATCTCCTGGGCCGGGTCCATCCCCGTGAAATTGACGCGGTAGGAGGGACGGCCGATGGTGATGGGCGTCTTGCAGCAGCCGACGCCGGCGCACTCAGCGACGTCCTCGGGGGAGATCGTGTTCTTCAACCCGTCGGTGACGGCGCAGAAGGCGGAGCAGCCGACGATGACGTTGTCCCTGTCCCCGATCAGCTTGGCCAGCACGTTGCACCCAGTGAGCACGAACCTGTTGAGCGACGCCGACACCACGAACGGGCCGCCGACGGCGCCGGCGCCAAGGCCGCCCCACGTGCCGATGGCTCGGGTAGGGCCGCTTACCCTGCTGCCCACGAGTTGCACGGCGCCAGCGGTGTTCCTGACGCGCACCGTGGAGTCGGGAAGCGAGATGTTCATGACCTCGAGGGTGCCGCCGGCGCCGCCGATGAGCAGCCGCTCTCCGCCGCTCCTCCGGTCGCAGGTGAGGTTGAAGCCCTCCAAGGAGCACCCTTCCATGATACTGAACGGGTACGGCACGTCCACGCCCGCGCAGCTGGTCGTGGTCGGGCAGTCGGCCGCACCTCCGGCGGCCTGAGCCGCCGCCGCGGCCACGAGGGAGAGCTGCAACAGAAAGGCCATCAGCGCCGCCGCCGGAATCACCATCTTCTCTTCTGCGTGCGCGCGTATACACCGTCGATACCCACCCACTGCGTACTCTGCTAGATACATATATGTAGTACTAGTAGTGCCATCGATCCGTGAAGGTGCATGCATTACTTTTTTTTTTAGATAGAATAAGGTGCATGCATTACAGGCCTTGTCTACTTGCAAGAAATATCTCAAACAAGGACCGAGCAAAAAAAAATATGATTTTTTTCTTACTAACAATATCAGTACAGATGCCCAAGTTGGACCATTAAAAAACATAAGCACAATTTAAATTGGATTCTCCAAAATTACAAGTGTGAATTTACCTAAAAATACATATATGTTTTCATGTTTTAAATCATCTTTAAATATTTTTTCTGCGAAACAAATCATCTTTGATGAATGCTCAAACTTGTTTTGTAAAATCAATGTTCAAATAACGGTTTCAAGATGACCAACAACCTTTTTTTGTTGTAGCGGGTAATAGATCGATGTCCCCTATCTTACCTAAAGAATTTCTGCCTTAGCATTTTTGCCCTACGATGCCCCCGCTTTTTTTATTTACGAAAAACGCCAGAGTTGTATTTTTTTTCGACTAAGGAAAACTAGGATGTAAATGAGTTCGTGTCCAAGAGTTATATGAAGGATCTCCAGTTTTTTGTCCACTCAAACCGAAGAAGTTTGAAACTCATCTCGAGGCAAGGTTGGTCGGTAATGGGCGATGCATCAACATATGATCATAGAAACATTGCGCCCTTTAGGCCAGCCATCTTCCAAGCTAAAAAGTCACGCCTGATGATTTGGCACAATAACTCATAAATATTCTTCCGTTCATCTTGTACCAAATCGAACACCAAAGCCCAAAGGAGGAGGCAAATGGTATTGTATCGCTCACACAACTTATCATGTTAGTCTCCCGCAAAAAAAAAAAACCAAAACAAAACAAAACAAAAAACTTATCATGTTAGAAAGAACTGGCGTTCATCCCTCCATCAACAACCATAGAAGGGGTCTGGTGTTGATGGTTTCAAGGGAAGCGGCGGGAAGGTTGAAACGCGCAACAGCCATAGACCAAATCGAGCGCGAACAGGAACAGTCAGGGAAGAGGTGGAGCAGTTTGCGGTTGGGCAATTTTACAAAATAATGGCAACCCAAGCGTACGTGATGCTTCAGCTTAGGCGGGACCATGGCGGACTAAATCAAATCCTCTATGCCCGAACGAGTTCTCCCTACGAACTGGGCGAGATATGTTGGAATTATTGTGCTTTTAGCTCATTTTATCATTTTCAATAATTCCTACAAAATCACAGGTGTGGAAAGCTCAGTCTCACCCGGTCGTGGAGGGTGTATTGGACCACATATAAGGTTGTTTGTCTCACACACAACTAAGAGATTAACAAAGGATGCATACACACGCTAATTTTTTTTAAATAATACATTTTTTTATTAAATTTGGAAAATAATACACGGATTCGAAAAATTACAGAAATAATACGGCCTCGTCCTACTGTGAGCCGACAGGAACTTGTCGGCCTACTATAGGCCGACTGGATCCTGTCGGCCTATAGGAAGCTGACATGTGTGCAATCGTCCATCTGTAGGCCGACGAGTGGCCAAGCCACGTCGCGGTGCATCCTTTCGGCCGAGCGTGGGCTGTCGGTGGCCGGGGCCCACCTACTCGGCTTACTATAAGCCGATCGGCTTCCTGGAAGCCGACAGGTGCCCAGGCACCCCACGGCCGACTTTTCCTCCACCCCATTCCCTTCTCTTCTTCCTCATCCTGCGTGCTTTCTTCTTTCTCTTCTGTGTTCTTCAGCCAGCCTCTGTAGCACTCGAAAACTTCATTTTGTACACCAAAATCAGCCCATTTTTTGCCGAATTTCCACCGTGGATGCATTGTAGATAGTTGGTGGAGGCGAGGGAGACCTCGATCTATTGATGGGGTAGCTCGTGGTGGTCGTGGTGAGCATTTTGGTGGAGGTGGTGGTGAGCATATTGGTGGATGTGGTGGAGGTTGTGTTGGTGGTGGAGGTGGAGCTGGTAGAGGTGAAGCTCCGACAGTGTGGTGGAGGTGAAGCTCCGGCTCCGGTGATTGAAGGCCGCCGTTCGTTGTTGGTTCGCACGCTTCAAGGGTATAATTGAACAGACATTTTTTCTGTCGTAGTTGCTCCTGTAGTATATTAGGTGTGCGAATATTGTTATTTGCTCCGGTATTAACCGTAATATATTGAGATGTCTAATATTTAGTTGTGTGAATATTTGCTCCGGTAATATTCCGTACTATATGTGGATGTCAAATATTTAGGTCTGTCAGTATTTTTAGTTGCTCCGGTAATATTCCGTATTATATGTGGATGTCAAATATTTAGGTCTGTTAGTATTTTTAGTTGCTCCGGTAATATCCGTAATATATTAAGTTCTTTCAATATTTAGCTCTGTTAATATTCCGTAATATATGTACTTGTCAAATTTTTAGGAGTGCGAATATTTGTAGTTTGTCATGTTGTTTAACAGTTGTCTGGCCATGTTAAATAATTTTATAGGTGAGCCGAGATGTCTGATGTAGTGAAGTTCATATTTTTCTACGGTCCTGGTAATGTCCAAACAAATGAGATTGGGGTTGATCTGAGTGAATTTGAGCACATAGAGGTGCCACTGACCGACCCTCAAACATGGTCTCTTAGTCAGTTGAAAGAATGGGTGACAGCATGTTTAGGGCTGAATACTGAAACGCACACCGTGGGTGTTCATGCATTGTGGACCCGGTCAAGTTCGAACATTTTCTTCTATTTGAGGCCAATAGAGCGGGACTCTCAGTGGGTGCGCTGGTTACAAGGTTGCGAAAGCAGGGGATGCAATCCTTGTGCCTTAGTGCTTCCCGTTGTGAAGGAGGTAATTGCGCCTGAAGGCCAGGGTGGTTACGATCCTGGGCAAAGCAGTGACGGGATGATGTTATCTATGTCAAATGCTGGAGATGATGGTTACGAACAAGGGCAGAGTAGTCAGGTAGAAGGAGGAAATGCCGATGGTAATTACAGTGGCGAGGCGGACGCTGACGAGGTAGATGGGCACATGCAGAACATCATGGAAGAAGAAGACACCGATATTGATAGTGGTCATGCCGATAATTCCGACGAGTCGGATGAAGAAGAAAATGCAGAGGAGGTCCCGAATCCTGCTTCTTGGAATCATGACTTCTCATCTGCAATGACCGTGAACGATGGGCATGATTCTGCCTGGCAATATCACCAGAACAACATTGCGATGGGTGCTATGTATCCCAACAAGGACGCTCTGAAGGACGCAATCATTCAATGGGCAATGTCCACACAAAGGGTTTTAAGAGCTGATGTGTCAAGTCAGAAATACTTGACAATGGTATGCACCAACGCAAATTGTCCCGCCAGGGTGCACGGCTATCTCCCTAAGTATGGCACAAGTTGGGTGATCAGTGACCTAGTTCATCACACATGTCTTATTCCCTGCATCCCTCAAGATCATGGCAACCTTTCGTCCACGCTTATTGCTCGGTTGTTTTACAGTGAGATAGTGGAGAGCAAAGCGATGGAAGTGAAGGCTATCCAGACAAAAGTCTTCGTCAGGTTCAAGTACAGAATTTCTTATGGCAAGGCTTGGAGGGCTAAGCAAAGGGCGCTTGAAAGCAGATTTGGTTCTTATTTCGATGCATATGACTCAGTTGTCCGGCTCCTCCACACGCTGAAGGACCGGAATCCTGGCACCTATGTCGACATCCAGGACCTCTTCATGCCAGAGTTCCCAACTGTGAGGGTGCTGCATCAACTGTTCTTCTCTTTCGGTGTATGCATCGAAGCTTTCAGGCATTGCCGACCGGTGATATGTGTAGATGGCACTTTTCTCACTGGCAAGTACAAGGGTCAGATCCTGACAGCCATTGGTCAAGACGGCCAAAATCAAGTAGTCCCACTCGCATTTGCATTTGTGGAGAGTGAGAACATTGAAAGTTGGACATGGTTCTTCAGGCAATTGAAAATATCAACTGTGAAGGATAAGCCCAATGTGTGCATCCTTCATGACAGGCATGCAGGTATACTCAGTGCGATAAAGACACTGACAAACCCTGGTCCTGAGGAACAAACTCCATGGCAGGACTTGCAGAGCCGTTGGTGCATGCGCCATCTGGGGGCTAATTTTTTTCTCGCAGTTCAGAAATAAGAACCTGATGAATCTGTTCAAAAAACTCTGCAAGCAGAACCAGCTATGAAAGTACAATTTGATACGTGAAAGACTTAATGTGTGCACGCAGAGACACGTTAGGGACAGGAAAGCTGCAAGAGATGCAGCGGTGAGAGCACATGTTGAAGCAGTAGCAGCACAATTAGCAACAGGAACAGCGGCCGTGGAGGAGGAGCCTGTTGGGCTTTGTGACTTGCCAGGATTTGACCCACCTGGTACTAGGAGAAGGCTCGGGAGGTCGATTAAAACCTTCGAGCAGTGGATAGAGCATGAGCCTCTGGAGAGGTGGTCTTTGCTGCATGACACACATGGAGCAAGGTACGGTGTCATGACTACCAACCTCGCAGAAACATACAACTTTGTCCTCAGAGGAAACCGGGCATTGCCACTTACAGCAATCGTTGAGGGTATTTTCTATGGCACCGTCAAGTATTTCAGAGATAGACGTCAAAAAGCAGAGCAGCATATCTTGAACAACCCAAGCACACGTTACTGTGAAAGGATTATGAAGTACATGGAAGAAAAGATGGAAAAAGCCAGGTCACACACTGTAGTCCCCATTGGTAATCAAGAAAGAAGGTTTGAGGTCCGCTTAGCTAACAACAAATTCGGCTGTGCAAATGAGCTGAGGACGCATGAGGTGAAAATTGGAAATGAAGTCTGGCCAACGTGTGAGTGCACATGCAACAAACCGAAGTTGCTTCACCTACCATGCTCCCATGTACTTGCTGCTTGCGGGCAGCTTGGAATGGACGCAATCTCGTTTGTGTCTCCATATTTTCTGAAAGAGTCTGTCCTCAATACCTGGACAGGTGAGTTGCTGAGATTTCGCTCAATGGGTAACTTCAACACCGTTAATCCTGTTGAAAGGCGGTACATTCCTGACCCAGGGAATATGCGTACAAGTAGAGGTAGACGACAGTGTCAGCGCATCCGGAATGATATGGATGAATCTGAAGCAGGAGGCCGCACTATGCAATGCATTTTATGCAATGAATTTGGCCATAGGGACACTAATTGTCCCACTTTCGTCACTGCCAGTGGTACTGGGCGTGGACGAGGCAACCGGGGACGAGGAGGAAGAGGAGGAAGAGGAGGAAGAGGGAGAGGAAGAAGCTAGGCTGCGTGGCACTATGTTCTAAATTTGTATTAAGTGTGGCACTATGTTTGAAATTTGTATTAAGTGTGGCATTAAGTTCTAAATTTGTATTCACTGTGGAACTATGTTGAAATTTGTATTAAGTGTGGCACTATGTTTGAAATTTGTATTAAGTGTGACACTAAGTTTGAAATTTGTATTAAGTGTGGAACTATGTTTGAAATTTGTATTAAGTGTGCCACTATGTTTGAAATTTGTATTAAATGTGGCACTATGTTTGAAATTTGTATGTGCAGGAATGGCGGGAATGTGGTTGCTTGATCCAGACATTGATAGAAAGCATCGTGCTGCGATAGGTTCTGAGCGCAACCTTGAGGACCTGGTCACTCGCACTCAAAAGGAAGACTGGAAGATACACGAGGGATGGGTTGAGCGGTACGTGCTTTAGTTATTTTCATCAAGCTTGTATATTAATGGTACACACTAACTGAATTATCCTGACATGCAGGTTGAAATGGGCTGGCCTTTTACCTTTTGCGCGTCTGGTTGAGTCGACGGATACCTCCAAATGCCTCGCCATCGACGCCTCTTTGCTCACATGCTTAGTGGACCGGTGGAGGCCCGAGACCCACACGTTTCACTTCCGCTGGGGAGAGATGGCTCCTACTCTGGAGGATGTCTCCCTTTTGCTGGGACTACCGTTGGCAGGTCATGCCATAGGACCGTTGGAGGCACCGGCTGATTGGCAGCTAGGTATTGCACAACGTTTCGCGGGTATTTATGACCATGCTCCGGCTCTGACATCGGATAATCACGGACCTAAGTATGCATGGTTGCACCATTTCCAGGTTAGTTCCCCTGCTGCATACTAACTGAAGGCATCTGGTTTTACAGAATATACCTTCGCTATGTACTAATGCTTTCTCTTTGCTCAATACAGATCCAGAAGTTCCCGGGGTATCCAAGGGTCCCGTTGAATGCGACACAGATCACTCGCAGTCTGGAGGCATATATACTATGGCTTCTCGGCAAGGTGATGTTCACAGAGAACCATGTCACCACTATTAACGCGCTCTACATCCCTATTGCACTGGAGATCACGAGCGCTGAGACGCCAGATCAGATCACACAGAGGAGTTGGGGTTCGGCTGTCTTAGCGGGTACATACCGAGGTATGTGCAACGCCTGCTAGCTTACGGCACCCACGTCAGCCCTTCTTGGATGCCCTCTATTTCTGCAACTATGGTCGTGGGAGAGGTTCTCCATAGGACGACCGGACGTACGTGTTGATGAGCCTATGGATACCATGTTCGATGCTGACGGCATCGACATGCCTACTTTCGGTCTGTGTTGGACACGTCGCAGGGTATGTCTGGTGTTATAATTATCTTCTTTGTGTACACTATGGTTGAATCTAACTTTTGTTATTCACAGAGACGCTATGCTGGTCATCAGACCAGGCGAGCATACACAACATTAAACGAGCAGTTCGATACGTACACTGGGGTGATCTGGCAGCCGTACACGCAAGCGGTGATAGATGCAAGATTCCCCGGCGGTATGTCTGTGCTATGCACAAGAGATAACAATTACTGGATGACGAAATCGAAGATCATCTTCGATATCTTCGTCGAGGAGATGGCCCAGCAGAGGGTTATGAGGCAATTTGGTCTTCAGCAGTTGGAGATACCTCCCCCTACAGAGGCCCGGCTGCAAGGAGACATCCACAGGTATTGTCTATTTATTCAATATTGCATTGTCTTTCACAATTGTCCATACTGAATCATTAGTTCATTGTTTAACAAACACCATAATTTTAGGCTCACAAGGAAGGGGACTAACAGGACAGCTGCTGAGTGGCTAGTTAGGGTGCAGCCTTACGTTACACAATGGGAGACTGCGAGCACATATCTGTGGCACGAGAATATCGCCTTTGATCTCGATGAATTCAATCTCTATTTACGGCGGTACATGAGCGGAACACGGTTACGCATCGTTCAGCACACTCACCTAGATGAGATACCTGCCCCTACTACGTTGGATATGTACCCGAGCTATGATACTTCGGGCTCTAGGCAGTACGCGGTAAGATATATTCTCTTTAAGTACTGCATCTACTTGTTACATACTTCGCCGTGCATACTTAATAATCGTCGTGACAATTTCAGGCTGAGTTGACTCGCGGACTTGGCGACGAGGTGTCCAACTTTCAGCGTTCACTGTCGTCTATGCCTCTAATGGTTCATCGGCCTCAGATCCAGAACTGGATGACTCGCATTGAGGGAAGGCTGCGAGCTGTGTATCGGGCTATCACGTGCACACGCACTTCGGACGTTCTTCACCAGCAGCCCCTACAACGCCCCCTGCGTCACTCCACGCACCAGCAGCAGCCGCGTCACTCGACTGGTCAGCTAGAACCCACACATCACCGACATGACCCGCGTCCACGTCTAGCAGAGCAGTGGACGCCCAGGCTACCAACTCCTGACCAGGCTGGTAGTTCGGCGTGGCAACACCAGCAGGATCCCACGTCAGGCTCCGTGTTTCGGCCACGACCACACCAGCACGGTCCCACGCCGGGCTTCGTGATGCAACCTCCTCCTACAGGTATGTTTCACGCGCAATAATTCTTTTCAATATCGATTGGGACTACGTATTTCGTCATTACTTATGTTCCCTCCCTCCCGTAGGAGCCTACGGATATATGGCGTCGGGGTACGGACATGACGCGTCTATGTCCGGATCCGGGTGGGATAGTGACCCTGAAGGTGGGCATAACACACAGGATTTCTTGTCGCAGCACAACGAGTGGATGGACATGTATTCGACTCCTGCACCACCTCCCACACAGGAAACACAGTATGACCACGACGGGTCCGAGCTTCCTCCCCGTAACGTTCGGGCACCCCACAGGTACATGTGGCCGACGCCGACTACACCACCTCCACGACGTGGCGGACGACGTGGCTGCTGCTTGTGTGCCACTATATCTATCTATGTATGCGAGAGACATATTCTACCTATGTATGTGTGTGACTTATATCTAACTATGTATGCGACAGACTTATATCTAGCTATGTATGCGACAGACATATTTCTACCTACGTATGCGAGAGACATATTCTACCTGTGTATGCAACAGACATATTTCTATTCATTCGCACTGTTAATCGAGTTACATTTCCGGAGAGACTGCTACAGATAATTAAGATACAAGTACATCTGAATTAAACGGTACGACTGAGTTTAAATAATACAGCATACAAACTACATGAAGACATCATCGTCATCCTCCGTCGATGCAGCACTCTTGCCCTTCGACGATGAGGCACTCTTGCCCTTCGACGATGCGGCACTCTTGCCCTTTGACGATGCGGGTGTCTTGGCCTTGGTGCTCGGCATGAAGATATCGTCTTCGTCCTCGCTGTCTTGGGTCCATAAATAAGTATGTTCTGCTGCAGCCTTTAGGAATGCTTCACCCTTATGTTGTTGCTTCTTCCACCTTCCATGCAACCTGAGAAGTTCTTTTCGTATCTCCTCAAAGGTCCTTGCAGGCCACCCGCACCTACTTAATGCGTGAGCCAACTCATTCAGTAAGGTGTCACTACTGAGGAGTTCGTCCCATGGAACTATCCTATTGTCTATCTCCAAATTGCTGGCTAACCTCAGAAGACGTTTCGACATACTTGGGTGGAAACTACGATCGAAAGGATAATGGGACATCTTGACGAGACTACACTGCACTGCTTACCAACCTTTCTGTGGAGGGGGTTTTATAGGTTCAGAAGAGAAAGATGGCGGGAAAGTATTGGCGGGAAAGAAGATGGCGGGAACAGAAGGGTTGGCGGGAAAGAAGATGGCTGGAAAGGGTTGGCGGGAAATAAGTTGGCGCGAAAGGAAGGGTTCGCGGGAAAGAGGATGGCGGGAAAGGGTTCGCGGGCAGGAGGATGGCGGGAAAGGGTTCGCGGGAAGGATAATGCCGGGAACATATTATGGAAAAGTGTTGCGGAAAATTAGGCCAGGCTCGAGCGAGAAGTGGTGGGATAAATATCTTGTCCGAAATATGGTTTTATTAGGTCATAAATTTGTATTTCGAAATTTGCTATCCAATCGTCTTACTATGGGCCGACTAGGGGTAATCGGCTTACTGTAGGCCGACTAGGGGGCTAATCTACCCAGCAGGCCAGTCGATAGGTCAGTCGGCCAGGGGAGGCACTTGTCGGCCTACTGTAGGCCGACAGGATCCAGTCGGCCTACTGTTGGCCGACAAGTGCCTGTCGGCCCACGGTAGGACGAGGCCGTATTATTTCTGTAATTTTTCGAATCCGTGTATTATTTTTCAAATTTAATAAAAAAAATGTATTATTTAAAAAAAATTAGCCATACACACACTCCTCCACAGCCCGCTTCGCCTCGCACATGCGTAGTGTTTCGTAATCGTCGAGTCGCGTTAGGGCCTATGCCACGTGTATATAAAACAAAAGTGAGCAATTTATTTGGCTGCATGAGCGACGCCAACATTTGCCTCCTAGCTTGTCTGCGGCCACGACATGTTCTACATGTCTGACTTTTTGATGGTGTTTTTTTTTTTTGAAAAAGGTGGTCAAACCCTCGGCATCTGCATCATTGTGATACACACTCATATTTTATTATAGTTGATGCAAAACAATGAGCCCAAAAGATGCGGAAAATCTAAGATTATACACACTATCCTAAGGTTTATTCCTGCTCATTTTCAGGTACACAATGACTAATAATACCGTCTACTCATTTTCTTTAATAAATATGATGGTCATCCCAAAAATACTGTCTCAAGTCATAGAAAAAAAAAATTGTTGGTAGGTGAAAGTGCATGTGAAATGTATTTTGCAACAATGTAATTGGCATAATAAACGAATCAAGGTTTAGCACCGGAGGTTGTGATAGCAGCTAGTTGTGCATCATGAAAACTATTATTGATAGGTATAGAATCATCGGGTATATTTTCCATTCTATATAAATGATCAACTACTGGATCATTCTCATCTTTTTTATTAACCATATGCAAATCAAATTCTTATTGCAATAAAATTCATCTAATAAGCCTAGGCTTAGCATCTTTCTTGTCCATAAAATATTTACTACAAGCATGATCGGTACGAATTGCGAATTTAGAATCAACAATGTAGGATCTAAACTTACCCCAAGCAAATATAACCGCTAAAAATTCTTTCTCAATCGTAGCATATATAATTCCTTTGGGCAACATCCAAAGTTTACTAGCATACAGTATACCATTAAAAAAATGTCAACACTTTTGTCCCAGGACAACCCTTACCGCATAATCGCAACCATCACATATAATCTCAAATGTCAAGTTCCAACCAGGTGGTTGCACTATGGATGCGGTCACTAAGGATTTCTTCAAAGTTTCAGAAAGATCTATAAAATCACTATCAAAGGAGAAAGGTGCGTATTTTGCAATATATTTGTGAGAGGCCTAGATATTTTAGAAAATTCCTTAATAAACATACTACAAAAACCAGCATGCTCAGGAAAGATCCTTATACCTCTTATATCCATAGGATAAGGAATTTTTTTAACAACTTTTATGACTGTTGGAAAACTTCTTATAGCTGGACCCTTACTAATGGCGGGCATGCATTTGCGTCTGCCACTGATAATCTGGCCACTTACTAACGGGCGCTGACGGTACAATATACCGGGGATGGCCCACCGGTCGGAAAGTCAAAAATCTTGGACCGGCCTCGGGGCCTAGGAGGTCTGGCAACAGTTTGACTCCAGGAGGCAGTTCAGCCGCCCCATTCAAAGCAGGAAGTTCATCTTGGCGTGCAAGCCAAGATGCCCTCACGCATGAGGACGGTTAGGAACCCTGTAAACCCTAGCTCTCGTCTCCTATATAAGGCGAGAGCTAGGGGTAGCAACTCCCATCTACTCCATTAGATATTCACCTCGGCATTCTTCATCATCATCATCTGGTAAACCCCTCGCACGAAGTGCTCCCACATCAATACAAAACAAAGCAGGACGTAGGGTGTTACCTCACCATGAGGGCCCGAACCTGGATAAATCCCTTTTGTGAACTCCTCTCCGGTACTTCGTCAACATCGAGCAACCTCGGGGTCCCTCCCGGTCCTGGTCGGGGGCGCCAATGGCCAAAGAAGTGTGGTGATGGAGGAGATGTGTGGTGATAGTCGGAACTAGAAGGCAACGGTGGCGGTTGCTGGAGCTCAAGCGGTGGCGGCGGAAACCCTGGAGCGAAGGGAGGACCAGCTACCAAACACAAGGAGAGAGACGAGGAGATCCCGGACAAAGAAAAACACAAGGGCAACGCCAATGCAACGCGCACTCAAACGACACGACTCAGATGAGAACCGACCATCGAAGCCAAACCAGCGGTCTAGACACTGGCAGGTGCGGCCCACCACAAAGACCCCAGCCTCGACGCAGGAGAACACATGCTTTTCCGGGAACTTAAAGAGTTTTAGGCGATTTATGGAGCACATTCATTCTAGCTACTCCTATATATCATGGCATTTTTTTGCTTTTGCTTGACTTTGACCACGATCGATTTATAGCCATGACACCAACTAGCATTGCTAGCAGGAGAAATGATGCTCTGCCCGTGCATGGTTAAGCCATCCATTTCTTGGTGATTCGGACACATGCAGATTCCGCCCGCTGTATTTCACGCATATTGCTTATTCAAGGAATTTTATTCAAAAATGCTATTCTTACGTAACAATCCCGCGAAATCTCTACGTACCTAGTTCATTTAAGTTGCAACTGCTTCCTTTGATTTAGGTAATCGCGTCCATGCGAACTAGTATTTCGTAAAATCTTCACATACGAATAGCATCGCTCAATTTTATTCCCCCGTATTCCACCACTCTTCTCACATCAATCATTTACTATACTTTTTTCTCCTCATAATCATTACTCTACTATACTTCATCCACAGCACCTTCACCAGAAATTGCACAGACGCTATGCTCTGTCCATTGCATCGTCATGCTCCACTCACGTGTTTTTTCACAATGTTTACAAGTTAGAAATCAGTTTATCTTATAAACCAAAATTCCAATTGAGGGCTTTCAAATAAAACTATTCTCGAGTGTATAGATCAATCGATGTGACCATATGCAAGTGTGTGCTACTGCTTGCTCTTGGCCTCTTGCTACCACTTGATAGAGAATCTTAACTACTAAGAAACTCAGATATATCTACCCAATCACAAGGTGCATGCATCGACTTTTTTTTTTTTTTGACAGCAAGGTGCATGCATCGACTTTACTATGCAAGTTCCGCGTCCTCTGTCTGTTTTGGGCCTATAATATTGCCACCCCAATCAAGGGCAAAAATGCTACACCTACGAAAATTACTACGTAAGCTTACTTAAAAACACTATCTCCTTTCCTAATCCTAACTAACCCCTCCCTGATTTTCAGGGTGGGGGGCATGCCATCCAATTAAACAAAGCCACGTAGTCTTGTACGTAACTTTTCGTAGCATAGTCCCGTAGGTGTAGCAAAGCTCAATCAAGGGCATTGGACAACATCGGTTAGCATAGACGTCACAACTTGCAGCCAACCAGTTGTCCGCATACATGAATGTATTGACTAACCCGATCAACGTCCCTTGATTACGTAGTTCGTTGCCAATCAATGGCCTTATCGTTCCTTTTTTTTTTTTTTTTTTTTTGCATTCATCATCTCTACTCCTAATGGAGCAGTTGGTAGTCTTCGTTCCGGGTTTTTTTCATCCCACCTCCCACCTTCGTCTGCTTTTTTTTCGTCTCTCCTCTCACCCTCGTAGCATCTCCACGTCTAGCCTGACTCTCCCCTGCCATGCCGCCTCCTCACGCCGCCTGCCTTCCCCTGCCGCGCCTACCCGGCGGCCTTCCATATGCCGTCGCCTCATCGGCGACCCCCAGCGGCCTACCCGGCGATGTCGCGTTCCTATCCATTTTGGAAGGTGGGGCCTCCCATCATGCTCCCTCCCCTCCAACACATGTGCTGCCGCCTCCTCGGCTCCGGACACAGCCGCCGCCATGGGTGGGCCTCGCCGGATTGCATCATGTGAAGCAGTTGGACATGACGAGGATCGTGCAGCGGCTGGCGAGAGTGCGCCCTCTCTGCTTTGTGGCGAAGCAGGTTTGGTGTCCGTTTTAAATCCCTCCCTCCCTCGTGTTCTTGGTACGATTCGATGGATAGTTGCATTACATGTGTGTGTGTGTGTGTGTGATTTGTGCCTCGTATCTAATCTTTCTGTAGGGAAGAAAAAACTAAACCACAAGATAGTCATTGATAGGAATGGGATCAGAAGACTGAATGTGTATCATCTGTAGGAAACAGTACCTGCACTTATTTATTCCCAACATGGACATGTTGTTTTCTTTATGGTAAGCAAACACCTTATGACCTTTACTACGTAATTGCTGGAAATATCTTATGGTAGCAACAAATCTGCCATTAAAGTCTCTGTTTTCTTTGTTATTTCAATTTCTGGTGCATTCCTGGCCCCACAAATACTTTGTACTATGTGCAGCAGTGTATTTTTATAGTCTACTTTTCATCATGTAAAAATAGTTAGCCTTCGGCCATGAAGACACCCTCTTTATTTCCAACAACATATTTTAATAGCAGGGGTGGAATTCATATTGGCTTTTAGGCCAAGAATTATATTTTTCATATGGCTTATACTTGCCTCCATGTTTCTCTCTCATATTTGGCTTAATGTATTTTCTCAGGTCCTGAAAAAATTGGTAGTGAGCTTAGTGCCAGAAAATAACAGTCTTAGGGGTTGTAGGGTGGACCGGTGGAGCATCATAAGATAGGTTTTTGTTTCTACACATCCGCATGATATGGTGTTTCCTCATATGATTTATTTCATAATGTTAATTTACTACTGAATATTCACTGGACCCACGCTGCACAACAAATACACATAGGAAAAAATGTTCAAGTTTCTGAACTGAACTACCAATCTTTGTCTTCTTAGTAAACAATTTCACAAGAATTGCAATTTTCCTGTTCCGGTTAGATCTGTAGAAAATTGTAACGTGTTGTTCCAACCATTCTTTGGTGTAACTCATTGTTCTAAACTGAATTCTATAGAGTTTGTAATCTGAACGAACATGTCAAGTTCGATTGTTCGATGCAATAATTTAGCTGACAAGTATTTGAAGGGACTCTTCCATTCTTAGTTCCCTGAAATATTGTTTTTATAGGAAATTTCTGCAGTGTAGTATATTTGGAGCCCAGGCCGAGTAGCAATCCATGCGCTGCCGCAAGGACAGGAGTGAGATTTAATTAATTGTATTTGCGAGATTTGGCTTTCCCTTTTTGTTTCCCTGGTCATCTGACATGTTTCATCACTTACATTTCCTTCTATGGTTGTCTGATTATTGTACTTTGGGATGTAATGTGCACTTCTGGTTCTTATTATAAATTGCTCATGTCTTGATATGTCTTTCAAGTTCTTGACATCTGCACTAATGGCCTAAACCTGCATGGAATGCTCCCTCGGAGTATTTTGTTTGTCGTACAATTTTCAAGTGCCACCTTCCAAAAAAAAATTGTTGTATAATTGATAGGTTTGGCACGTCTTGGCCCTGTTCGACGGCCACCACGCAGGTCACCATAGTTGCCCCCCCCCCCCCCCCCCCCTGACCCCACCCATTCCCCTTCATGTGTGTTGTATTCACGGGCTCCTCTCCATGTTGCCGCCGCTATCCAGGGTCACCATCCAGTGTCGAAATTCGTCGTGCACGGTATTCACCACCTCCTACAGAATGTCGCGCTCGCCACCTCCAGGAAGGATGACGTTGCTGCTTCTGTGCAAGGTAGCCGATCTCTTCCTTTCTTTTTTTGGTACTGATGTCATAAATTGATGCAGCTGATGTTGATGGAGGAGATTTTGCTCTATGTGAATGTGAGGCAATGTCTGATGATACAATGCACCTTTCTTATTTGATTTGTTCTGTAATTTTGTCGTGCAGTTTTTTTCTAATGTTAAATGTTGTTCCTATAGCTTTACATCCACAAGTCTGTGTTCATCGAAGGTGACAACTCATCCTTGATCTATCTTGCTCGTGCAAATATTGGTTGTTCAGACAAGCCTCGTCATGGGTTGTTCCAGCTATTCAAGCAATGGGCATCTATGAAGGTATCACCCAAACTAATTCATTCAAATTTGTAGTACTTGTAGTGTTCATGATCAATGACTGATTCAGTTTATCGATGAAACGATCTGTGTCTTTTATTGATACTATTTGCTTGGCATTCTTATGTTTCTTTGGTTATTTGTATTTATCTTTCGTGGTTGCTTATTATATTTTACTGATACGTTAATTAGGGTGATGCCAATGGGGACAACACACTCCTATAGTTGGACTTCTAACACATCACATTTTAAATTACTTAATTTATGCATTCGAGAATGTTACTTATCTGAATGCGAATTTAACCCACCACTATGGTTCAGCATGGATGCTACACTTCATATTTTTCTGGCTGTCTATAAGCTTCGCCAAGAAAGGATTAAGAGAGAATCTGTATTGACAAGGATAGATTGATTGGCTAAGTATTACTTTTCGTACAATTATGTTCCTCAATATGAACTTTCAGGATATTTAGTTAAACCATAAAATAATCATAAACATTTTATTTATAATAGGGAATGAGTTCTTCTGACTTCCCCATGCATTGATATTTACAGTTGAAGCTACAACTAATTTCTATCATGAAATAGGTAGAAAGTCGGATAAACTGATTTGTATGCTAAAGATTGGTTGGTCTAATGTTTGTTATGTAAACTGAAGCAATCAGCGAGGCAACTATATGAGTATCATTTCCAGTATGCCGATGATTTTTGTCATGTTTGGGATTTAGTGGCTTGTGCCTTGTAGGATAGGATATCTTACTCTAAAATGTCAGTTATTGCCATGCTACTGAAACATTCAGCCAACTGTAGATTGTTGTCATGATTGGAGATGATTGCCGACAGGAGCACTTGTTGGGGCCTATGATAGCACCAACATGGTTGTGCAGGAGTTGTTTTCTGGGGGCTTGCTCATCTACAAGATCTTAGCCATTGTCGGCGAAGTCTCCACTGGATCGCCAATGTCTATCCTGAATTTCTTTGGTGGCGATAATTTCGAGAGTCACCAATGGCACTTAGATGGATGCTTTACTTTGTTGTGAAGATGATGATACGCATAAGATAGATGAGGTTGGTCTGAACGAGAAGTAGAAGCCCGGGCCGAGGTTGGCCACACAAGATTTGTGAGGGAAAATGATGAGCACCTGATGGCGATATGCTTCTTGGTCTGAACGAGCATATATTATGTTATGTTCTTGGAGATTTCATATCCCTGTTCTGATGCTTTGTTTTGGACCTTACTCTTCTTCTGTTCTTGAGTAATGTAAGTGGTGCTTAATTGACTTTTTGATGTGGTGAGAATCCTATCTGCAGAGCTTCCCGATAGTTCACTATGTACGCTTGTTTGATGATTCTATAATGACCTATGTTAAAAGTGCTACATGTGAGGAGCACAATGTTGCTAATTTTCTTTTTTATGTTGTCTTGCCCCCCCCCCCCCCCCCCTCTCTTTATGATCTGTAAGTGCACAAGTAATCTCAACTGATGGCGCACAAAACAAAAATCAACGTAAATAGAGCAACTTGAAATAATCTAAACCAAATCATTATTTCCCAAAACCACATCATGCATTAACTCAATCAAATCAAATCTTATCAAAATTTGAACTAAATCACAACTTTCCTTGCTTTCCATTAAATCAAAACTTTTCTTGCCTTCTACAACTCATACCCCAGTCAAATTAAATCTTACTAAAATCTAAAATATGATGTATGTATTTATTATTAATCTCTAAATTTTTTAATATTATTAAATCTCTATTATCCATATTATTCCCTACTGTTAAAGGAAGTCCATACGTCGTGTTCGTTCGATTTGCTTGGTAAAACCACCGACCAATCCAAGGAAAAAAATCTGCCCCCCCTCACTCGATCCCCCCGCATGCAAAAAAATGAGTTAAAAACCAAAGGTCGAAAGTGGAAACCCACGCACGCATGCCGATTACACCCTCGATTCCTCAAGCAGCCTCTCTGGACGGGAAAGTGATGCCGGCGAGCAGGGCATGGTTGACGGTGGCCGTCGTCACGTTGTTTTTGAGGGAGAGCGAGGAATTCGTGATCGCACAACCAAAGAAGTAGAAGCCCGGGCCAAGGTTGGCCACACAAGATTTGCAAGGGAATTTACCGGCACACTCGAAATAAAGCAACTCGACTGGAATTTCGACATAGCTAGATGGCAACATTTATTTCCGTACGGTATTCCAACGAGCATAGACAGGTAAATTTATATATTTCATTATCATAACATTCAAAATAGAAGCATTTATTTTTAGCACTATATTCAAGATAATATTAATTTAGGAAATTGCAGGTATGTGTCTGGCTATTTTATTTTTTATTTTATGCTCTGGTAGAATGGTAAAGAATTGGTTCATCCAGTTTGCACGGTGACTATTCTCCATTACATATTTTAAGACCTTCGACGTGAAGTATTGTTGCTAATTACAGATATATTGCTTGTGCAGGATGAGTATGGGTTGAGGAAGAAGTTTTTATTATACTTGCTCAAATATCGTGCGAATGAAGCTAAAGACAATAGTCGTCATATTGTGTGAGAATTTCTTAAGCACATCAAGTTGATGTTAATTTGTAACCCTTTTTTTGTTGGATAATTGGTTTATATGTATACATCATCAAATTACCTTTTTTGTTATCAATTTACACTACAAGTGAAGTGGACTGCAATTATTACCCGATTGTGCATGTGCTATCTTTTCTCTACATGTGAAATTTAACATGCATTATGTTTATATAATATAACTCCAGCAAAATATTTCAAAAGCCCGTGGCAACGCACGGGCATTCTACTAGTACTACTAGTACTTGTCTTCTTTGTTGTATATGAGCCTCACTATTTCCTTACATGAAAAGGAAAAAAATACATAAAGCATACAAGCCATTTGATCCATGTACATATCACAAATGAACACATTCACTACCTCGGGTATCTTGATGACAACAAATATTCTTCTTCTTGGCTATATTGTCTGCTCACCTCCTCCGTTCTTCCACCCTCGATCATTGCACAACTTGGTGCATCCATACCAGACATCACGGCATTTTCATGGGGTACTCGAAGGTTCTCGAGTGTCATCTCCACTTGCCTCATGGTTGGCCGTTGGCCCCCTTCCATTCTCACACATGCCGCTGCCAATAGGGCTACCACTTCAACAATCTTGCCTCCTTCCAGCACAACCTGAGGATCTAACAAACTGGCGAAGTCGCCTGTTGCAAGCAAAGTGGTGAAGTATGCAACAAGGCTTTTCTCCTCAGACGATCGATATGAGCACGGTTTTTTCCTCGTTAGTAGCTCCATGAGGAGAACGCCGAAGCTATAAACATCACTCTTCTTGGTGAGTTGTCCCGAATAGTAGTACATGGGGTCTAGGTACCCAAATGTCCCTTGGATGGCAGTTGCGTCCGCTGTTTGATCGATCGGAATGCACCTCGAAACTCCAAAGTCTGACACCTTTGCTATGAGAGTGCCATCTAATAGGATGTTCTGAGATTTGATATCCCTGTGGACTATTGGAATTGACATGGCTGAGTGAAGGTGCGCGAAAGCTCTCGCAGTCTCCGTGGCAATTCTCAGGCGCTCAACCCATGGCAACGATGTTTCAGGCTCTTCCACATGAAGATGATGATAAAGGGTCCCATTGGAGATGAACTCATACACCAACAGGGGCACCTCCGTCTCGAGGCAGCACCCGAAGAGCTTCACCACATTTCGATGGTTGATTTGCGAGAGGATAGCTACCTCATTGATGAACTCGTCGATCTCCCTCTGGACCACGACCTTGGACTTCTTGATTGCCACGACGTGCAGGTCCGACATGATCCCTTTGTACACCGTACCGTGCCCTCCACCGCCTATCTCTCGAGCTTTGTCGAAGTTGTTGGTGGCCTTCTCCAGCTCCACCAAGGGAATGATCATCCTCTCAGCAATGTCTGCCTTTTGCGACACCAATTGCTGCAGCAGATGTCCCCTGTTTTGCCTGAAAATTTTCTTCTTCAGTACTTTTGCCCTCTGCTGCTTCAGCTTCCGGGTCACAAAAAAGACACCAAGTACGAGGAGTAGAAGACCAGCAGCACTGCCGATTCCTATGCCGACACCCAGACCTGAAAACGTGAAAGAAAATGAGTCATAGTTCAGAGCAAGAACCAATGCAATCCCTGTCTCCCTGATGTGCAAGCTCACATATGTACCATCATCAATGGTGTTATATATGCTCTGCTCACCTAGAGATGATTTCACGCAGCCATCTTTGATCTGGGGGTTGCCACGGGAGCCGGGCGGACACCGGCACTGGTACGCTCCGATCGTGTTGGTGCACACGCCGGAGCACATGAACTTGTCGGGCAGCGCGCACTCGTCGACGTCTTGGCATCCGTCGGCGAGGTACGGGTTGCCCTGGTACCCTTTCTGGCACTGGCACACGTAGCCAGTGCGGTAGTTGCCGGTGACGTTGAGGCATGAGCTGTGGCTGCTCCGGCACACGCTCCTCCCGGCGCCATTGGGGCAGCCCGTCGCTGTATCCTGGGGTTGCAGGAGCCGCTTGGAGTCCACCGCCCACTCCAGCACCACGGGGATCGCTGCCGTGCTGGAGGAATCCGGGAGCGACTTGTTGAGCAGCGGGGCGGAGTTGCTCTCGAACCAGCCCATCTCAGCGATGCGCACCGCGATAGGCAGCTGGAGGTCCATCTCCTGGTTCAGGTCCAGCCCCGCGAGCTGCACGCTGTAGGAAGGGCGGCCGATGGGGATGGGCGTCTCGCAGCAGCCTACACCGGCGCACGCGGTGACCTCCTCCGGGGAGATCGTGCTCAGAAACATGTCGGTGACGGGGCAGAAGGCGGAGCAACCGACGATGACGTTGCCGCCTTCCCCGAGCAGCGTGGCCTGCTGGTTGCACCCCGTGAGCACGAACCGGTTGCGCGTCCCTGACACCACGAACGGGCCGGCGAAGGCGTCGGCGCCGAGCCCGCCCCACTGGCCGTTGGACGCGAGCCTCGCGAGGCCAGTACCGTTCCCGCTGCCTGTGAGTTTCACAGCGCCAGCGGTGTCCATGACGCGCACCGTGGAGTTGGCCAGCGAGATCTCAAAGACCTCGAGGGTGCCGCCGGCGCCGCCGATGAGCAGCCGCTCTCGGCCGAGCGCCCGATCGCAGGTGAGGTTGAAGCCCGGCAAGTAGCACCCTTCCCTGATGCCGAATGGGTACGGCACGCTCACGCCAGCGCAGATGGTCGGGCAGCCCGGCGCAGCTCCGGTGACCTGAGCCACTGCCGTGGCCGAGAAGCAGAGCTGCAACAGCAACGTCGTCAACGCTGCCGCCTGCATCTTCTATCTTCTGCGGGCGTACATACCACCGATCCCCCCACCTATACAATAAGTACATCGATCCTCTCGCTTGATCAAACAGGTGCATGCATTACTTATGATTTTGAATAACCCAACTTGGGTATCGGTAAAATATTGTTAGTAAGATTACTTTAAATATTTTGCTCTGTCCTTGTAGTATAAGATATTTTTTGCATGTAGACAAGGCCAGTCAGTCACCGGAGCTGCGCCGGGCTGCCCGACCATCTGCGCTGGCGTGAGCGTGCCGTACCCATTATTTTACAGAGCAAAATATATTGCTAACCCCTCGTGCCAAGCGGTAAGTACAATTTGAATTGGATTCTCCAAATTACAGTTGTGAATATGCCCTAAAAAATACTTACGTGGTATACATTTTAATAATTTAAACACATTTTAATTAATGGGTAAACTTGATTTTTTAAAATCAGTGTTCAAATAATTGCTTCAGGATGACCGGAGAGAACCTCTTTATTTTTCGTAAGTAATAATGGGTAACCGAGATTGCGTACTTTGAGAATTTCTACTTTAGCATGCCCTACGATCGTTATGCCTTTTTCGGCGAAAAACGGGAGTGTTGTATTAAAAGAAGAAGAAGAAGAATAGAATGTACACGTGTTCGTGTCCAAGAGTTATATGAAGTCTTTTCGCAGAAAAAGAGAGTTATATGAAGTCTCTGGAGGTTACATGAAAAGATATCAAAGAACCTTCATGGTTCATGGTGGTTGCCAATCAGTCCACTTGAACCGAGGTATTTTTTTTCTTGAAGGGGCTGTGCTCACCTGAATACATTACTCAAAAGCACCAATGGCTCAGTTACAAGAGTGCGCTAGTGCACGAGGAAAGTTATTGGCGTCAAGACACAAGAAGCACCTTTTGAGTGTCGTTCTTAAAATGAGCAGTCCAAAGAGAAAAATCATTTACAAAATTTCTACATTGCAGAAGACGAGAGCTTTCTGCAAGTCCCCAATCTTCCAAAGAATAGAGAGGGCTATCGAAGGCCAAATATCATTGTCGAGGCTAAGGCGGAGAGGGGATCTCCCAAATCATGTTGAGGGAGGAGGCAACCAAGATCTGCAGGGCATCTCAAACATGCAAGGTAGCCGGGCAGTGCAGACGTCCAACTACCGGCGCGTCGCATTTGGGCATGGCTATTGGGAGCTATAGTCTTCTTGTGGAGGTTGTGCATGGTGTTGAGGCGGTCTCTGAACAACAACCAACCATCTGTACTTTGATAGGCACCTTAGAGGACCAGATTAGGTGGGCGTTGGCACTACTGGGAAAGGGCTTATAGGTGATCACAAATTAGTGGCGGGCGAGGCCGGGTACCCGCCACAGCTAATTTTGAAAACTAGCAGCGGTGGGTGCCAGAAAGGACCCGCCAGCGCTAGTAGTGTAGCAGTGGCGGGTGCGCCGGAGCGGTGCATGTTTGCTTCATTAATAATCTTAATTATTGTAACACCGTTGTAATATGATTGTTTGAATGCAATGGGATGATTGAGTGCAAAATACTGCTTCAGCGCAATTAAAATGCTGCCACGGCAAAAAAAAAGCTTCCGCAGCAGCAATTTCTCTATATGCCGACATCACTATCAGTGGCGAGCGGCAAAGATGCCTGCCACTGCTAATACATACAACAGCGGCGGGCAGAGATTATAGTTGTGGCGGGCCATAACTTCTACCCGCCACCACAGCACTGTCATCAGTGGCGGGCGGGCGCCCGCCACTGATGCCATAATAGCAGTGGCGGGAGGTCAGTGGCGGGCGGCCCTGAGAGCCTGGCCCGCCACTACTAGGCTTTTTGCACCCGCCACTGCTGGGCATTCCTGCAGTAGTGTGGGGTCCTAAACTTCTTCAGTAGTGAGAAGAGCATAGGCCCGCATGGAGGAGTTGGCCCCATGAAGCAGCCAAGCATGGATCTGTCATCGTTGTCGTTGTTAGGGCCAAAGTGCTGTAACAAAGACAACACTTCGTCGAGATGCCTCAAAGCAACATTTGTAAGGCGAACCGAAGAAGTTTGAAACTCGTCTTGAGGCAAGGTTGGTCGCGTAGAAGGCGACGCATCAATATGATCATAGCAACGTTGCGCCTTCTGTCGCTGTCCTGCCAAATCGACCACCACGTGGGGAGGCAAATGGCATTTCATCGTTCACACAACCTATAATGTTGGAACAACTGGCGGCCAACCCTCCACCCACAATGAATGGATCTGATGTTGATGGTTGGAAGGGAAATGACAGAAAGGTTGAAATGCATAGCAGCCATATACTAAATCGAGCATGAGTAGGAGGAAGAGGTGGAGCGTTGTCTCTAGGTGACAATGGTAGAGCAAATAGATCGAGTTGTTGGGTCATCCCCAGTGATCAAGCATGTCTATGGTTCTAGAAACCGGCTTTCATCCAGCTTTATATATAAAGCCCAAACGGTCGAGGTCGAACTGATACAAGGTGGTGGGAGAAATCCCCAAACAAGCAGACCAAAAGATTAAAAAACGACATGCGAGATAAAGACGAGAAGGCCATAACTCAAAGCCGAGCACTGCGGAGCTCTCTCACCTCTGCTTGCCTGCTAGGTCGACATGTCCTCGTTGACCGCGTCCCCCGCCCATGCTGCTGGTTCGGGGCCTTTCAAGGCGGCGAGCAGTTCCTACCCAGCTCGTTCTTGGATGCTCTATTAGCGCCGGATGGGCTGAGGCGCTTTCAAGATCTGTGGGCTCTGGCGCGCCTTCAATGCCGGCTGCGGGGGAGGGGCGCCGGGGAGGCGCCTTCTGTCCGTCATCACAGTCCCGCGTGCAGATCCCAAACAGCAGGTTTGACCCGCAATAGAATCGCTGGAAAATTGTAACAGCCACACACACTGTGTACCCCGCACTATCCCTCACTAATGCACGTGTCGGCTCCTCATTAGCCAGTTTTAGCTGCGAAAAAAACCACAAAAAAGATCTCTAGCTAGATTTAGAGAATTTAGTATTGTGTTGATTTTTCCCGGCGCCATCCAAAACTCCCCATTCCACATCTACCACACATACGTGTGACGTTCGTCTAGCAAAAATTCCACTCCTACTAGTCAAGGTTCAATTCATGACAAAAGTGGCAAAGAGAAGACAATTCGTGACACTCATGCATGTGTTGATGGACCCTTCAGTCCTTCATTAGCCGCTGAGCGCTTTGCTGAGAACCTAGTCTCGTATCCCAGCCTCATCGTCCCTATTCAAGCAGCACATTCTATATACCTAAGAGAGTCATCCATACTAACTTATTTATTTCAACATGCAAGTATTCAACCTCATCATACAATTATAAATGGGATAAGGCCTACTTCAACATGCAATCATGAATGGAAAAGACCCACACATTCAACCATGCATGAAAAAAAAATTCAGTCAATTATTCTACTTATATTCAATAAATATTATTATAACTATACATAACTAAATATAGTAAGTCATATGTATTTAAAATGTGTGTGGACATGAACGATATGTGTTGGACGCTTGGAGCAAAAGCCTACTAATTAAGTACTACTACTCCAGAATGATGCATAGCTTTGTTGCTTTGTCCTCGGCTCATTCCCTAAATCCGGCCCTGCCCGGCCCGGTGAGCGAGCGTATAGGTCTCCTCTTCCCATGCTCATACATGTGCTAGAAGAGCTCACCTTATAAGGTGGTGCAACTCCCACTCAACTAGCAATGTGGGACTAAATATTAGTCCCACTCACACCACACACAGCCATGCATGAATGGACCATGAGAATTTCAGATTTTAGTTGGGCTTTGGGCCAAAAGCCTACTAGCCAAATTCCAGCACATAGGAGGAAGGAATTCGACTCTCTTGTCATGTTGATCTGCTGGATTATCTGGAAAAAACGTAATGCTCGAGTCTTCAAAAATTACAAGGAGTAGATGACATGTGTGAGTAGTCCATCATGCTAATGTAGGAGTGGAGTTGCCGTGATGGTTCCATCGGCAGCGTCTTGTATATTATCTTTGTTTTCTTCTATTAAAAATTTACACCTTTGGCGTACTCTCGAAATAAATTAATTAATTAAATTGGATTCTCCAAAAATTACAAGTGTGAAATTATCTCAAAAAATACTTACCCACTATATTGTTTCATATTTTGAATCAACTTTTAATTAGTGGTCAAACTTGATTTTGAAAATGAAACCCGATAAAGCATCAGCGGAATTTGACTAAAAAACCACAGTGTATAACGTTTGCTTAGCCTCTAACATGTACCCCACCACAGTATAATGGGGCAGTTTGGTTCAGGGCCTGGACAACATGCCTGGTGCGGATGCGTTTGGCTTGCATCCTGGGGGTGCTGCTACTTTGCAGTATGAGAGCATCTATAGCCAGACCCCTCAAACACGTCTCAAACGTCTGGGCAGGCCGTCCGGTCACTGACCGGTCACAAAAACCGACCCAACCGAAGCTCTCAAACCGCGGACAAATGCCCGGGCTGATCGGCACCCCTCATATCCAGCCCAAATATAGGGCGGATATGAGGCGGCCCGGGCGCGCCCGGGCGCGTCCGCCACTTCAGCCCGGCCCACCGCTGGCCCACCCGACCCCACAAAATCCCCTTCCGGAGCAAACCCTAGCTCACTTCACTCCGCTCCGCTCCGCTCCGCTCCCTGACTTTCCCCTTTCCCCAATCCGTCCAATCCCTAGCGCCGGTGAGCATGTCCAGCACCGGCAGCCACTCCGACGGCAGCTCCGGAGACGAGGAGGAGCTGGCACTCCGTATCGCACTCGAGCGCTCGCGGGTCGATACGGGCGGCAGCTTCGGGTCCGGTGCGACGCCTCCTGTCGCCCGTCGCCGCAGCGCCGACGCCGGCTCTTCCCAGCCCGCGCGCGGATCTGCGAGGCCTGCCCAATCTGCTCCGCCCGCCCGACGGCCTCCTCCACCTCCGGCCGCTACTCCGCGCGGGCAGCGGTGGGTTCTAGTGCCCGCTCCACCGGCGCCGCGGATGCGGACTCTGGAGTCGGAGGCACGCGCCGCCCGCCGCGAGAGGCAGAGGGCAAGGGAGAGGGGGGCGGGTCCGACGCGGCTGCGCAGTCCGCCCAACGCCGCCGCGTGATGCCGGTGCCCGATGAGGTGGAGCGTCTCCTCTAGTGGGTGTACCATCGGTCACTTACCACGGCGAACACGGACGCCCGACGGCTTCGGAGGATCAACGCCAAGCAGCTCTGGCTTGGCATTGAGCAATCCGAGCGGGAGGCGGTGGCGGCAGCGGCGGAGGTGGCTAGGGTGGCCAAGCTCAAGCGCAAGCAAGACCGCATCGTCCGGCGCTTGCAAGGCTACATCGTCATCTCCTCCTCCTCCTCCTCCTCCTCCGACGGGTCTGACTCTGACTGCTCCGACGTCGACCCACCTGCTGCGGACGCCTACAGCATCGCCGGCGACTGGAAGGGCAAAGGGTCGTCAAGGAAGTGGTGAAGCACGCCCTCTCCTTTTATATAATCTAGTTCTAGTATGTAGTTAGAATGTGCCGGATCGTTGAACTCTGTGAATTATGCCCGTTTGGTGATCTTTTGGTGATGTTTATGTGAATATGCCCGTTTGGTATCGGTTTATATATCCGTTTCCTGTCGATTTTGATCGTTTGGTGATCTACGTACTACGTTGCATGAATTTGTATGGATATAGGGTGCCGGATATGAGATATGCGGGTGTGGAGGCGCGGATTTAAGGAGTGCTCGGTCAGTGTCCGCGGACGCGCCCGGGCGCGTCCGCGGGCATTTGAGGGGTCGGATTTGCAAGATCCGGCTGTAGATGCTCTGATTAGTACATAAAAGAACCCCATACCCATCACTTGTACGCAAAAGAAATAGTATAATATTGCCAGGCACGGCAGCAGGCGCGCCCAGGCTTAACAAACAGGATGCCTGGCCCAGGCTGACCCCATTGCCTGGTGGCCAGGTCTGGCTAATTACTTTGTCAGGCTTTGCATGGCAGGCTAGAATCGGATAGCCCAGGCACCAACCAAACAGGCCCCAAGCAGGTTTGAGGGAAGCCCCAGGCCAACCAATCTGGAATTTCCTATATGACGCTCTTTGCGTCAAACTGTCGAGCGAACGCACGTACGAGCGACCCGAGCGAGCGATTTGGGCCGGCCCATCACGTAAATCTTTCACGTCCCGGTTTTCGGAACCTTCTGAGGGTTCCCAGCCGGTTTTTTCTGGTTTTGGGAACCTTCTAGAAGGTTCCTGAACCGGTTTTTTTATTTTCCTTTCTTTTTCTTTTTTCTTTTTCTATTTCTGTTTCGTTTTTCTTTTTTTTGTTTATTGTTTCTTTTTCTTTTTTTTTCTTTCAAGTTTATTTTTCTTTTTCAAAAAATGTTCGCATTTTTGGAAAATGTTTGTGCTTTGAAAAAAATGTTCAAAATTTTAAAAAATGTTCGTGTTTTCAAATTACGTTCATAAATTCAAAAAATGTATGCATTTTTCAAAAATTGTTCGGGAATTTCAAAAAATATTTGTGTTTAAAAAAAATTGTTCAGAATGTTTTTGTTCAAAATTTTGACAACTTTTTAAAAAATGTTCGGGATTTCAAAAAATGTTTCCGTTTCAAAAATTGTTCGCAATTTCAAAAAATGTTCATGAATTTCTGAACATTTTCGTTTTTTGTTTTCTTTTTCATTTTTTCCTTTTTTCTTTTTCAAGTTTATTTTTCTTTTCGAACTTGTTCAAAAATTTCAAATATTGTTCAGAATTTCAAAAAATGTTTCGTTTTGAATTTTTTTCACAAATTTAAAAAATGTTCGTATTTCAAAAAAAAATTGTTCATATTTTTCAAAAAAGTTCAAAAAATTGGAAATTTGGTCACTTATTCAAAAAATGTTCTAGATTTCAAAAATTGTTCATATTTTCAATTTTTGTTCTTTTTACGAAATTTAGTCTCTTTTTTTCATAAAAAAGATTGTATTTTCAAAATTTGTTCGTGTTTTTTTAAAAAATGTTCGGAATTTTCAAAAATTGTTCGCATTTTAAAAAATGTGCAGAATTTCAAAAATTGTTCATTTTCTTTATGCTTTTCGAAAAATGTTTGAAATTATAAAATTTGTTCACATTTTTTAAAACTATTTTTATGCAAGTGTTCGCTACAGTGTTAGTTCACAACTGTCCAAGCTGGTTAGCTACAGCTACAGTACAGATCTTTGCAGGCCGGTGCCAGCCTTTTTTTTAGAGAAGACCGGTTGTTATAGTGCGGTCCGCTACAGTGTCGATCTCTACAGGCGCATGCTCCCACTTCACTTGCTGCGTCACAAATGGGCCGGCCCAGTCGCGGCGCACCCTGTGCGAAGGGGCGACCGTTTGACGCAGCGAGCGTCGTATAGGTGCTCCCAACCAATCTTGCACCACGGCATCAACCAAACATGCTGAATATCAATGGACTAGATAAATGCACGTACCTCAACCACCAGGATGATAGATAGGGCCAGATAATTATTTTACCTAAAATCTTTAAAGTGCACACGCACTATTTGGACGAACCGAGCGGCCGCTCGCGCGCCGTTCGATCGCGCCCCTGATCGTCCCGAAAGTGCACATGCGCTACCGACAAAGCACCTGGTCGGGGTCCACCCTGGCAAATCCCCACGCAGCCATCACTCCAACCCAGCCGCCAGCCACACACACCGGAGGCGCGGACGCGCGTGTCCACTACTTCCTCGCGTCCGGCGACCGCCGTTGACCGGCCACCGGAGTGCGCCGCCAATCCCCGTGCCATCCTTCTCTTGTTCCGCTTCCTCTACCTCCCGCGGCTCCCATGCACTCACACGAGCGCAGCCTCCGCGGGCTCCGGCTGCGAGAGCAGTGGCGTGCCCAATCTGAACACTGACAAGCAGCGCTGCGTCGCCGCGCACCCAGGCCTCCATGCCGGCCGACAAGCAGTGCCTCGACCCCGCCGAAGGCGATGAGCTGCTGCTGCTGCGGGCGGGATCCGGCTGCGAGTTGAAATCACCGCTGCGCCGCCATGCGCCCAGACCGAGCTACTGCTGATGCGGGCGGGATCTAGCTGATTCTTCGCAGGATCCGGCTGAATCCGGATGCTGCTGTTGATTTGGTGCTTCTGTTGATTTCATTTCAGGTCTGCAGCCGATTTGTGCATCTCACTCTGCAGCCGATTTGGTGCTCTACAGGTACTAGTGGATTCAGCCGATTTGGTGCTCTGTAGTTTTTGAGCATGTACAGTGCAAGTGCATCGTTCCAATTTACGTGCTCAGAACATGCTAGCCCCCCTGTTGGAATTCATCTACAAGTTTTCAGAAAATTCATACTTCTATTGTTCTATTTTCTGAAGAAACTACATAGTCGCACATGCGTGATCGTGGAGTTGCACACTCTCATCGACATAGTCGCACATGCATGGCCGCGGGGTTGCACACTCTCGCCCGCATAGTCGCACATGCATGGCCGCGGGGTTGCACACTCTCGCCCGCATAGTCGCACGCGCACGGCTGGGGGAGGTGCTCACGTACGACCGTGGAGTTGCACACTCTCGTCGGCATAGTCGCACATGCGTGGCCGCGGGGTTGCACACTCTCGCCCGCATAGTCGCATGCGCATGGCTGTGGGAGGTACTCACGCACGACTGCGGAGTTGCACACTCTCGTCGGTATAGTCACACATGTCTGGCCGCAGAGTTGCACACTCTCATCGGCATAGTCCCACATTCGTGGCCATGGAGTTGCACACTCTCGTCTGCATAGTCGCATAGTCGCACACGCACGACCACGGAGTTGCACACTCTCGTCGTCATAGTTGCACATGCGTGGCCACAGAGTTGCACACTCTCACCGGCATAGTCCACACGCACGGGTTCGGGAGATGCTCACGCACGGGCACACTCGCGCCTGCATAGTCGCACGCGTGTGCATGGAGTTGCACATTCTCATCAGCATAGTCGCACATGCATGGCCGCGGGGTTGCACACTCGCGCCTGCATAGTCGCACGCGCACAACTGCGGGAGGTGCTCACGCACGACCGCGGAGTTGCACACTCTCGTCGGCATAGTCGCACATGCGTGACCGCGGAGCTGCACAGTCTCATTGGCATAGTCGCACACGCACGACCGCGGAGTTGCACACTCTCGTCGACACAGTCGCACACGTGTGGCTGCGGAGTCACGCACTCTCGTCTGCATAGCCGCACGCGCACTGCTACAGGAGTTGCACATGCACAATGGAGTAGTTGCTCACGCGCGACTACGGAGTTGGACACCCTGGGCGACATCGTTGCTCACACACGGACTGCGGGTTTGCACACTCTTATAGGATATTCCCTCACGCCCGGCTGTGGGAGTTGCACACGCGCGGCGACTACCAGGCAGTTGGTCAAGGTAGTTAGCTGGGGCAGCAGACGAAATTGCACATTTCACTGTTAGGGAGTAGTATGGGGTGGCGCCGTCAGTGAAAACTTGCTACTTGTAGCTTGCATTGGTATTTTCCCCGAAGAGGAAGGGATGATGCAACACAGTAGAGATAAGTATTTCCCTCAGTTATAAAACAAAGTTTTCGAGCCAGTAGGAGAATCACACAACACCTCGTTAGCAGTACCTGCACACAAACAACAAATCCTTGCACCCAACGCAAACGAGAGGTTGTCAATCTCTCGGCAGTCAATTGCAAGATTAAATTGTATGTGATAGATAGATAGATTGAAACAAAAATACAAAAGAAAATAAATAAATAAAGATGGCAGCAATATTTTTAGGGTTTTAGTAATATGATTTAGATAGACCCGGGGGCATAGTTTTCACCAGAGGCCCATCTCAAGAAAACAGCATACGGTGGGTAGACAAATTACTGTTGGGCAATTGATAGAAAAGCAAATAATCATGACGATATCCAAGGCAATGATCATGTATATAGGCAGCACGTCCAAGATTAGTAGACCGACTCCTGCCTGCATCTACTACTATTACTCCACACATCGACCGCTATTCAGCATGCATCTAGTGTATTAAGTCCGATAAAGAATGAAGTAATGCCTTAAGAACGATGACATGATCTAGACAAGATAAACTCACGTATGAATAAACCCCATCTTTTTACCCTTAGTAGCAATGATACATACGTGTCATGTCCCTTTCTGTCACTGGGATTGATCACCGCAAGATCGAACCCACTACAAAGCACCTCTTCCCATGGCAAGATAAATCAACTCAGTTGGCCAGACCAAATCAATAGATCGGAGAAGAAATGCGAGTCCATAATAATCATGCATAAAAGAGTGCAGCAAAGACTCAAATAATTTCATGGATAATCTGATCATAAACTCATAATTCATCGGATCCCAACAAACACACCGCAAAAAGAGATTACATCGGATAGATCTCCAAGAACATCACGGACAACATTGTATTGAAGATCAAAAAGAGAGAAGAAGCCATCTAGCTACTAACTATGGACCCGAAGGTCTGTGGTAAACTACTCACGCATCATCGGAGAGGCAGCAAGGTTGATGTAGAGCCCCTCCGTGATCGATTCCCCCTCCGGCAGATTACCGGAGAAGGACCCCAGATGGGATCACTCTGGAACAGAAGCTTGCGGCGGCGTAAAAAGTATTTCGTGGACTCCCCTAAGGGTTTCTAATTTTTCTAGAATTTATAGTGCTGGAATTAGGTCAAACGGAGCTTGGTGGGCCCCATGAGGCACCAGGGCGCGCCTGCCCCCCAGGAGCGCCCTGGTGGCTCGTGGGCCCCTCCAGGGTCTTCTGGCCTCCTCCCGAAGCTTCTAGTGTTTATCTTGGCCAATAAAAAATCTCCAAAAAGTTTTGTGGCATTTGGACTTCGTTTGGTATTGATTTTCTGTAAAACAAAAACATGGCAGAAAATAGCAACTGGCACTGGGCACTAAGTTAATAGGTTAGTCTCCAAAAATGATATATAATTGCTGTAAATGATCATAAAAACATCCAAGATTGATATTATAACAGCATGGAACAATAAAAAATTATAGATACGTTGGAGACGTATCAGCATCCCCAAGCTTAATTCCTGCTCGTCCTCGAGTTGGTAAATGATAAAAACAGAATTTTTGATGTGGAATGCTGCCTAACATATTCATCACATATTCTTTTCTTTTGTAGCATGGACATTGGACTTGTATGATTCAAAGCAATAGTCTATAGTTTGACATGAAAACATAGATACTCAAGCATACTAACAAGCAACCATGTCTTTCAAAATATCAACGCTAAAGAAAGTTATCCCTAACCCATTATGCTCAATCATTGATCCATTCATGAAACACACTCAAATATTAGCTACATCCAATGCACAAGTATGACAATAGTGTTCTCTAGTTGGTGCTTTTGTAAGAGAAGATGGAGACTCAAATAAAAATAAAAATTGCATAAAAGTAAATAGATAGGCCCTTCGCAGAGGGAAGCAGAGATTTGTCAAATGTGCCAGAGCTCAAAGCTGAAATTAAAGAGATAAAAATATTTTGAGAGGCATGCTTTACCTGTCAACGAAAACGACCGAGAATTCCCAATATTTTCCATGCTAGATACATCATAGGTGGTTCCCAAACAGAAAATAAAGTTCATTTCCTTTCCACCATTTCTTTCACAATCCATGGCTAGCCGTATCCACAGGTGCTCTCCATACCATCACTTTCCAATTACCAACCATTCTCTCGTGCAATGACAAGTGAATAAACACTCATCGTGAGAATAACACACCTAGCATGGAAAATATTGGCCACCCCCTGCCGCTTCATGAGTGGTACGGGCACACAAAACAGAAAAATTATTTTGAAAATTAGAGTTGGCACACGCAAATTTACTTGGAACGGCATTGACATGCCGCATATAGGTAGATATAGTGGACTCATATGGCAAAACTGGGTTTAAGGATTTTTGATGCACAAGCAGTATTTCCGCTTAGTACAAATGAAGGCTAGCAAAAGATTGAGAAGCAACCAACCAAAAAACAAAAACGGTCGTAAACATGCATTGAACATAACTAACACCGAATAATGCACCATAAGTAGGATATAATTTCATTGCATAACTATTGACTTAACATGCATGCATAGGGAATCACAAACCTTAACACTAATATTTTTACTAAATCACAATTACTCACTAACATGACTCACATATCATCATCTCCATATCGCAAAACTATTGCAAGGAATCACACTTGTCATATCCAATGATCTATATGAAAGTTTTTATCTATATCCCTCTTGAATATTCATCACTTTGGGACCAAATTCATATCTTGTGCAAATTACCGTTACTTTCATCGACTCTCAAAAAGATTTAAGTGAAGCATGAGAGTGCAAATATTTCTTCAAAATTTCAATCTTAACAATTCTCAAAATAATATAAGTGAAGCATGAGAATTCATTTCTTCAAAATTTTAATCTTGTCAATTCTCAAAATAATATAAGTAAAGTATGAGAATTCATTTCTTCAAAACTTTAATCAACTCTCAAAATAATATCAGTGAAGCATGAGAGTTTATTTCTTCAAAATATAGCCACCACCGTGCTCAAAAAGATTTAAGTGAAGCACTAGAGCAACTGCCTAGCTCAAAAAATTTAAGTGAAGCACATAGAGCATTCTAACAAATCATGATGATAAACGTGTGGCTCTCTCAAGATAGGAGTGTTCAGCAAAGATGATTGTGACAAACTAAAAAGCAAACAAAGCAAAGACTCATATCATACAAGACGCTCCAAGCAAAACACATATCATGTGACGAATAAAAATATAGCTCCAAGTAAAATTACCGATGGTTGGTAGAAGAAAGAGGGGATGCCTTCCGGGGCATCCCCAAGCTTAGACGGTTGAGTCTTCCTAGAATATTACCTTGGGGTGCCTCGGGCATCCCCAAGCTTAGGCTTTTGCTACTCCTTATTCCTTCATCCATCGTGAGCTCACCCAAAACTTGAAAACTTCAATCACACAAAACTCAACAAAACCTTCGTGAGATCCGTTAGTATAACAAAACAAATCACTACTATAAGTATTGTTGCAAACCCATTCATATTTTATTTTTGCATTATACCTACTGTACTCTAACTTCACCATGGCTTATACCCCCCGATACAATCCATAAATTCATCAAAACAAGCAAGTAGTGCATCATAAACAGAATCTGTCAAAAACAGAACAATCTGTAGAGATCTGAATTATGGTCATACTTCTGTAACTCCAAAAATTCTAAAAAATTAGGACAACGTGGATAATTCATATACCAATACTGTGTAAAAAATTCAGAAGGTTCTGGCGTTCCAGTGAAAAAACAAAATTCCAGCACTGGACATAAAACTTTCTGTTTTCAAACAGCATCAATTATACTATCTTCCAAATCATCCTAAAGGCTTTACTTGGCACAAACACTAATTAAAAACACAAAAACACCATCATACCAGTAGCATGACAGTAAAAACATACCATAACAGAAACTTATAATAAAAATTTATTTTATTCATTGGGTTGCCTCCCAACAAGCGCTATTGTTTTATGCCCCTAGCTAGGCATAATGCATAATCTCAAGTATTGTCATCTTTGGTTTCCAACTCCTCAATCACACATCCATTTTTTCTAATAGATTTAACATAAGTGTTTTTCACTATCATACTTCTAGGCACAAAATCAAGAATTTTACTTTTGTGAATAGGTTCCTTAATCATATCAATGAAATTGGGGTGCACACTAATCATTTTAAGATCCTCATTTCCCTTACTGGAAGTAGCACCATTGGTTTTAGGAACATATACGAACTTGCAATTTTTATTTGGAGGAGCTTTATCAATATTCTTAACGGAGGAAAAAGCCGATCCCAAATTGATAATAATTTCTTCTATCTTATCGATTCTAGCGGGGCTTTGTTCTATTCTTTCATTAACTACCGGTTCCTTTTTCTTTTAACGTTTTCAATGCGACTCCCACCTTAGAACCAAATTGAGTGATATGATTATGAATTTTTTTATCCAGATTCTCAAGGTGTTCAATAGTAGACATTTTACTTTCAATAGCCTCTAACCTTTGCATAACATGTTCCAAAGTCAAAGTTGTTTCATTAATAGTGATAGGTGGTGATCCCACTAAATTTCCCATAGCATTAAAAGCATCCGTAGAGGGACACATCAAGAAATTCCCTCCAGTAATAGTATCAAGCACAAATCTATACCAAGTAGTAATTCCCACATAAAAATTGCGACGAAGAATAGTGGAGGATTGCTTACGAGTTCATCTGTTATGAGCATCGCAAATCCTATACCAAGCATCTTTTAAATTCTCTCCTCCCCTTTGTTTAAAATTAAGTACTTCATTTTCAGGGGTAATAGTAATGAGCGACGAACTAGCCATAATGGTAAAGCGAGCAAACAATCAAGCAAACAAGAAAAAGGCAAACGAAAAATATTTTTGTATTTTTGTAAAAACGTTTGAGAAGTGGGGGAGATGAAAACGAGAGGCAAATGGCAAATAAAGTAAATGCAAGGAGATGAGAGTTTGTGCAAAGGTACTTGATAGATGTTGATGATGTCTCCCCGGCAACGGCGCCAGAAATTCTTCCTGCTACTTGTAGCTTGCGTTGGTATTTTCCCCGAAGAGGAAGGGATGATGCAGCACAGTAGTGATAAGTAGTTCCCTCAGTTATGAAACCAAGGTTATCGAACCAGTAGGAGAATCACACAACACCACGTTAGCAGTACCTGCACACAAACAACAAATCCTTGCACCCAACGCAAAAGAGAGGTTGTCAATCTCTCGGCGGTCAATTGCAAGATTAAATTGTATGTGATAGATAGATAGATTGAAACAAAAATACAAAATAAAATAAATAAAGAAAGATGGCAGCAATATTTTTAGGGTTTTAGTAATATGAGTTAGATAGACCCGGGGGCCATAGTTTTCACTAGAGGCTTCTCTCAAGAAAATAGCATACGGTGGGTAGACAAATTACTGTTGGGCAATTGATAGAAAAGCAAATAATCATGACGATATCCAAGGCAATGATCATGTATATAGGCATCACATCCAAGATTAGTAGACCGACTCCTGCCTGCATCTACTACTATTACTCCACACATCGACCGCTATCCAGCATGCATCTAGTGTAATAAGTCCGATAAAAAACGGAGTAATGCCTTAAGAACGATGACATGATGTAGACAAGATAAACTCACGTATGAATAAACACCATCTTTTTACCCTTAGTAGCAACGATACATACGTGTCATGTCCCTTTCTGTCACTGGGATTGAGCACCGCAAGATCAAACCCACTACAAAGCACCTCTTCCCATGGCAAGATAAATCAACTCGGTTGGCCAAACCAAATCAATAGATCGGAGAAGAAATACAAGGCTATAATAATCATGCATAAAAGAGTGTAGCAAAGACTAAAATAATTTCATGGATAATCTGATCATAAACTCACAATTCATCGGATCCCAACAAACACACCGCAAAGAGAGATTACATCGGATAGATCTCGAAGAACATCAAGGAGAAAATTGTATTGAAGATCAAAAAGAGAGAAGAAGCCATCTAGCTACTAACTATGGACCCGAAGGTCTGTGGTAAACTACTCACGCATCATCGGAGAGGCAGCAAGGTTGATGTAGAGCCCCTCCGTGATCGATTCCCCCTCCGGCAGATTACCGGAGAAGGACCCCAGATGGGATCTCTCTGGAACAGAAGCTTGCAGCGGCGTAATAAGTATTTCGTGGACTCTCTTGAGGGTTTCTGATTTTTCTGGAATTTATAGTGCTGGAATTAGGTCAAACGGAGCTTGGTGGGCCCCATGAGGCACCAGGGCGCGCCTGCCCCCCCAGGCGCGCCCTGGTGGCTCCTGGGCCCCACCAGGGTCTTCTGGCCTCCTCCTGAAGCTTCTAGTGTTTATCTTGGCCAATAAAAAATCTCCAAAAAGTTTCGTGGCATTTGGACTTCGTTTGGTATTGATTTTCTGTAAAACAAAAACAGGGCAGAAAACAGCAACTGGCACTGGGCACTAAGTTAATAGGTTAGTCTCCAAAAATGATATATAATTGCTATAAATGATCATAAAAATATCCAAGGTTGATATTATAACAGCATGGAACAATCAAAAATTATAGATACGTTGGAGACGTATCAAAACTGCATGTCCAGGTTAGAGGGAAAAGTTGCACATCGACTGTCAGCTAGTTGCACATCGACGGCTAAACAGTTGCACCAAATGGAGACTAAGTTGCACACACAAAAATTCATCGAAACATATTCATGCGGGATCTAGTTTCGAAGAGCACGTCGTGAGGGTTCCAACGGTGAAAACGGATCTTAATTCCGATGTTTGGTTCAAAAATTATGGCTTTGTATAAAAAATAAACTCCAAATTAGATGCATTCACACCTGAGTATTTATCAGTCTTAATTCCAAAACACGTTGCCTGCTCTTTTGCCTTTTCCTTGCTATAAGACAGGAACTTTCCTTTTTTGTCTAACGGGGACAGGAACTTACTAAAAATAATGGCTGCTACGGAGCACTAGTGAGCATCCGGCCGCTCGCAAGACGCGTCCATTATTTTAATTGAAGAAAAAGCTTGGAGGAGGCTTCTTAGCATGGAGGCGACTCCAGTGATTTTGGACTTAGAGGCTAGGGGTGCAGTGTATGGCATCAACTTCTAAGGCTTAGAGGCAGCCTTTAGATGAAGCAAAAACAGTTCATTGTGGATGCTCTAAGAGCATCTCCAACAGGCGCGCTAGATAAGGCGCGCGCTGCAAAAACCTGCTTTTTGGCGCACGCGCGGCTGTTTGACGCGCTCCAGTAGGTGCGCGAAAGTTAGGCGCGCGGAAAAAAGCAGCGTGCGCGGGGGAAAAAGTGGCATCGCGCGCGGCAGTTTTGGCACGCGGTGTCCAGCGCGCTGTTAAAAGCCGCGCGTGGGGCGCCCGCCAACCGCCACCCTTTCCCTCCCCCGCGCCTTCTTCCTCGCCGCTTCCGGTGCCCCGCCGCTGCCGCGCCTTCTCCCCCGCCGCCCCGCCATGCCGCCGCGCCCCCGGAGCAACTCGGGCTTCCGCGGCGTCCGCCTCCGCCCCTCCGGCGTGTATTACGCGGAGATCCACTCCGGTGATATACGTCTTGGGCTCAAAAAGGTGTGTTCAGATGATTGTGGCAAACTAAAAAGCAAACAAACTATAACACAAGACGCTCCAAGTAAAACACATATCATGTGATGAATAAAAATATAGCTCCAAGTGAGTTACCGATAGATTGTAGACGAAAGAGGGGATGCCATCTGGGGCATACCCAAGCTTAGACGCTTGAGTCTTCCCTGAATATTACCTTGGGGTGCCTTGGGAATCCCCAAGCTTAGGCTCTTGCCGCTCCTTATTCCTTTATCCATCATAGTCTCACCCAAAACTTGAAAACTTCAGCACACAAAACTCAACAGAAATCTCGTGAGATCCGTTAGTATAACAAGCACATCTTAAACTTTAGGTACTGTTGTAAACTGATTCATATTTAATATTGGCATAATGCTACTGTACTCCAACTTCTCCATGACTCATACCCCCCGATACGATCCATAGATTCATCAAACTAAGCAAACTATGCAACAAAAACAGAATCTGTCTAAAACAGAACAGTCTGTAAAGATCTGAATTAAAGTCATACTTCTGTAACTCCCAAAATTCTGAAACATTAGGACAACGTGGGAAATTCATCTATAAATATTGTGTAAAAAATTCAGAAGGTTTTGACATTCCAGCAAAAAATCAAAATTCCAACACTGGACGCAAAGGTTTCTGTTTTCAAACAGCATCAATTATACTATCTTCCAAATCATCCCAAAGGCATTACTCGGCACAAACACTAATTAAAAGATAAAAAAAATCATAACATAGGCTACAATTGTGTAAACACAGAAAAACAGAAATAAAAAGTTTATTGGGTTGTCTCCCAACAAGCTCTTTCTTTATAGCCATTAAGATAGGCTTGAGATTTCAATGATGCTCTCATGAAAGATAATAATTGAAACACAAAGAGAGCATCATGTAGCATGTGACAAACACATTTAAGTCTAACACACTTCCTATGCATAGGAATTTTATAGGAAAACAAATTATGAAGACAGCCAATATCTAACATATGCAAATAGGAAGAATGAAGCATTAAAAATTTCAACACAAAGAGAGGTAATTTAGTGACATGAAAGTTTCTACAACCATATTTTCCTCTCTCATAATAATTACATGTAGGATCATATTCAAATTCAACAATATAAATATCACATAAGATATTTTCTTCATGATCCACATGCAAAAATATGTCATAATCTTCCAAGATAGTGGGATTAACATCAAGTAAAGTCATGACCTCTCCAAACCCACTTTCATCAAAACTTTCATAAGATTGAACACTCTCCGAATATGTGGGATTCTTTTTACTTAAAGTTGACACTCTTCCAAACCCACTTTCAATATTATTGCAAACATTAGTATCAATATCATATTCATCATGAGGCTTAAATAAATTTTCAAGATCATAAGAAGCATCACCCCAATCATGATCATTACAATGAGTAGTGGACATAACAAAATCATCATCCCCAAGCTTGTGGTTTTGCATATGATTAGCACAATTGACATTAATAGAATTTATAATAACATCATTGCAATCATGCTTTTCATTCAAGGAGCTATCATGAATCACTTTATAAATTTCTTCTTTTAGCACTTCATCACAATTTTCAGATTCATGATTTTCAAGTAAAACTTCATAGAGATAATCAAGTGCACTCAACTCACTAGCAATTGGTTCATCATAATTGGATTGTTTGAAAAGATTAGCAAGTGGATGAGGATCCATAAGTCTATATTTTTATTTTCATTGAGTCACACAATTTTAGCAAGCAAACGAGCAAACAAGCAAATAAAATATTTTTGTGTTTTTGTAAAATTGTTTTAGAAGTGGGGGAGATGAAAACGGGAGGCAAATGCAAATAAAAGGCAAATGAAAATAAATGCAAGTGGATGATAGTTTATGCGAAGGTACTTGATAGGTTTTGGTGATGTCTCCTCGGCAACGGCGCCAGAAATTCTTCCTGCTACTTGTAGACTGCGTTGGTATTTCTCCGAAGAGGAGAGGATGATGCAGTATAGTGGAGATAAGTATTTCCCTCAGTTAAGAACCAAGGTTATCAATCCAATAGGAGAACCACACAAAACCTCTTTAGCAGCACCTACACACACAAAAGCAAACACTTGCACCCAACGCAAATAAGAGGGTTGTCAATCCCCTTAGCGATTATTTGCAAGGATTAATTCTGATAGTTATAGATAAAAAGTAAATTGCAAAATAAAATAAAAGTAAATAAATTGCAGCAAGGTATTTTTGGATTTTAATATATGATAAAGATAGACCCGGAGGCCATAGTTTTCACTAGAGGCTTCTCTCTCGAGCGCAGAACATACGGTGGGTAAACAAATTACTGTTGGGCAATTGATAGAAAAGCAAATAATTATGATGGATTCATGGCAATGATCATGTATATAGGCATCATGTCCGAGACAAGTAGACCGACTCCTGCCTGCATCTACTACTATTACTCCACCCATCGACCTCTATCTAGCATGCATCTAGGGTATTAAGTATAAAACAAAGTAACGCCTTAAGCAAGATGGCGTGATGTAGACAAAGTAAACTCAAGCAATATGATTAAACCCCATCTTTTTATCCTTAATGGCAACAATACAAATACGTGTCATGTCCCTTTCTGTCACTGGGATTGAGCACCGCAAGATTGAACCCATCACAAAGCACCTCTCCCATTGCAAGATAAATCAATCTAGTTGGCCAAACCAAACGGATAGATCGGAGAGAAATACAAAGCTATAACAATCATGCATAAAAGAGTTTAGAGAAGACTCAAATATTTCTAATGAATAATCTGATCATAAACTCACAATTCATCGGATCCCAACAAACACACCGCAAAAGAAGATTACATCGGATAGAACTCTAAGAACATCGAGGAGAACATGGTATTGAAGATCAAAGAGAGAGAGAGAAGAAGCCATCTAGCTACTAGCTATGGACCTGTAGGTCTGTGGTAAACTACTCACACATCATCGGAAGGGCAGCAAGGTTGATGTAGAAGCCCTCCGTGATCGATTCCCCCTCTGGCAGAGTACCGGAAAAGGCCTCCAGATGGAATCACAGAAGAACAGAGGCTTGCGGCGGCGGTAGGGTTTTCTCTCCTGGCTCTCTGTTGGTTTTCGAATATTTGAGAATTTATAGAAGTGGAATTAGGTCAAAAGGAGCCACGAGGGGCCCACAAGGCATCAGGGTGCGCCCCCCCGAGGCCGCGCCCTGTTGCCTTGTGAAGCCCTCGTGAGGCTTCTGGCTTCCTCTTGAAGCTTCCAGGGTCTCTTTTGTCCAAAAAAAAATCATCAAAATGTTTCGTGGCATTTAGACTTCGTTTGGTACTGATTTCCTGAAAAACAAAAAACAAGCAGAAAACAGCAACTGGCACTAGGCACTAGGTTAATAGGTTAGTCCCAAAAAATGATATATTATTGCATATAAAACATCCAAGATTGATACTATCTCTACTCCTAATGGAGCAGTTGGTAGTCTCCGTTTCGGTTTTTTTGTCCCACCTCCCACCTTCGTCTAGTTTTATTTTGTCTGGCTTATTTTCGTCTCACCTCCCACCACCATCTTTTCACATTGGTTTTTCCATCCTCCCAATAGAAACTTTCCTTAACCCTTTTAAATTTTCCTAACCAGACACGTTACAAACGAGCAGAAAGCGATATTATGTTACCAAATAATAAAATCCAGTTTCATGGCAATCATTTTCAAATCCTAACTTTTCTAATGCGTGGATCCCTGCCGTTCCTAACAACCAATATCTCCACTCCTATAATCTTTATCTTTTATCATCTCTACTCCTAAACTGTGGTCGTGATGATAGGTTTCGTAGTCCTTCGTTCACTTTGTCGCTTTCCCTTCGTCCGGCACGCACGAAAATAGAAACCAGGGATCTCTACTCCTAATGGAGAAGTTGGTAGTCTCTATTCCGGTTTTTTTTTGTCCCACCTCCCACCTTCGTCTGGTTTTATTTCGTGTGGCTTATTTTCGTCTCACCTCCCACCACCATCTTCTCACATTGGTTTTTTCATCCTCCCAATAGAAATTTCCTTAACCCTTTTAAATTTTCCTAACCAGACACGTTATAAACGGGCAGGAAGCGATATTACACTACCAAATAATAAAATCCAGTTTCATGGCAATCATTTTCAAATCCTAACTTTCCTAATGCGTGGATCCCTGCCTTTCCTAACAACCAATATCTCTACTCCTATAATCTTTATCTTTTATCATCTCTACTCCTAAACTGTGGTCGTGATGATAGGTTTCGTAGTCCTTCGTTCGCTTCGTCGCTTTCCCTTCGTCCAGCACGCACGAAAATAGAAACCAGGGACCGTCGTTGATAAAAAAATCAAGTCATGCATGCCCCCACCCCTCCTCGTGCGATCCAATCCCCCCGCCGACCCACCTCCCCTGTAGGCTGTACCCCGCCACGCCGCTGCGTCGACGACCTGCGAAACAACCTCGGCCGAATTTGGCCGCCATGCCTCCTGACACGGGGACGGACAAACTGGACGTGTGGAGGCTGAAGCGCGGCGGGTGGGACAAGGCGTGCGTCGCGTTGCCAGAGAACTTCCTCGGATGAACACCGTGGTGGTATCGTTGTCCATCGATCTGGACGTTGGTAGGATCCTGCTCCAATCGTCCCCTTCTTTCTTCCCACAAATATCGCTATGGCCTCTGATTTTGCACATGTACGTACCAAAGCTGATTTTGTACACTGTTGTTGCTCAGATCGCTATCCCTTATTCTTAGTTTTTACAGGTAAAAAATTTGAGGGAAATCAAAGTCAAAGGAATTGAAAATACTATGCACTGGGTCTACAAAAAGTGCAAGCTGCCTATTCCTACAACAAGTATGCATATGAGCATATCACATAAGGATAAGGATCCACGAGTGGGTATTACTTTCAGAACGTTTGTTAGAGAATCATTCTTTATACAAACTTGATTGTACTTTCAGCCACAGAGTTGCAAATTTCATGGGCTAATGCATGATGTGATAGCATAATAGAATCTGGAGGACCTTTAGACTTGGCTCTCTGCTGGGGTGAAGGGTGTGAAGTGGTTTGCCGTAGATTCAGAGGCCATTTTTCTTACCAATTTGTACATGCTCTACAGTTCAGAACTCGTTTTATTTTTCCTTAAAGAAAGCCGGTTTAATTTTCTATTGGTTTTTGTTTTAGCTTCTTTAGTTCATATTCTGCTATAACATGGTATATCCTACCAAGTGAAAGTTGCCGCGGTAGAGACTGACTTTACTTCTTCTTCAAGTGTTCTATTCTATTTAGTTAAATTAATTAAAGGTGACCTAATTGAAGCATTTGTTTCTCATGAAAGGTAAGTCACAGGTACATTAAAATGTAACATTCTGCAGTATGAAAGGTAAGGGGAGAAAATCTCAGAGCCTTGCATAAACTACAATGCTTTTTTTAGAACAACTACAATGTTGTCGTGAGAGTTATGCTCAACTCTTGCCAGGTACATAAGGGTTTTCTACTTAACGCCCCCACTTCGCACCATTAAATATCAAGAGATTTGGTTTAGGGTTTATGTGTTTGTCGACTTGACGTTTTCAATTGTCTATTCAGTTTTAGATATGGATTTAACTTTTAGAAGAAACAATTGCTTTAAGCAAGCAGAATATCAATAGTTTAGACGAGGTCTTTTATCTATTTGTACGGTATACATGATTACAACAAACATATGCTTTTAATCTTAATTTTTATGGTAATCTTTACTCCTAAAGAGGGAGTTCGTAAGTCGTTTCGTTCGTTCGCTTCACCCATCGCACGACCTCCTCATTGTTCCATCAAATTTTTTTTCCAACCAATGCCCCACCTCCTTTTACCGGTTTATCTTCCACAACAATTTCCTTCGACCATGCACCCTCCTTGCGCTTCGTCCTAACCTATCTTATGCGTTATTGCCTAAAAAAAACTAGCATATGCGATCTATATATGAGGGCAAAAACACAGACCCATGTCCGTGCGTATCTTTACTATTTTATAAGCAAAAAATAAAGTGGGTGTGCCTGCTCATAGGGAGAGGTATGATATAGTTGTATCAAATGGAGCCGCGGGGGCGATGCTGGTGATCATAACTTCTGCTATTTACTGTTGTTGTAGTGCCATGTGTGGGAGAGTAATGTATGGTACACACTATGTTTCTTCTCCTACTATATTTACAGATTTATCATGACCAATTAAATGAGTGTCTACAAATCTATTTTGGTCAATGCAATGGATGAATGTTGTGTGCATCTTATTGTGCAGATGTTGGTGTGAATTCTTTTTGGTTGTTTCATCTTGACCCTTTGCTACTTGTAGCTTGCGTTGGTATTTCCCCGAAGAGGAAGGGATGATGCAGCACAGTAGAAATAAGTATTTCCCTCGATTATGAAACCAAGGTTATCAAACCAGTAGGAGAATCACACAACACCTAGTAAGCAGTACCTGCACACAAACAACAAATCCTTGCACCCAACGCAAACAAGGGGTTGTCAATCCCTTGGCGGTAAGATTGCAAGATTAAATTGTATTTGATAGATTGATAGATTGCAGCAAAAATACTAAATAAAATAGATAAAATAAAATGGCAGCAATATTTTTAGGGTTTTAGTAATTTAAGATAGATAGACCCGGGGGCCATAGGTTTCACTAGAGGCTTCTCTCGAGAAAATAGCATACGGTGGGTAGACAAATTACTGTTGGGCAATTGATAGAAAAGCAAATAATCATGACGATATCCAAGGCAATGATCATGTATATAGGCATCACGTCCAAGATTAGTAGACCGACTCCTGCCTGCATCTACTACTATTACTACACACATTGACCGCTATCCAGCATGCATCTAGTGTATTAAGTCCATAAGAACGGAGTAATGCCTTAAGAACGATGACATGATGTAGACAAGACAAACTCATGAATTAATAGACCCAATGAATAGATCCCATCTTCTTACCCTTAGTAGCAACGATACATACGTGTCATGTCCCTTTCTGTCACTGGGATTGAGCACCGCAAGATCGAACCCACTACAAAGCACCTCTTCCCATGGCAAGATAAATCAACTTAGTTGGCCAAACCAAATCAATAGATCGGAGAAGAAATACGAGGCTATAATAATCACGCATAAAAGAGTGCAGCAAAGACTCAAATAATTTCATGGATAATCTGATCATAAACTCACAATTTATCGGATCCCTACAAACACACCGCAAAAAGAGATTACATCGGATAGATCTCCATGAACATCAAGGAGAACATTGTATTGAAGATCAAAAAGAGAGAAGAAGCCATCTAGCTACTAACTATGGACCTGAAGGTCTGTGGTAAACTACTCACGCATCATCGGAGAGGCAGCAAGGTTGATGTAGAACCCCTCCGTGATCGATTCCCCCTCCGGCAGATTACCGGAGAAGGACCCCAGATGGGATCTCTCTGGAACAGAAGCTTGCGGCGGCGTAAAAATTATTTCGTGGACTCTCATAGGGTTTCTGATTTTTCTGGAATTTATAGTGCTGGAATTAGGTCAAACGGAGCTCTGTGGGCCCCACGAGGCACCAGGGCGCGCCACCCCCTTGGGGTGCGCCCTATTGGCTCATGGGCCCCACAGAGGGCTTCTGGCCTCCTCCCGAAGCTTCTAGTATTCTTCTAGTCCAAGAAAAAATCTCCAAAAAGTTTCATTGTATTTGGACTTCGTTTGGTATTGATTTTCTGTAAAGCAAAATCAGGGCAGAAAACAGCAACTGGCACTGGGCACTAGGTTAATAGGTTAGTCTCCAAAAATGATATTAAATTGCTATAAATGATTATAAAAACATCCAAGATTGATATTATAACAGCATGGAACAATCAAAAATTATAGATACGTTGGAGACGTATCAGCATCCCCAAGCTTAATTCCTGCTCGTCCTCGAGTAGGTAAATGATAAAAACAGAATTTTTGATGTGGAATGCTGCCTAATATATTCATCATATATTCTTTTTCTGTTGTAGCATGGACATTACTTGTATGATTCAAAGAAATAGTCTATAATTTGACATGAAAACATAGATACTCAAGCATACCAACAAGCAACCATGTTTTTCAAAATATCAACGCTAAAGAAAGTTATCCCTAGCCCATTATGCTCAATCATTGATCCATTCATGAAACACACTCAAATATTAGCTACAACCAATGCACAAGTTTGACAATAGTGTTCTCTAGTTGGTGCTTTTGTAAGAGAAGATGGAGACTCAAATAAAAAATAAAAATTGCATAAAAGTAAATAGACAGGCCCTTCGCAGAGGGAAGCAGATATTTGTCAAATGTGCCAGAGCTCAAAGCAGAAATTAAAAAGATAAAAATATTTTGGGAGGCATGCTTTTCCTGTCAACGAAAACGAACGAGAATTCCCAATATCTTCCATGCTACATACATTATAGGCGGTTCCCAAACTGAAAATAAAGTTTATTCCTTTCCACCAATTCTTTTACAATCCATGGCTAGCCGTATCCACGGGTGACCTCCATACCATCACTTTCCAAGGAATTTATTATTGTGATCACATCAGATTTTTCATTTCATTTCACATTTCGGGACTAGGCATCCCTATTACCGCCACATTCTCGTGCAATGACAAGTGAATAAACACTCATCGTGAGAATAACCCACCTAGCATGGAAGATATTGGCTACCCCCTTCCGCTTCATGAGCGGTACGGGCACACAAAATAGAAAAATTATTTTGAAATTTAGAGTTGGCACACGCGAATTTAGTTGGAACGGCTTTGAAATACCGCATATAGGTAGATATAGTGGACTCATAAGGCAAAACTGGGTTTAAGAATTTTGGATGCACAAGCAGTATTTCCGCTTAGTACAAATGAAGGCTAGCAAAATATTGAGAAGGAACCAACCAAAAAACAAAAACGGTCATAAACATGCATTGAACATAACTAACACCGAATAATGCACCATAGTAGGATATAACTTCATTGCATAACTATTGACTTAACGTGCATGCATAGGGAATCACAAACCTTAACACTAATATTATTACTTAAGCACAATTACTCACTAACATGGCATCACATATCATCATTTCCATATCGCAAAACTATTGCAAGGAATCCCACTTGTCGTATCCAATGATCTATATGAAAGTTTTTATCTATATCCCTCTTGAATATTCATCACTTTGGGACCAATTTCATAACTTGTGCAAATTACCGTTACTATCATCATCTCTCAAAAAGATTTAAGTGAAGCATGAGAGTGCAAATATTTCTTCAAAATTTCAATCTTAACAATTCTCAAAATAATATAAGTGAAGCATGAGAATTCATTTCTTCAAAATTTTAATCAAGTCAATTCTCAAAATGATATAAGTGAAGCATGAGAATTCATTTCTTCAAAATTTCAGCCACCACCATGCTCAAAAAGATTTAAGTGAAGCACTAGAGCAACTGCCTAGCTCAAAAATATTTAAGTGAAGCACATATAGTATTCCACAAATTATGATGATAACGTGTGGCTCTCTCAAGATAGGTGTGTGCAGCAAAGATGATTGTGACAAACTAAAAAGCAAACAAAGCAAAGACTCATATCATACAAGTCGCTCCAAGCAAAACACATATCATGTGACGAATAAAAATATAGCTCCAAGTAAAATTACCGATGGTCCGTAGAATAAAGAGGGGATGCCTTCCGGGGCATCCCCAAGCTTAGACGCTTGAGTCTTCCTTGAATATTACCTTGGAGTGCCTTGGGCATCCCCAACCTAAGGCTTTTGCTACTCCTTATTCCTTCATCCATCGTGACCTCACCCAAAACTTGAAAACTTCAATCACACAAAACTCAACAAAACCTTCGTGAGATTCGTTAGTATAACAAAACAAATCACTACTATAAGTACTGTTGCAAACCCATTCATATTTTATTTTTCAATTAAACCTACTGTACTCTAACTTCACCATGGCTTATACCCCCCGATACAATCCATAGATTCATCAAAACAAGCAACTAGTGCATCAAAAACAGAATCTGTCAAAAACAGAACAGTCTGTAGAGATCTGAATTATGGTCATACTTCTGTAACTCTCAAAATTCTGAAAAATTAGGGCAACATGGAAAATTCATATACCAATACTGTGTAAAAAATTCAGAAGGTTCTGACGTAACAGTGAAAAAACAAAATTCCAGCACTGGACGCAAAACTTTCTGTTTTCAAACAGCATCAATTATACTATCTTTCAAATCATCCTAAAGGCTTTACTTGGCACAAACACTAATTAAAAACACAAAAGCACTATCATACCAGTAGCATGACAGTAAAAACAGACCATAACAGAAGCTTATAACAATTTTTTTTTATTCATTGGGTTGCCTCCCAACAAGCGCTATTGTTTTATGCCCCTAAGATAGGCTTGAAATTTCAATGATGCTCACATGAAAGATAATAATTGAAACACTGATACGTCTCCAACGTATCTATAATTTTTGATTGTTCCACGCTGTTATAATATCAATCTTGGATGTTTTTATAATCATTTACAACAATTTTATATCATTTTTGGAGACTAACCTATTAACCTAGTGCCCAGTGCCAGTTGTTGTTTTCTGCCCTGTTTTTGTTTTACAGAAAATCAATACCAAACGAAGTCCAAATGCAACCAAACTTTTTGGAGATTTTTTATTCCTCAAGATAAACACTGGAAGCTTCGGGAGAGGACCAGAAGAAGAAGAGGTGGGCCACGAGGCACCAGGGCATGCCCCAAGGGGGTGGCGCGCCCTGGTACCTCGTGGGCCCACCCCAGCTCCGTTTGACCTAATTCCAGCACTATAAATTCAGGAAAAATCAGAAACCCTCAGGAGAGTCCACGAAATACTTTTTACGCTGCCGCAAGCTTCTGTTCCAAAGAGATCCCATCTAGGGTCCTTCTCCGGTAATCTGCCGGAGGGGGAATCGATCACGGAGGGGCTCTACATCAACCTTGCCGCCTCTCCGATGATGCGTGAGTAGTTTACCACAGACCTTCGGATCCATAGGCAGTAGCTAGATGGCTTCTTCTCTCTTTTTGATGTTCAATACAATGTTCTCCTTGATGTTCTTGGAGATCTATCCGATGTAATCTTTCTTTGCGGTGTGTTTGTTGGGATCCGATGAATTGTGAGTTTATGATCAGATTATCCATGAAATTATTTGAGTCTTCTCTGATATCTTTTATACATGATTATTATAGCCTCGTATTTCTTCTCCGATCTATTGATTTGGTTTGGCCAACTAAGTTAATTTATCTTGCCATGGGAAGAGGTGCTTTGTAGTGGGTTCGATCTTGCGGTGCTCAATCCCAGTGACAGAAAGGGACATGACACGTATGTATCGTTGCTACTAAGGGTAAAAAGATGGGATCTATTCATTATGTTTATTAATTCGTGAGTTTATCTTGTCTACATCATGTCATCGTTCTTAAGGCATTACTCCGTTCTTATGGACTTAATACACCTAGATGCATGCTGGATAGCCCATCGATGTGTGGAATAATAGTAGTAGATGCAGGCAGGAGTCGGTCTACTAATCTTGGACGTGATGCCTAGATACATGATCATTGCCTTGGATATCGTCATGATTATTTGCTTTTCTATCAATTGCCCAACAGTAATTTGTCTACCCACCATATGCTATTTTCTATGAGAGAAGCCTCTAGTGAAATCCATGGCCCCCGGGTCTATCAAAATCATATTACTAAAACCCTAAAAATATTGCTGCCATTTTCTTTCATTTAGTATTTTTGCTGCAATCTATCAATCTATCAAATACAATTTAATCTTGCAATCTTACCGCCAAGGGATTGACAACCCCTTGTTTGCGTTGGGTGCAAGGATTTGTTGTTTCTGTGCAGGTACTGCTTACTAGGTGTTGTGTGATTCTCCTACTGGTTCGATAACCTTGGTTTCATAATTGAGGGAAATACTTATCTCTACTGTGATGCATCATCCCTTCCTCTTCGGGGAAATACCAACGCAAGCTACAAGTAGCAGGAAGAATTTCTGGCGCCGTTGCCGGGGAGACATCATCAACATCTATCAAGTACCTTTGGATAAACTTACATCTCCTTGCATTTATTTTATTTGCCTTTGCCTCTCGTTTTCATCTCCCCCACTTCTAAAAAGTTTTTACAAAAATACAAAAATATTTTCCATTTTCCTTTTTGCTTGTTTGCTATCTTTGCTTGTGTTGCCATGTGTCTTCTATTTGCTTGCATCTTCGCTTGCTAAAAATCTATTGATATGGATCCTCATCCACTTGCTAATCTTTTCAAAAGATCCAATTATGATGAACCAATTGCTAGTAAATTGAGTGCAATTGATCATCTCTATGAAGTTTTGCTTGAAAATTATGAATCTAAAAATTGGGATGAAGTGTTGAAAGAAGAAATTTATAAAGTGATTCATGATAGCTCCTTGATTGAAAAGCAAGATTGCAATGATGTTACTATAAATTCTATTAATGTTAATTGTGCTAATAATATGCAAAACTATGACCTTGGGGATGATAATTTTGTTATATCCACTACTTATTGCAATGATCATGATTGGGGTGATAATGCTTCTTATGATCTTGAAAATTTATTTAAGCCTCATGATGAATATGCTATTGATAATAATGTTTGCAATAATATTGAAAGTGGGTTTAGAAGAGTGTCAACTCTAGGTAAAAATAATCCCACATATTTGGAGAGCATTCAATCTTATGAAATTTCTGATAAAAGTGGGTTTGGAGAGGTCATCACTTTAGTTGATGTTAATCCCACTATTTTGGAAGACTATAAGAATTTTATGCATGTGGATCATGGAGAGAAAATTTTATATGATAGCTATATTGTTGAATTTTATTATGATCCTACATGTAATTATTATGAGAGAGGAAAATATGGTTGTAGAAATTTTCATGTTACTAAATTACCTCTCGTTATGTTGAGTTTGTCAATGTTTTATTCCTCTCCTTTGCATATGCTAGATATTTCTTGTCTTGATAATTGGTTTTCCTATAAAATTCCTATGCATAGGAAGTATGTTAGACTTAAACTTGTTTTTCACATGCTTCATGGTGCTCTCTTCGTGATTCAATTATTATCTTTTATGTGAGCATCATTGAAATTTCAAAGCCTATCTTAATGGCTACAAAGGAAGAGCTTCTTGGGAGGCAACCCGATGAATAAAATAATTGTTTTCTGTTATTGTGTGTTTTCACAATTATGCTACTGGTATTATTGTGTTTTTAATTAGTGTTTGTGCCAAGTAAAGCCTTTGGGATGATTTGGAAGATAGTATAATTGATGCTGTTTGGAAAACAGAAAGTTTTGCGTCCAGTGCCCAAATTTTGTTTCTGTACTGAAGCATCAAAAAAATCTTAATTTATTACACAGTATTGGTATATGAATTTTTCACGTTGCCCTAATTTTTCAGAATTTTTAGAGTTACAGAAGTATGACCATAATTCAGATCTCTACAGACTGTTCTGTTTTTCACAGATTCTGTTTTTGATGCACTACTTGCTTGTTTTGATGAATCTATGGATTGTATCGGGGGGTATAAGCCATGGTGAAGTTAGAGTATAGTAGGTATAATGCAAAAATAAAATATGAATGGGTTTGCAACAGTACTTATAGTAGTGATTTGTTTTGTTATACTAACGGATCTCACGAAGGTTTTGTTGAGTTTTGTGTGATTGAAGTTTTCAAGTTTTGGGTGAGATCACGATGGATGAAGGAATACGGAGTAGCAAAAGCCTAAGCTTGGGGATGCCCGAGGCACCCCAAGGTAATATTCAAGGAAGACTCAAGCGTCTAAGCTTGGGGATGCCCCGGAAGGCATCCCCTCTTTATTCTACGGACCATCGGTAATTTTACTTGGAGCTATATTTTTATTCGTCACATGATATGTATTTTGCTTGGAGCGTCATGTATGATATGAGTCTTTGCTTTGTTTGCTTTTTAGTTTGTCACAATCATCTTTGCTGCACACACCTATTTTGAGAGAGCCACACGTTATCATCATAATTTGTAGAATACTCTATGTGCTTCACTTAAATTTTTTGAGCTAGGCAATTGCTCTAGTGCTTCACTTAAATCCTTTTGAGCACGGTGGTGGCTGAAATTTTGTAGAAATAAACTCTCATGCTTCACTTATATTATTTTGAGAGTTGATTGAAATTTTGTAGAAATAAATTCTCATGCTTCACTTATATCATTTTGAGAATTGAGTTGATTGAAATTTTGAAGAAATGAATTCTCATGCTTCACTTATATCATTTTGAGAATTGAGTTGATTAAATTTTTGAAGAAATGAATTCTCGTGCTTCACTTATATTATTTTGAGAATTGTTAAGATTGAAATTTTGAAGAAATATTTGCACTCTCATGCTTCACTTAAATATTTTTGAGAGATGATGATAGTAACGGTAATTTGCACATGTTATGCAATTGGTCCCAAAGTGATGAATATTCAAGAGGGATATAGATAAAAACTTTCATATAGATCATTGGATATGACAAGTGTGATTCCTTGCAGTAGTTTTGCGATATGGAAATGATGATATGTGATGCCATGTTAGTGAGTAATTGTGCTTAAGTAAGAATATTAGTGTTAAGGTTTGTGATTCCCTATGCAAGCACGTTAAGTCAATAGTTATGCAATGAAGTTATATCCTACTATGGTGCATTATTCGGTGTTAGTTATGTTTAATGCATGTTTATGACCGTTTTCGTTTTTTGGTTGGTTGCTTCTCAATCTTTTGCTAGCCTTCATTTGTACTAAGCGGAAATACTGCTTGTGCATCCAAAATCATTAAAACCAGTTTTGCCTTATGAGTCCACTATATCTACCTATATGCGGTATTCCAATGCCGTTCCAAGTAAATTTGTGTGTGCCAACTCTAAATTTCAAAATAATTTTTCTGTTTTGTGTGCCCGTACCGCTCATGAAGCGGAAGGGGGTAGCCAATATCTTCCATGCTAGGTGTGTTATTCTCACGATGAGTGTTTATTCACTTGTCATTGCACGAGAGTGTGGCGGTAATAGGGATGCCCAGTCCCGAATTGTGAAATGAAATGAAATGAAAAATCTTATGTGATCACAATAATAAATTCCTTGGAAAGTGATGGTATGGAGGGCACCCGTGGATACGGCTAGCCATGCATTGTGAAAGAATTGGTGGAAAGGAATAAACTTTATTTTCTGTTTGGGAACCGCCTATGATGTATGTAGCATGGAAGATATTGGGAATTCTCATTCGTTTTCTTTGACAGGAAAAGCATGCCTCCCAAAATATTTTTATCTCTTTAATTTCAGCTTTGAGCTCTGGCACATTTGACAAATCTCTGCTTCCCTCTGCGAAGGGCCTATCTATTTACTTTTATGCAATTTTTATTTTTCTTGAGTCTCCATCTTCTCTTACAAAAGCACCAACTAGAGAACACTATTGTCATACTTGTGCATTGGTTGTAGCTAATATTTGAGTGTGTTTCATGAATGGATCAATGATTGAGCATAATGGGCTAGGGATAACTTTCTTTAGCGTTGATATTTTGAAAGACATGGTTGCTTGTTAGTATACTTGAGTATCTATGTTTTCATGTCAAATTATAGACTATTGCTTTGAATCATATAAGTCCAATGTCCATGCTACAAAAAGAAAAGAATATGTGATGAATATGTTAGGCAGCATTCCACATCAAAAATTCTGTTTTTATCATTTACCTACTGGAGGACGAGCAGGAATTAAGCTTGGGGATGCTGATACGTCTCCAACGTATCTATAATTTTTGATTGTTCCATGCTGTTATAATATCAATCTTGGATGTTTTTATAATCATTTACAACAATTTTATATCATTTTTGGAGACTAACCTATTAACCTAGTGCCCAGTGCCAGTTGCTGTTTTCTGCCCTGATTTTGTTTTACAGAAAATCAATACCAAACGAAGTCCAAATGCAACCAAACTTGTGTGGATAGCCCATCGATGTGTGGAGTAATAGTAGTAGATGCAGGCAGGAGTCGGTCTACTAATCTTGGACGTGATGCCTATATACATGATCATTGCCTTGGATATCGTCATGATTATTTGCTTTTCTATCAATTGCCCAACAGTAATTTGTCTACCCACCGTATGCTATTTTCTATGAGAGAAGCCTCTAGTGAAATCTATGGCCCCTGGGTCTATCAAAATCATATTACTAAAACCCTAAAAATATTGCTGCCATTTTCTTTTATTTATTTTATTTAGTATTTTTGCTGCAATCTATCAATCTATCAAATACAATTTAATCTTGCAATCTTACCGCCAAGGGATTGACAACCCCTTGTTTGCGTTGGGTGCAAGGATTTGTTGTTTGTGTGCAGGTACTGCTTACTAGGTGTTGTGTGATTCTCCTACTGGTTCGATAACCTTGGTTTCATAATTGAGGGAAATACTTATCTCTACTGTGCTGCATCATCCCTTCCTCTTTGGGGAAATACCAACGCAAGCTACAAGTAGCAAACACAAAGAGAGCATCATGTAGCATGTGAAAAACACATTTAAGTCTAACATACTTCCTATGCATAGGCATTTTATAAGCGAACAAATGATCAAGGCAAGCAATCTCTAGCATATGCAAAGGAGAAAAATAAAACATTGATGATTTCAACATAACGAGAGGTAATTTAGTAACATGAAAATTTCTACAACCATATTTTCCTCTCTCATAATAATTACATGTAGGATCATATTCAAATTCAACAATATAGCTATCATATAAAATATTCTCATCATGATCCACATGCATAAATTTTTTATTATCTTCCAAAATAGTGGGATCATTATTACCTAAAGTTGACGCTCTTCCAAACCCACTTTTAATAGTGTTGCAAATTTTATTATCAATAACATATTCATCATGAGGCTTAAATAAATTTTCAAGATCATAAAAAGCATTATCACCCCAATCATGATCATTGCAATAAGTAGGGGACATGACAAAATTATCATCCCCAAGCTTGTGGTTTTGCATATCATTAGCACAATTGACACTAGTAGAATTTATAGTGACATCATTGCAATCATGCTTTTCATTCAAGGAGCTATGAAGTATGGGAGTTATAGCAATAATTTCATTTTTAACATAAGGAACTATAGCAAGTTCATCTCAATAAGATCTTTAATATTTGCATCGTGGCCACAAGCATCATGTTCATCAAGAGGGGATATTTCAATCGAATCATCGGAATCACAATTATCTATAGATTCATGCATATCAATATTCTCTTCCAAAGCAGCAGACATTCTCTCAATAAATTCTTTAACATAAACATTATGAGCATAGTTTTCATAGCAATATTTAAGTATGGCAAAATTTTCAGATTTGTGGAAAGTAATATCAAACTTTTCAATCAAAGAAGCAACTTCATAAGCACCCTTAAAAGCAACGAATTCTTCAATTTGTTCGATATCATAGTAACTATAAACACCCTTTTCATAAGAAGATAAGATTTCATTATCATTGAACTCGCAGATGTAGGGAAGGTGTTTTTCAGGGTTCTTAGAGCAACAAGTATAATCATAAATTTCACATAGATTCCGAGCATAACATAGCACACAATTTATTTGACGCCATAGGAGTTTCCCTTTTTCAGACAAACGGTGACGCACAAAATGAGCATGCTCATCTAATGATTTTCCCTCAACTAAACTAGTTAGGGTTTCAGCACGAGCACGAATGGATAGAAGATGATTCACGTAGTAAACTCTATGTGGATCCATATCAATAATTTTTTAGCAAGCGAAGATGCAAGCAAATAGAAGGCACATGGCAACATAAGCAAAGATAGCAAACAAGAAAAAAGGCAAACAAAAAATATTTTTGTATTTTTGCAAAAACGTTTTAGAAGTGGGGGAGATGAAAACGAGAGGCAAATGGCAAATAAAGTAAATGCAAGGAGATGAGAGTTTGTGCAAAGGTACTTGATAAATGTTGATGATGTCTCCCCGGCAACGGCGCCAGAAATTCTTCCTGCTACTTGTAGCTTGCGTTGGTATTTCCCCGAAGAGGAAGGGATGATGCAGCACAGTAGAGATAAGTTTTTCCCTCGATTATGAAACCAAGGTTATCGAACCAGTAGGAGAATCACACAACACCTAGTAAGCAGTACCTGCACATAAACAACAAATCCTTGCACCAAACGCAAACAAGGGGTTGTCAATCCCTTGGCGGTAAGATTGCAAGATTAAATTGTATTTGATAGATTAATAGATTGCAGCAAAAATACTATATAAAATAGATAAAAGAAAATGGAAGCAATATTTTTAGGGTTTTAGTAATTTAATATAGATAGACCCGGGGGCCATAGGTTTCACTAGAGGCTTCTCTCGAGAAAATAGCATACGGTGGGTAGACAAATTACTGTTGGGCAATTGATAGAAAAGCAAATAATCATGACGATATCCAAGGCAATGATCATGTATATAGGCATCACGTCCAAGATTAGTAGACCGACTCCTGCCTGCATCTACTACTATTACTCCACACATCGACCGCTATCCAGCATGCATCTAGTGTATTAAGTCCATAAGAACGGAGTAATGCCTTAAGAACGAAGACATGATGTAGACAAGACAAACTCACGAATTAATAAACCCAATGAATAGATCTCATCTTCTTACCCTTAGTAGCAACGATACATACATGTCATGTCCCTTTCTGTCACTAGGATTGAGCACCGCAAGATCGAACCCACTACAAAGCACCTCTTCCCATGGTAAGATAAATCAACTTAGTTGGCCAAACCAAATCAATAGATCGGAGAAGAAATACGAATCTATAATAATCACGCATAAAAGAGTGCAGCAAAGACTCAAATAATTTCATGGATAATCTAATCATAAACTCACAATTCATCGGATCCCAACAAACACACCGCAAAAAGAGATTACATCGGATAGATCTCCAAGAACATCAAGGAGAACATTGTATTGAAGATCAAAAAGAGAGAAGAAGCCATCTAGCTACTAACTATGGACCCGAAGGTCTATGATAAACTACTCACGCATCATCGGAGAGGCAGCAAGGTTGATGTAGAGCCCCTCCGTGATCGATTCCCCCTCCGGCAGATTACCGGAGAAGGACCCCAGATGGGATCTCTCTGGAACAGAAGCTTGCGGCAGCGTAAAAAGTATTTCGTGGACTCTCTTGAGGGTTTCTGATTTTTCTGGAATTTATAGTGCTGGAATTAGGTCAAACAGAGCTCTGTGGGCCCCACGAGGCACCAGGGCGCGCCACCCCCTGGGCGCGCCCTGGTGGCTCGTGGGCCCCACAGAGGGCTTCTGGCCTCCTCCCGAAGCTTCTAGTATTCTTCTAGTCCAAGAAAAAATCTCCAAAAAGTTTCATTGTATTTGGACTTCGTTTGGTATTGATTTTCTGTAAAGCAAAAACAGGGCAGAAAACAGCAACTGGCACTGGGCACTAGGTTAATAGGTTAGTCTCCAAAAATGATATAAAATTGCTGTAAATGATTATAAAAACATCCAAGATTGATATTATAACAGCATGGAACAATCAAAAATTATAGATACGTTGGAGTCGTATCACCCTTTAATGAAAAAATAGTCTGGGTTGGAGAACCTACCCTAATCACACTAAAATTTCTTCTAGAGTCTTTTTATCAGATTGACTATGTAATTGGTACTGCCCATTTGATTTCAAGAGAAGTCCTATTGTACAGGAGCTGGAAGACATAAGTACTGATGCAAACATGGAAGGGGTGGAAGGTAAAGCCATTCTGAGGGATATCTGAACGGCAAAGAACTTATTAACCTTTTTTTATAAAACTTGATGATGAATAGGTTACTATAGTCCCGTCAAAATAATTACCATATGTGAAGAATATTTGAAGGGGGGGGTAGCAAGCTAACTACTTTCTGTTGTTGCAGGGCACTGTGATACATGTCCATGTAAAAACGTTAAGTTCAAAAAATCGTGCACGAACGATCATTCAACACAATATCAAACTTCAAGATTGCGAATAGTCATCATATATTACTTTAAATTTTACCTTCTCCAAATATATTTTTGGAAGCTTGTCTTAAAGAAAGTAATGTTATTGTCCTGATTACAAAATTATATTTGAAACTGGCATAATTGAACTTTCATGTCCTTTCTAGCTATGTTCTCTAGTTGTTTAGTCTGTGTCTGTATATATATATATATATATATATATATATATATATATATATATATATATATATATATATATATATATATATATATATATATATATATATATATATATATATATATATATATATGACAAATTTTCCCTACTACCGGGTGTAGTTACTCCCACTTTGGTTTCGTACGTTGTATGTAGTATCTATTATATTGGAGACTATGTACGTGTAGTATGTAGTATGTAAGAATGTTTGGGTAGTATATATACTATTTTGTAGGTAGTATGTACCATATTTTGAGCATACACCTTTTTACGTACAAATATGTACGTATTTCACAAATATGATAAAAACATGGGCTTACATGCAATTTTTTCACATAATTCGTTTTGGAGTATCTTAGATATAGTATATGAACATACTAAAAATGATAAAGTAGTATATATACTACCACATGGTAGTATATGAGATATGGGTGTAACTACACATGCTAGTAGGATGTATTTTGCCTATATATATATATATATATATATATATATATGTATATATATATATATTTCTCTTGTCTCCATCTTCAATGCATGCATATCCTGATGCTTCTAATTTTCACTGCCCTCGGTTTTTGGAGCATTGTGTAACTTAATTTGGTTCATCGCAGGTGCAGGAAACCTATTGGATTTACATCTTCTTGATGGTATCATGTATACATGAGATTCGTCAGTTTTGGTATGTAGAACTACCTTCTCTACTCTGTAAGTGCCCTTCCTACCTCTTTCTTATGTGTTGAATCACTGGTTCTCAAGGCTTAGCAAAATTAACCTTTACCAACAAAGCTCGACAAGGCAGTGTTCGAGGGTGTGCTTAGGTCACATGGTCTCCATCACCCTTTCCTTCTAGAGCCTGTACCAGGCGTGCACAATTTGATGAAATACAGATGTCTGGTGGTCTAATCAGTATGTCGCATAGTTTTTTCATATGTGCTTTGTTGCAAAAAATCGACGCATCATTTAATTTATTTCCCAGTTTACCTCAGCAAATGACCTTCTACTTGGTGTCAAATAATGAATGTTATGTGATCTAGAACTATTTGCTTTGGTGCTTAATGGATCGCATCATGCATCCTATTTAAACTGCAATGCTTTACACCTAATGTTATTTTTTGAGTCAAGGAGCAGCGGCGGTGCCTTTCTGTACCATGACTGGATACATAATAAGGTTGATTTTTGTTTGCTCTGACGACAGGGAGGCAAGCCCAGGATCACATTCTTGGCCCCGATTGAAGGAACGATGATTTTCAGGATTGACTTGGATGGATTTTCTTGAACATAAAGGTGTCATTTTCATTGCCATTGAACACTATAGATCATTAGTTCAGAGGTTTCCTCTCAGATTTATTTGCCTGTTACTAATTTCCTCTGCTTATTACTAATTTTTGCCTACAACGTGTTGTTTCCTGCCTTTTTCCGCAGGTATGGTTAGACATTTGCTTGCTTAATCTGTCATGTGAGTTTGTGCAATGGGTAGTGAGCTTGCATATTTCCATTTTATTTATCTTCTCATGTTGGCATGTAATTGGCTTGGTCATTTAAAATGGTAATATAAGATTGTGAAGCTATTGTTCCAGCACTAACAAATATTCCTCGTGTTCATGTGTGAGTAGAGTAAGAACAATATATGTATTTTCTCGAAGCTATGGTGGTGGTAGCTGCCACAAACGGAATGGAACGGAGTCGGAAGCAGAGCGAGGGGTCAATAAAGAAAATGGCAGGGACATAAGAATATAATTTGTGTGATTATGTTAACATAGCTTTCTCTCTCTCTCTACATATCTCTTTTCTGTAGGAGGCTCGTGATGGCACACAACAATGGAGGGGAGGCGATAAAATAGGAGGATGTCTAAGGAGCGGGTCGAAGACAAAACAAAGAACGAAGAATGCCTTTTTATTTGATGATCATCAAACACTACTAAGTTTATTTTTCGTATGGCAACTGTCAGAGCTAAGAGGGAGCCTATGGGTGTGGTGAAGCAGTGTCGCCTAGAATGTGGTTGGAGCGCCCATTGCACTGGCATGAATTATGTAATTGCCGTATCACCATCATATCATTTGTTGCCAAGCGGCGTCTAGCAAATTATTTTTGAAATTTTAGAAATAAGATCTACACGCAGTGATAATAGGGTGGGGATTTTTAGAACATAATAAACTGCTGCGGAGAGACATGGAGTGGAGTCAAGGCAAGTGACGAGAGAAGATGGAAGGTACGACAACAATATGATAATGTGCGAATGGGAATAAATTTAAATTATTTGAGCCGTCATGAGCATGCACTTCTAAAAGAAATAATTGTTTGAATATATATTTTATCGCACCGTGGCAACGCACGGGCATTTAGCTAGTAATAGCATGGAACAATAAAAAATTATAGATACGTTGGAGACGTATCAATGACGTTATGAATTATGATTTTCCTCAAACCAATGGGGTTGAGCGTCATTCTTGTGCGGAGATCCTTGAGGGATTTGGAGTAGCTTGAGGGCTATGTGTTAACTTCCCAAAGAGTGCAGCAGTACCAATTAGGTGCTTTCATGATCAGATGCAGCTGACGAGCCAGGTGTTGGCTGCTCGAATGGGTCCTTTCCATGCAAGTACCATGGACTACCCTTCAGCATTAGGAAATTGACAACGACACAATATCAATACCTAGTCGATCAACTGGACAACAAACTGTCGACATGGCGAGGTGCAAATCTTCCTAAGAGTGGGAGACTATTGTTGATTCTCAGTGTGCTTTGCGCCATACCGATTCATGCTCTGCTGGCCATGGAACTGCCGCCAAACACAATAGCAGCTTTGGAGAAAATTTGCCGCTGATTTCTATGGTCTGCTAAGAGGGATATGCATGGGGGTAACTGATTGAAGCACTGTATCGCTCGCAATCGATTACCGCAATATGTCTTCGACTCGGTGAAGTCGTTCTTCATCTCTCTCTAGCTGGAAGTGAAACTTCCCATCCTCATTTACAACCTCTTTGTTGATGATTCTGGCCAACACCTTTTGGAGGCGGCCATGCTCTGTTAATAGTTCCCCTATGTCCATGTCCCCCTCCATCTCTTCGGACCACTTGATGATCTGGCTATGATTACGCAAATATTTGCTTTTCTTCAAAAAGTCGTCCATGATAGCCATGGCACAGTATCCAGACCTATGAGAGGTTTCCACATTTTGTTCTTGATAGCAACAAGCGCTAGTGAAGAACTTGAATTCTGAATGTTCTGTTATAGTCTCTCCAACGTTCTTACACTTGGCGAGAGCATCATTTAGAACCTTCTTCAATCTGGTCCATTGCTTTTGAGGGTTGATGTCTACGACACAACTTATTCTTGTAGACTCATGTTGGGCCTCCAAGCGCAGAGTTTTGTAGGACAGTAGCAATTTTCCCTCAAGTGGATGACCTAAGGTTTATCAATCCATGGGAGGCGTAGGTTGAAGATGGTATCTCTCAAACAACCCTGCAACCAAATACAAGAAATCTCTTGTGTCCCCAACACACCCAATACAATGCGAAATTTTATAGGTGCACTAGTTCGGCGAAGAGATGGTGATAAAAGTGTAGTATGGATAGTAGATATAAGTTTTTGTAATCTGAAAATATAAAAACAGCATGGTAGCAAGTAACAAAAGTGAGCACAAACGGTATTGCAATGCTTAAAAACAAGGCCTAGGGTTCATACTTTTGCTAGTGCAATCTCTCAACATTGTTGACATAGTTGAATCATATGTAAATCCCTCACGTGCGACAAAGAGTTCACTCCAAAGTCACAAATAGCGGAGAACAAACGAAGAAATTGTTGTAGGGTATTAAACCACCTCAAATTTATCCTTCCCGATCAATCTTATGAGCCATCCCCATTAATTGTCGCGAACAGCCCTAGAGTTCGTACTAGAATAACACCTTAAGATACACATCAACCAAAACCCTAATGTCACCTAGGCACTCCAATGTCACCATGAGTACCCACGGGTTTGATTATACGATATGCATCACACAATCTCAGATTCATCTATTCAAACCAACACAAAGAACTTCAAAGAGTGCCCCAAAGTTTCTACCGGAAAGTCAAGACGAAAATGTGTGCCAACCCTTATGCATAAATCCCCAAGGTCACGGAACCCGCAAGTTGATCACCAAAACATACATCAAGTGACTCAAGTGAATATCCCATTGTCACCACAGATATCCATATGCAAGACATACATCAAGTGTTCCCAAATCCATAAAGACTCAATCCGATAAGAAAACTTCAAAGGGAAAACTCAATTCATCACAAGAAGATAGAGAGGGGAAAACTCCATATGATTCATCTATACCAACAAAGCTCGCGATACATCAAGATCGTGCCATCTCAAGAACACGAGAGAGAGAGAGATAAAACACATAGCTACTGGTACAAACCCTCAGCCCCGAGGGTGAGCTACTCCCTCCTCGTCATGGAGACCGCCGGGATGATGAAGATGGCCTCCGGTGATGCTTTCCCCCCTCCGGTAGGGTGCCGGAAAAGGGCTCCAGATGGGATCGTGGAGGTACAGAGGCTTGCGGCGGCGTAAAAACTCATCTAGGTTAACTTTCAGGGGTTTCTGAATATATATGATTTTTTGGCGTTGGAATCACACGAAGAAGTGCCAAAGGGGGCCCACGAGGCACCAGGGCGCGCCTGGGGGGGTGGCGCGCCCTAGTGGCTCGTGGAGACCCTGTGGGTCTTCTGGCCTCCTCCCGAATCTTCTAGTGTCTCTTATGTTCCAGAAAAAAATTGTCAAAAAGTTTCGTTGCATTTGGACTTTGTTTGGTATTGATTCTCTGTAAAACAAAAACAGGGCAAAAAATAGCAACTGGCACAGGGCACTAGGTCAATATGTTAGAACATGAAAATCATATAAAAGCCATATAAAAGTACACCAAAATCATACAAAACTATAATAAACATGGCATGAATACTTCATAAATTATAGATACATTGGAGACGTATCAAGGGTGTCTCTTCGAATCGAAGAAGTAAGGCAAGCCCTGCATCGGCAATAATTTGATTACGATCCAATGTCGGTCGCTGCGCAAACAAATGAAGAAATTAGCATTGATGAGATCAAACCACAAGGCCATTTATATGTTTCAAAATAAATTAGTGAACGTTAATGACTTACTTGTCGCAGTATGGCACTAGAAAGGTGTCCGCATGTAGATGATTGACAATAAAGAACGGGAATGATGTCTACTACACAACTTATTCTTGTAGACTCGTGTTGGGCCTCCAAGCGCAGAGTTTTGTAGGACAGTAGCAATTTTCCCTCAAGTGGATGACCTAAGGTTTATCAATCCATGGGAGGCGTAGGTTGAAGATGGTCTCTTTCAAACAACCCTGCAACCAAATACAAGAAATCTCTTGTGTCCCCAACACACCCAATACAATGGTAAATTGTATAGGTGCACTAGTTCGGCGAAGAGATGGTGATACAAGTGTAGTATGGATAGTAAATATAGGTTTTTGTAATCTGAAAATAAAAAAAACAGCAAGGTAACAAGTGACAAAAGTGAGCACAAACGGTATTGCAATGCTTGAAAACAAGGCCTAGGGTTCATACTTTCACTAGTGCAATCTCTCAGCAATGCTAATATAATTGGATCATATAACAATCTCTCAACGTGCGATAAAGAATCATTCCAAAGTTCCTATTAGAGGAGAACATAAGATAGAAATTGTTTGTAGGGTACGAAACCACCTCAAAGTTATCCTTTCCGATCGATCTATTGAGCCATTCCTATAAGTGTCACAAACAGCCCTAGAGTTCATACTAAAATAACACCATATGATACACATCAACCAACTCTAATGTCACCTAGATACTCGAATGTCACCACAAGTATCCGTGAGTTGATTATACGATATGCATCAAACAACTTCATAATCATAATATTCAATCCACACAAAGAACTTCAAGAAGCACCCCAAAGTTTCTATCGGAGAAAAGATAATGAAAATGTGCATCAACCCCTATGCATAGATTACCCCAATGTCACCGCGGGAATCCGTGAGTTGAGTGCCAAAACATATATCAAGTGAATCAATATAATACCCCATTGTCTGTAGGATATATGCCTGATGTCTACTACACAACTTGTTCTTGTAGACTCGTGTTGGGCCTCCAAGCGCAAAGGTTTCTAGGACAGTAGCAATTTTCCCTCAAGTGGATGACCTAAGGTTTATCAATCCGTGGGAGGCGTAGGTTGAAGATGGTATCTCTCAAGCAACCCTGGAACCAAATACAAGAAATCTCTTGTGTCCCCAACACACCCAATACAATGGTAAATTGTATAGGTGCACTAGTTCGGCGAAGAGATGGTGATAAAAGTGTAGTATGGATAGTAGATATAGGTTTTTGTAATCTGAAAATATAAAAACAGCAAGGTAGCAAAAAGTAAACGAGCATAAAAACAGTATTGCAATGCTTAGAAACAAGGCCTAGGGTTCATACTTTCACTAGTGCGATCTCCCAACATTGTTGACATAGTTGAATCATATGTAAATCCCTCACGTGCGACAAAGAGTTCACTCCAAAGTCACAAATAGCGGAGAACAAACGAAGAAATTGTTGTAGGGTACAAAACCACCTCAAAGTTATCCTTCCAGATCAATCTTATGAGCCATCCCCATTAATTGTCACGAACAGCCCTAGAGTTCGTACTAGAATAACACCTTAAGATACACATCAACCAAAACCCTAATGTCACCAAGGCACTCCAATGTCACCACGAGTACCCACGGGTTTGATTATACGATATGCATCACACAATCTCAGATTCATCTATTCAAACCAACACAAAGAACTTCAAAGAGTGCCCCAAAATTTCTATCGGAAAGTCAAGACGAAAACGTGTGCCAACCCTTATGCATAAATCCCCAAGGTCACGGAACCCGCAAGTTGATCACCAAAACATACATCAAGTGACTCAAGTGAATATCCCATTGTCACCACAGATATCCATATGCAAGACATACATCAAGTGTTCTCAAATCCTTAAAGACTCAATCCGATAAGAAAACTTCAAAGGGAAAACTCAATTCATCACAAGAAGATACAGAGGGGAAAACTCCATATGATTCGTCTATATCAACAAAGCTCGCGATACATCAAGATCGTGCCATCTCAAGAACACGAGAGAGAGATAAAACACATAGCTACTGGTACAAACCCTCAGCCCCGAGGGTGAACTACTCCCTCCTCGCCATGGAGACCGCCAGGATGATGAAGATGGCCTCCGGTGATGCCTTCCCCCCTCCGACAGGGTGTCGGAAAAGGGCTGTAGATGGGATCTCTCTGGTACAGAGGCTTGCGGCGGCGTAAAAACTCATCTAGGTTAACTTTCAGGGGTTTCCAAATATATATGATTTTTTGGCGTTGGAATCACACGAAGAAGGGCCACGTGGGCCCCACGAGGTACCAGGGTGCGCCTGGGGGTGGCGCGCCCTGGTGCCTCGTGGGCACTGGGTGGCCCCCCTCCAGTGGGTCTTGGTTCTAGTATTTTTTATTTGCTCCATAAAAAATCTCCAAAAAGTTTCATCCAATTCCAAGAACTTTTATTTCTGCACAAAAAACAACACCATGGCAATTCTGCTGAAAACAGCGTCAGTCCGGGTTACTTCTAATTAAATCATACCAAAACCATATAGAATTGTTATAAACATGGCATGAATACTTCATAAATTATAGATACGTTGGAGACGTATCAGCATCCCCAAGCTTAATTCCTGCTCGTCCTCGATTAGGTAAATGATAAAAGAAATAATTTTTGAAGTGTGAATGCTAGCATAGTGCATAAGTTTGATCAATGATAATTTCAATCACTTTTCCTAGCATCATAACAGCAACTTTTTCTCATAAAACTCAACATGATAAAGTAGCAATCAAAAATAGAAATTTTGATGTGGAATGCTACCTATCACAATCATCATATAATCTTTTCTTTTGTTGCATGGACATTGGACTTGAATGATTCAAAGCAAGATCATTATTATAATAGGAATATTTATTATCATAAAACTTCTCATGAGCAAGTAACAATTCATCACAACAATGAAGTATAAGGCATAAACTTTCTTGGAAACTAACAAACTATTCTAGTCAACAATGCAATTGCAATTCATCATATTTTCAGGAAGGGTCTCATGTAGGAGCTTTTTAGCAAGTCCACATACTCAACCATCATTTGGTCTTCTATGATTGCTAACACTCACGACATATATATGGAGCAAAAGTTTCAGCCAGACACATAGAAAGATAGGGGCTTGGGGTTTCGCCTCCCAACTTATTCACCTCAAGGGTGATGTCAACAATAATAACTCATGATCACTCATATCCAACTGGATATATGTGCTTAGATCTTTCCCCACCACATGATGCTTGCAAAAGAGAAAAATAAAAGGGAAGTAGAGGAGAACACTATTGACTCTTGCATAAAAAATAAATTCATAAAATTAAAAGATAGACCCTTCGCAGAGGGAAGCAGAGGTTGTCATGCGCTTTTTATTTTTGGATGCACAAGCCCTTAATGCAAACGAACGTCACGTTATATTGCCCCTTGTGATAGCAACCTTTATTATGCAGTCTGTCGCTTTTATTTCTTTACTATCACAAGTTTGTACAACACTTATTTCCCTTACAATAAAAGATCATACATATTTAAGGAGCAATTTTTATTGCTTTTTGCACCGATGAAAACTTACTTGAAAGATCTTATTCAATCCCTTGGTAGATATAGTGGACTCTCATGACATGAAACTGGGTTTAAGGGTTTTGGATGCACAAGTAGTATCTCTACTTGGTGCGGATTTTTGGCTAGCAAAGATATTGGGCAAGCACCACATGTTGGAGGATCTGTAACAATATAACTTGTATGTGAATATGAACAAACATAATTCATTACGTTGTCTTCCTTGTCCAACGTCAACAATTTGACATAAAATACTTAATGGGGGCTCACAATCATAAAAGATGTCCAAGATAGTATATTTGCATGTGAATCTTCTCTTCCCTTAATTACTTTTTCATGAATTGCATCATTGACTAATGCTATGCTTGTTAACCTCCAATAAATTTTACCACTTACACTTTTCTTTATATAATGTCATTACTTTCCATAAGATTAGCATATGATCTGTTTCATTATTTTCATTGCAAGGAATCACACTTATCATATCCAATGATCTTAATGAAAGTTTTTATAATATCCCTCATGAATATTCATCACTTTGGGGCAAATTCATATCTTGAGAAAATTACCAATACTATTATAAACTCTCAAAAAGATATAAGTGAAGCATGAGAATTAATGACAAACTACTTCAAAATATATAAGCGAAGATCAAATGAGTAGTTAGGTAAATAGATAGCTATGTGAAAACTCTCTCTCATTAAAAATTTCAGATCTTAAGTATTTTATTCAAACAACAAAGAAAACAAAATGAAATGACATTCCAAGGATAGCACATATCATGTGAAGAAGCAAAAACTTAGGCTCAACCAAAACTGACTGATAGTTGTTGAAGAAGAAAGGTGGGATGCCTACCGGGGCATCCCCAAGCTTAGATGCTTGAGACTTCTTGAAATATTAACTTGGGATGCCTTGGGAATCCCCAAGATTGAGCTTTTCCATCTCCTTAATTCCTCTCATATCACGGTTTCCCTAAATCTTAAAAAACTTCATCCACACAAAACTCAACAAGAACTCGTGAGATAAGTTAGTATAAATCAACTCAAAACCTTAACATTCTCTACTGTAACAAATCACAAAAAATATAATTAAACATTGCATACTAAACGCCTCTGCATATTTAATACTCCTATACACAAATAGAAACATTAAACACGCAAGCATATGCGAACAATGCAACTATAACAGCAATCTGCCAAAACAGAACAGTCTGTAAAGGATAATTAAGAATCCATACTTAGATTACTCAAAAAATTCTGAAAATTTACCACACTGGAAATAATTTATCAAAGTTGACTTTGTCAAAATTTCAAGATTTTATCACATTCTGACATTTCTGGGAAATTTAATCAATAGCAGCAAGCTTTCTGTTTTGAAACAGCAACTCATGAACTTGCAAAATAAGCATGGTAAAGGCTATACTTGACATTTTATTGAACTATAAGATGCAAAACATGATTATTTATAACACCAAGAAAATACCAACAGAAGAAAATGATGCTCCAAGCAAAACACATCTTATGTGACGAATAAAAATATAGATCCGAGTGAGGTTACCGATAGTGTTGAAGACGAAAGAGGGGATGCCTTCCGGGGCATCCCCAAGCTTATTTGCTTGGGTATTCCTTGATTTTTACCATGGGGTGCCTTGGGCATCCCCAAGCTTAGGGTCTTGCCAATCCTTATTCTCCTCATATCGATATCTCACCCAAAACTTGAAAACTTCAATCACACAAAACTTAACGGAACTTCGTGAGAACGGTTAGTATGATAAAGAATAAACCATCACTTAGGTACTGTCCAAGACAAGATTAACAATTGTTCTCATATAATTCCTACTGTATTTTATCATTTCCACAATTTATATCTCATAATATAAGCTATGGAAACATTAAAACAAGCAAACTATGCATTGAAAACAGAATCTGTCAAAAACAGAACAGTCTGTAATGATCTGAGCAACTACCATACTTATGCAACTCTAAAAATTCTGAAAACTTAGGACAACGTCACAAATTTGCATATAAATACTGTGTAAAAATCTCAGAATTTTTTGACGCTCCAGTAAAATCTAGTAAATTAAGCACTGGAGGTAAAAGTATCAGTTTTTGCACAGAATTGAATCAACAAGTATCCACACTATCCCAAAGGTTTTGCTTGGCATTTTATTGAAATAAAACATATAAAACATGATTAATACAGTATATTAATCATGTGAACACACTAAAACAGAAAGGATACATATTGGGTTGCCGCCCAACAAGCGCTTTTCTTTAAAGCCTTTTAGCTAGCCATGATGATTTCAATGATGCTCGCATAAAAGTTGAAGAATTGAAACACAAAGAGAGCATCATGAAGCATATAACAAGCACATTTAAGCCTAACCCACTTCCTATGCATAGGTATTTTGTGATAAAATATTTTATAGGAGCAAGAATCAACTAGCATAGGAAGGCAAAATAAGTATAACTCGAAAACTTTCAACACATAGAGAGGAAACTTGATATTATTGCAACACCTACAAGCATATGATCCTCTCTCATAATAATTTTCAGTAGCATCATGAAGAAATTCAACAATATATCCATCACACAAAGCATTCTTGTCATGATACATAAGCATAGAATTTTTATTACTCTCCACATAAGCAAATTTGTTCTCATCAATAATAGTGGGAGCAAACTCAACAAAATAACTATCATGAGATACTTGATTGGCATAATCAATTTGAGCATTAAAATCATGATGACAAGTTTCATGGTTATTATCATTCTTTATAGCATACATGTCATCACAATAATCATCATAGATAGCAACTTTGTTATCATAGTCAATTGAAACCTCTTCCAAAATAGTGGATTCATCATTAAATAAAGTTGTGACCTCGCTAAATCCACTTATCAATATAATCATCATAAATAGGAGGCGTGCTTTCATCATAATAAATTTTCTCATCAAAACTTGGGGGACTAAAAATATCATCTTCATCAAACATAGCATCCCCAAGCTTGTGGCTTTGCATATCATTAGCATCATGGATATTCAAAGAATTCATACTAGCAACATTGCAATCATGCTCATCATTCAAATATTTTATGCCAAACATTTTTATTGAATTCTTCTTCTATCAATTGAGCACACTTTTCCGATCCATCATTTTCAAGAAAGACATGATAAAGACGAATAATATGCGGCAACCTCAATTCCATTTTTTTGTAGTTTTCTTTTATAAACCAAACTAGTGATAAACAAGAAACTAAAAGATTCGATTGCAAGATCTAAAGATATACCTTCAAGCACTCACCTCCCCGGCAACGGCACCAGAAAAGAGCTTGATGTCTACTACACAACTTGTTCTTGTAGATTCGTGTTGGGCCTCCAAACGCAGAGGTTTGTAGGACAGTAGCAATTTTCCCTCAAGTGGATGACCTAAGTTTTATCAATCCGTGGGAGGCGTAGGTTGAAGATGGTATCTCTCAAGCAACCCTGCAACCAAATACAAGAAATCTTCCAACACACCCAATACAATGGTAAATTGTATAGGTGCACTAGTTCGGCGAAGAGATGGTGATAAAAGTGTAGTATGGATAGTAGATATAGGTTTTTGTAATCTGAAAATATAAAAACAACAAGGTAGCAAAAAGTAAACGAGCATTAAAACAGTATTGCAATGCTTAGAAACAAGGCCTAGGGTTCATACTTTCACTAGTGCGATCTCCCAACATTGTTCACATAGTTGAATCATATGTAAATCCCTCACGTGCGACAAAGAGTTCACTCCAAAGTCACAAATAGTGGAGAACAAACGAAGAAATTGTTGTAGGTTACGAAACCACCTCAAAGTTATCCTTCCCGATCAATCTTATGAGCCATCCCCATTAATTGTCACGAACAGCCCTAGAGTTCGTACTAGAATAACACCTTAAGATACACATCAACCAAAACCCTAATGTCACCTAGGCACTCCAATGTCACCACGAGTACCCACTGGTTTGATTATACAATATGCATCACACAATCTCAGATTCATCTATTCAAACCAACACAAAGAACTTCAAAGAGTGCCCCAAAGTTTCTATCGGAAAGTCAAGACGAAAACGTGTGCCAACCCTTATGCATAAATCCCCAAGGTCACGGAACCCGCAAGTTGATCACCAAAACATACATCAAGTGACTCAAGTGAATATCCCATTGTCACCACAAATATCCATATGCAAGACATACATCAAGTGTTCTGAAATCCTTAAAGACTCAATCCGATAAGAAAACTTCAAAGGGAAAACTCAATTCATCACAAGAAGATAGAGAGGGGAAAACTCCATATGATTCATCTATATCAACAAAGCTCGCGATACATCAAGATCGTGCCATCTCAAGAACACGAGAGAGAGAGAGAGATAAAACACATATCTACTGGTACAAACCCTCAGCCCCGAGGGTGAACTACTCCCTCCTCGCCATGGAGACCGCCAGGATGATGAAGATGGCCTCCGGTGATGCCTTCCCCCTCCGGCAGGGTGCCGGAAAAGGGCTGTAGATGGGATCTCTCTGGTACAGAGGCTTGCAGTGGCGTAAAAACTCATCTAGGTTAACTTTCGGGGGTTTCTGAATATATATGATTTTTTGGCGTTGGAATCACGCGAAGAAGGGCCACGTGGGCCCCACGAGGTACCAGGGCGCGCCTGGGGGGGTGGCGCGCCCTGGTGCCTCGTAGGCACTGGGTGGCCCGCCTCTAGTGGGTCTTGGTTTCTAGTATTTTTTAGTTGCTCCATAAAAAATCTCCAAAAAGTTTCATCCAATTCCAAGAACTTTTATTTCTGCACAAAAAACAACACCATGGCAATTCTGCTGAAAACAACGTCAGTCCGGGATAGTTCTAATTAAATCATGCCAAAACCATATAGAATTGTTATAAACATGGCATGAATACTTCGTAAATTATAGAATCGTTGGAGACGTATCAATGCCCTAGAGGCAATAATAAATGTTATTATTTATCCCCATGTTCGTAATTAAGTTTATATTCCGTGCTATAACTGCTATGGTTCTCGAGTCTACAATAACCACGAGGCTCGGACGGAAACTCATATGCACATGTGAAATAATAAACGGTAAAATGTATTCCTAGTCTGGCCTCTAAGACTAGCTCAAGTGTTGCATGATGGTTCTGTTTTCCTGATCATGGGCATGACTATGCCGGCAACTTTGAGGGCACAATGGTAGGAGAACACTTGTGTTGAATCGACCCGAATTGATGTTATGCTATGAGATACATTCGTCACAAGTTAATGGTTAATAACACAGAGAAAGTTAACGTTTGCATAATTCCTTAGACCATGAGAGTGTCGAGTTTCTTCATGCTTGCTTCATGAACTTTTGGGTTTGTTAAACATCATCCGTAAATGGGTGGCTATTACGGCGGCTTACGGGTTCATGGAAAAGTGTGTCAAGGGACTGGATATCTCAAGATTGGGATTTGCTCCTCTGACGATGGAGAGATATCTCTGGGCCCTCTCGGTGTTACGGTATCCACCATCGTCTGGCCAGACACATTGTGATTTGATCACAGGGATGCCGGAACACGGGAACGAGAAAAGAGAACAAAACCGGTAACGAGGTAACTGGCATAGTGGACAAGTTGTTGATTCATGGGGATGCCGATAAGACCTACAGAAATATTTTCGGATTTAACGGTCGCGGAAAAATGTTTCCATGAATAGTGAAAGTGCTTTTTGGGTTACTTTATGGAAAGCCACCTTTTAGGGCTTTTCCCAAAAGGCTTCTAGAAGGACTTAGGGACTAAGGAACCCCTTTTGGGGGGGACCCACTAGGGGGTGGCCGGCCATGGTGAGGCTCCTTCATGGGGCCCCACTTGCCTTCTTACCTTCCCCTTTATGCCCTTGTGGAGGACTCCATTCATGGGCATTTTGGGGTTTTGGAATGCCACTCCACACTCAATCCTTTCTCACATACAAGTGCCATGCATGATCTGGCTTCTCTCTCCCTCCCCGCAAAATAGTTTCGTAGAGCCGAAAGGCTGTCTGGGTTCCGGTGGGAACTAGTTCTGGACGGCGAAGCCCTGCCGGATAGATGACACCGTATGTGTGCAACCCCGTAGAGAGGTCGTCGGTTCGATCTTTTTGCCCGAGGGGCTGTTCTAGAGTGCCTCCTGAAGGGCTGTCCGAGTGACCGTCCGAGTTTTGAGGGTCCTTCCGAAGGGCTGTCCGTGACACCGTCCGAGGGACTGTCCGACTGCCTCCCGGAGGGCTGTCCGATGATACATCTCCAACGTATCTATAATTTATGAAGTATTCATGCCATATTTATAACAATTCTATATGGTTTTGGTATGATTTGATTAGAACTAACCCGGACTGACACTGTTTTCAGCAGAACTACCGTGGTGTTGTTTTTTGTGCAGAAATCAAAGTTCTCCAAATGCAATGAAACTTTTTGGAGATTTTTTATGGAACAAATAAGAAATATTGGCACCAAGACCCACTGGAGGGGGGACACCCAGTGCCCACGAGGCACCAGGGCGCGCCACCCCCCAGGCGCGCCCTGGTTCCTCGTGGGGCCCACTTGACTCCATTTCGCGTGATTCCAACGCTAAAAAATCATATATATTCAGAAACCCCCGAAAGTTAACCTAGATGAGTTTTTATGCCGCCGCAATCCTCTATACCAGAGAGATCCCATCTACAGCCCTTTTCCGGCACCCTGCCGGAGGGGGGAAGGCATCACCGGAGGCCATCTTCATCATCCCGGCGGTCTCCATGACGAGGAGGGAGTAGTTCACCCTCGGGGCTGAGGGTTTGTACCAGTAGCTATGTGTTTGATCTCTCTCTCTCTCGTGTTCTTGAGATGGCACGATCTTGATGTATCGCGAGCTTTGTTGATATAGATGAATCATATGGAGTTTTCCCCTCTCTATCTTCTTGTGATGAATTGAGTTTTCCCTTTGAAGTTTTCTTATCGGATTGAGTCTTTAAGGATTTGAGAACACTTGATGTATGTCTTGCATATGGATATATGTGGTGACAATGGGATATTCACTTGAGTCACTTGATGTATGTTTTGGTGATCAACTTGCAGGTTCCGTGACCTTGGGGATTTATGCATAAGGGTTGGCACACGTTTTCGTCTTGACTTTCCGGTAGAAACTTTTGGGAACTCTTTGAAGTTCTTTGTGTTGGTTTGAATAGATGAATCTGATATTGTGTGATGCATATCGTATAATCAAACCCGTGGGTACTCGTGCTGACATTGGAGTGCCTAGGTGACATTAGGGTTTTGGTTGATGTGTATCTTAAGGTGTTATTCTAGTACGAACTCTAGGGTTGTTCGTGACAATTAATGGGGATGGCTCATAAGATTGATCGGGAAGGATAACTTTGAGGTGGTTTCGTACCCTACAACAATTTCTACGTTTGTTCTCCGCTATTTGTGACTTTGGAGTGAACTCTTTGTCGCACGTGAGGGATTTACATATGATTCAACTATGTCAACAATGTTGAGAGATTGCACTAGCGAAAGTATGAACCCTAGGCCTTATTTTCAAGCATTGCAATACCGTTTGTGCTCACTTTTGTTACTTGCTACCTTGCTGTTTTTATATTTTCAGATTACAAAAACCTATATCTACTATCCATACTACACTTTTATCACCATCTCTTCGCCGAACTAGTGCACCTATACAATTTACCATTGTATTGGGTGCCTTGGGGACACAAGAGATTTCTTGTATTTGGTTGCAGGGTTGTTTGAGAGATACCATCTTCAACCTATGCCTCCCACGGATTGATAAACCTTAGGTCATCCACTTGAGGGAAAATTGCTACTGTCCTACAAACCTCTGCGCTTGGAGGCCCAACACGAGTCTACAAGAACA